>CANTUZ010000001.1:5793503-6393503 GCA_947846985.1 Fratercula arctica
GAGATTTACAGTCCTTATCTAGAATTCTGCTGTTAATGTTGTTGTACCTCCACTGGACTGTTGATTTTGTTCCAACTTAATTACATCAGTGCAGGAATTTTAAGGCTGAGGACATTACAGTGGTTTAACTGAGGGAATATCCATTAGGCTCACCTCTTAAAACCAAGCAATGACAAGCAAGAAAGAGAAGAAAAATTGAAAAGGATCTTCAAATACCTTTTTTTTTTTTTCAAATACCTTGACAAATTCAGTGTTATTTTTTCATTGTCCTCATGCCATACATTGAAAGTGGTTTTCTATATTTCTAATGTTAATACCAGTTTTAAAAGAACAAGCAGAAGCTATAATGTCATGCGTTCATATGTTCTGAAGATTTTGCTTATCTATGTGGGAGTAGAAAGACAAATTAATGACTGAGTTGTGACGGTCTCCTTCATCCAGAGTTATAGTCCCAGTCAAGTAGAACATATGCCAATGAGAAAAAGTCTTTTCAGTATGGAATATCACACTTTCTTGTCCTTGTTTTTATTAATGCTATAGTACCTTAGTATTTCATTGATCACCCAAGAAAATTTATTGAATAAATAATAATCCACCAATCTGCAACTCGATTTAAGTTATTGAGATGGTAAACGTTCATATCGCATCAAAAATCCTCCCCTCAGAAAAAGAAGAAAAAACAAACCCAACTTTATTAAAACAAACCTGTAAAGATCTCCCTCTCATAGCAATGCTAGTGGGTGCAATTGTAATATTAATGAGCTTTGGGAATTGATGACTTCAGAATTCCTAGCCTCTCAGCTTTGATCCATTAGTGGGTATAGATTCAGTGGGAGTTAGCACAATTGGGCAAAGGCTGCCTAAGTGGAAAATTGATCCTGGTAAGTGCTAGCTTACTTGCTTCACACATTAATGTTTCCCATTTTAGTGCTTTGAACTTTTGCTCTGTGATAATGTGAGTTCAAGTCCCACTTGGGATGTTGAACTTTCAGTAAAGACTTAGAGCGAGCATGGGGGATCTGTCATTCCTTTACATTTTAATTAAAAGGATAAGTTGAAACTAATGGAGAAAATATAATGAAATTACCATCATCATCATCTAGCTCTGGAACTGGGAAATAGACCTTTTCTGTCACTTAGTCAAGGGAATGGTTGACTGGGGAGTTAAAGCAGGCACTGACAAGTATTGAAAGGTGCTATATCCGAAGTCTGAGCTCTTTAGTCACTGCCTCCCTTTTCTCCCAGCCTGCTGGAAGGGGGAAAAAAGGAAAAAAAAGCTAGAAAGAAGAAAAAAAAAAAAAAAAAAGATAAATCCAATGACTTTGAACTGAGTTTGCACCTCGAGCACTTATTAATCAGACATAATATAAATAAAATGAAATAAATGGATAGTTTCAAGAGCACCTTACAGACTAATCAAATGGTTCTCACAGAACTCTTGGGAGATGGGTAATTAAGTAATTTCCCAAACAGATAATTTGGGAAAGTTGGGTAGAGAGATGAACTAGGGAAGGCACCCAGGGAGTCAAAGTTAATGATGATGTGGAACTTCCTCAGGTCCCATCTTGTGCTTAGATTAGTTGAGTGATACTGAATCTGCAGCAAAAAAAAATAAAAAATTGCATTTACCCAGGTTACTAAACAAGCCTTTTACAAGGAGGAAAATAATACCAAATTTAACAAGATGTAAACATTTCTCTTCCCCTCCCCCACCCCTCAAAATCCATTTCTAACCTTAGTGTAATACAAAATGTTGCCCTTTAGTAGCCGAAAGCTTTGAGCCCTCTCTGAGGTTAGTACTGATCACTGCACAGGTGTCATTTGAGGAATTTAGTGCAGAAGCACAAGATGCATTGTGTCCCTGCATATGCTTTCAAATTTGGATTGATATAAAGATTTATGGCTATGAAAACTTCCTCTTTGAAAACCTTACCCAAATTTCAGGACAAAAAGGTACAAAGGTTTCAAATTATTTTGTAAGACCAATTTGAACTTTCTTTTTCCAGTTGCTAATGAAGGCATCAGAAATAACCAAGTTTCTGGTTTGTTTTGCAGACTCTTTAGGTCTGGATATACCTTTGAACTTTTGGATGTTTATCCAAGCTGAGCTTAAAGTTTTTCCACACCTTGTAGATGTGATAATCCATGAAAATAGAAATAAATTTTGAGTCTACTGGCCTCTGGTAGCTAGTATTTCTATTTGCAAAATGGTCAGTGTTGAATGATTACAGCTTAGTAACCTAAGCACTAGTACTTTCTTTTGTCATCTTCCTGGCAAGACGACTCAGGCAAATGAAAAAAATTATATGGGATTACCGCTGGCATTTAGATATCAATGTCACAGCTACTACCGATGGATAAACACCACAAAGTAAAAGTCTCCACTGCACAGCATTTGGTGTATCATCAATTCCAAAAAGACAAATAAACCCCTCTATTATTTGAAAGCTTATCCACTTTTTAATGTCACTTTTTCTTCTGAAATAACATCTTTCAGCAGACAGACATAAATGTTCCTGTTCTGTTTTCCTCACAACTGCTTTTCCTACATTGAGCCCAAGAGCTCAGAAACAGGCTCTCGTTAGATTCCTTTTATATTTTTAACCACCTTCCAGACTTGTCTCATCTGATAATATGTTGCCAAGCTCATAAAATTCATTTGACCCCCATTGCTCTAGAAATTGGTAGATGTTGTAAGCAAATATGACAAATTAGTTGGATCCCTGGAAAAGTATCTGGGTGAAATGATTATGGGAGGAAAAAAAAAATACAAAAGAAAACAAAAACAAAAACAAAACCAAAACCAATATGTTCCTTTCTTTATTTTAACAATTGACCCCAGGGCAATATGAGTTCAATCATGCTACCAACAGGGTGGAAGGGCTGGAAGAGGTGTCATGTACAGTGGGACTAACCTGTAGCTATTGACTCCTTGGTCATAGCCAGTTGGCATGGCCTGATCGTTAGCCTGTGTGAAGTCTCATCAAATTCAGCGAGAAATGGCTCACAATTACACAGGCCACTGCCTCAACACTAAAGCTGGCCTCCTGTTACCAATCAAGCCTTCTTCCTAGACATTGCCCCTGTGACATACATAAATACCAAGGCTTATCACCCTGTTTGCCCAGCCCAACTGTTTATCTAGTATTTATTACCAAGGAGGTTTCTGGGGGCATGGGGAACAGTTCACTCCAATCATTTCAGAGATCTTGTTAAAGAGACAACAATCTAAGTCTTTAATACATAACTGCTCAGCAGGAGAAATTGTACCTTTAAGCATATGATCAAAACTAAGCTAGTATTTATATTTTTTGCTAAACTGTGTTAGGATTAGATATATAGCTAGTATTAAATATCCAGGTAAGTACTTTCCAACCAAAACCCCCTGGTGCTGTTCATAGTGATGCTTAGGCAAAGCCAGACATCTACTTTGCATCAGGTAATGCCCATCTGAGAATGAAATTCAGCTCCAAATAGTGGTCTTAGAACATCCCAAAGGAGAACAGAGCCCGCAGCATTATGAATCGTGATGAGACACATCCTTTCAGTCTTCCTTTGCATCCCAGAACTTAACAGAGGCCTGTTTAAGTGAAACAAAATAAATAAATAACAGGAAACGATCTGGATGCCCTCTGCCCTCCACTTCCAACCAATATTTGCTCACATTATCTGACACAAAGGCCAAATATAGAGAAAATGATTTCCTGGTATCTGATAAGTGAGTGGGATTTATTTACACAAATTTGTTTAATTCTGATCTCCTGCTTGTCTGCTAGTTCATCTGCTCTATTTCACTCATTTCATGCAGCAGAGGGTTTTTCAATTATAAATCCAGGCAGCACAGTATATTTGAGCATTCTGTCAGCTTGATTTGTTTTTACACCCATAATGAATTTTAAATTCTCTCCTCAAAAGTCATCACGTATGATTTGGAAAAAGAGCTTCTCTGTTGTTTGGTGGGATTACAGATAACTGGATAAATGGGAAAAGTCTGAAGATAACTAAATCAACCCTACAGGAGCCAGTGATGAATCTCAATAGACTGAGTACAGAGTTCCTTCTCGTGCTCTTTATTTTACTCTCTATCCTCCTTAGTATCTTCCTTCTCTTTCTTATTAAATCAATTTTATTTATTAATCAGTCTTTGATTATTGTTTATATGCTACACTGAATACTGCAGTTGCTGCTTGTAGCACTCTGTGGAAAGACAGGCAACAATTGGCTTAAATAGTTACAAATTCTGGCCTTGATGATTTATTTCAGTCATTGGAAAGCTGGCTACAAGTTCCCCTTGGGCAGCGAAATCACCCATGGGAAAGAGGAGGGCAAAGTATCTACAACTTTGACTGTGCAAAGGCTCCTCATGTAGAATGAAGCTACCCCAAGCCTCAAAGGTAATAGCGTCAGGGCTGAGCAGTTTCTCCTGCAGAAGATCAGGATTGCTCTCCTCAGGAAACTGGGATTTTTCCCCTGGTCATTTCTCTTACCTTAAGCTGTAGGAGGAATGGAAGGTGCATGTACAGAACTGTATGTGTGTGCACCTATATTTTTTATAGAATTATTCCCTGCACCTGTAAGGATTACCCAAGAGCTAGAGCTGTATTTACAATATATATGGAAAAGCCATTAAAGAACTGAAGCAAAAATCTTCATCAAAGGCAAATAATTAAAGCACAGCATCTAAGCAATGTTTATGCTGCCTCTGAAGTCTTTTAGTTTCCTGTGCAAATCTCTCTGGTATCCTATAAGAATATTGTCTCCTCAAACACTAAAATTCCCTTGAGGTATATGTAGCACTTCACTAATGAGCCTTCTATAAGGTGAAGGCTAGAAGGATGAAATTCTAGTGAATGTTCAGGGCAATCTGACCCATTAAATCCCACAGTGGCAATCTGACGACATCCTTGTGTTTCCTGTGCCTGGCAAACAAGGATGTGTTTTTCTTGCTCGACCTGTTAAATTTATCGACAACCTTAAGCAGTAGAAAACACACTGCTGTGTTGGAAGTTGGGACGTTCCCAGGACAATCAGCAGTAAGTGGCTAGCAACCTGAATGGCAAGACAAGTCTGTAAGAAATCAGAGATCACCAAACATTCAATACTTACTGGCTGGAAAGTGGATAGCTAAGAGCTTTGAGAAATCAGGTAATTAACCCGAAATTCCCTCTTGTCAATAAAAAGTACTTACGATGACAAGATACTTTGCTACATGCTAATGCTGTCATACCTTTAGCATTGGTCAAAAATAAGTAGCTTCTTTCTTCATTGTGACCGAGATAACTGCAGTTTACTTAAATCTGTGCGGTTTTCTGGTGGTTTACTGCACACACACTAAAAATACTGACATCTTTGCAACTTTGCAATCTGTGTTTCCACGTAACTTCGAGTTTCCGAATGCGTGTATGAGTGGTTGAAAGCAAACATTTCAGTTTATGGAGCTCTGAAGGCTTTATTTTCCTGGGTCGAGCCATTACTTTAGCCTTTATAGGAGTCCTCAATATAATTCTTACTGTCACCATGCAAAGAGTTTGCTGGCTCTCTGATTGACCTAGAATGAGCTTTGCTCATACTACGATCTTCTTTCCCGCCCCTGCCAGCAGCCCCTCATGTTTCTTGATCGCTGCTGCAGTTAAAGCCATGGTCTCAGGGAAATGATGAGGTGGGTTGGAGGAAGTGAGAAAGGTAGGTATTTGGGACTGGCAATCTCTGTGATGGCCACACTCCTCCAGGAGAGACAGGAAAGAGCTTAGTCTCTCCTCTTAGGGCTGAGACCTTGGTTGTTAAGGTTCTGGGGGAGAGCGTGCAGCAGAGTGAGTTAACAGTTTCGAGCTGCTGTGTCATTGATATCATAGAATCATAGAATCGCCTAGGTTGGAGGGGATCTTACAGAACATCGAGTCCAACCATCAATCCAACACTGACAAAAACCATCACTAAACCATATCTCTAAGCATTGTGTCTATCCGTCTTTTAAAAACCTCCAGGGATGGTGCCTCAACTGCTTCTCTGGGCAGCCTGTTCCAATGCTTAATAACCCTTGCAGTGTAAAAATTTTTTGCTAATATCCAATCTAAACCTCCCCTGGTGCAACTTGAGGCCGTGTCCTCCAGCTAAGCCAGGAAATAAAATATTACAGAGACATGTCCACCTTGGGTATGTGCCACGTTTCACAAAGAAGAAAGGAAGGCCCCTTTCACAGTCTGAAAATCCCCAGGTTGCTAAAAGAGCATAGGTGGCTTAACTGACAGCATTAGATGATTAATTTTTAGGTACAGTTACATGACTGGAATCCCACTGTTACCAAATGAGCAAACTTGGGTCAGGAGAGCATGGTGTGAGTGAAGGCCTGTTTCAACAGACCCTTGTTTACATATAAGACTTCCATTTACCTTGAGAACAGATGAAAGGAATAAGTTTTAAGCCTGCCAAAGGAAGAAAGAGCCTGTCAGCAAATGTGCAAATAAAAGCCTAGATGCAT
Organism: Fratercula arctica; assembly: GCA_947846985.1. Classification (NCBI taxonomy): domain Eukaryota; kingdom Metazoa; phylum Chordata; class Aves; order Charadriiformes; family Alcidae; genus Fratercula; species Fratercula arctica. The sequence goes on from CANTUZ010000001.1 coordinate 5,799,982, forward strand.
CCTGACAGCAAGAGATAAGTGACCTTGTCACTCTGATTTTTTCACTAATAAAAATACTTTTCAAATATATTCAGAATAGCAGCACTTATTCTGTAGGACAAGATAACACTCTCCCTGCAAAAACAAATGTAGGACACGTACGATGCTACTGAAGTATCCTCTGTAGATGTGCTAACACATGGGTAAAAGGCAGATGGATCAAGCCCCCCCTCCCCCAAAATGAATTGGCACAAGGTAATTGGGAGGCTCACAAAATAAAATACAAATGAGCCAATACAACACAGGCCAAAGGTGCTTGGATGAGAAATGAGACACAGTTCAGGACAGGCACAAATTTTGCAAAACATCCAAGGAGGCAGTGAGATGAACAGAAGCAGGAAATTCACTTTATATGGAAGAAGAAACCTTCCCCTCCCATTCTTCAAGGTTTTGAACTCCAAGTTGGATCCCAAAATTTTGCTCTCTGTGAGTATTGCTCAAATGAGAAATTCTTTGTTTTGGTCCTTCTGCATATTTCTTCAGCTGCCCAGTTGTATACGTGCTTTGGCAGGTGCTCTAGCTCTGCTCTCAACACATGCCCAATGTGCTAATATCATTTTCTCTGCATGACTTGCAGGAATAGGGGTCAATGGACCATCTGAGGAAACCTGGCATGCAGTCTACATTCAAACCATTCAGTGCCTCATTTTACTGAGGAACGAACTTTTGAATGCGTTTAGGCACCTGTCTGTACTTTGGGTAAGTTTCCAGCTTTAATATTCTTATATTAAGATGAAAATAACATTGGTATTGATGACAAAATCTTGCATAAGTTGGTGAATACAGCTACTACTTCACCATTTCATGGCATTATTTTCTTCCAAAACTCTTATGGCATTACGCACCACTATTAAAATATGTCAACTCATGTCACTCACGTCTCGCTGCGTAGGCCTGAGGTGGGATTTGCTGGGCTGCTCATTAGATTTGCCTTCTATTTGGCTACTTAACTGAAGTTTTGCTGTCATGTTGGGCTGCAGTTCGTGCCAAAACTCATTTGGTGAACAGGAGAGGTCTCCATAGGTATCTGAACAGGGCTAATCATGCTCAACACCTTTTATGATTAAGAGAGAGAAACAGGCACTTGACGGGCATGACTCATCGCATCCAGAACAGGTAAACTGACCTGAGCCATAAGAAACCCTGTTTCTCTTCATGACCCTGAAAAGAGCCTAGCTCAGCTGCAGACATCTATGAGTAACCGTGAGTAATCCCACAGCTGCCCTTCAGCAGCCACGCTATGGCCTGCAGAAATTACTTTAAAATATTTTCTACTTTTCCCAAATGATGAAATTGATTTATAGGGTCAAATCAAACGTCCGGCTGGCTCTATATTCTTCTTTGTGACCAGGATACTTTCATTGCTTCCTGTGTATAGTCGTTAGTTTTGAAGTTAAAGAGTTCCTAAAGGTATAAACTGCTGGAACTTGCACAGCTGAAATGTCTTCAATGAACGTAGTCAAGAAGATAGATGTTTTAATCTTAAATGGAGAGTATGGATTCGTTTTTCTCATCTCTATTACTGAAAGTGCTATGAGTGGATTTTCCAGGATGGTGCTATAAAAACAAAAGCTGATTGATTAATTCAAAACCTACAGCTAGGAAATCTTTTCCAGGAATACTTAGAGGAAATGCACAATGGTCTATTAATAGAAACAATTTACCGTGTGCACACTGATGGCTAAATTTACAGGGATCTGATACATTTGGCTATGACAGTGACAGATATGATAAAATGGTGACATTTTTCTGTATTCAATCCTTCCTCTTATACTGAATAAGAAGATGAGGATATCAGAACTGCAGGCTGTCTTAGTGAGATTCCCTAATTATACTTTTCAATTGTTTAAGTCTATAGGAAACATGCAAGTGTAGGTGTAAAGATGCATACAAAAGCTGACTTCAGATTACAGCAAGCTCACTAAAAACTAGCCCTGCTAAAATGAAAATATCTATCAGTCCACTGTCCATCTTATGGTGCAAGAACAAGAACCACAGGGAGGGCTTTTTTGCCAAAGCTCAATGAAAGCAATGGAAGTTTGTCCTTTTATTTCAGAAGTCTTTGACTCAGGCTGTACCTGTTTCTAAAACAACCTGTGTGTAAGCAAAACAAGAGAGCAGTGTTAATGGGTTTGTATCATATACTTAAGAAGTAGGTTAGTCATAAAATGCTAATGAAACAAGAAACTTCAGGGAATTTATCTGGGAAAAAATTGATAAAGATGAAACTTTATACCCATATCGTGCTCAAGAGATTGTTTCTGCATCTGCATCTTTTACTCTTCCATCAATCTATTTACTTCAGATGGCAAGTTTAGATGTGCTCAGCTTGTTTCTCATAAAGCATTTTTACTAACTTTTGTTTGTAATCACAGTTAGATCGTTAGTTATTTTCCCGAATCGTAGCAATTTGCTTCTAATGCAAAAGGTTGTCCCTTTTGACCTTTCTGAGTTACAGAAGAGGACAACTTCTGGCTTGCTGACTTCACCCTCCCACTATCAAAAGCAGAACCTTTTTTTGATGCCTTTTAGAAATATATTGAACTTGATTTAATTTCGCTCAGTCATGACACTACAGTTCCGGAACCTCGCCCTTCTAAAGGCTAGACATCATCTTTTAATTACCAGCTTAAATTTATTAATGATCAAATTATACCAAGATATTTTTTGTGTCAGTTAAACAGTCCCTCTTCTTTCCTAACATAAACACAGTTTTGATGTATTTAAAAGGCTATATCACCAGATTAGTTATATGAATTCAAACTTACGTGTGTACTGTAATGAATATAATTATTCCAAATGTTTATAATGTACGAGGGCAATATTCATTGGCATTTCCAGGGAACAGAGAAATAAAAATATTTTCAGTCAGATCCCATATGCTTACCATAGAAGAAAAAGATATATCTATTAAATCAAAACTCCAGGAGAAAGAAAAAAAAAAAACAAACAAAACAACCAACAAAAAAAAAACACCAAAAAAACAAAACATATAAAGCCATTTATGCTGTAGTGTACTTCTCTCTACAGAAAAACTCTCAAGTTTATTGCTATGGGTGAATGAAGGTTTAAGAACAAACATTCGCTTCTGGTATGACATTATTTCATGGTTAGTTAGCAACATGATGGGCATCGAGAAAACCGTAGCATATACAGCCATCTAAAAAAACGTAATGAGTCTACTCATCTGCTCCTCTAATACAAATACATAATACAGTTCTCTTCCTCATCTTCATAACATTATTGTTTTCTCATTTGTGCTATAGTTTCTTTGTTTGCTTTCTTGGTAACGCTATAGATATATGGATGTGAAACACACATATCAGTTTGGGGTTTTTTTTATTTCCCTTTTTATGATAAAACATGCCAACTTTAAATTGAAGTTTGTTATAATGAGGAACAGGAAATCGCCAGGTATTACTGCTGGTATTACTGTGTCTGCAGTTCTTTGAATTAGTGCCCGTTCCTGAGGCAAAATGTCTTAATCTGATTATTTAAAATTGCATCACTGGTTAGATGTGAACGAATAGGCTCATAAAATGAAAGGTTGTAGAGCATGTCACGATTAGACTTTCAGATCCTCCTGGAAGCATGCAGGTTTAAAACCTCTTGCATCATTTCCCTTTCCACTCCCCCCCCCCCCACGCTTTTAAAAGATATAGTGTCGTTCTGCTGGAGTCCAATATAACAGATGCTTAACAAAGATGTCTTAAACTGCTTCTAGAAAAAGAAAATCCATGACAGTAAAGCAAAAGTCTGGACTTTAAAATATCTACTGAAAGCATGATTTTGATAATAATAAAGATAAGACTTAGGTGAAGCTCATTTTGAAAATAATGATTAACGTGTTAACCAGGATTACTTCACTTCTTCCTACTCCTCTCCTATGCACGTATTTCATTTGACGTACCTATAATATCTGGTTTAGGCTATAAACACTTTCCAGACAAGGCTTGTACTCTGTTTTATGTACAGCACTTAGCACATTTGGGGAATAGTAGCAGGAAAAATAAGGATGAACCTTTCTAAAAATAGGACATGGAGTTCACTTTACCTTGTGCTTATAGATCAGGAAACAAACAAACAAAAAAAAAAATAAAGCTTCAGAACAAGTTTAAACATGTCTTTTTGAATAAAGGGTAATGTTTCATATCATTGGCAAAGTAATAAATACACAGATTCTGTTATTACATTGTCAGTAAAAAATCCCAAGGTATAGATAATATGCACTGATAATAAAAAAGCCTGTACAACCCTTATACATATGTATTTCTTGCACAGGCATGTTAGACTGCTTGGATCACGGGTCAGGTGCCAATGGCCATGGGAAAGAAGAGCACGGAGGCTGATGCAGAGGGAAAAAACTGGCTTTTGACACCCACCAGCTTTGGAAGTCAGCAAGCACCAGGTAAACCACCCCTGCGAGGTACGAGCTAGTTTAACCTAGTCAAGTTGTTCCCTCTACAGAAAACAAAGTAAGGAAATGGAATTCATCCCATCTTAGGTTTCTCAAGCTAGGAAAGATGAAAGTAAACCTCAGTTTTTATTCAGAAAGGAGAAAAAGTCTAGAATACTGCACCAGAGAGCTTCTTAACCCCAGATGATAAATGATATAGAATCATAGAATCATAGAATTGCCTTGGTTGGAAGGGACCTTTCAGACCATTGAGTCCAACCATCAACCTAACAACTCTGACAAAAACCATCACTAAACCATATCTCTAAGCACTATGTCTGCCCGTCTTTTAAATACCTCCAGGGATGGTGCTTCAACCACTTCCTTGGGCAGCCTGTTCCAATGCTTGATAACCCTTGCAGTGTAAAAATTTTTCCTAATGTCCAGTCTAAACCTCCCCTGGTGCAACTTGAGGTCGTTTCCTCTTGTCCTATCCTTGTCCTGCTGCTTGGCAGAAGAGACTGACCCCCACCTCTTAGTATTTTATGGCCAAACTTTAATTATAGAAATAAACATACATGTATGTGTAGTTATTCATTTATTTTCATACAGATATTGTTTATAAAATATAAACATACTATTACAGAATATAGCTATTGTCTTTAAGGGATTCTCAATTTAAATTAGTTAGTGAAATGATGCTATGTCAGTATTTTATGCAAGATTTTTATATGAAGTAAACGTAAGAGCAGAAAAATTGCACTTAACCAGGTCATGTGCTTTACTCTTATGCAAGGTAAAACTTAGAAGCTGGAAGGTTAATTACTGTAATTTGGAAAAAGACAGTATAAGTAAAATGCAGATGCTGTAATATCTATGTAATTAAGTTGTAATTGCAGCATAATTGCACAGTGGTTTTGCTTTGCGGTGGATTGCTAAACTAGATTGATACAGTTACTTATGAATGAGTTAATTATACAGATTTTGACATCATATTGCATTTATTTTTGTGACAAAGTTCCTTCAAATTATCAAATAGAGAGTGTATATTTTTTTTCAATTTCCTCCTCAGAAGAACATTTAACTTTATTTTCATGTTATATGTAGACTGCATGCAAAAGTTGTAGCAAGTTAAACATGAATCCTAAAAGGCTTTGCTTTATACATTATGCATTATTTCTCATAACACACAGCTCATAAAAAATACATATCACTTGGGCTGATAAAGCTGTAAGCAAAAGAAGGAAGACTGAAAACTAAAGGCAAAAATATTCTAATGAAATGTAATTAAATATACAATAGAAATAATAATCAAGTAATTTTAGAGAAGTAGTGGAAGTGACAGAGTCATTGACCGTCTCATGTGATCTCCTGACACCCAGGTACAGAGAATGATGGACAGCTGCACCACGAGGTGGAAGTATCTTGTACTACAGAGGCAATAAACTCTTCCAAGCAATTTTTCTTGATAGATGTAATAGTCATCTCAGGGAAAAGGGAAAGGAGAGAAGAACTCTTCAGAGCATGCTATCCCTTGAGCAAATAACAAAACCTACAAGGTGGCTTCAGAAGCGTGGTGAAATGCTGGAGCAGCTAAGGAGAAGTTTTAGTGCTAATTAATATTTTATTCATGCAACTAGTTGTGTTTTGAATGTTTTGGGCTAGATATTCTTTTCACTTCTGTGAAGCAATAGAGCTGATCCTGATCATAGCGATGAAATCTTTTGCCATGGCTTTGGTGAGTCCAAAAACTGGGCTCCTTCCAAAACAGTTGACAAAGCCATTTTCCAGGGTGTTGAGAAGGTAACAGTGTTGTGCCTCTACCTTCAGGGCACAGGCTAATTAGAGAAATTGTAACACAGACATTTGAGGGCATGTGCTGGTTAGCCCCGAAGGTCTCAGGTATGTGTCAATGCAGCAACGAGCAAGCATGAGCACCAGGGCCATGAATAACCTGAACGTGCCCAGCACTATCCTCGGGTAGAGGCCAGCTAGCACGAAACAACCTGCTGCATTGTCATTAAACCTAATTAGCCTCCTGCATCCAAACTGCATGCTGGGAATCATCCTTAGCTGTGCTAATTTCCCAACACTGCCTGAAAGTTGCTTGATAGAGTGTGATTTGGCCAACCCAAATACATGACTGTTACATCTCTCAGGGTGTCTTACTTCTTCCCTGGCAAGCATTACTATTATATAGATAATATATAGCATATATTACAATACAATGTATTTACACAGTAAATGTGTGTGGAGGCTTATGATAAAGAAACTCCATGTTCTGGGACACAAAGCAGACAGTGTGTGATGTGTAATCTTATTTAATTATAATTAAGGAAACAATTCTTTGATAGAAACTGAAGATGCCACAATAAGAGTGAATAGTTTAAGCAGGTATTTGTATAGGAAATTTACACATCAGGTAATACAATTATAACATCCTGAAGCCTTTTTAGAAGAGTAAAAAGAAAAAATATATCCTCTCAAATTAAGCACCAGTTTACTCAAATGGATTGAGTCTCCTGTGTAAATCATTTACACCGGCATTTAATAGAAGCTCAGATTTGCAAATTTTGGGGTTCTTGCTAGAACACTAAGTGCATCTGCAGCAGCGATGAGAATCCGGTGGGTGCCAAGGAACAGGGGAACTCATGACGCAGGTTGAGCCAGCAGCTTTGGCAAGGTATTGACATCATGAAGTTTTAATAGTAATACTCCACAAAAAATTAAACACAAAAAAAAAAAGTGAGGGAGAAAGCTCAGTGGAGAATCCTATGCATTTTTAATTATTGTACCCAGGGTTTCCATCTAAAATTTTCATAGGAATTCACTGCAAACCCAGCATTATTTTAAATGTTTGATCCCACTATCCAGCTGAGTTTGTACTTTTAGCTATCTTGAAGACAGCTTTGGAATAGCTTGCTTTGGAGTAAGCAAGGCCCCCTGAAACACTCCATCTGTCAGAGTGAAGTTATAGGTCCTCTTTGCCATCATGTAAGTATTTTAAAGAATAAAGAAATCTGAAAATCAGAAACTCATGAAGAAGCTGCCCTTTGAAGAAAGGAAAAAGCAGACAGATAAGACATTATTGCTGAACAAACTATATTTTTGAACAGCACCGTAACTGATGTCTCCCTTTAACTGCAGTCATCGCCTTCTCCTGTCACATCACACAGACAGGAGAAAATAAACAGGCCTCAGAAATCTGATTTTCTATCAGGCAGTAATGGCATTAACCGCCTTTAAGCGTTTTCTCTTTCATAGCACAAGATTCAGTACATTCTTATAATTTTTTACCAAAAATGAAATGCTGTCAAATGGGGCTTCATTTGCCAAGAAGAGGTAACAATACCCGTTAAATATCTGTTGGACTATTGTGCTGCTGGTATTCAGGAGCAAGAACTGATACTATTTGCCCCACTGCTCAACAATGTCCTAGTAGTTAAACACTCAGTTATCCTGGCTAACTCTAGCATAACACTAGTTTACCATCCACACCATGAAAATACCAGCATTCCTTGACAATCATACAATAAAACCACATCATGAAAATACCCAGATTCTTGTCAGGAATATGGGATGTACGAGCACTAGAAAAATCTGGTTTTTACATCTTAACCTCAGGATCTGTCACAGAATACCTTATTTTGTGAAATTTATGGACTTGAGAAAGTACAAATGTTGCAAAAGAGCTGTTCTCTTCAGCTGTTTCTCACTCCCTTTTTTTCTTTTTTTTTTTTTTTTTTTTTTTTGTTTTTGTGGGCACACACACAATGATTTTTGTTCCAGATGCTGATCTGATACTGCCATTCTCTGTATCTACTTTAGTATAGCAAATTATGACTAAAGCCGTCATTAGAATTAAACAGGGTATGAACAAAGATTATGAAAAGAAAGCGCAACAAAAATTCCCTTGGAAAGTACACTAAGAAGGCTTTTGGATTACAAATACGACAATGGAAGAACTGAGAATATATGACATCTTTGTATAATATAATCGTACGTCTCTTATCTACGCAGAATTTCATATAAAATGCAAGGGAGACAATGACACTGTAGATATACTGTGATTTGGTATATTAGCTGAGATGTATCTGGTACAAAATACCAATTATCATAATTAAGTTTTCTTTAATAAATATATTATTTACAATGTTACTGTGGTATAATGAATGTAGGAAGCTAGAAAGGACTAACTGGATCACCAAGTCCAATTCTAGATACTGTCAGAAAATCACGATGTAGATGTTTAGCAGTGGAGGAAATAATGATAGACCTGCTACGGTGAGGCTGATAAACAAACCACTCAGCTGGATTGGTGATCTGCTTGTTGCTCTCTGATTTTATCACACCACCAATAAACAATGTGTTTTTTTCTGGGGCAATGCCTTGTTTTAGTTCTGTTTTTAAACTCCTGTAGTTAGTTCATTGCCCTGCCATAGCTGAAACCATAATTTCTGATAATAGCCACCAAATTAAATAACAAAAAAGAAGAAAAAAAACCCCACCACAAAATATAGCAAAACCCCATCATAAATCCCTAAACCCTTTACTTATCCTATTTGGAATTTGGCTGCCATCCCCCACGTTGTAACTCACTAGTCCCTCCTTGTTCAGCAAGAAACGTAAAGACGTTTTATTCCTTTACAATGTGCTTGAAGGATTGCTGAACAAGGGATTGGCTTGATCGTCTGCCTCAGTGTTTTTCTGAAATGACTGTCCTGCACAGAGTCAAATATTTTAGCACACTGAAGGCTTAAACTCTCTCTCTGGTCACTTCAGAAAGAGCCCAAGGGAACCAACTTCTTTGTGCAAGCTCATTAACTGATTGGATTAAGTCTGGCTTCCAGTCACGCAAAAGCTGGTCCTCTAAAACTGGTCATCTTCTCGGGCATCCTGATGCCTCTTTAACTGACTAGAGAATCACTTGTGAACAACATAGAAGAAGTAAGTCTGAACTTTCAGCTCTATTGGTAAAGCCATTGTTGAACAGAGTTGAATGCAAAACAAATTCTGCTCAAGGACATTTGTTATATTTTTTCTTAATTCTGACTAGAAATAAAGAAAAAAATAATGATGAAGTTGTTACGGAAAGAACGCTGAAAGCATCTCAACTTCAGTCAAAATGTCTTCTTTTGACTAAACTACTTGTTTCATTTCTATTTAATTCAGTATTGTACACATCTTAATTCCCAGAAAATTCTATCCCCCCTCTTAATGTCTAAAATTATTTTGAAGCCAAAATAAGCACGATTTTTTTAAGCCTCTGGGTTTCAAATGGAGTGTACTTTCTCATGGATAACAGTTCCATCTTTTTCCTTGCCAGGTCATCACGATGTTATCAGTATGCACAGTCACCGCCACTAGTGTGGGGAGGACCATGGCTCTGTATCCTGCCCACTCCCTTTGGGTCATGATTAGCCTTTGGAAAAGCTCTGAAAAAGCAGCTGCTTAATTTCACAGGGCGCAATGACCACAAATGTTTTTGACCCTAACATGGGGAGTACATTCGGGGGCGGCTCCTTGCATCTGGCAAGTGAAATCCATAACATGACCCTAAATAATATGAACATGAGAACAACATTTTCTTAATAATGATTGCAGAAGCATAGCTTATTATACAGCTAGCAAAGCTGTGTTGGGTAGTTCATATACAGTAAGGCAAGTTCTTTTCTTGCTTTATGGCTTAGATATAACATAGACAAAGTCCGAAGACATTGTGAAGACTTGGCTTTTGTTGTTACTGGGGCCAATATCAAACAGGTTGTGGTTTAGGGTGATTTAACTCAGAACTACAGGAGATGACCTTTGGAGAAAGTTATCCTTGAATAATCTGTGCATCCAATAGGTTCCTTTCCTCCTTCATATTGTCCCATTCTGTCAACAGCTACGTTCTCAGGAAGAACTACGAATAGATATCTCTGAAGTGCAACATGGTTTGTTTTGTACTGGACCAGATGGCATCCAGTGACAGATATACCCAGAGAATGCATTCCCAGATGAGGACACTTCTGTTCCTCTGACAGTACCTGAATGACATGTACTATCTATAGCTTCATTAAAATACCCATCTCTAACAGTTACATGCAAAACTGTTTGCTTCTGTTTGAAAGGAAAACATGTTTGGTGTTGTTCTTTTTCTCTCGGTTGTTTGTTTTGTTTTGTTCGGGGGTTTGTTGCTGTTGTTGTCTTAAAAAAAGGGAAGAGGATAAACAGATTCTTCTTCCATTCTCCAGCAGAAACACCAATAAAGTCACTTACGTCTTCCATCAAACAGTTTCAAACAACCTGGATGTATAATACTGCAATTAGGCTTCGTTTGATGATTCAACTTTTTTAAAAAACTAAAAATAAAAATCAGGTGGTACGTTTACATGTATACTACATTTAGTGACGTCTGGGTGGGGTCCATGTGTCACAGGCTGTGCTCTCCTGCCTTGCCTCTAACAAAAATCAAAGTGCCATCATTCACAGTTACAGCTGGGAGTCAGGGTCTCTGTAAGCCTGGCAATAAAACATGTTGAGGCTTGAATACATTCCTTCCATTTGTGGCTGAATGCCTTCTAATCACCGAAAAGCCTCTAAATAGTCTCTACCAGAATAAAATAAGGTTTTGTTTAAGGTCTGAAATGGTTTTTATTTTGGGAATCTTGTGTTATTTTAGTTACATAGTTCTGATTCTGTTCCATATTCAGCAGCAATTTATTTCTTAAGGAAGGTCTAACTTAAGCTCTGGGTTTAAGAAAATAATCAGCCACAGTTTGTACGATCCTGCTGTATGCTATTTCAGGTGGGCAGGCAGGGACTATGCTTAAACCTCAGAGGTTACATCCATTTTACAGAGATTGGATTCTAACCACTCTTTGAAAGCAGCATCTTATAAATCTCTGATGTTTCACTAGCTCCCCCAGCAAAAAAGGGAGGATTTTGTTTTTGCAAAAATGAAATTGTTCCAATTCTTTTCCTGTAATTAAAAGCACATTTTGTTCTATTCTTGTACTTCCAGGAGGTCTCATTCTAGGTCCTGCTAAATATGAGCTTGCAAACTTAGCCTTTTCCCTCTTTCATAATAATAACAGTTTGCCACTCAAACTTCTTGCTTCAGAAATAGCCAGAAGTTACTTGAAAAAAATAAACTGGTATGCATTAGAAAAAGTGGATTTAAATCTTAATTTTAGTAATATAAGTCCAATCAGTTGCTAGTAAATTGATGTAGATATTATATAATGAACAAAAATCAGGCAGAATGATGCTTTGATACGTTTACACTCAAAAACCCATTTCCAGTTTCCCACATCACATGTGCATTATCAGACAGCACAACGCTGCTAAGAACTGGTAATTCAGAAGCTGTTGATTTAGTTCAACAAGGAATGGCAGTTTGTTTTCTCACACAGGAGTATAGAAAACTCATCTGAAATGTAGGCATATGCTTTGAAGTACAGAGGAAGAGCAAAAGATTCTCAGCACCTGCTAACAACTGTTGGGATGCTTGGGTTATATCTTGGGTGTAATCCGTCAAATTGCATCAATCAAGTTAATTTATACTTCAAGACATAATGAAATGTGACCAACACAATTAAACACAATAACATAATATAGCAGCAAAAATGGATTCTTGATGATAGTGGGTAAAGAAACAGCAGTTTTGGTTTAACTCTGAAAATATTGCTTGATTTATTGGAGTATTTTTAGGATACAACATGGTCTTTGCTGAAGGTTTTTGGCTGTTCTCGGAGGAATTTAAAAGGGCATGACTAGGGCATTTCTAGCTATTGCACTATTGAGGATGTAATTTGCAATTAAATAAGGAAAAAGAAATGATCATCTGCAACTTTCTGTAAAGAATGTGTTCTACCATCCTATTAACACAGATTGCAACCTAGAGACTGTATAGGGGGTGCACAGTCTTGCTCATATTTGAACTTATTTACACATACGTAACCTTAGATAGCTTCATTACAGATCATAATTGAACAATGATGACAGACTTCTTGAAAAAGCTTCATTGCTTTATTCTGCAGCCAAACTCTTAATGAACTTGTGACTGGACATTGATTAATATAGTAATGATAACTATGCCAACAACACCCGGGAAAGGCGATCTCCGACAACGGCAGCAAGCAAAACGCAACTCATTAATTCAGCTGTAAAAAGATTAAATCTACAGGATTCACTTGAAAGCAGACAAATCTTTTGTGTGAAAGAAATAATCTGTAAAGATTTGGTCACATTTTATGTACCTCCCTATATGTGCTTTGCTCAGGAAGTACCGCTGATCTTTTGTTGTTGTGTGTATGCATGTTTAGGTGTAATCCTTAAAAAGTTTATTTGGGATGTCTGAAAAGTGTTTCAATTGCGTAATAATTGCTTCATAATCAGCTGGTTTTCCAATCAGGAAGCGACTGATATAAAGAAAACCATCACTCCTACATCTTTTTTCTCATACCAGTGCACTGCATGCTCCAGGTGTGATGAGTTATACCAAAGACTGAGTGGGTTGCTAGACTAACTCCACGTTGTACACGCTGGTGGCAATCCCACCAGACAAAGCGTTAAAAGGTTGGTAAATCTGTTTGTTTCCGAGTACTGGACTCCCACCAATCCTGCATTTATCTTAGATTTAATCATCTGATTTGATTATTCACAATGCTACTTATAGCAAGGATTCGCAGAAGCGCTTACAAGAAACAGCCAGATCCGCTCCCGCTGGGTTCTGCCAGCGTTTGTGCATCCCACTCCTTTAAAATGCTGCAACTTTATGTTTGTGATTCCCTGCCTCCAGAAAGAAGTGTATAATTTTATCTCAATACATGAACATTACTGATACAAACCGGAGATATACAAGAAAATGCACCTCAGTGGAAAACAATGCAACCTGGACATCAATCCTGGAATTAGTTGTTGGAGGGGTGGAGGGATCAAAAGCCTGTAAATCCCGTAACTCTTATTTTCTTTGAGTGGGAGTTAAGGGTCCTAGCTTATATAACTGTTTTTCAAATTTTATACCAACTACAGAGTGTTCAAAATCCAGATTTAGATCCTCAGGCCTTAAAATTCCTGCAGGGTGGTTTTCTTTACAGAAAGAATTGTTTTCTATAAAGACAATCTCTTCCCGCAGGCTGGTAAAATTTAAATCTGTGATGGCATCTCTAACAACATACCAAAAAAAGCCCACAGGTGCTTTTTTAGCTAAATACGGTGCTGTAACAACAAAGTCTTTATGTAATAAAAATGCAACAAACTAAATTGTGTTTCTAAATGAAATATAAATAAGTACAGAAAGAGAATTTCAGGCACCACTTCTCGAGCCATGAGAGGCTGCAAGACTATGAAATTGTACAAAATTTGAAGTTATCTCTTTCTTACCTTAATTACTGCTTTTCACCAATGTCCCAGAAGCAGAGAATATCCCATATTTCAAAGCAAAGAAATATATGCATCCTACAAAAAAAAAAAAAAAAAAAAAAAGAGAAAAACAACTGAGAAGACAATGCGACAGGACTGAAGGCCCTTCTTGTGTCACTGATTCTTTTAGAAAGTCACCAACTTTTTACATCTTTGATTTATAAAGCACATTTTCTGACCTGTTATTCACATGACACAATTTAGTACACTTTATTTTTTTAAACATAGTATACTACGCTATAAACCAGATGGATATATTCACTTGTAGTAAGGTCTGTGACCCCTATTCCTTAGCCAAAACATAGAATGAGTGTTCTATACACTCAAAGGAAAAATCTGGTCCAGGTATAAAAATATATATCTTAAAATATGATGGTTCGCCTTTTCTATCCATCCCATTTCCCACCAGGCCAAGAAAGATACTCCATCCACTTAAGGATGTAATACTTAACATTCAACACACAGACATACACATGTATATACACATATACATATAGTTATAGATACATACATATAGAATTAAGATGGTGATATGGAGTGGGAATGTAAAGCCAAAACATTTAATTTCAAGCCAGGACTCTTCTGATATCTTCACAAACTGTTAAACCACCATAGGAGATGGTCTTGATACAGAAATGGATCTGATACATCATTTTCCCAGATTTTTCTGGTGGTATATATGAGAGCAAAGGAGGTTGGAACATGATGGTCTTCCAGCTTCTTTTTCTACTGAACAGTCATAAATTAATGAGTAATCAATTACTGGCTGTAGGAACAGAGGTGAAGAGGGCAACAAACTCACCTGCCTACAAGCCCACCTATTTTAAACTGTTCTTCCTATATTCTGGCTAACTGCCTTAAACACAACGATTTTTTTCTGTTGTGGATCAGAAGGTTATTTGCTGTTTTGCCTGAAATTCTCAGAGCAGAACCTGGTCCTTTAGTTTCAGGTGTTTGTGGAGTAAAAATCACAAGAACCCTTAGCTTCCTAAAAAGTCTCAGAAATAACACTACGTCATTTGATCACCCACCTGATGCTGCTCCCATTTGAGGCTGAAACTGGAGATTTTGGTGCCTCTGGCTTAAATCTGATCTGGGACTTGATCTCAAACTTAACCATCCCATTGCCTGAGCTTTAGTGCTTATCTAAAAGCAACCAAGCCTTCGCGGTAGTTTAAGCTCAGTCACCGCAGTCATAGAAATGCTGGTCACACAGAGTAAATTCACAGGTGAAGGAGACTTCTGCAAGTAGTTGGCTCCTGCTTGTTCGGTCCCTGTTTCCCAGCTGTTACGCTTTAAGCAGCAGGCTACTGAAACCCAGCAGTGACAGCGGGGAAAAAAAAAATGACAAACAGCCTGGAAAAAAACCCCACATACTGCAATTTACAGTGACAATATTTGTCACTGAAGTTTTGTGGATTGTCCTTCACACTTAGAGGGGCAAGCCTACGTGTTGCCTTTGCCTTCGGTAGGAAGGTGATGAAGGTAAAAAAGATGAACCAGAAGAGAAAATATGTTTAGAAAAATAGTTTTCTTTTACAGAAAAATTGCAGGTTTTTTTTCCTCCTTATAATTCATGCATTTATCTGATTTTTTTTTTTACTTTTTTTTTTAACTTATTTGAAGTTTTTATGCTGAGTTCTTTGTATTTACACTACATATATGAATCATGACTACGTCAAGCGATTACTTCTCCCTCAAATTAGTAGTCTGGAGATCAGGATTGGCTGAGTAGACTCAAAAAAAAAGAAAAACACTGATATAATCACATGCTAAGATAGTCCTAATACACATTGCATACCAGCGCATCCCTATAGAAACCCTCTTTCTTGAGGGCATTTGGCCCCAGTTTCCTCCTACCACCATTTACATGGTTACTGACTTTTATTATTTTATTCATTACCTGAAAAGATACAATGTAACATTTAGGA
The DNA here is from genome assembly GCA_947846985.1 of Fratercula arctica. NCBI lineage: Eukaryota > Metazoa > Chordata > Aves > Charadriiformes > Alcidae > Fratercula > Fratercula arctica. The sequence continues at coordinate 5,815,756 of CANTUZ010000001.1, forward strand.
AAATGTGTAAACGAGAAAACCATCTCAATAAAATGTATTATTTGTCTTGCCCTAACACAGATCCTAGACAATAACGAGGATAGGAACACGCACTTATGAATGTGATAGAGTTATAATGATTTAATGAGTTACAGCTTGTCAGCTGAGTTGCTACGAGTTACTGTTTGCATGATTTTCATCTCTCCTCTCCTTGCAGGTTCATGTAAAACTTCCTATATGAGAGAAGATGCTCTAACTAAAATAGTTTGACTTTGTATCCAGTATGGCTACAGTTGAACATGTGGGCAATTACGGGCGCTTAGCTAAGAGAAAGGTGTATTTCATTAAGCCAATGTAACTGAAATCTGTACCTAAAGGAAAAAGATTTTTATTCTTTTTTTTATCATGGGTTTCAGTGAAACTACTCCACCTGGCACTAATATGAATGAAAAAATTGGATCAAAATGACTTATGAAATGTAAGGGGGGTCTCCTTCTCTAATTTCTACCATTACATTTTCTTCACTCTAATTTCTGCTACTCTGACAGTGTTTTTCTCTTTTGACTTGCTCTTAAAAGTTGACCTTAGTTGCTTCTCACACTGCAGGGACTACATGGCTGTGCACCAGTTTAATGTTAATGAGTAAAAAACTCTAAAGCCTAGCAATAATTAAATGGGCACTTGCGATTGATAAGCACTTCAGGGGGGAACGCTGTTCTTTAACTCAGAGAAAAATCAAATTCTTGACCTTGGTTTGGAGCAGCAAAAGATGAAAAAATAAAACAAGAGAAAAAAATTATATCAGCGCAGCTGAGAAAAAAACCCAAACAACTAAATATAGTCATTTTGAAAAATGCTGCTTAAACTGCTTTTTTCACCTGCAACTGTGGAGTCCTCCCTGGAACACAAGATAGTCCTTCCAAGAATTTGCATTCACAGTGTATCAGAGTTAAAGGGAAGATGAAGCATGCTTTATATACATAAGAGCAAGCAAGCTGGAACAACCCTATCCTTACAGGGAAAAAAGGCTACATCCAGTGTTGAATTTAATTACTCAGAAAAGTGGCAAACACCTATATCCTCCCTCTGATTTCATTCTAGCCTCCTTGTTTCTAATTCTGATCCCCCTCTTAGGGTACTCCTGTCCTTGGGGAGGCTTCTCATCACACAGTGATTACCAGGGAAATCATGGTGAGACTGGACTAAGCAAACTAGACTTTGGTCATTCCTCTCCTTTACCCCAGGTAAACTTCTTGTGGGCCATAAAGAAGTGTCTTTGCTGATGTGTCTTTAAATTCCTTTGCACAACAGGAAAAGATATCAATTGCTCTACCTTATACTGAGTATTACAAACCAGAGATCATAGGGTGCTCACTCAACACAGACCGCAATACCTATCCGATCTCATGAGCCCTGTAATATACACTTGAGAGAAAAAGGAAGGAACAAATGTATCATGCTTCATGCTCTGTGCATGATGTTTTCATTTGATGATCCCTTTCTATAACTCCCAGACCACACTTTTTCAACACAATTGAATCCTATGATTAATTTACAAACAAACTGTACCTGCCATGAGACCTCGGTGCAGAACAGAATTTCCAGCATTGCACGGCAGGCAAGGAGTGTCTACTCCAGGTTGCTCACCCTGGTTGCAACCCTGGTTGATGAACCTTCCTAACCATATGACTTATCTTAGTATGTCAATAAGAGGAAAATCATATCTTCTTCTCAGCTGCCCTATGATATGGTATGCCACCATGGCTCCATGCTCAGAAACCTTTATCTAACAAAAAATACGGACAAGTTTGCTTGATACTACAGGGCAAATTACTTCGTAAAACATTTCAAGTTCTTTCTCCATAAGCCTCAGCTCTACAGGAAAATTCATCCAACTAGCTACAAGAGGAGTCTGGAAGACATTCAAGATGACATTTTTTGTATCGTGATATTGGATAAATGGCAAATACCAGCTGCAGGCAACCATGATGCTTGTAAGAAGTAAATTCTCCTGGTCTGCCTTACAAATATTGTTCCTAATTCTCTTTGGAAAGTTGAACGGATCTTCCATGTCTAGGGAACTACTTTCTCTTGCTAAGCCATATGCTGAGACCATCTATTCTTCTGTTGTTTCTGCTATGATGTTTTCAGATTGATAGACTATAAAATAAAATCAAAGTGGACCACTCTAGGACATCCAATATGATTTTGCACATCATGCGGATTTAAAAAGATCGTAACTTTTTATCTGATTATTGTGTAAACTAAAATCATATATTTGCTAAACTTTCTTTTGCAATTTATTTTTCTTCATAGTCAGATCAATATTTGCTATTGCATTGCAGTTCTCCACTGCATTATATTCTTGCTGCTCCAGTTTAGTCACAATCATTAGTGGATAAACTCCATTATAGATGCTTCTATAAGCATCTCAGTGGTGAAGCTGAAAATCTAGGTCAATTTTTTCACTGAAAAGTGAATCAAATTTCTTTCTGATGATATTGGAAAGTGTGATAGGGAAAAACTCTGTAGAATACCTTGGTAAACTTTGATAGACTCCTAAACCTTGATCAGCATTACTAACAAATAGCATGAAATCACACACTTCTGTATGCAGCAGCTACTAATAAATGCTTGTCCAGCTAATGCTTCATTACAGGTTGGGGCTTATCAACCCTAGGAACCACATGCTACTCTCATTTACTTCTGTGTCCTGCCAAATTCTCTCATCTCTATGACGGTGTGACCAGGCAGGAATGTGAGGACAGAATTTAGCTCCATAAATCTATCTCATGGGGGAATTACATAAGTAAATGACTACCACTGAAAACACGGATTAAAAGAATCCTCAATAAGGTGTTATAAATACCCTGAACAGTTTCAGCAGCTTCCTTCTTTTATGGTCTTAGTCTGAATATCTTAACAAAAATACAATTCCTAAGAAGCCACTGTGTTTCTAGACATGAAATCGCTATCTAGCATTCACAGTGCTTTATGGAGGGCAGCAGAATAGGTTTTCGATTTCACTAATTTCACTTTTAATACTACTGTCTTGCCAAGCAGCTTGGTGAGTTGTACAGGCCAGGCTGTTCTGCCTTACATTTACAACCTTTTAATCCTCGATCAGTCCCATAGGAGCAACCGGAAACACAGGAAACCTTTGCTTTTAGTCAAAATGAAGACAGATTATGCAATCAGAAATACTGCTACATCTGATGCTGTCAAGCTTTTAGGGTAATCTTCTGGTCCAGTAGGATGGTTTTCTCCTATTTCTGCCCTCACTGCTGGTGCGACGTTAGGCAAGGAGCACATCACTGTACCTCGGCTTCTTCCTTCGTGAAATGGTTATAAGGCAATCTCCCTGCTATCCTTCTTTGAGAACTTCTGATGAAAGGTGGTAAAATAAGCACCATGTATTATTCATATATTAATTTGCTCTGGCATATTGGTTTCAGGAAACTTCATTTAAGAGCACTGGGAAATCAACATCAAAGAAATGCAGAGTTACACACAGTGAATACACTCAGCCGTGGAGCAGACCAGCCTTGACACAACTCTGAAAAGCAAATAAAAACCAAGCATAGAAACTCTGTAATCTCCTTATGACCAGAAAAAAAGAAGAAAAAAAGGCCCTATGATAACTTTTCCACAGCTTTTGGGGCAATCTTGTACAGTTTAGTAGTGAATTAGACTCTGATAGTAGAATTTTGTAGGGCAGCCCAAAATACTTACGGAGATAATTTCATTAAGAAAGTGATGGTCCCAGACAAAATCTTAAGCAATTAAGAGCCCCTGGATTCTTTGGCTTTCAGCCTGATTTTTTAGAGGGAATTGCTTCTTAGAAAATTTTGAGATGTTGCTGTTCTCTTTCAGTCTCCAAAATATCTTGAGTGGGACACCCAAAAACTGACTAGTCCAAACTCCAACACCACTTCTGAGGCTGTGAAACAAACTAACACCACAATAATTTTTTAAAAACTCTTCTTTATCCATTCACCAGTGTTTTCCCTTAGGAGCATTTATTTAACTGTTTTCAAAAACAAACTAAAAAGAAGATTATATACGGCAATATTTTTTATTTTTTCCTCATTTCTCTCCAGCACTTTGAAAGACTGTTTTCATATACGCATATGCATATAAAATGAGGCACTCTGAACTCTGGAGGTAAAAGTAGAATTTCACCAGGCAGCGCCAAGATGTTCCCAAAAAACTATATAGCATAATTTCCTATAACGAACCTTGAAGCTTAAACTCTCGATTCTGTAAACAAAGGCAGTATATGTGCACTGAGGGAAGACAATTCATAGTAATTTTGTCAGCAGAATTGTTACAGTAAAGGCCTAAGCAACACTTCATCTACCTGTCACTTGTCTTGAAAGGGCAGATTACTTTTTCCTCAATCGTGGCACATCCAATTAAGGTAGACTTACAAGCCAGGCAGGTGTAAAGTGCAAGCCAGCACTTGTTCACATTAGCAATTATCAATGGAAAAAATACATAAGTGCTGAGGCTTGGCACAACAGTTACCCTGGCAACCGTTAGCACTCAGAGCCTCAGCAGAGACTAACATGACAGTTTGACATCTTTTCCCATAAAAAAAAGATGATTGCATTCTCTCTTTCCCTCTCTGTTTTTTTTTCCGTTCCCCTCTTTTTCTGCTGTTTTTCCAAAGCTCTCGGCAGTGACCCTGCCGTGTTTAACTCTAGCTGCTCACCTACCGGCATGTAGGGTGCCGAACTGAACTCCCCTGCTTTGCCAGCCGTTAGAGAATCGTCTAAGCAAGAGTGTTTACTGTTTACTTGACCAAGCCTGAAGAGCAGGAAGGAAGGGTGGAGAAGCTGCATTAGTACTATTGACCCAAGATAGAATCATAGAATCATCTAGGTTGGAAGGGACCTTTAAGGTCACCGAGTCCAACCATCAACCTAACACTGACAAAACCACCACTCAACCATGTCCCTAAGCACCATGTCTACATGTCTTTTAAATACCTCCGGCGATGGTGCCTCAACCACTTCCCTGGGCAGCCTCTTCCAATGCTTGACAACCCTTTCACTGAAGACATTTTTTCCTAATATCCAATTCAACCTCCCCTGGCGCAACTTGAAGCCATTTCCTCTCATCCCATTACTTGCTATTGGGAGAAGAGACCAACCACCACCTCTCTACACCCTCCTTTCAGGGAGTTGTAGAGAGTGAGAATGTCTCCCCTCAGCCTTCTTTTCTCAAGGCTGAACAACCCCAGCTCCTTCATCCGCTCCTCAGAAGACTTGTGCTCCAGACCCCTCACCAGCTTTGTTGCCCTTCTCTGAGTGTGCTCCAGCACCTCAATGTCTTTCCTGTATTGAGGAGCCCCAAACTGGACACAATATTTGAGGTGGGGCCTCACCAGTGCTGAGTATAGGCAGTATAGTATAGGAGTATAGTACTGCTGGCCACACTATTCTTGATACAGGCCAGGATGCTGTTGGTCTTCTTGGCTGCCTAGGCACACTGCTGGCTCGTATACAAGGCCCCAGGTCTTTTTCTGCTGGGCAGAGACCTGCTGGCCAAATTCACTCAATGTTATCCTTTTTTTATGTGATATTCTGCAATATCCAGTGAGGCACACCATTCATCTGTGGCAACTTGCCTCAGGATGCTGGCCCCTCTTGCTTATGCATGGATCTTTGCAAACAGTTGTCTCTTTATTCACGAACCTCTCGAAAATGAAGAGAAAGTCATCCAGAAGGAAAGTATTGGTCTTTTGTGGACAGGGGGAAAAAAAAAAACCAAACACCTCACCCTCAATTCCACCAGAAAACTCAGTCTAAGCAAGATCTGCAGAAATTACAACTTCAGAACATACACAATTGTCCAGTCCTTGAGGACAGAAGAGTTGGCAGCAGTCTTACTGTTTCTTCAGCTTAGGCTTTGTTCTGTGGAATACCTATAGACTAAGTTGTCCGAACTAGTTGACTGTCTTAGCTGCTAGTTCTTTCATATCTATTTGTCATTTTTATGTCAAATAGATTTTAAAAATGATATGACTACATCAAATTTTTGTTCATCAGTGATTGTTTCAGTTAGCGTTTACCTGACTTTCCCTTTGCTGTTCCTCAGAAGTCATTTCCTTTTGTTGTTTTTTAATGTCCCTTTCCTAGGCAGTCTTTCAACATCCATTGTTTTCCTTCAGTCTTACTTTCTCTTTAATTTTGTTCACAACTTTCAATTTTAAGAAGTTAAATTACAATCTTAAAGATCTATATCTCATTTATTTTATTTTTCTTTTAGGTTTATTTTCTTCCCTTTTCCTCCCTTGATGTATGTCGTTCCTCTCCTTCAACTCATCATGTTTTCACTCACTGTCATCTCCAAATGGAGAAGAGTGGAAGGACTGGGGATAGTCGTCTTCTTTTCTGGGTGGAGGAAGAAAACATTTGGGAAGCTGTGTATACAAGAAAAGCTTTCATGGTGAAATTGAGCTGATCATCTTGTCCTTACTCTTAAATTCTAGGCAAACTGAACACATACTCTGAAAGATATGCAGAAAATCATAGTAAACATCTCACAGTGTTTACAAGAAAATTCTACATTTGCTTATTATTGCATATGCTGCACCCTTAGACCTCACAGATTTCAAAAAAGAAGGTTTTGGCTGTGGATTAACATTGACCTGAAAATTCAAGATGTGGAGCCAAATCTTACTGCCTATGTTCCTGTGATCTGCTCCCATGGGCAAACAGAATCTGTGGTGTAACTTTAATCCTGTCAGCAGGATGAAGGCATAATAAATAAAAGTAGTAAACATGTTATGACATTAAACAATCTTTCACAGCTAGTCAATTTAACAGTTTTGACCAGCATTAAATTTACTGGAATGTCTCTAATCATGAACAAGAAACAGAGTCATACTTCCTCCGGTACAGTTGCATTGATTACAAGAGTGAACCAATAAACATTATTACTACTTTCAGATTCTGGGACTAACGGAAACTTGCTCCTTTCTCTGCTATTCTGTGAACTGCATTGCAATCTCTTCCACAACAACATAATTTAATTTAAAAATCATGATGCTATAAGTACTTGAGAGGCAGTTACAGCCATTCAGTCAGAGAAAGGTCATGTTAACATAAATATTGAAAAGAATGATAATTAGGCAAGAAAAACAGCAAAACACATTAAAGAGAAATGAGGCAATTTTCAAATGTTAACATCTCAATTCAGAAATGTTTACACTACATTTAATGGTTTCATTTTCAATGAACATTCCAATAAAAAAAAATTACTGAGCAAAATTATGGAAGAGAATTACAACCAAAAATGACACTGTATACATCACACCACCTCGAGAGAAAATGAATTGTCTGAGCCTTGTTAAACACAACAGAATTCAAATAGTCCAAGCATGACCTACTGCGGAATAAAGCAAAGTACTCTCTTCCTAAGAGGAAAGTACTTAGTCTTTTGATGATAGTTCATAATTTAAAATTCTGAATATTTGAACTAGTTACAATATATTTAATTGTTTCTATAAGTTATCCAACCCATATAGGGTTGGATAAAGGTAAGAATGTCACAGCAATGTTAGCAAATTCATAGCCTGAAATGCAATGCAGTGTTACTATGAGCAATACGCATAGTATTGCTTTCCACATAATCCAGCCTTGATATCAAGAAACACACACTTAATGACACTTATAACTCACAAACAGGATAAGCTTATTGTTTCAGGGTGACTTCCAACTTATAGTATAAGCTTTTCAAGTTTAATTTTGAAGGATGGCTTTAGATTAATTAAAAATATTACAAAAAGAAACCTAAAGCTTTTGATAAAAGATTCCCGGTTTTACATATATTCAGTTGATTTTTTTATTATTTTTTATTTTTTTTTCCTTTTCCTGTCCTCTCACTTATAGCTGTTACCTCTGATCATCATTCCCTCCCAGGAAAGTTTGAATACTTTTCCAGACAGGTTTGTAATCTACCCAGACACCACAATCAGAGTTACAGTGCCACAATAATGCAGCAGTAGCACAATACAGTCCCCAAAGCAAGGTCATTGTAATATGGCTAAACAGGGATGAAAAAATAAAAGGACAGACAGAGGCACAGAGCAATAAAGAGATAAGCTGGTAACTTAACTTTTTTGTTTGTTTGTTTCATTCTCGGTATATTCTCGGTATAAAGCGACACAGTTTAACCTGCACAATTATCAGGTCAAGCAAATGCTTTTGATTTTGTTTATTTTTCGAATCAAAGGGAAGAAGGGTTCACAGAAATCAGATATTAGGAAGAAATGATTAAGACATTGTGAGAAGGGACAAATTTGACTAAGAATTCCTTCTTTAATTACAACCTCCTACACCCTTCTTTGAAATGCAAATGAATCTACTTAAGTGAATTTACTTTAAAAGGGTTGTCATGTGAGAACACTGTTATTTGCAGAGATCTGAGTACCTGAAATTTAGAGGAGAATAGCAGAAGAGATTTCAGAGAGCTTAGAGCTTTAAGTGTATATAAAATATCTTGACAAAAATACGTTCCTGTGGTTTTCATTCCCAGGGGCCAGGACCTCTTGCCCACATGCAGCGCATCTGCCAACAATGTAATGTCAACAGACATCATTATGGGCATCACAACGGGAGCACGAGGAAGTTGGTTGCCATTGTAAACAGCAGGACCATGGTTCTAGCAAGGAAAATCCTGGATATCATAAAGTCTGGCTGTGCGTAACACTTCTATACCACTTTTCTCTCTAAGCTCTTACGCCTGAATTTCATCCAAAAAAAAGGATAGACAGAAGGTGCTCAAAATTGTAATGAACTTACGTGAAGTAACAGCAGCAGAAGAAACAAAGGCCATATGAAAACTATGGCTATATTCTTCTGCTCTTTGGTACAAATACAGCTACTTACCCAGCACTTATCATGGAGAGTATTGTTGGGTAAATTTTCAAGATACCTAAAAGCAGAACTGCTGTAATTTCTGTAAATAGGCTGTTATTAGTTTACAAGCAAAAAGCTGATTTTTGGTTTTGGCCAGATTATGTCTCATGACAGCATCTCTCTGCAAAAAAAGTTTAACAAAAATGTCCTTCTATGAAAGAAATTCAACCACAAATTTCTCAGCGTTACGGGTACTGGGAAATAGAGTATGGAATTTCTGTCCCGGGGAAAAAAAAAAAAAGAAAAAGTAGAGTTTAATAGAAAATAATGTAAAAAAGGGGGTGTCAAGAAATTATTCCTTGAAAACCCTTCCTGGTCCTTGTTTTGGTCTCTCTGTAAACCTTTCTGGGGGAGATGCCACAGCCTCCCAAGCAACCTAGTCCTGTGTTTTTCTTTCCTGTTAGAAAGTTCTCCCAGAAGTTTCACCCAGACCTCTCTGATGCAGCTGAAATTTTTGCTTCTTTCTCTCTTAAATGAGGGAAAAGAGAATGTTTTATTCCTTTTCCCTTTGAAGGTCTCTTCTGCATATTTGGAGATGATTATCTTCCTTCAGTCTTCTGCTCTCTAGACTAAACAGTCTCAGCTCTTTCAGGGTTTACACTGATTTCATAATGTCTGCTTGCCATTTTTGGAATTTGAACAAACTCAACAGATGTATAATGATACTAGGTTGACCCAACAGAGTCTTTAAAATGTAAATACGCTTTACACACTAGTATTTGTTGATTCTTGCAGAGGAAATTCCTGTTGACTAATACTGATAAAAATAGCTAAGAACAAATTGTGTGAACTGACATGACTAACACTGGCCAGTAGTTTACCATATCAAATCAGTAAGTCAGAACTACTTTTATTACTAATCACAGGTCAGCCCTTTGAGTGCAATCATTCCTTAGCTCAAAAGCTTTTGATGGCCAATATACATGGGATTTTCAAAAAAGGAATGATTCTAGGTCTTTCTTTTGAGTGTTCATTTATTTCTAGTATAAGAACCATCAGAAAAACTCTTGAAGAGAGGATTTTGTCAATGGCATATAACTGCCTCCTGGGAACTGGGCTGGAGTGACGATACGGACCCTTAGAATCTTAGCATTTACGCTTATTTGAAAATCAGGATTTGGTGTCTGCACAAGCCATTTGATATGGGGAAGCAGCCTTTTCCAAGGGGATTGACTATGCACGCAACAACTTAAATCTGTGAAAATGAATCAACTGACTCAGCTGCCGATGACTGCAGAAATGGTCTAGATGCCATTTACTGCTACCTTTTAAAGCAGGAGCTTGAAATTAGGAGAATTATAGCAAAACTGTCATTGAGGAGAGATCGACTGCCTGGAATTTGCAACGCAAACCTATTCTTATCCCTTATGCAGGAGAAAGATAAGTGGGGGAAAAAAAATAAATTAACAGCCATAAGAGTTCTCTCCCTGCTGCAGCTTCATCTTATTTATTGTTGCTATTTATTTATATATATGTATTTAAAAGCTTAAATGATTTGTTAGCTGTGCATCAAGCTAACCCATATAAATGCATGTTTTATTGCAGCTGCTACAACTTTTAATGTTGTTTATTATTATTCTTTTAGCACCTAGAAACTAGTATCATGCTTTAAGACCCCACTCTGCAAGTCTCTCTATGAGCAAATGAGACAAGGGCAGTGGCTACCCCAGAGGGCTCACAACGTAGGATTTTGGAAGGATGAAGCACACGACCAGACATCAAGAGGGACAGATGGGGTGTCAAGGTGATGTAGAGTCAATATGTTTACTTAAAGGAGCGAGCTTTGCAGCAGAGATAGGCGTTTCAGTGAAGAACAGAGTACAGGGAGAGGTCTTTCTGTTCCTCTGCTTTGTTGTGCTTTGTGTCACACCTGTTTGTTGCTTTGTGGCTTCAGATAAAGCCCTGTCCTGTGACTGGCTCTTCCTGGGCTCCTCACTACAACTGCACGGAGCCAGTGATGGAAAGAAGGCAAATTACCTCCAATAGAGACAAGCTCTGGGTTTGCCCAGCACCACTGGGGAGTCTTTTGCACAGCCAGAGGAAAACATTGATACAAATAGCTGAGATTAAAATTACCAGCATCTGTCTTGTGTTGTGAGCATCTACTCCCTAAATGAAAAAATATAACATCAGCAAAGTACTACAAAACCTCCACAGCCTTAAAAGATCAAAGAAAAGAAAAATAAAAGAAAGAGACGTCTAGCCGGTTAACAAAAGCAGGCTGGAAAAGCAACCACTCCAACTGAAACACCTTGTAGAAAATACCTGTCATCTGCTCCATTTTTTTCACACTGTGGAAGTTCTAGCCTGGATTCCTCCTTCAAGTTTGCCATGACAGAAGAAGAGATGATTTATTAGCTATTCTTGACCTTTCGGAGTCTTTCAAGGTTAAACCTGGCATCCTGGTTTCCAACGACTTTCACAGAAATGTGCATTCCCCATTTTATAGTTTCTGATGTAAAGGCTGGTCCCATGGCAGATCTGTTAGTTGGTGTTGAATGGTTTATTCAAAAAGGTTTTGTATATGCCTATGTATATTCTGAGATCATCTACTACCTCAATAAGCCGTCCCAGGGCGTGAGATCAGCTGAAGTGGTTTCAGAAGTAGTTGATGGACATAAAAACATAATGAGTGCTGGTAAGTTGTGTTCTCAATGAACAGGCTCCCAGCTATGCAATTTAATCCACTTTGTCACCCTTCTCACCTCTCCCTAGCACCCGGAAAAGGTTCTCATTCAACAAAATAACAAAACATTTCCTGAAGTGCCTCTTAATTACACCTATTGTATGCTAACTTTTAGGATCCATTATTAAGGTCATCTGTTTAATGAGAGAGAAGGGAACATGAAACAACAGGCCAATGAGATGTAGCAATTAAAGTTTACAAATATCATCTGTGGTCCTGAAGGCTAGTATAAACTCTTGGCTGAATAGAACAAACCATGGATAGAATCTGTATGGTTTTGGTTTGTGTTTTTTTCCCCTCAGGAAATGTTCGGCCAACATACTCTACCAAAAATGGTGTGCTGCAAAGCGCTGGTTGGGATTTTTCATCCTACTGACCATGCTCCCTCTAGAAGTCAAAAATACAGGGTCTGCCAAGATTTGCATTTGTTATCATATAGGTGCTTATTATGTTGAAATATGCACATTTGCAGGTTTATAGGGCTGAGGCAGTTAACAAGGTGCGCTGCATATTACTATTTTATTTTACTTAAATCCAAAGAGCCCACATTACTCTGGAAACTAGAGGTGAATTTCAGATACTGAAAGTTAGGTGTTCACATGCAGCGTTTATATGTAGACAAGGTGTCTGACCCCTTTTCTCCAGAGATAAGGCAATGCACTCTATGGAGTTGGTATTCGTCTCCCAAAGCCCAGTCCAAACCCTGTCAGCAAGATAATACCCTGGATACCTCGACCCTCAATTTATTTGCTGTAACTTAGTCACCTAGTGCCATTTGAGATGTTCTGGGCCATCCCACCTGATCTCAAGCAGCTGCTCCAGAAAGGTGGAGATCTCCCATACACCCTTTGACAGGCAGATTTCAATACCGTAAATCGTGTTGATACCTGCACTTAGGCACCTGAATTGTGTCTCGTTGAATGTATTGACTCTGTCTCCATTGTTAAATATCTAGCACACAGGTAGATCCTTGTCTATAATATAGATACATAACAGGCACCTGCAAGTAGTTGGTTAAACCTGAAGCAGCACTAGATGATAAGCAGAAACTGCTTTAGTTTATCAGTGGAAAAGAGCTTCCACTTGAGTGAAATGGACAACCATTTACCAGACAAACAGTTGAAGAACAACTGAAACTAAGTGATAACAGAAATTAAAAATATGGCAGTGCAATGCAAAAGGCAGATAGACTTGGATAATATCTGTGAAGGCTTTATCACAGCACCAGTGTTAACTTGAGGTACTTAAAATTAAACCAGAACCTAAACCACTATGACCAGTCCAGAGACAAAATATCATCCAAACCCAAATGGCAATAATGCTATTGACCATGAAACAGAAATTATTGGATGCTGCTAGACAAATAGTTATTTGGCCTGACCCTGCTGTGTCCTTGAAAATAACTGACTTGGCAGCAGATGCTGACAAAAAAGCTGTTTGGGATGAAGTCAGGATTAAACTCCTTGAACTCTCAACCCGCCAAAAACCTTGTCTAAATTTCTCTAGAAATGCATCTTTTTAGAGCAATTACGCCTATCCCAGGATTTTTGTCTTTTCAACGTATAGCTGAATTATCCTGGACAACAGAGAGATTGTAGACAACTCATTCAGGTGGGCAGCCTGATATTTGGAATGCGGCAAGATGAATCTCACCCTAAACTGGAGACTTGGATGTAATTTTCTCCCTCTACTGAGAGCATCTAACTTAGGGGTGGGTCCCCATTTTGGTGGATAATGAGTATGCTAGCACCCTTGGATATTTAGGTGCTGCAGTTTGTTATCTGTCCAGCATGGATATCTATCAGGTAAGACTGACTCTACCTCACAATGGTATTGTAATGGATAAATATAAAGACATTGTTAAATGCATAAAGATTAAGGTAATGGAGACTACCTTGGCACATTAGCATCATGAATATGTCAATCAATGCAAATATAAAAATAGAGTATGTTTTAAACAGGAATGTTATTTGACTTCTGCTGGCTATGGTCGAAGACGGAAATATGCCATAACTTTTTATTCTCATCATCTTGGTCTTTTTTTGCACACTCTGTTCTCATTACTGTAAAATCTCAGCAACAATTTTGGATTTACTGTTCACTTAAACTCCTCTGTGCAGCTAATGAGTTGAAACTGCTGTCATTTTTACTGCTTTTTTTCTTGCCTTAATTCTGGGTCATCTGCCATTTTTGAAGCATCTGAGGGGGACTGGGAGGGAAGGAATATTGCATCCTCTAAGACCAGGCCCCAAGCCACATTTAGAGATCTGTATTATTATCTTTTAACTTTAATGTGGGAGTTTCATTATCTACCTTCTTTACTCCTACGTATCCTTAGTACGCCATACAAACGTTTGTCAAAGGGCTTTCCTGTTTTCTTTGCTGCTCAGAACTATGGAGCCTAACACATTTGAGACCCAGTACTTCAACAGTTTTTAATAGTACAAATTACCTTGTTAGCTGATCTTGGGCAATAGCAGATCTTTTTAACATCTTAATTTCCCTCCGAAAAATTCTGCCTTTCTCTCAGACATGTTACCATAACGTGTCCCTCCTTTGTGAGTACTGATAAATAGTGGAGGCCCTCAGTGACATCCAGCTAAATCTTATTCGTGTCCTTCAGTGGTAGGGCAGAAGAGGATTTTGCAGTATTTGACTGATAAGAGATGACATCTCATAGAGATGCCATTCTTCTACTTTCCATATGGGAATATACGTAGTATTTCAGTTCATATTTGTACTTACTCACCTTGGTAGACTGTGCTGGACAAAGACATAAATGAGGATCACAACAGCAGAAATCTATATTCTCTTATATCATTATTATATGTTTGGAAATCAGTCAACACAGACATCCCAGAAGCTGGCACACAAGTCTGTACATTTTTTGACCATCCCATGACACACTCACAAAATGCCTGAAACTATACACATGCTAGAGATGCTAAATTTTCTCTTTTAGCTGATTAGTGGGGCAAATTAAAAGCACATTGTTATAAATCACCATCACTCATATATTTTCTGGAATTATTTTTCTGGGAATGGTTTCAACAAAAAGGCAACAATGCTGCATACGGCTAAAAAGCACACAAAAAGAAAAGAAGAAGAAGAAGAAGAGGGGAAAAAAAAAAAAGCCACAACAGTAAAAAACCCTAATCCCAATGCATTTGCCAACTTAATTCTCCAAAAAGTTATTGTATTCTGTTTTAATTTGGTCTTGGAAAGTGTTGGACTTGAGCTTGAGGGACCCAGTTCAATTCCCAGCCCTTCCCTTGTCATCATGTGTGATGGGGTTGTGGGATTTTCTCACTCTTCTGTGGTGGGACCTCCTCACTCATATATTGTGGGGCCTCCTCACTCTTCTATTGTGGGAAGGTCTTTCCTTAAAGAAATGTTCTGGAGGGAGATAAAGGTAGGGCTGTGATACACCATAAGAATAGGAGCCACAGCTGTTTGAGGTAGACAAACACACAATTCTGTGGTCATTTCCTTTTTCTTTTCTTCCAGCCAGCAGGATATTCCAGAATTTGAGAGGTTATAAATTTAACAACTTTCCCACTGTATTTTCAAGACTTGTCTTTACGAATAGCAGAGTTCACAATGCTTAATTTTTGGGGGATTTCATCCTGTGGTAGGTCTGTTTTCTAACAAAATCATTGTGCTGCTGGTGTGTGACCTTTCCTTACTTCCCTCCCCACTCCCCCCATCCCCCTCCAAGGAACCCTCATGGAAGAGGGGTTTGCCTAATGTCTTGGCGGTGGGAAAATCTTCATTTGAAGTTCATGACTTATTAGACACCAGCAAATCCACTCCGAGCTCTGTGCGGTTCATGCTCTCTGCTGTCTGCTGGAGCGTGGATTGAGGCTGATGGTCTTCCTGTGATTAGAGCATTCATGATGCCTTCTGTGTGCCAATCCTCCGGTCTCTAATAAGGGTTGCAGTGCTTGTCTAAGGACATGAGAGTGGCAAGGTTCATAGTCTATTTTGTTAGTTCAGCTGATACTCTTAGAAAGATCAAAAAGCTAGCTTTCAAATTGCATGCACACTCTTTAGATCCAATACAGAAGAAGCTAACTTCAAAATAAATACAGGTAAAGGTAATTAAAGATTAAGCACAGTGATTGTAACCTGTTAAACAGTCTGAGGAAAAAAGTGAGTCCTGCCTGTGGAAAGCAATGAGAGCAGGAAGGAAAGGGATGATGCTGGCTGCTGATACAAAGCGATAAAATCAGGTATCATATGGGAAAGGATAAGTGGACAATGCCTTTTGATTATTTCCTCTAACGGAGGAATTAGAGGGGGGCCAATGGCATGAAGAGACATCAGATTTAGGTACCTTCCAGTACTTAAAGTGGGCCTACAGGAAAAATGGGGAGGGACTCTTGATCAGGGACTGCAATGATAGGACACAGGGTAATGGCCGCAAACCGAAAGAGAGGGGATTTAGACTAGATATTAGGAAGAAATTCTTTCCTGTGAGGGTGGTGAGACACTGGAACAGGTTGCCCAGAGAAGCTGTGGCTGCCCCATCCCTGGAGGTGTTCAAGGCCAGGCTGGACGGGGCTTGGAGCAACCTGGTCTAGTGGGAGGTGTCCCTGCCCAGGGCAGGGGAGTTGGAACTAGATGATCTTTAAGGTCCTTTCCAACTCGAACCATTCTGTGATTCTGTGGTTCTATGATTTAAAAGCAAGCAAAAGGAAATACTTATTCATGTAACATACAGTTACAATTGAAAAATCTGTTGTGGCAGGGCAAAAAGCACAATTGTGTTAAGACACAGACCAGAGAAATTCATGTAGTTCTCAGAGATCAGAGTTTGGGCAAAATATCTTCCTTTGGAAGTTTCTAGATGCTGGCAGCCAGATGATGGGAAGGTAAGAATCCCTCTATACATGTCCTGTTTCTCATAGTTGTCTTTAGGTGACTGTTACTGCCTGCTTCTAGAGACAGGACCTTGGCTTGAGGAGCCCGGTGGTTTGACACAGGGTGGTGGCTCTCATGTTCTTCAGTTAGCAGTTTCAGTTAACAAAACAGTGAGACCACTGATGATTTCCAGCTCCAGAGTGGTCTTTGTGAGTGTGAAATGTTGTAATTTAATGTGCACTCTCATTGAGCTGGGCCATGCAGCAGTACTGGCAAGCTCTCTCGCAGAAAGAGGGGGGAAACTTGAATACCTAGAGAAGTCAGTTGATGTAGTTATTCATTTTGCTTTCGTCTCCTTGGCTTTCTAATTTCTACTTCTGTCAATTTGGTTAAATGTTCATTTAATAGACATATCTTAAGTTAGACTGAGAAGATGCATGACCCTTTCAAAGGGAAATTCTTGCATGTTGCAAAATGCAATTAGCTGAACATCACCCTGTGAAATCAGTATATCCCCAACAGCCGAGGGGATATATCCCCATCAGGGATATCTCCATCAGAGGGGAGATATCCACATCAGCAGCTGAGCAAAAGAGAAAGCGTGTCTCTTCCCAAGGGGGAGGCAAGGTGGAAAAACAATAGAAAGAGAATACACCACTAGTGACAGGGTGTGGGGGAGGAAAGTGTTTAGTGATTGTCATGAAAAAGGGCTGAAATGATTTTTCCATCTACGTGCACAGCTGCAGTGAGGTTCCTTGGCACCCATATTTCTGCCTCCCTCTTTTCCTCACACACACCGTGGTCTCTCTGTCACCGCAAGTAGCAGGGCTGAAGCTTATCTCTAATGTCTTGGTCACCCCTTTTGGTCCTTGTTGCTGTAGCTCTAATGACACATGTTCCCCTCCTTCAGGTCTTTCTATTAGCTTGGCAAGTGCTCTTCCTAAATGAAGTTTACAAATATGTTTAGCTACCAGCTACATGCAATTTCTTTTTTTTTTTTTTTCTTTTTACTGAATCTGCAGTCTTACTCCAATTTTCTAATTGGAGAATTTGTGAGAAATTTGTTTGAACTTCTCCTCATTAGCATTTTTAGATCTGGAAATTTCGAGCAATGCTTTCCAAGGTATTCTTTGGTAATGGAGCAGTGAATAATGAGAATTTATTTCCCTTTTCAAAAGTAATTAATAAACAAGAGAAGGTAGTACTTTCCTACTAAATCAATAGATTTATAGAACTTTTTCTTCCTGGCAGCTATAAAAGAAATGGGACTTAATGCAATGCTAATTCTCAGAAAATAATAATAATAAAAAACCCTCTTATAGTCAATTTTACTGATCTTACATGTACAACAGAGAACCAGGAGCAACTCTTGGACTCTCTACAGGAAAACAACAGATGTTGTGGTAATGCAGAGGAGTCTTTACTTCTTAAGGAATATTTTAAGAAATGTATCAGTGTATGAAATATGCTTGTTAACTGCGTAATCAATTCGCCTTAATGGTCAATTCAGAAAAAGCAATCTTATACTTTTTGTGGTTCACTTGATAGAAATAGAAGTTGAGGCAAGGATAAACACTCAAGCAATATACTTTTTGAGAACTGGAGATTCTTCAGAGTATTTGCTGTGAGTCCAGGTGAAGTGGACGGCAGAGGCTGTGCAGCAGAGGGGTTGGGGTATGGGAAGCATGAAGACAGTTCAGGAAGAAAGGAGATAACAGAATCAGATTTTAGGTATTCGGTGACCAGAGTTTGATGTTAGAGTGCACCGGAAAGAGGCTTTGAAAAGCGAAAAAAAAATGTGTTTGTGTGGAAAATCTGCTGCCATAGCGCTGGGAGGTGTTAAAGGGCAAGAGGGAGAGAATACAATCTCTCCAGTCAAAATTGGAATCTTGAAGCAATAACAGGAGGCAATCATGTTCAGTAAACAATTAGGGACAGAACTAAAGATAGGCTAAAAACAATTTACAAGCCATATGAACTAGAAAATAGGAACAAAAAGTGGAGAAAGAAGCAAAAGGAAACGATTAATTGTGTCCAGAAGAATGAAAAATATCAAATAATAAAAACACAGCAACAAAAGTGTGTTGAGATATTTGGATTATGATTTTTATTTTTTTTTTTTTTTCCTCTTGAAATCCACTGTATATAGTGAGAATAGTTCACGTGCTCAGGTAATCAAAAAATATTTCTGAGCAGAATAACTAAAAGCTTGGTCTAAATTAACTATGAAAACTTGACAAAGAGACAGAGACCATGCAGATAGGTCCAGAAAATGCTGTAATCAGTATGCAGCAGTGCTACAAAGGCTGTCAGGCTGCAACGATGCAAAGGGAGGAAGAATCAGATTCCCATTTGATGTGAATGTACAGGGGAAAAGCAAAGCAAGAACTCTGCAATTTGCTTTTGGAAGACTAAATGTTTCAAAACCTTGAATTCCAGTGTAGGAACAGTGACAATAAAAATCAGATATCAGGTGAGTAGAAATGTTTCATTAAAAAAAAAAAAAAAAGAAGAAGATAGAATGCTACAATGATTTCAACCTGTTTTCATTGTATATTAAAGTATAAAGTAAAAATGGAGAAGTGAAAAAAATAACCAATATTTATTGAAGTGGAAAAATCTAAGCACTCCAGTACAGTCAAACTGAAACCTTTGCACTCACCAGTGTACCTCTGCCTCCGCGCACTGCCCTTGCCCTCAGCCCTAACCTCCCAGTGCTTATTTCAGAGCAAAACATCAATGGCAACAGGATTTGCTCTTGAACAGCCCACAGCAGCTCCCTGCTCACTTTTTGGTGTCTCCAGCCACACCCAGAGGCATCCAACCTTCTCTGGTTATGCCATCAGGAACCCACACAACTAATCAAAGCTTTTTGGTTCTGCTCCAGTTCCCAGTTGTCTGGATCCCTTTGAGTCTTTGCCTTGAATATCTTCACATTTCTCTTTACCTTCCTGTAAAATGGGTTTTTCATAACCTACCTGTAAAATGCCTGTGAAGGGAGAAGACTGCTATTCTTGTGCAATCCTCTCAGATTACATGTATTGTGGGACTAAAACATGATATGTACATGTACATGCACACGTGTGTGTTGTGCTCATTGTGTACCACCATAAAATGCCAGAAGTAATGGCTAAATGACAGAAAAAAGGGAATATCACTAAAAGGATCCTTTTTGCAGATGAACACACATGCTAATAAGTAACTACACAAATCAGTGTTAGCTCTTGGACATGATTGTTTGGCTGTCAGATCTGACTTCCACATTAGAAAATGATGTTAAAATGGGATGCAGAATAATGTGGGTAAAGACCAATGAACCAAGATTATTCTACTGACTGCCCTAACAAAAAGCAGCATCAATTAGGAAGTTTTTGATTAAAAATAAAGCATAAGTCTTGTAGCAAAATTAAAAAGAAAAAAGACAGATTAGAGAAAAAAATATGTAAAATAAAACTTGGTTTTGCCAATTGACCAGGAAAAAGATTTGAGAATTATTGTAGAAAAAACTCTAAAGCCTCAGCTCACTGAAAACTGCCGTGGAAAAGGCAAACCAATGTAGAGGTTATATTTAGGGACCACAACAGATATCAGAGAAGACAGTGGTTCTGCTGCAATAATAATTCAACACTAGTTTCCCGGTAAACCCAAGCTTTATCCGTAATCAGTTGCCTCAACATACACCAAAAGATGAGAAGTCTTTCTAAAAGGAGACAGTCCAAAGCAGGCACAATTTCAGTCAAAATACTACATTTCAGAGAACACAAATTACAGTGAAATATGTACAAGCACTGTCCCCATCCTGTTCCGGCTAAGGGAGCTAAGGAGAGATTTATCTGAAAAATGCTGATGAAGGAGATTGATAAGCACACACATGGGAGGAAAATATGCAAATTAAATCACCAGAAAGCTGCAATCAACTCCGCCGGGGCTGTGCAACTGTGGATGCTGCTCTCAGCATCACTTACTTTACAATCACACCAGCCCCCTGATGCACTTCACTGTGTGTCCCCAGACTGCTGGACTGACAGCACTGGGACCAGGCTGGGGACAGGCACGAGGGGGGCAGCAGAAACTGGTGCCAATTTTTCCCCAAACAGGCAGCAGAAGGAAATAATTCAACAGAAACATGAAAACAACCGGCAGGTGAAATGATTGCAGAAGTTGCAACTTATCTATTTTCTGTATGCTCTTTCCATCACCGCGTCCATTGTTCACGTCTGCTCAGAACAATTCCAGGTCCCCAGTTGAAGGAAGATGTCCCCAGTTAGGAAAGTGCAGGTGACGGCACAAACTTGGACATAGGAAGTTCCATCTAAACACGAGGAGGAACTTCTTTCCTTTGAGGGTGGCAGAGCCCTGGCACAGGCTGCCCAGAGAGGTGGTGGAGTCTCCGTCTCTGGAGACATCCCAAACCCACCTGGACGCGTTCCTGTGCCACCTGCTCTGGGTGACCCTGCTCTGGCAGGGCGTTGGACTGAATGATCTCCAGAGGTCTCTTCCAACCCCTACCATTTTGTGATTCTGTGATTCGGTGACCAGCTTGCGAGAGGATAAAACAGGATATAAGGTATAGATTAGACTATACCGTGAACCTGGCCTGGTCAAGAGACGTGGGGGGACACAGTAGTATGTGTATGTGTGTATCTCTGGATGAAAAGACACTCACATCCCATTTTTTAAAAATAAAACTAAGAAAAAATATTCCTGCACCCACTTGGCATTTAGCAACGAGCCCAAAAATTGGAGAATGGGAAATTTTAAATACCAGAACATTGCAAACAAATTCACAGTGATAAGAAGGGACGATCAGCTGGATGCTAAGCAATACTAATCTAAAATGTAGAACAGATTCTGTTTTATTCTTTTGGCAGCATGCTCCCCTGTTTCCATTTTAATGGGAATCTTTATACGGTTGTGCTTAAAATGATTCAGCAATTCTTTTTTTCTTTCCTCCTGCATAAAATTCTACTGACTTTACAAATGTAGTTAGAAAATTTAATTTCGTTCACTCTCAGCTCTCAGAGTAACAGTAATTAGACACAATCAGGAATGATACAGTTGGGACAACTACTTCTTTGGGTATTTTTGTTTGTCCTTTACATCAGGCTGTTACTCTTCAAAGTTTCAGGACATTGCGTCAATAATGAAAAGTATTAGTTCGTTCGTAGACTAGGTGTTCATCCAAATCCCACTATCAACAAGTTGGGGAGAATCCTCCCGCTTGCCAGCTCACTCATATCACATAACTTACAGGATTCTCTGCCCACCACTTCAAAGCAGCCACCTACCAAAGAGGGCTGAAAATCTGTTTCACAGTGCAAATCAACAGCTTCCAGCACTGCCAGGCAGGATATAGAGGCCATCATCTATAGCATTTTATAAGGAATTTAGGAAAAAATGTTATATATTGATTGTTTTAAAAATGTCTGTCTAATCTTTCGACTGATATCACTTGAGAAGGATGAGATCAACCTTGTCATTACCTACAGGAAAATATATATATATATTTTTTTTTTTTTTTTCCTATAGCTAATACAAGTTCTATGGTTGCGTTGTCTCCTACACTTCGCAGAAAGCAAGCCACAACCCCGCAGAACCGAAATGGCTCAGTCACTATGGCACAACGAGTATGAACGTAAGCCTGAATGATCAGAAATACTGCTTTTCACGCAGCCTCTGTGCACTGCTTCTGGAGCTGCTGACTGTAGGGATGGCCCTTGTTCGGAAAGGTATTTTTGTTGTGCTACTTCAAACACTGCGTTCATTTTGTGATCTGAAGCGGGTAGTGTATGTTGGATGTGGGCTGCTCTCTCTTACCTCCTCTGGTGCAGGAGAGACAATTGTGGCAATAGCTTGATCCACAGATCTCAAAGTAATAGACAGATTTCGATGAATCCATGGCATACCCAAATGAAGTAGCTTTATACTTCGATGCTATTAGAAACGGCGCACGCACAACTCAAGCACTATGCTTAGCCCAACATTTTCCTGCCTAATTAAAAGGGAACAGAGACAAAACACAGCAAAGACTATTGCCATGCCTTAATAGCTGGCCAGCTTAAGGGAAAGGATTTCTTTCAAAGTCTGAGCTTTATTTCTGAGGAGCAAAACCCAGACCAACTTAAGGCTGTGCTTAGCTTTAAGCAATTCTTACTAATGCAGCTACTTCAGTCCTGTAGTGAACAGGACCTAATGTTGCTTTAATTAAGTGCCTTGCTCTCCTCCCCGATAAAGTTAGTCCTTGGTTACTCTGGAAAAAAAAAAAAAAAAGAAAAAAAAAACCCAAAACTCAAGAAACCAACCCCCCAAACTACAGCTACATCCATTTTCTTTATGCCTCCCCATTTCATATACAGCGTCATTCGTCTCTGTGATGATGCAGCAAAAATCAAGCCTTGCGTGGCTCGTTTGCATTGCGCCTGGCCGCGCCGCTCCAACTCTCCCCGCTCTCCTCCTGATTTACAGCATCCCGGTTCATCCCACCGCATCAATCACTGCATCTCTCATCACTGAGGGAACAGCAAGGAGGAAGATGTGAAAGTGGAGGTGGGGGAGGAAGGCAACGGGGCACACAAACCGCCGCGTAAAGAATGGCTGGCGTTACATTTCTGTCTGCAGAGACAGGGAGATAAAATCTGGCACGTGAGGCATCTTAGCTGCGAATGACTGTTCTAACTTCATTAAACTGCGATTACTGGATTCAGGGGGAAAATGATGCCTCCTTTAAGGGAACATATAATCACTAACACAGCTTTTTCTCTAAAGGGAAATCTGTATGACAAATAGCTTGCGCGATAAGTGCGGTATTTCTATGATAATTCTGTGTTGTCCTCCACAGTCCAAAGGCAAATGCAGGTAACTATAAGGTAGATGAAATACAAGCCTGACATTTCAGCATGTTGTTAGCTACGTGCGGGATATGCAGAGCATCTCTGAAATACACACAGTCCCGGCTTCTCTGCATTTGCAAATTACCAGTTCTCATCCCCCCATGGACGTACAGACCGAATGTTTCTCTCGAGTTATGTCTTACATTTAAAGACATTTTTCCTTTCCCACTGTGGTATTGCCGTTTCCAATGAAACGCATTTTATGCTAAAACATCGATTTTTTCCATTTCTGCTCTCTGCCAATCACTTTTCCCTCACAACAGTTAACATCTGTTTTCTTTCTGCATTGCTTTTTTTAAAAACTAATCATGGGTTTGGACAATATTCCCAGTGCAGATATCCTTTCCCATCTGAAACACAGTGGAAATAAAACTCTGGCTCAGAGCTTTGGAGCTCAGATTTCTCTATTATGATAGGAAAAGTGGAAAGTCGAGACATAAACGTGCCTGAACTTCAGTGCATTTTGTTTTCCCAGAGTTGTTCTTGGTCGTACATGATTTTAACTGTGCTGATTCCAGTAGAATTATTCTTGGCTTAGACTATCGTAAGGGAAAGAGGGAATAAATATTAATGTAAAAAGCATTTTAAAAAAATATAAATCCAAGACACTTCGTTACCTATGTGGTCAAATCTTGGAATTTCTTCTTTATACTTAGCAATACAATATTTTGTTGAAATTATATATTGCTTTGCATCAAGTAAAAATTAAGTAAAGAATTCCAAAATTTGGATATATACACACAGTCTGCAGATAATTTTTCTCACTGCCTACAAGAAAAACAGTCTTAATAATTTTTTCAACTTTTTTCTTTTCCCCAGCTCTTATACTCTTTTAAATTGGCATTCCAATATGTTACCTAGAAATTTAAAAAGTATTAAAAGAAAACTTTTAACTCTTCTTAGCCTGCCTCTCTCTTCCTCTCTCACATGCATATGTGCAGATACCTAGGACGTCTCAGATGTGTAAGGAGCCAGTCCGATTAGGAATAGGAAATCAACTTCATCTAGCAAAAGAATGTCAAAATTCACAGCAGACAAAAATTCTAGACCAAATTTAATGACGCTAAGTCTTTCTGCCTTCTACCTGAATAAAGTTTTGTGTTTTAAGTGTCATCACTGCTTACCTTGAGGATGTTACCAGAGAATCCGGAGGATGCACAAACAACACATCAGCTCTGAAACAGTTATATGTCTTAACATCTCACCTTCTGCATATTTGTCTTTTGCTTAGTAAAATATACAAATGCTCTTTCTGGATGTGACCCATATTTTATTTTGTTTAGGACACTCAGGCTAATTTCTCCATGCGTAAACAATTGCCTATGTGATTTTTATGTGTCATTTATGAGAAGCAACTGGCATAGTGTCCACTAATACTAAGAAGTGGGAACTTGTTTTCATTTTTTTCTGGAAATAATACTGCATATTATGTCTCACATTTCGGTTTAGAATGATGAGCCATATTTGACCCTAAACCCGTGCTTTCTGAGCTCAGGTGATGAGATCACAACAGTAAGTGATACCGCTAAAGCAAAACACTGGCTTAATAAGAGTTTCAAAAACACAACTTGTATTGCTAAATAATAAGGGCCCTGAGACCAAACAGCTCTGACTGGCTTGTGTTCACACTGCTCGGAAGTATCCCCTCCAGAGGAGATTTTTCTTGGCCAGAGGTAATTGGAGTAGCGCAAAGAGCCTGGGAGAAAGCTAACAGTTTTACAGTGAGCAGATTGAAGGCCCAGGGCTTGATCCCTGTCTTTCTGCTCGGGGGTTCAGAGGTAGCCGAACGATGCCTTTCAACGGGCACACCATAGTGACTGCAGTAACAAATCAAAAGGGAAAACAGCATCTGTACCTCCCATGTTGCACTTGGCAATGCTGTAGACCCCTAAATGATCTGGTCAAAGCGTTGCCAGACAAGGAACTGGAAAGAAGAGTTGACTCGGTAACAGAAGATGTGCGATTTATATGCAGTCTAACCCAATACTAGCAAAAATGAAAGCTCAACAGTTTCAAAGCTAGGGGGAAAGAGGGAAGAGGTAAAAAGAGCGGGGTACGTTTCAATCAAAAGCACAAGAGTTGATCAATCAGGGTAGATGTTGTGGTAGATGAGAGACTGTGACCAGATAAAGAGAAACTGGCCAGGCAGACCAACTGAGGATTTGTAGAAGAAAAGAAGATACACTGGTGAGGCCCCACATTGAAACTGTGGGACACAAAACTGTGTCCAGTTTTGGGCCCCTCACCACAAAAAAGACATTCAGGTGCTGGAGCATGTCCAGAGAAGGGCATCGGAGCTGGTGAAGGGTTTGGAGCACAAGTCTTATGAGGAGCAGATGAGGGAGCTGGGGGTGTTCAGCCTGGAGAAAAGGAGGCTGGGAGGAGACCTTATCACTCTCTTCAACTACCTGAAAGGATGGTGTAGAGAGGTGGGAGCCAGACTCTTCTCCCAAATAACAGGTGACAGGACAAGAGGAAATGGCCTCAAGTTGCGCCAGGGGAGGTTTAGATTAAATATTAGGAAAAATTTTTACTGGAAGGGTTATTAAGCATTGGAACAGGCTGTCCAGGGAAATGGTTGAGGCACCATCCCTGGAGGTATTTAAAAGACGGGTAGATGTAGTGCTTAGAGATACGGTTTAGTGATGGTTTTTGTCAGAGTTAGGTTGATGGTTGGACTTGATGATCTGTAAAGTCCCTTCCAACCCAGATAATTCTATGATTCTGTCATTCTCAGATGTATGCCTAGAAAGGATACAGTTGGGTGAGAGGGAAAACAGAGAAGAAAACAAAAGAAAGGAGATCCGTTACACTAGAAACGTAGTCTATGACCATGCTGTACATGTTGTGACTGGAAAAGTGCTTCAGGCTCTTGTTTCATAGCACTTCTCTCCACCACTAAACTCACAACACTGACAGCTGTGTTTTTGGATCCATCTGAGCCTAAGCAGGTAGGAAGATTTGTGCTAAAATGAGATTTCCCTTCCTAAAGCTTATATTTAAGCCTTAACTTGGTTTGTTTGATGTTTAAATGCTTTCCGTGAATTTCTGCCTCCAAGGCTTAGCCTCTCTTCTCAGGACAGTTCTCTTAAACAACTGATTTGTGGAGATGTAGGAGCTGTGAAGGAGAAGGTTGGAGTCAGACACAGCGACAGTCACATGAGTTCAGAGCAAATCCATTAAACCCCATTCTCTGTGAATCCATGTCTTAGATCCACCACCGTGTCGCTCCTGTTCTACACGAGCATAACCTTAATGACATCAGTGCGGAGTCGCTGATGGAAAAAGGATTCATGCAGTTGAATTTCAGGCTGCAGACTGCTGCACTTATGGTGCATGCCAGAGTCATTATGAAAATGATGAATTGTGACTGATCTTCAGGAAACTTTGGTGTTCTCAGTCCTCCAGCCACGTATTTCCTCTAACACTCAGTTAAAATTGCAGGTGTTTTCCCTGCAAGTAAAATATATTAATGTCTGCCTGTAATTTCACTAGGACAGGCAGGCTGTTATCCCTGTACTGTGTGTGTTGAACGGAGTAATACCTGGGTGCTGTCAATCATACAAAGGTGTTTTAATATCTGTAATGGTGTGAACAGGATGACATTGTGTTCTGAGAAGTGCAGTCAGTGGGAATCCTTGTTAGTTGAAAGAACAGAAGACAAATAGGGTAGCCTTGACATGGCAGAAGGTGTTTTTATTTTATTTTGTTTTAGTAAAATATGGCATCATGTGTGTATTTTCTGGATTACAGCATGATTAGGAGACACTTTCATAACAAGTTATCAGGCAACTTGGATAAGATATTTGGCTTATGAAGACATGGGCCAGTCAGGTCATTAAGTGAAGAGTTAACTCCAGACTGTAGACACCTAAACTTGGATGTCTCCATATGCCTACAGGGGAGCTAGATTCCTAATTTCTCATTATACTCAGTGGTAACCAACACAATGAAAGGAGTCTAGAGAATTACTCAGCTCACTCTAATATAGACACATTCAGCTAGGCTCCACTGACTGCATTAACTAGCTCCCAATTAGCTAGAAAAGTGAATTAGGTGTCTAGTTCAACACCTGCTCCTACATGTCTACAATCCAGAGCTAAATCCCAGGCCAATGGTGTGATGCTGCAATTAAAGTGACATAAATGCACTGATGTTTAATCGGCAGGATAATCAGTGGGATAAACCTGTTCTCTATGGTCAAGGAGGCTGTGGGTATAGAAGGGATGTCAAATTAATAGCAAGATTTTCCATTTCAAGAACTCTCTCCTAACACTAGCAATAAAGAATGGTAATTACACATTCCTCATTTCTGCCCAAATAAGCCTCGGACTTGCTATAATAACTGTAATAGGACTGGTCAGCATTTAACCTAGTAGAAGTAACAAGTGCAAGTAACAAGACTTGAGCAAATCTGATCATCAGCACAATTGACATGGTTGGAGATCTGGGCAGAGAGAAACCTTATGAAATTCAACAAGGGCAAGTGTAGGGTGCTGCACCTGGGGAGGAACAACCCCATGCACCAGTACAGGTTGGGGGCTGACCTGCTGGAGAGCAGCTCTGTGGAAAGAGACCTGGGAGTCCTGGTGGACAACAGGATGACCATGAGCCAGCAATGTGCCCTTGTGGCCAAGAAGGCCAATGGCATCCTGGGGTGCACCAAAAAGAGTGTGGCCAGTAGGTCAAGGGAGGTCATCCTCCCCCTCTACTCTGCCTTGGTGAGGCCACACCTGGAGTACTGTGTCCAGTTCTGGGCTCCCCGGTTCCAGAAGGACAGGGAACTGCTGGAAAGGGTGCAGCAGAGGGCTACCAAGATGATTAGGGGACTGGAACACCTCTCTTATGAGGAAAGGCTGAGGGATTTGGGTCTCTTCAGTCTGGAAAAAAGACGGCTGAGGGGGGATCTTATCAACACTTATAAATACTTAAAGGGTGGGTGTCAGGAGGATGGGACCAGGCTCTTTTCAGTAGTGCCCGGGGACAGGACAAGAGGCAATGGGCACAAACTTGAGCACAAGAAGTTCCACCTAAACATGAGGAGGAACTTCTTTACCCTGAGGGTGCCAGAGCACTGGCACAGGCTGCCCAGAGAGGTGGTGGAGTCTCCATCTCTGGAGACATTCAAAACCCGCCTGGACGTGTTCCTGTGTAACCTGCTCTAGGTGACCCTGCTCTGGCAGGGGGGTTGGACTAGATGATCTCCAGAGGTCCCTTCCAACCCTATGGTTCTATGATTCTATGATTCTATGATTCTATGACATATCAAGGGAAGAATGAAGATTATGGTCCGCAATGTAGATATCCATGTCTGAAATACCGGTTAGACACTAACTCCTATAGTGATTATATGTATTAAGCCAGGTATTATTTCAATTCACCCACTAACATTGTAATGCATCTGAGTTTGCCCTAGGGAATTTGGTACATAACAGCTCGTTACCTATTGATTCTCTGAGAAAAGAAAAAAGCTGGCTTTCAACTAATCTAATATTATGTCTAGAATCCCAGATATGAGTTATTTGGAATCTTTAAAGGGAGAAGCTTACCTAGTTTAGTTCTAATAAGAAGACTATTTGTACTCAAGATAACATATATATATAGAAATATATATATATGTGTGGTGTTGCAGCTATTTTTATAATGGGATAAAGAAAAAAAAGAATAAAAAAACCATTTTGACCTAAACATATCTGATTGAATTAATTCACAGAAGGTTTTTTGTTTCATTTAACTTTTTTTTGGAGTTGTTCTATGTTTCTAGAAGGAAACTGAGGCATTCCTTTGCCTACATCGTAAACTATTATTTCTTTTTTCACGTGTTCATAGCACGAGAATTAGCATTTATTATCTTTGTTTACACAGGCGATCTGGTTTTGTCCTGAAGGCCAAAGGAGGAATTGGGAAATTTCTCACAGCCATAAATATTTGTTTGGGGGCAAATTTCACTGTAGTGCTGTGGCAGATGAGCCTGGCATTGGACATTTGCTCATGCAGGACAGATACGGCTCTTTAGCTTTGAGTTTCTCTCTTGTGTGATCAGTGGCTGAAGAGACTCAGACACTGAAGTACAAAACTGGAAAATAAACTTGACCAATTTGGAATGGAAAATTAGCGAGAGGGACGTACAGCTAGGGAATGAAGGGAACTCTCTAGCATACATTTCTGTGATCATTTAGGCTTTCAGTGACAGTGAAGAAAACTAGCACAGACCTGGAATAAAATAGCAAAATCAAAGAATATCAGCTAGAAATTGCTTTTAGACTCCTTAGACTATGGAAGACTTTAATTGGAATTTTAAAATCCTGATCAAAACCACTAAAAAGTCTCTGGATTTTTCACTTTACAGTTGCAGTTAATGCAATCCTACGAAAACTGATAATTTTCCAGAGAGCTGATATAAATAACATGGATAAGATCAAACAAAGAATGCAAAAGGGATCACACAGACAATCAGTACCATTTTCAGTGCAACTTCTCTTGCATTTTTCTCAGCTTGTGGATAAAATTAACATAACTAAGGCAAAGGGAGGGAGGGGAGGTACACCTGTCTGTTCCTCCTCCACCCTGGTGACAGTACTTAAAGGCTAAATTATGACTCCACTCTTCTGGTCGTGACAGACCAAAAGCGGTCACCTGGAGCTCGCTTACTTGTAAGATGGTTGGCAGTTAATAACGAAAATCCAAAAATCCCATGCAGAACATGGTCATGATAAGGACTGGGAAAAACAGAAGGATGAATCATGAACACCTTTTCCTTCCCCGCCCAAGATCAATTTACCAAGAATCCAAATTTAAACCAAGACAAGGTACCAGAACTGCAATTTGGTGTAACTGAAGAGGGGATGCAGAGAGAGACAGCAGGAATATAATAACCAGGAATGTGAGTTCAGAGTATTTATATCAGAATGACTTAACGGGGGCAGCAGAGCAACAGGATAGTGTGATATCATAGTCATTTTTGGTTCAGGACCCTTAGATAAGCAAGAATAAGTAAGGTCAGTCCTCCCAGGTTGGATCAAGCTCCAACATAAAATGTTCTTCAATATGGATGTGAGAAACTTTCCCAGGGAATCGGTGTTTACTTAAAAAAATGAATGCTGGATTCTATTTCAAAGCCCAGGTGAAGCTTTGCAAATAGAAAATGAAAGTGGGAAAAAGAGGCTGTCACAGGATTTATAATTAGGCACTGAACTGGGGGGTAGGTGGCGAGGTTGGGAACAAAGGTGTCAGCCAAAGTCATGGCCCTCCCAGGAAGGTGGCAGTGCTGAGCTGCTCTGTAGTGGGAGACTCAGGTCCTCTTATACTCATATTAAATATTGATACTTTTGCTATATATGTATAATATATATATTATAGTATCTTAAATATACTATGTATAATATATAAAATCATAGAATCATAGAATGTGTTGGGCTGGAAGGGACCTTTAAAGGTCATCTAGTCCAACCCCCCTGCAGTCAGCAGGGACATCTTCAACTAGATCAGGTTGCTCAGAGCCTCATCCAGCCTGGCCTTGAATGTCTCCAGGGATGGGGCCTCCACCCCCTCTCTGGGCAACCTGGGCCAGTGTCTCACCACCCTCATTGTAAAGAACTTCTTCCTAATGGCTAACCTAGACTTGCCCTGCTCTAGTTTAAATCATTGTCCCTCGTCCTATTGCTACATGCCCTTGCAAACAGCCCCTCCCCAGCTTTCTTGTAGGCCCCCTTCAGGTACTGGAAGGTCACTATAAGGTCTCCCCAGAGCCTTCTCTTCTCCAGGCTGAACAACCCCAACTCTCTCAGACTCAGTATATAATACTATATTAAATATAGTATTTACTGTGCTAAGAAAGATAAATGAAAAGGCTATTTTTTGTTAAGCCCTTTCACTTCAGAGGGGAGATTCATCACCGACAGTCCCCCCATGCATTGAAACACTTCATACAGCAAGAACCACCATCGACAGCAGCCAGAGGTGAAAGCGGTCCCCGTCTGAACACCGCGCAGCTCAAGCCAGGCTGGTGCACATCCCTTCTGGCAGGCAAGAAAATCAACCCAGCGGTTCGCTTGATTTTACAGCTTACATTTTATCAGACTGGAAGACAACGGGGCAATCAAAGGGAGGAAAAAAAAAAATAAATAAAATAAAAATCCGGAATCCTGAATTTTGTTATTTCGGTGTCACTTTGCAGAGTGTAATCTCATTTAAGAATTTCAACAATTCCTGTTATTGCCGTATTGCATGCGAATTCTACTTTCTGCTCTATTAGGACATATTTCTGTGTTATGCAGCTGTCTAAAATCTGCTTTTGCTTTAAAGACAGATGCAAACAGCTGTTTAATGAATCTGTCATTTCCTTATCTTCCCCATTTCTGCAGTCTGATTATTTCTAAGTGCCGCACTGTCTTTTAGAGACATTTCTTGTAGGCAGAATAAGTCACATTTTCTTCTGTATTTCTAATATTTATGTCAACTTGGGAAAAATTTCCTCTCAACATTAAATCTTCAGAACAAAAAAAAAAAAAAAAACAAAGCAAGGGAATAAGTTGATACATTAGACATTAAATCTGATGTCATGTTTCACAAGTTTGATCTCACAAGGAGCATGTTGTCAAAGGAAATTCTTCAGCTTGTTCACATGCTCGTGAACTGAATGCCATTTCGCTGCTTGATGGAAGTAATTTAGAATAATATGTTAAAATGCCATATATCATAGGCGAGCAGTTTTCTCTGAGACCTGCTGCATACAGTCTAGACTGATTTTTTAAAATACTGTCAGTTACTGCTATAGTCTAGTACTCCTCAAGTTGACATATTCTGAATGGCAGATTGAGGATAAGAGTGAAATACATTTAAATGTGAAGATAAAAGAAAAGCAGAAAAGAGAATGAAATTGCAGAGAGATTCAGGGAATAGCTAAAAAGCATTCAGGTCTACAAATTGCAATCAGGATGAGAACCATCAGAAGTCTACTAAAGTGCCGCCTGATAAGTCCTATGTAAAAACCCTGTGTGAGTGATATATGCACACCATCTTCTCTCAAAAAGGTACAGCTGAACAGTTTTAAGAAAGCGAGCTATACCGCAAGAAAGTGGTAAAGTTTGATTTTCAGTTTAGGATTAGTGTTGAGGTCTTTTTCTATTGAAAAATAATGTGAGCCCAAGGTTTGAAATTCCATATTACTGTAACTTGGACTCGCACTGTGTTCCCATCTTTAAGAACTGTATTTGAATTATGAGCTTTGAAGCAGAAATGAGCCAGGGAAAACACATATATGAAAACTGGATCCTTTCGGACTAAGTAATCAGTGGTTCCCTGATTAGATGCAGCCCAGTTATATTTTTGGGTGGCCACAATGACACTGTCATTGGGGGCTGTCAGCTGGCGGGGTGAATTATAATACAGTGATGCCTCTACCTCTGAGCGCTCCCAGGGATGTAGATGCACTGCCTGCCACCAGCATGTCCTGAGTCGCTCAGACATTCCATAGTATTCATACATTAATTCAAAAAAATTCATTTTTACACCTTTCCTATACTTCAGCTGACCTCCACGTCAATACATGGTGAAGTCCTGGTAGGATACATTCTCCGATGTTTTCCCATCATGAGCGCAGGCAGACTGCAGCGGAAAAGCCTCTCCCCTTCCATCTCTTCCTCCAGTGTTGCTATATCCCTGCCCTCCCTCGTCCAATGTGCTCTTTTCTGATTTACATGGGATTTGCATGCTCTTGAATACCAGTTTTACCTGTAATATCAGTAAATCTTATTATTCTGCTGCTTATCTTTCAAATGAATATTCCAATCCTGCAATATATCAAATACTTGCCATTCCAGTGAAGATACTGAGATTACTCACAGGGAAGTGGTTACAAGGGGATCATGTCTTCCTTTCCTCATGTATATGCAAACTTGAGGCCAATCTAATTTGCAGATGATCCTTCCCCTTTGAAAAACTAGACTGACTAAACCAGCTTCTCAAATAGTGTAAAAATATTGAGTAAAAATGTGTACATGTACACACTGGCATACTTTACTGTGAAACATTTAAACTAACTAGAAACACAAATATTTCATTGCCTTTTTTTGTGGCTGAGAACTTGTTTTGACAAGACTAGGAAGGATGTTGTGAAATGATACACAGCTAGTATCTATCACAAACAAGAGATGTTTGCTGGCTGAATGAACTCTTTTGGCTTATACATGGTTAACTGCTTCTACACATCAGGGCTGGGATTCCTTTGCCTCAACTTGCAGGTCTGGGAAGAAGACACCTGAAGCTAAAATAATACACACACACCCCCCTACCCCTATCTCCCTGGTAGTCAGAGGAGATAAGGAGTCATTTTCAGAGTGTGATCTGTCTGACCTATTTTGGTCATCTCTTTTGGATAAGCTACTTTGAAAGTGCTTGTTCCTCTCCTTGGACTTTAAAGGCAACCTGAGTGATCAGCTCAGATGCAAGCATCTGTAGGTTGTTCAGATGGCTTCTATTGCAGGTCATCATGGAGGTTAATGCTGCTGCGAAATCATGTCCTGATTAATGGAGATATTAAAGATCTTCTACTATGAAAAGCATGACTTGCAGTTTTCTAGACAAATTTGATTTAGCTGACCGATAGGACAGCATCAAACAATGTTATATAAGAACTGCTCATATATACATATGTGTATACAATAGAATCATAGAATGGTTGGGAACTTAAAGATCATCTACTTGCAACCCTCGTGCCCTGGGCAGGGACACCTCCCACTAGACCAGATTGCTCAAAGCCCTGTCCAGCCTGGCCTTGAACACCTCCAGGGATGGGGCTGCCACAACTTCCTTGGGCAACCTGTTCCAGTGTCTCACCACCCTCACAGGAAAGAATTTCTTCCTAATATCTAATCTAAATCTCCCCTTTTTCAGTTTAAAACCATTAACCCTTGTCCTGTCACTACACTCCCCGATAAAGAGTCCCTCCCCATCTTTCCTGTAGTCACACATAGAAATATATATATTTCTATAAATATCTTTTTTTATAAATTGTTCCCTGTATTTCCTTTTTTCTTTTTCCCAAAAGTTTATAATTACTATTAAAATATTAAGTACCATTTTATTTTCTTTAACTATTCAGGATATTTCAAAATGAAATGTCTAAATTTTCTATTGAAGTCAGAGGAGGTAAAAACCGAAAAAGTTATTGATAACACAGTTTTCCCACAGAACTAATAACTGCATAGTACATGGCATAATATTTTTTCATGGGAAGCTACAAAGCAAATAAAACATCAAGTGAAATCCCATACACAGAAATAAATTATGACAATCCCACAGCCAGCCACTGAGTCAGGACTTTATCCCCAGCTCATAATGAAACACTTACACTGACACAATACACCCCTAAGTATGCAATTACATCATTATAACACACTCCTTAACCTCCTCCCAATTATTAAATGCCTCCCAAACTTCACTTAGCAGTATTTTGCTGAACATGATGAAGAAAATGGTCTTCGCTTTATGATTTATCTGTATGTAATTATTCATATGTTTCATTAGGTTTGAGAATCTTCTTGAAATTAAATTATGAAATGATTGGAATTTATGAAAGTAACAGTAAGCTAGAAGAAGAAAAAATACAGTTTTTACAAGGCAAACACAGGAAAGGTGCTGTTAATGGAAAGAGAGGATTTGTGGATAAAGCCTTTTTTTAGAGGCTCAAATGGGTAGTGGTGCTCTCTCACCTCTAAGGGGTATGGCCTATATTCTCAGTAGGTTTGGTCTCATCTGCATCACATGTTTCTTGTAAGACTTTCAACAGAGCGTTTTCACGCCTTGATTTCCACATTGGTTTCTGAATGGTACTGTTTGGCACAACTCACATGCATTTCTGGAGAATTTGGTTGCTAAATTCACAGGAGATTTGGAAACGGATAATCCTTGTGAGCTACCTATGAAGAAACGTACATCCAGACTCTGATGTTATTCCACCAGTTATAGCCCCATTCATACCCCAGTAGACTCATTTTATCTGAGAGCTTATTTCAAATAAGTAAAGAGACTAAAAGAAATGACTGGATTAAAAGACAGTATTTAAATTATTTTTCATTCTCCTTTCATCGATCAGAAGGAGTCTCTTACTAGAAACATTCCGACTGGGAAATGAATGTGGTTAATTTATTTGTTCATAAATATGCTGTAATAAAAGTAAGGAAATGATATTTTTAAGTCATTTGAAGATGCTGACATAGCGTAGTTCCCAACAGTGGGAACTGCTCAGCAGAGGAATTTAGGGAATACATCTGTGAGTATCCCCAAAAATATGTACAACAGCTTTTAACGATACACTACATTTACTTTTTTATTAGTCATTGTTCTCTTATGTCAGAAACTTGTAACACTTTAGTTACCACTTAAGCATTCAAAATTTGCATTTATGCAAATTTCTGTTGGCTATTTTCACAGTTTACGTTTGTTGGTGGGTTTTTTTTGCAGGGATGGGGGGGCAGTTTATAATAAGTCGCTATAAACATTTCAGAACAGATATAAAAGACATTTCTATGCTCTGCCAAATTAGCACAACAGCATCTTTTAAACTGTAGTTATTGGGAAAACCTATAAATTGTGGATTTAATATTGATTCTACTTCAGGTAAAATCTGGAAAAGGGAAAAATACATGACTTTGCACTAATTAGATTTATATCAGTTTAAATCTTTGGCTTCCCCACTAAAAGTGCTAGAACAGAGATCAGTTCTCTTTTGGTTTATGAGAACTAAGGAAAAGCAAAGCCTACGTGGCCCACTGGGTAGCTAAAATGAAGTCACAAACACTAGGTGAAAGAGTTGCCCGGCATGATCTCAGGCTCCCATCTGTGGGTAGCGCCTCTCCACTTCTTCCTTAGACTGTACAATCATTGATCAAGAAAACTCTTGGAAACTGACAGTCCCAAAGTCGGTAAAAAATTAGATACTGCACAGTTTTGAAAAAAGGGCACATCAGTAACTCAAATATTTCTCTCAAGCCACTAACTCAAGCTGGGAAAGTGGTTTCGTTTTGCTTTCAACTGTTTTGCTCGCACAGATCTTGGTAAGGTCTTGGCTGGACAGTGCTCCAACTCTTACAGTTTTAGAAAGGAAATTATTTATCTTATTACTTCTAGTCACGCTTGAATCCAGGACTGTACTTTATGTAGAATCAAGAGGCAGATTTTAACAGAGTTTCACCGGTGGACATCTTACTCCTGGGTGCTGCTGGTACCGTGGGTTTAGTGAGTGAGCCCTGAGGCTTCTTTTGCATTTATTCCATAGCCAGCTGATCCGCCACAATGGCTTGTCTCATAATTTCCCATCTGGTAGATATTTTCTTGGCTAGTTGAGACAGCATGTGGTTTACTTTTGCACATGTTCCTTGTTCTTTTTATATCAGCAATGACACAGTGTCATAATAATAGGAACAAAAAATGCAATTCTCCCGAAAGTGAGAGCACTCATCTCTTAACTTATCTTAATAGATAGTATTGGCTTAATTTACCTAAGACACTCTGTGGTTGGGTCCTGCTGACAGTGCTGGGGATTTTCCAGATGCAGAGGATTATGAAGTTGAGGACAGCATTGCCATTTCCTGCAGTTTTCACTAGGAAGCTGACAGAGCTGCCACCACTAAACAGCCCAGGTCTTGGAGTCATGTGAAAATCTAATCTTCCATCTTAGTTTCAGCTGTGTAGTAAACACACAGTACCACTTTCTAAAAAGCTTTCTAAAAAGCTCAAAAAGCAGAAGGTCGAGAAGGCATTATCACTATGATAATTGCAAAGAACAATGCTATTTATGTTAAGTTGGCTCAGTAAGTTTAGTAACTTTTTTTCTCCCCTTTATTTTTTTTTTTATGATAGAAACCAAGAAATTTTCCTATAAAATTTACTGTTATTCTTCGTTCCTTCACCAACCAGATGTACTGTAGTCATTATGTTGGCTTAGACTCCTCATCCAGGTTAGTTCTACATCCTAAATCCAGCACTAGCCAATGCAACAGTTGACTGGGCATTGATTTAGTTTTCTCCATCCATTAAAAAAAAAGGAAAAAAAAAAGGTAAAAAAAAAAACCAAACCCAACAAACAAAAACAACGACTCCAAAAATCCCCAAGTACTCTGTTAAAAGCTGTTTTCTTTAAAAATAGTTGAGGCTTCGGTCAAAATACAGTAATTTAGTCTTTTGTTCAGACTTTCCGAAAGCCATGAGCACAGGGAAAAAAGAAAGGAGAAAATAATTTTGATGAAAAATGTGAGTGATGTAGTAAAAATAAATAAATAAATAAATCCATGTTATTATCCATCTTTCTAAAAAAGTTCTACATACTTTTATTAGCTTGTATCTTCCACTCCAGGGGAAGGTTCAAGGAATCCAGATGTAGTCATATGCAGGACCCAAGAAGCACTATAACAACTTTTGGCTCTCTAATCTCTTAAATTGTGACGGCTCCTATTTTCAGTAAATCTTGAAGATGGAATTGCAGCTGGTGAACATTTGTTCTCTGCAATCTTTGGAAATATAAATAAAAAATAACAAACTGCTTGGCTGAAACCTCAAATGCCAAGAGAGGATGGCAGACGCTACAAAGTAGTATTTACAATACTAATGAGGCAGCAATGACTAATAGCTCAAGGAAGCTTATTTAAGAGTCAGTTCACAGCTGGTAATGAAAGTTTATAACAAAAAAAAACAATTACAAAAATTATGAACACAAAAATCAAAATTTAGTAGAAAACTTGTAACATTACTATTTTACAAACTTCTCAAGAAGGACTCTGTACTCTTTTTTTTTTTTCCCTAGAGTGAGCGTTGATTTTTTTTGGACTTTTTTTCTTGGGCATCCAAATTTGCCCAAACTGAATATCAGGTCTTAACACGGTGTTGCAGTTGAGTGCGTAAGAGTCATACTATGCAATGTCACTCCTGAAAACAGAACTATTGTGGAGGAGTAATAGATTTTACTTCTGATTTTGTCACAGGTTTTCAAAAGTGGAAGTGGCTCTCATAATTACAAAACCATCCTTCCTCACCAGCTCACAGTTAGTTCCTTCACTTTATATTTGCAATTTATTTTCAAGAAGTCATGCTAACATAATCATGTCCAGTAAATAACAGCTAAAAGGAAGCAGGTGCCATGCATAATGAACTTCCAGTCTCACAGTAGCTGAAGTGGAAACACTTTTGGTCAGGATATTTAAATAAGTTGAGAGGAGATAAACTAGAGATAAAGCAGTCATTTTCAGTAAAACCTTTCCAGATCCACTTTGAAATCTCTCAAGCAGCTGAGATATTCTCCTCTTTCCCTCTCTTCCTGCTATTTCTTTCATCATTATCTGTGTAAAATTATATTCAATATGTGAGAACATGGATGAAACAAACTATTTTCTTTCATGCTTGAGAATGATGCCAGAAGAACATCCGTGGAAACTAATACCTTATTAATCCACACAGCAGATGCAGACAGGCTGAGATAGGAAACTTACATCAGTCTCTTACTACACCTTGCAAGGGATTAATATTAAATAATTTAAAAAAAACAAAAACAAAAACAAACAAAAAGAACCCCAAGAATATCTTATTCAGACATTTAGTGGTTTGGGTTTGTGCAAAAGTTTATGAAGTTTTTGTTTGTTTGTTTGTTTTTATTATTTTTCGAAGCTCCTTTGTCTGACTCGACAATAAGCCTAAGTAGGATTCTTCAGAGCAACCAGGCTTAGTTGATATTCTTTCAGACACACTAAAAAACATTATAATTCTACCCTCCAAGGAGTCAAGCTGTGAGCAATATAATTTTCAAAATGGGAAAGAAGGGTATACATTGGTTATGGGCAATCTGTTCTTGTAACTTCTGTAATCAGCCAAGATTGAGCTATGGCCTTCCTCATTATAACAGAAAATCAGATTTACCTCTGCCAAAAGAAATAGTAACACTTAGCATTTATATAGCTCTTTATCTCTTAAAGCTTTTTAGAAATATTAACTAATTATAGGTGGAGTTTTGAAGTTTCCTGAAAGAAATATCACAACCTCAAATTCTATGAAGGGAAATAAAATTCCTACAAGGAAAAGGATCCTGCAAATTTAGATCATTTGTACTTACAAAATTACATGTAGAGAAAAAAAAAAATTCAACAACACCAACATCAATCCTGTTACAATAATGTACTTAATGTTTGCAATTGCGTTGTAATTATTTCTAATAAAAAATTTTGGTTATGGGGTTATCAAAAGGATGACCTGACATGGTGCCTTCATCATAAAATTTTGATTTGGTAACTCAGGAATTTTTTTCCAAAGTCTGTGTCATATTATTTGTGTAAGTCATTTGCTCTAGTGAAGGAGTATGACTTAACCAATACAGCTTAACAGTGTAACCGGTCTTTTAAATCATGGGTGCGGTTTAATGTTCTAGGATGCACAAACCTTTCAAGCAGAAGTAAAGGCAGAAGTAAAAAATTTAGGGTGATAATCTGTGAGAAAAATTTGTAAGCTATTTAAGTTGCTTGAGCGATTTTACAGCTGACAAATGGCATCCTTCAGAAATTTTGCAATTTTGCAAATTTTGCAAATGATCGTTTGGAGAGGTAACTTATAAGGAAATTCTGGGGTTGGAAGGAAATTTGTGATGTTTATTTTTTCTTTTACAGGTAGCTAGCTTTATATTTCTTATTAGTGTCTCTTATTCGGTAATACGCACTATCCACCTGCTAAGGGGTTTTGTAACAAAACAGCTGTCGTTTCTTTTCTGATTTTATAGTGGAGTGTTATAATTTTTTTATTTATTTATTTATTTATACCCTTATGCCTGTTCACATCTTTGAAAACAGGCCAAAGAAATACCACTTACATTTATACTTATCCCTCAACTCTCCCACTACAGTACTCATATACATATGATAAAAATATGTCTATGCATAAAGAAAAAAAAATAAATTCCATTTGTTGAATAAGAGACTTGTCAATCATGGTCTTCATCAAAGAACTTTATGTATTACTGCATGGCTGGGCATTTTGTACTAGAAGTTCTTCAGGTACTTTCCAACCATGAAGATTCTAGGATCCTATGATTCTATTGCTGTGGTTCACATGGGTGGGAATAGCGGTAAAAGCAGAATCATAGAATTGTCTGAGTTGGAAGGGACCTTACAGATCATCAAGTCCAACCATCAACCTAACTCTGACAAAAACCATCACTAAACCATATCTCTAAGCACTACATCTGCCCATCTTTCAAATACCTCCAGGGATGGTGCCTCAACCATTTCCCTGGACAGCCTGTTCCAATGCTTAATAACACTTTCAGTGTAAAAAATTTTCCTAATATTTAATCTAAACCTCGCCTGGTGCAACTTGAGGCCATTTCCTCTTGTCCTATTGCCTGTTACTTGGGAGAAGAGACCGACCTCCACCTCTCTACCCTCTCCTTTCAGGTAGTTGTAGAGAGCGAGAAGGTCTCCCCTCAGCCTTCTTTTCTCCAGGCTAAACAACCCCAGGTCCCTCAACCATTCCTCATAAGACTTACTCTCCAGACCCCTCATCAGCTTGGTTGCCCTTCTCTGGACACACTCCAGCAAGTGTTTACAGCTTGGGTCAGGCTAGCATCCAGCTAGAAGGAAGTTGTTTTCTAACCTGACAGATGTTTTATTCGTATAAGTTACTGTATGAAAGAGCAGAATCTGCATCCAGAAACATTTCTAAGACATTAATTCATTGCAAGCCTGTGTCTTCAGCCAAAATAAACTATTACTTTCGTGAAATTTCCTTTGCTTGTCACCTTCACCATTCACCTGCTTAGGTTCATCCAAATATTCTTTGTTTATGAATCAGTCTCATTTGAGCATTATTTCATGTTGGTTGGGATAGTGTGGTTGCATCTGCCAAAAGACTGGGAGGCAGTTTACCTTATATGTTGCCTTCTGAAATGTCTGTCTATGCATCCAGGGAGGTACTTGCTCCATTTTCATAAAGACAGCGTAGGTCTAGCTCACCTTAGGTACTGCAAGAAGAATGATGCTTATAAAACTTTATCATCATCAGAAACCACAATGCCAAAGTGAAACAAACAAAAAAAAGCAACAATGTACCTATTGGCCTCTTTTCCTTGAATCAGGACAAAAAAACCTAAAGCAAATCATCAAAAATGTAATGTGCTAGTGATACAATGCCATTATAATTGCTATCCAGAGAAAGGAAAGAGAAGATCTTAGGAAATAAGGGAAGATTTTGGTTTTTTCCTTTTTCCTCCCATTTCTTGGATACAAGCTCCGGGCAGGAAGCTACACAAATTCTTGGATACTAGACACCACCAGAGTTTCTGAGTATCTTTCAGATGTTACTGGTTCACCTGTTCTCAAAGATATTAAGTGAAACTCCCTTCTATCCACTGAAAATTCTATTTCCATAATCCTATAGATTAGATCTCCTTGTAAATGGAAAGCAGAAAGATGGGAACAATGTAAAATAAACCCCATTAAGCTTACAGTGGGGCCTCCTTACTGCAGGCCTGCGCTTTACTTTCGAATCACATGAACCTTCCACACCAAATTATCATCATTACCCCTCTACAGAAAATCTAGTAGGATTTTTTTTCTCCCAGAAAGGTTTAAATTTACCTCCAAACCATTGATGTGTTTGCTCAGACTTGAATCTACACCAAAGAAACACAATATAAGGATATAGAACAGCTGCACCAGGCTTTATTCGTTCTTGATTTAGTAATTGCAGCAGTCAAAAGTGCTACTGGAAACCAAAAAAAAAACCCCTGAATTGGACTGTGAGCTGCAGGAATTATCCCTGCATGACGCCTGACAGATGTTTCATCTCTTGGTCAGAAACAGATCTATGGTCTTCAGTTTGAGAAACACTGTGTTTTGACACTATGTAAGTGCTATTCCCATATTCTCAACAGCGAACTGCATAGGCAAAGCGCTGCAGTGTGTTTTAGTACGTATTCGTTATCACTGCTTTTATGCTAAAATAATGTACAGATCCCATGGAACGTTTATCCACTATCAAAATTTGGGAAAATAATTTTTTAACTAAAAAATTCAGGAGAAAATTCTTTTCTTTCACAATTTTCCAGTTTGAACACAAATTGTCAAAAAATCTGTTTGTCAGTGTAAGATTTTCTCTGGATTCAGAAAAACACAGAAATATATGTATGCAGAAAAATGAGGAAAGGTGATTATTTGTATTAATTCCATGGTACTATTAATTAATTCCATGGTACCATGAATACCATTAATTTAATGGCACAACTTTTTTACTGTAAGTACTTGTCAATAAGTGGTTTCCAGCTTTCAGTAAAGCTCAAATCCAGTTCTCTTTAAGTGATTTTCATTTATGATATACAGGAAAAAAAAAAAAAAAAAAAAAAATAAAAATCAGAAGAAAGAACAAGGTATGCCACGCAGGTGATTTTCTCAATCTGACTTAATAACTTAAGTCATAATGTTAATTGGGCCATGCTATTGCCATTGAAGATAATATCTTTGGGGATATTAAGCGTAGAATCTCCCTCCTGTTTTCCAGTTTGCTCTTTGCACAGCCTTACTTTGACTTTGCTGAACATGGGGTGGGGGGAGTGGGGGGACGATGCATCACCTCATCCACTGTTGAGAGCTAATGACCTGTAAAATACTTAAAATTCACTGCTATGTAGTTAGCATCAGTTCTCAAAGGACTCAAAGCTGGTTTCACTGAAGTTGTGTGTTCTCTACTCTAGGATGACAGAGGACTTTTAGCTTGATCCTATATGACTCAACCCAGTGGGAGTTTCAGCACTGATTTAAATGGAATGGGATCCATTAAACCAAGTCAGAAAATCACTTCAGTATGTCTTTAACCTATGTCTGATTAGGAAACAATGCAATTTACCATTGTTCCTAGTTCTCTGAGGGTAGTCATCTTGATTTGG
Source organism: Fratercula arctica (assembly GCA_947846985.1). Lineage (NCBI taxonomy): Eukaryota > Metazoa > Chordata > Aves > Charadriiformes > Alcidae > Fratercula > Fratercula arctica. The sequence continues at coordinate 5,859,016 of CANTUZ010000001.1, forward strand.
GGCGTATATGTTCACACCAGTAATACTATAACATATACTATAACATACTATACATATACTATAACAACCAGAAACTCTCATTGGTTCATTGGGTGCTCTATAAACACAAAAAAAACAATCTCGTAAAATCAAACCCACACTCCTGATTGCGCATCCTCTAGAGTTTTACAGGATTTCCCTTTATATTGTACATGCCATTGTATGTTGTCTCCTGCACATTACTGATGATGGAGATTGAGGGTATATACACCTATGAGAGTTCTCAACCTACAAATGCCTATATTTTATTTTATTTTTATTTTCCACTGATGATAGGAGCAAAGCTTATCATGACTTGAACAATGAAAGCCTACAGAGAAAGCTGCAAGGAAAATCAATTCAAATCCCCAAAGTCTGAGCACACTGCAATACACAGAAAAGGAAAGAAAAAGGGAGGAAAATAAAGAGGTCCTCGTCTGGTTTACGTTATCGGTTTGATAATGCTGCTTTCCAGGTACCATATTCTTCATGCAGTATCAAAACCCTACTGATTATTGGGGAGATTGGCATTTTACAGAAATAACACAGAACATCCCCTGTGCCGCTGCAATTAGCCATTTCCAAACAACAGACTTCACCGAAAAACTCCTGCAAAGATTAAATGACCCTTTCTGTTCCCACCTATCTTTTTTTCTTCTTCCTTATGTTCTGTTGTGTCATACTATGTTCTGTTATGTTCGGTTATGTTGTTACGTTATGTTGTTTTCTATGCTTGTAGCCCTTTGGGGATGTATAATGAGAATAGAAACACAAATGAGAAAGCAGAAAATACAAAGCAGTGAGCGTAGGTTTAGGTAAAGTGACAGCTGCCATTAGAGATAAGGTAATTCTACTAAAAGGCTCCAGCAGAGATTAAAAACTAACCCACACTGCCGAGCTGCCAAAGAAAGCAAAGAGCTTTTTGCTAGGTATTTTTCTCTGCTGTTGTTTCTTCTTTTGTTTTAGTGGGAGGAGGAATTCATAAAGAATTTGTCCTCATCTTTCACTTATATCCTCCTATAAATAGCTGGGGGTTGGAGGGAGAATAAAAAAACTCCCCTTTTCCTTTAAAGAATATAGTTTCCTTTTTCTACGGATGTTGTTCTCCAAGCCCAGTCAGCTCCTACCTTTTCTTGTCGTGCCCCGCAGGAAAGGAAAGGCAGCACAGGAAAGGAAGAAACGTGGCACGCTAACACGGGGAAATTTAAAATGCACGTTCAGCCTTTTGTGAGTGTTGGAAAATAAATCCATGAAAAAAAATCCACTGTTAGTTATTCCATGTTTGGCTGAATTAATGACTTCCCCTTCAGTCTCCCTTATCTTCCAAGTAAAATATGAAAATTGTAAGCAAGCAAAAATTGCACAGCTAAGAATGTACTGTTAGATGTTTTTTGCCCAGCTTGCTCTTCTTACAGAAAAGCTTGAATCATGCAACCTGCCTTGACACTGTGGTTAAAGCTGTGATATTGGTCAAGAAAAGACAGTCCAAGGGCAAGATTTGAGAACATAGCACTTCTTGTGAGATCCTGGGTAAATGCGTTACCCGCATCTATCTCCATCTTTCCATTTGTAAAATCAAGACAAAATGACCCTGCCTGCACTATTCTCTGCCACGTAGATTGATTTTAGAAGAAGGGAAAAAAAAAAAAAAAAAAGAAAAAAAGAAAAAAATGTGACTCATAAAACATACTTATGACAAAGTCCCCGCTTGCTGAATACATATTTACAACTCCTGCAGGTAGGTCGCTGCTAACCGTCTCTGGGCTTTTGGCAACGTGCCTGCTATAGTAGATCCACCAGCCTTGCACCTCTATGCCCCCTGCTAGCCAGTGACGAATGCATCCTTAACGGGGATTAATAACCTAGAAACACAAGCTGCAGCAGATAAATATGAGGAAAACAGCAAACTGATTAAGTTAATTGGAGCTGATCTACCCATCAGCGTAATTGGCTAGGATTTTCACTTTAAAGACGGAAAACTTTAAGCAGCCACCTTAAAAGACCAAATTACCTTGGAATAATAATTACTAAGAATGTTTAAAACACAATAAAATCCAGCTTTGATCCGATTTGAATACTGTGAAGTTTGACTCTGATAGGAAGGAGCAGTTGATACACACTCTAAGGGGCAAACTCAAGGCAGTGAAGATGACTGTGCCGCCTGGAATCCTCTTAATTTAAAATCCCTACATATTGTTATTACCTCATAAATTTCCTGATTTTTTTTTTTTATTTTTTTCCCTATACTTTTCTATTATTCAGACATTTTACTATTATCTTACCTTTTACGTGTGCTCTAGTACACTTCTGACAAAGTTCACGTGCTTCATCTATCTGTCAGAGATGAATGCCATGACTGTGAAACCAATTATTTTTGTAGTTCTTTTTAATGCAGAATTTTACTACAAGAAATGTGTGTGTATGTGACCATGAGGCATCTCATCTATAGAGAACGTGAGCCTGGCTGGAAACTCTGACCCATTAGCCAAATAAGCAGATCCCTGGTATATTCCCTGCACTGCTGGCCAGGGCGGACATCCCGTGTACTTGTATACACACTCAGAGGGATAACTGACTGAAAAGCATATGTAAAAGTTCATTTTTCGGTGATGTAAACAAAAAAACAAAATTCAAGGAAATGGAGCTCTTAACTGAAGAGACCGATTTAGTACTCTTGCACTTCAGTAAATTAGCCACACTATTGCAGTCATTGGAGTAGTTTTCAAGTGGGCAAACACCTGGCTGGCACATTTAGAAGGCAAATTTAACCATATTTAGCAGTTACATCTCTAAAACCATTTTCCTTTTTTTGTTATTTTTTGGGTTTTTTTAATAACTCATTACATTACTGAAACAACCTGTACACCTACCTTAATTCATCCAATGTCAGAGTCACCACATTATGGAGCAACCTTGTGCTTAAAACAAAACAAAACAAAACAAAACAAAACAACGTATTTGACTTAATCTGATTTTTAAAATCACAGGTCTAAATCATGTATTTGGTGATGGGACAGTCCCTTCTTTTCAAACTTTAGGGAGATATAGTAGATGGGAAAAAGCTGCTGTGGGCAATATCTTCTGCTGAGACACATGATTAGACATCTGACAGACTTGAACTGGAATAGTATCCCCAGGCAACCAAACCTATTAACCTTTTTCCAGCAGCTGGCTAAATCTAAAAAGCTCAGCAGTATCAATTTATACATTTGTACAGTCCTCAATGAGACGGAAGTGGAATGATTCAAAAGGAAAATCATGTGCTGATCTACAATGTAATATTAATAGCCAAGCCTGGGAGAAAATTGCGCAGAAATATCGACATGACTACCCTGAATTAGGCATTTAAAAATAATTAAGCCAAAAATAGCATTTACAGATTGCTGGACATCCTCTCAGATTATGTGACTGAGTATAGATGGTGGAAGTATGATAAAGAAAGAAGAGATGTAACCAGATGTTTTAGAAATGGAAACAGAGACAAAATAGGTACGAAACTAAGCCAATGTAACTATTTATAGAAAATATTTCATTTAGAAGTTCTGTATCATTAGATTTAAGGACGTACAAATAAGCATTTTAAAAGGGGCTTTTTTTGACTTAATTTTTACTAAAAGTAGACATTTAAATAAAACTAAAAGCCAGAGAGAAGACCGTTAGCATTGCCTTCTTTAATGGGAGAGCTGGATCTTTTTGCCTTCAATGAAGGAGTAAAGAATCACGAAATGCAATGACAACACTACAACCAAGAAAAAGGGTGATTCATGCGCTAAAGGACAAAACCTGGCCCAAATTTTTTATATTATCATTATGTCATATCACACATGCAAAAAAAGGGAAATGTCAGTGAAACAAATGGAATATCATATGTATTCAAAATTGAAGAGTGGTTTGATACTAAGCTTTTTTTTGCATACAATTAACTGCTGATAAGAGAGAAATCCATATATGGTTTTGTTTCCCTTCCTTTTTCCAAGCTTTCCCTTTCCCTCCAAGCTTTCCCTTTCCCTTGTCTTCTTCATTCCTTGCATACACCTCTGAAAATATATCATAAAGCTGAATAAACCCAGCAAAGAGCAAACAATAGCCTTACCCACTATGTCTGTCAAACTAGTCATGTTCCTGGTGTTTTTGAGCAAATTTTTTGGGTTTTTTTTTGGCTTTCATTCTTCTTTTTTTTTTTTTTTATGACAGCTGATTATCAGCTCTGATTATCATTTGTATTCTTTGCTGCTAACAGCTGTCAGGCTTCTTATTCTCAGTACGGATGAACTCAAACAGCTAGGAAAGGCCTATCAAATCAGTTTTTGAAGCCTGAAGAGCAAGAGATCTGCGTGTGGCACTCACATTTGCGGACGTCTGAATACAGAAATTGATATTTTTAAGAATGCAAGCACGCTGGTAGGCAAAGCCAAGCAGCCACCATGCCTACCGCTGAGTGAGCTCTTTCTACCTTTCCACCCCAGTGCCAAGACACCAGCCCAACTTTTTTGAACTCTTGGGCAGCCATAAACACTGCAGTAAAGGTCCTGTTGTTTAACTATATAATCTGCAGAATATATAAGATAAAAACACTGAAAAGGGTCAGTCTGGACCTTAGTTCCTTAAAAAAGGAGAACCTGGGAAAAAGCATCAGAAAGAAATGATGGCTTGGGGACCATAAATTCCCTTCCCGTTATCTTACTGCTCACAGGGGGAAACAAGCTTCTGATGATTTATACAGAGAAAAATGATGAGAGTTACAACTCCTATTATAGCAAGCCTGTTGTCACTAAGTAGTGCAGAGACCACAGAGCTGCTGTATGTTGTACAGACAGTGAAATCTATACTGGGTCCTGCCCTTAACGTCCTTCAGTAGCGCTGAGCACACCTAAGCCTGTTTCACATCCCTGTTCGCTACAGGCAGAGATGCAGCTACACTGCCTGGTTAAAGCTGGTGCAAAGATGCTCCAGCCACCTCTGGTCATTCCAGTTCTTGAAGCAGAATGGATGTGCCAGAGCACCACTGACATCATAGTTTATCCCAGTACTGAAGATGTTCTATGTTGCAAAATCTGTTAGGTTATACATTCAAGATGGAAACCAGTATTTTTTCGCACGCAGTGACAATAAGAAAGCTGAGCATGAAGTATAAACATTACATAATATATAAATGTTGGGTTTAGATTAGCAATAACCTGGCAAATGTATTGTCATTTATTTCATTGGATGGACAAGGAAAACCATGTTTTTCCTTTCCTATATACTTTCATTTTTGAGTGTATATAATAAAGTAAGCAGCTCAGACATAGATGTCCACATTTGCTCTAATGACTCCCATAGGTCACCTCGTACATCACTTAGAAGAAACACATATGATGTCCTAGAGCAAAGCAAAATCAGTATCAGATGTCAGGTGTTTTCTGTCACTGTTCCCACATCTAACCCAGTAGATCACTGTGACCTTAGACAAGTCATTTAGTCTCTGTTTCTATTTCATGTTCACATATTAATGGACCTGAATAAAACTGCAGTGAGATACAAAATAGTTTGCTATTATTCTGAAATATTCCTGCATTAAAAACATTTAACATAATGATGCCATAAAAGAACTGATATAGGACTGCTGTGAAGCTGGAACACAGATTTTTGTGTTCACATTGTCTATATTACTTAGATGATACCTTGAGGGTGCTTCCTGTTTATGAGGTGATAACCATTTCCTAAGCTATATAACTCCCAGGTTTATTATGCAAGGACACAAATATTCCAGCGTAACAGCAAGAGCTCTTAAGGCATAAAACATTGGTCTTTCTTTTCATAATCAATCATACCCTTCTTGATTCCTGCATCATTGCAACAGACATTGTGTCCCTATTGTTCAGAAAAGTTAAGCAATACAGAAAGAAAGAGACAGATTTTCTTTGCCTTTGATCTAAGATGTCCATGGAAGAAGCTGCATAATGATTCGGCATATATAAGGTTTGCTGGCAGAAGAGAACATGTGAAGAAAGCCATATATTCTTGAATATAGACATTTACAAATTCTGGAATAAAAGGACCCAATCCTTTAGCAGTGTGAGGGACATTTGCAAAAATGGCTTTTACATGGCCTAAGTAGGTAGGACTGATTACAACTTTCCATTTCACACTTGAGTTTAAGTCTTTGCATGATGGGTCAAGTCTTTGTATGATGGGTCAAAGTTCAATTTAATATTTGTAAAATGATTATATCTGGTGGAGACTATGATTATTCTGGTCTGGAGAAAAAGGTGTGTATTAGGTTTGCATGGTAAGGTTTTGGTAGCTGGGGGGCTACAGGGGTGGCTTCTGTGAGAAGCTGCTAGAAACTTCCCCCATGTCTGATAGAGTCAATGCCAGCCAGCTTCAAGATGGACCCACCGCTGGCCAAGGCTGAGCCCATCAGCAACGGTGGTAGCGCCTCTGGGATAACAGAGTTAAGAAGGGCGAAAAAAACCTGCACAATGGCAATTGCAACCAGAGACAGAAGTGAGAATATGTGAGAGCAACAACTCTGCAGACACCAAGGTCAGTGAAGAAGGAGGGGAGGAGGTGCTCTAGGAGCCAGAGCAGAGATTCCGCTGCAGCCCATGGTGAAAACATGGTGAGGCAGGCTGTCCCCCTGCAGCCCATGGAGGTCCACGGGGGAGCAGAGATCCACCTGCAACCCATGGAGAACCCCACGCTGGAGCAGGTGGATGCCTGAAGGAGGCTGTAACCCTGTGGAGAGCCCACACTGGAGCAGGCTCCTGGCAGGACCTGTGGCCCTGTGGAGAGAGGAACGCACATTAGAGCAGCTTTGCTGGAAGGGTTTATAACCCTTCCATGGTCCTATGTGGGAGCAATGTGTTCCTGAAGGACTGCATGCTACAGAAGGGACCCACGCTGGAGCAGGTCATGAAGAATAGCAGCCCGTGGGAAGTACTCACACTGGAGAAGTATGTGGAGAGCTGTCTCCCATGGGAGGGACCCCACGCTGGAGCAGGGGAAGAGTGTGAGGAGTCCTTCCCCTGAGGAGGAAGGAGCGTCAGAGACAACATGTGATGAACTGACCACAACCCCCATTCCCCATCCCCCTATGCCGCTCAGGGGGAGGTGGTGGAGAAATCCGGAGTGAAGTTGAGTGCGGGAAGAAGAGAGGTGTGGGGGGAAGGTGTTTGAAGATTTATTCTTATTTCTTATTTTCCTGCTTTTATTTGGTTGGTAATAGATTGATTTCCCCAAGTCGAGTCTATTTTGCCTATGATGGTAACTGCTGAGTGATCTCCCTGTCCTTACCTTGACCCATCAGCCTTTTGTTATATTTCCTCTCCCCTGTCCAGCTGAGGAGGGGAGTGATAGAGTGGCTTTGGTGGGCACCTGGCATCCATCTGGGGCCAACCCACTACAAGGAGACTTCCAGAGAGCAGCCATGATTTATCTTTGTAACTTCAGTACACTAAAGCATTCAGCTCTTTCCTATGGTTAATCATTTTTCTTCTGAAACCAGGAAATAAGTAAAATCTTTAATATGATAAAAGAAAGGCAGGAATTCCAAACTAAAGTTATGGCAGGGAATTTTTCACCTATGTGAACTTTTTAAAAGACCGTTTATATGCTTTCGGTCAAAAAAGCCCAAAAATATGCAAAGCTTCAGATGTTCCATGGAACAAGGGTTTTAATCAGTCTCAGGAGTTTTTTACCTTTATGTAAAGGTAAAGATTTATCAGCCTTCCAGGAAATGTGTATATAATATGCATCATTTCAGTGTAGTGTGCCTGATTATTCCTTTTTGGAAAGTATCTTACTTTCCAGCTTCAGGTGGGAACATTGAAACTAACTTGCAGGACAGCCAATACCAGTGGCAGTACAGAACCCCATCTTCATTTCAAACAAAGGACCTGAAAACAACCCAGGAGATATTCTATGGCTGCTGGTCTGAAATCCTGCAAGGCTGAGGACCACAAGGTGACATTGTGCCACGTCTTCTACTGCCTGCCTTTCTGCCTACAGAAAGGTCTGCACAGGAGACTTTTACATGTGCTGCTTGTGAAGGGATTGGATGCCAGATCCCATTCTTGTTTTGGAGGCTCTACTGTAGTTCTGCTATAGACAAGCACAAGACAAGACACAGAGCTCAGCTGCAGCCTGTCAGTTCACTTTAGTACTTAATGTCAAGAACTTAAACAGTGTTTTTCATGTCTAGGACCATGTATAATTATTCAGCCTTTCACTGTGCCTACATTACAGAAAAATAATATAATTCTCTCTCCTTCGCCGTAGTATACATAACAATCTTTTAAGTTACTCCAGTCCAGGAAACTTTTTTTTTTTTTCATTTCCTTCTTTCTTTGAGAACACAGAAGTTAAAGTTTAGTCCTCCTACCTTTTTAAGTTGAAGGACATGAAAATTTAGCACAGATATTTGTTCCCATGGTAGGCTTCCTTCTCAGCATGCAGTAATGTGAAACCGAACACTCATTTGATTATAAATTCACTCAGAGGAATTGCAAAAAAAAAAAAAAAAAAAAAAAATTGCCCACAGCGAATGTCTGGAAAGCTCAAGCTGGTTTAAATTGACACCTAAATCATTCTCTGTTAACAATAGTTTTCCCTTGAGAAATACACCTGCCAGGTTAGCTTGCCTGTGTGGAATGAGACCTGAAGACCAGCAGCAATAAAGTCACACTCAGCTGCATCGGCTGCTCTGCTCCTTCGCTTCCTGAGTGGACTGCCAAGGCTCTTCAGCATCAGACACAGGATCTGAATCTAAGGCAGGCAGGTAAAATTTCAATTTCAACTGTCAATGCCGATAGAGAAAAACAGCGAAAAAGGCATAAAGATATTCCATTAAAACAGCAACTGGTCCTGATAGAATATGAATTTATCCCAGTGACCATCTGTTTTATGTTTAAGCTTTTTTGGCAAGCCTGAAAGAAACAGCAGTGTTTCCAAATTTCCTATAGTGAACTTTGATATTATAAGATAATCTACAATAAGATAGAGGGAGTTTAAATCCAGAAGCGTCTCCTGCCTGAGTTCTGTGTCATTTGCTCTGAGCACCATTAAACTAAAATGAGTAAGGATAAAATTGCATTTAATTCTAGCACCCGATCTGGGAATTTTGTTGCAGAGACATGGAGTGATGTTCAGGCCCTGTCTGGCAGACTGGTGCTTGGTTTTGAGTTGGATTAAAGAAGAAACTGGAAAGAAGTGAATGAAGTTTCATGCAGAGGTACATAAACATTGCACTGACATTCCAAGATATAAACTAACCTGGACAGGAGCATCAAGTAAGATAGAGGTAACAAATCCACAGAAATAAAGTGGAATTATCTGATGTAATGAGTTGATGGACTGAAGCAGAAACTTTTAAGGTGTGATTCATCTCATCATCGTACGTGTGTTTGCAATTTCTCTGATGCAGGGTCAGAGAAATTACCTTAAAGTGCCCGTATTTCCCCAGAGATGATAAATACAACCTAATGGGATTACTGCAGATGTGATCATCTCTGGTAAATATAATGAATACTAGCATTGGTATCTACACTGTAAAATGCAGTGCTTTGCAGGTTTGGTTTACAGCTATTTGGGCAATATTTTCTTCATTTTCCAACATTTTTTTTAGATTCCTTAAGAACAATTAGATTTATAGATTCATGGGATAAAACCCCTTAAACCTCTAAATAAAACATAGTTCGTCTTGTGAGTGAAAAATAGATATCAGTTACAGAATCACACAGAATCACAGAATGGTGGGGGTTGGAAGAGACCTTCAGAGATCATCTAGTCCAACCCCTCTGCCAAAGCATGTTACCTAGAGCAGGTTGCACAGGTGTGTTCTGAATATCTCCAGAGAAGGAGACTCCACCACCTCTCTGGGCAGCCTGTTCTAGTGCTCTGCCACCCTCAAAGTAAAGAAGTTCCTCCTCATGTTGAGATGGAATTTCCTGTATTCCAGTTTGTGTCCGTTGCCCTTGTCCTGCCACTGGGCACCACTGAGAAGAGCCTGGCCCCATCCTCTTGACACCCACCCTTTAAGTATTTATAAGCATTGATAAGATCCCCTCTCGGTCTTCCCTTCTCCGGGCTAAACAGACCCAGGTCTCTCAGACTTTCTGCATAAGAGAGGTGATCCAGTTCCTTGATCATCTTCATAGCCTCTGATGGACTCTCTCCAGCAGTTTCCTTTCCTGGAAATGGGGAACCCAGAACTGGACCCAGCATTCCAGATGCAGCCTCACCAGGGCAGAGTAGAGGGGGAGTGCGACCTCCCTCAACCTGCTGGCCATGTTCTTTTTAATGTACCCCAGGAAACCATTGGCTTTCTTGGCCACAAAGGCACATTGCTGGCTCATTTACTTTCCAAGGTAAAGCAGACTCACTAAAAATAAGAAAATATACATGCAATACCTGGTTAAGTTGTGAGTGGACAACAGGTCCCAGTACTATGAAAGAAAAAAGAAAAAAATATACTTCCTAGCTACAATTGCAGGGACTCTAAAGCCACACGAAGGAAATATGAAAGAGTGTGAAGACAGCTTCAGAAAAGGCATGACAGTGAAAATTACGAAAGCATACAAAATAATTAACCACTGTAAGAAATTGCATTTAATGTCTTCCTTCTTTCCCCCCACCTTAATAAGAAACACCCAGCACAGCTTCGGGGTGCCACATGGAAACTGAAGGAGGAGATGTATTCACATAACTCAGTATTAACCTGTGGTATCATTGGGTCACACCTCTTATAAAAGAGAAACATAAAAATAGTTTGGCCAAAATAGTCATGCTGAGTTGCAGCAGTAAGTGCAAACAAAATGCATTTTCATAGGCACATTAATCTTCAGTCTTCGGTATTTAGGTCAATTGTGTTACTGTGGTCAATTGCTAACAATTAAGAGCAAGGACTAAATACTTCTTTGAGGTAGTTTTTCTCTGGGAGCGTCTGGGTAGTCATAAAATCATAGAAACATTTAGGTTGGAAAGACCGTTGGGATCATCGAGTCCAACCATCAACCCCACTCTACAAAGTTCTCCCCTACACCATATCCCCCAACACCACATCTAAATGACTCTTAAACACATTCAGGGATGATGACTCCACCACCTCCCTGGGCAGCCTATTCCAGTGTCTGACCACTCTTTCTGTGAAGAATTTTTTCCTAATGTCCAGTCTAAACCTACCCTGTTGCATCATAGAATCATAGAATGGTTCAGGTTGGAAGAGACCTGATAATCTAGTTCCAACCCCCCTGTCATGGGCAGGGACATCTCCCACTAGACCAGGTTGCTCAAAGCCTAGTCTTGAACATTTCCATGGAAGATGCATCCACAACTTCTCTGGGCAACCTGGGCCAGTGTCTCACCACTCTCACAGTAAAGAATTTCTTCCTAATATCTAATCTAAATCTCCCCTCTTTCAGTTTAAAACTGTTCCCCCTCATCCTGTCACTCCACTCCCTGATCCAGAGTCCCTCCCCATCTTTCCTGTAGGCCCCCTTCAGGTACTGGAAGGCCGCTATAAGGTCTGCTGGGAGCCTTCTCTTCTCCAGGCTGAACAACCCCAGCTCTCTCAGCCTGTCCTCACAGCAGAGGGGCTCCAGCCCTCTGATCATCTTCGTGGCCCTCCTCTGGACCCGTTCCAACAGGTCCATGTCCTTCTTGTGTTGAGGACTTCAGAGCTGGACGCAGTAGTCCAGGTGGGGTCTCACCAGAGCAGACTAGAGGGGCAGAATCACCTCCCTCGACCTGCTGGCCACGCTTTTTTTGATGCAGCCCAGGATGTAGTTGGCTTTCTGGGCTGTGAGCTCATGGTGAGCTTCTCGTCCATCAACACCCCCAAGTCCTTCTCCTCAGGGCTACTTTCAATACATTCTCCGCCCAGCCTGTATTTGTGCTTGGACCTGTATTTGTGCTTGGACCTGTGTTACTCCTTATGAAAGGTCTCCTGTGGTAGATCTGGGCAGTCACAAGCCTCATCCAGATGGTCATATGCCAACTTCAGCCCAAGACAAGCCAGCAGTTATGCAACATCATAGCACACCACTGAGCTCACGGTTTGGGACAGCTAATATTACCTGCTTTTGTGGGCTGGTGTAACTGGGTTGGATTTCTTTGGTTTCAACATATGTGCAAAGCAGGCAGTTACCAGTCGGTGCATGGCTGCATACCTGTGCAGGTATATAGTAGCCTCAGATATTGACCATAACCAGTAAAACTTCTCAACTATCCTGGATGTAGGATGGACCATTCCTATTTTCCTGTCCCTTTCCTTCCTCACTCACTAGCAATCCCAATGAGGACTGCTGGATACGTCAAGAGTTTATTCACCCAGTTATTAAGCCCCAGGAAGCAGCAGGAAGGTGGTTATAAATCAAAGAGTCTTTTGACAAGTCAAAACACACTTTGGTAAAAGAAAGAGAGGAATTTATGCTGCTGCATAAGGGAGCAGATGTGTACGTTGCTGTGACACAGGAGAAATCAACTGCCTATAGATATTGCTCTATCACACAGAAACCAAAGAGGCTTAGTGGCTGGATTAACCTTGACCCAGATTAGTCTAGGTTAATCTCAGTTGCAGGAGGGTCTAAACTTTTGTCAAACTCTCCGGCAGACACCACTGCTTCTGTCAGAGTGTTTTAAGCGAACATCTGTGTGAAGGACTTCTAAGGAAATGCTACTTGAAGGCCTCCTGATAGCTGCCAGAGGGCTCAAGACCCCTTCTGACTTGCACATAGAGAGCAAGACTACAGTTAGCAGATAGTTTTCCACAAATTGCCCATTTGGCTCAGGAGGCCAAGACCCCTTTTGACGACTGGTATCTACAACATTGAATGTAGAGTTGAGCTTTCTCTGCCAACTCTGCCACTTGTTTGGATGCAAATCAGAGGCACACTAAGCACAGAGCCACAGCTCTGTATCTGTATCTGTATCTGTATCTGCATCTGCATCTGCATCTGCATCTGCATCTGTATCTTTGTGTGGTGTTTCAGTGGAGAATTTCTCCCCAGGGGCCAGCTCTGTCAGCAGGGGCACTCTGTTGGGCTGGTGCAGTTTCCAGAAACATCAGCCTTGTCCCTGGAAAGCTTGAAGCATGTGAAAAGGCGTTCTTGTAGGCAGCTGTAGACAGACTTATTGCAAGTAGACAGACTTATTGCTAGTTCGATGCCTAAGCACTAAGGATTCTTCCTACTCGGTGTGGAGATCTACAAGGTGGAGATCTGTATCTGATAGAAATATCCTACATAGTCAGGGAAGAGATGTAGAAAGTTTTACAGTGCTTGAAAGTGGTCAAAAGAACTACATGGTGCAAATGCCTCTTTCTTTCCCTTGACTGTACATGGAACCAAAGGTAACCACACTGCAGAGGTCTAAAAGATCACTGGATATGTCCCACATCAGCCATTTTTGAAAGCAGAGCTCTGGATTTCTCTTTGTCTGTCTTAAAACACTGAGAACATAATCCTAGGACTACTTAGGTTGCTTTATTTTCTTTCTATTGGGCTTCATTTTCTGAAATGTACTTACAAATCAATTTTTGTCATTAGTCCTTTAAAGTAAATATAATATTTCTGGAAAGTAATTATTCATTGTTGGTACAACACATGTATATGATCACTCTTTTGTTTAAATTAGATTTTAAATTATTTGTTAACTTAGAGATTGCAAAATACTGCTGGCTAATGACCTTAAAGAAGATAGATTTCTTCTTCAAGGGACAAAAGCATGGCAGCAGAGAAGATGGCTATATGCCTCAAAATAGGGTCCAAGGAAGACCTATAAACACTAGTTGATGTACTACTGATTAATCTCGAAGCCTAACTTCTTCATATATTTCTCAAAATAAACACAGTGGGTTCAACAATTTTCCTATGATCAACACTATTGCAACAAAACCACTAGTTGTTGTTGTTGTTGTTGTTGTTGTTGGCCACTTAGTGTAATGGTTTGGGCTGGGATAGCATTAAGATTCTTCCTAATAGCTCGTATGGGGCTATGTTTTTGATCTGTGCTGAAACCACGACACCTAGAAAAATTGCTTTTTTCCAAAGATTTTGCAAAAGCCTTCAAACAATGATAGCTGGATAAATACCTATGTAGGTCTTAGATATATTTCAATACCTTTATTGTAAGTCATTGGATAGCACAATTGCTTGAGACTCAACAAGTCCTTGACTGAGGATGCTCATCTAATCCTATTTGATGATATAAAGTAAACCTAAACAATTTTTTTTTTCCAAGCCAGGAGGTCTCTGAACTACATATATTTCAGGACAGCAGACTTGTTGTGGTGTCTACCTGGAAGAATCCTATGGGATGTGATCTCAGAGGGAAGATGGATACAGAATAGCTGGTTAATTTTCAATGAACACCACCTTCAAGCTCAAAAGGGTCCATCCCAAGGGGTAGGAAGTCAAGCAAAGTGACGGAAGGCCTTCATGGAAGAACAAGGAGCTCCTGATTAAACTAAAACATAAGAAGCATTCAATTGGTAGAAGCAGGGACAGGTCACTCAGGACAAATACGCTGTTTAACTGTGTTAGGGGTTAGGAAAACTAAAGCTGACCTAGAGTTTTATCTGGCAAGAGATTTGAAGGGAAACAAGTACGGCTTCTACAGGTATTTCAGCAAGGAAGAGAAAAGGAAGGAAAATACGTGTTCACTGCTGAATAGGGCACAGCACCTGGTGGCAAAGGGCATAGAAATATCCAGTGTACCCAATGCCTTCTCTTTGCTAATTCTTGCCTCAGGATTCCCAGGTCCCTCAGACAAGTGGAAAAGTCTGGAAAAATTATGGAACATTTAAGGAAAAATTATGGAACATTTAAAGAAACTGGATGTACTAAAGTTCATGGGACCTAATGGAATGCACTCATGAGTGCTGAGACATCTGGCCAATGTCATGACAAGGGCACCCTAGACTGTTTGTAGGACTGATAATCAGGAGAGGTTCCTGAGGGTGGGAAGAAAGCAAATGTATCTGAATAGTGCCCTCAAAAAAGAACAGTGATTTCCAATGTTGAATCCTAACCTGTTCCACAGCAGTGGTCACCTATACAGTTGCAAAAGGCTGAGCAGGCAGTTCAAAAAATTTGAGCATCCCTTTTGACACAACTCAATAGGTCTCATTGAGATATCCTTAATCACTCATGAAACTTTGTGTAGAAACAGAAACAAATGACCCAAGGAAGTTCCCACAATGATTATAATCAAGCTGCTTTTTCAACACGTTTCAAAGCCAGAAATAAGGGAGAACCTGTCATGTGACATACACAAAATAAACTATGCTTGTCTTTGCCTGGAAGCTACAGAAACAATTGAAGTCACTAGGTATTTTCACAGTCCAGAAGCCACAACAGGCTGGAATTGTGTACTTTTATTGAGGAAACTAGTCATCCCTACAAGATTGCTTCCATAAATAAAGTAAATAAATTGGTGGCATTTTCACAGCTTTTTGACAAGGAATAGTAAGTAAATCATAAATATTAGCTTTAAGAAATTGTATTTGTGTATTTATTTTCAGGGTTTTGATCCCTTAAATTTATTTTTTTTGTTTTTTCTTGAAACCAAAATGTTTTAAATTAATCACAAAATATGTTGCCAGAAGCAGTGCTAAAGGCTTGTTCCTTCCTTATATTTGTTCAAATTTATTTGAAAAAAAATTTCACTTTTTGGTGATTTTTTTCTTCTTATTGAAGAGTTTGTCATGTATCCTATGATACATGGCACTAAAAGAGCATGTTTCTTTAAAATTTAAATCACAACTCTGAAAATATATTAAAACACAACACAATATCCTTGTTAAAAAAAACCAAAACAAACAAACAAACAATCAAACAAAAAAAACCCAAAAAACCAAAACCGAGCTATTTCTGTTTCCATCCCATCAAAGACAAAACAAGGAACAGCGTAGAAGTGAGAAATTAACAATCTAATCTGGCCATTGCAATCTAACAGCATGAATTAATTTTTAACGCGTGGTTTCCTCCTAACATAAGTAGACATTTTAAAACAATTGATTAAATTTCACCAGGTACGAAGCCTATGTATTGCGTAAGTGACATTAACATATCTCTCTCCTCTCCCCTTCCGTTTTTGATTTAAGAGGAAACAGAGGTGAATGAATGAAACACAGAAAATGCAGCATGTATCAACTTAGATTCTGATGTTTCCACTCACAGCTAATTACTCAGAGAGTATCCCTGCTTATTTATAAATGAATACTTAAAGAATAAGATAAAGACATGACTAAGGGTGGAAGACTATATTCCAGTGACCAATGAAGAAATAAGACCAGCTTATTTTTTTCTTCATGAAGTCATCTGCTCATAAGTTTCTCTTATGAAGCACCTCTCATGGACCATTTTCTGGCATGTAGCTCACTCGGCATTATGTTTTGGCTTCAATGTTATTCTGTTACCACTAACTATGCCATCCTCTGTACTGAAAATATTTTTTTTTTTCCACACAATTTAACCTCACTGTAACCAAGGTTTACAGGATAGCCTCAGATACTCAAAGGTTTGAGTTGATATTTCAGATAACGGCAGTCAAAACTTTACTTTGCTCCTTCTCTAAAGGAGTAACCCTTAAAGGCCATTTCCTCAGAGAGACATATTTTCAACTGGGCATTTGGAAACATAAGCTAACATCAACTCAATAATCATCTTTGGAACACAAAATGGGGCTTTGAATGTGCATCCAAAGAACATGTTGCAACACTGCAGAATTTGTATCTTCCACCAAGCTAGTAATTTTAGATCCTGCTATAAATTTCCAAGAGTAGTAAAGATTGTTGACATTGATTCTGCATATGTGCCATTATTATATCATCTTACTGATTGATCTTTTATTTCCTCTGAGACTTTTCTGGACTGTTGCATTTTCAGAATCAGGTATTTTTCTTGAGGCCGTTTAACTCACAGTTCTATTTATCTTATTTGGAAAACATTTTGTCTCCCAATGGCTGTAAGATGACATTTGTTTCAGAATGTATTGTCTGTGTAGAAACATTTCTCAATGGTTATTTGATAGAATGCTGTGTGATGACGTTAATAAGAGCAATGGGGATAGGTAACTGCTGACAGCTTATGCACCAGAAAAAAAAAAAAAAAAAGATCACTAAGTACAATACTGGCTATTGGTCAAAAAAAAAAAAAAAAAAAAAAAAAAAGGAATTTAGAAATTCTGTAATTATTAGCAATACAGAGCTCTTGGACAGAATAGATGGATAGAGTCCAAACAACATTTTTTCCAGCAGACCTGTTACTGACATCAAACCAAGCTGAGTGGTGCGCTTGACGTGCCTGAGTGATGGGATGCCATCTAGAGGGACCTGGACAGGCTCGAGAAATGGGCCTGTGTGAACCTCATAAGGTTCAACAAGGCCGAGTGCAAGGTTCTGCACTTGAGTCGAAGCAACCCCCAGTATCAATACAGGCTGGGGGTTGAAGGGATTGAAAGCAGCCCTGATGAGAAGGACTTGGAGGTACTGGCAGATGAAAAGCTGGACATGAGCTGGCAATGTGTGCTCACAGCCCAGAAAGCCAACCATAGCCTGGGCTACATCAAAAGAAGCGTGGCTAGCAGGTCGAGCAAGGTGATTCTACCCCTCTAGTCTGCTCTGATGAGACCTCACCTGGAATACTGCGTCCAGCTCTGGAGTCCTCAACACAAGATGGATGTGGACCTGTTGGAGCAAGTCCAGAGGAGGGCAACAAAGATGATCAGAGGGCTGGAGCACCTCTGCTGTGAGGACAGGCTGAGAGAGTTGGGGTTGTTCAGCCTGGAGAAGAGAAGACTGCGGCGGGGAGATCTTATAGTGGCCTTCCAGTACTTAAAGGCGGCCTACAGGAAAGTCAGGGACAAACTTTTTTTAGCAAGTCCTGGTACAACAGGACAAGAGGTAATGGCTTGAAAGTAAAAGAGGGTTGATTCAGACTAGATATAAAGAAGAAATTCTTTGCTCTGAGGGTGCTGAAACACTGGCACAGGTTGCCCAGAGAGGTGGTAGATTCTCCATCGCTGGGTGGGATGGCCGTTCAAGGCCAGGTTGGACGGGGCTCTGAACAACCTGATCTAGTTAAAGATGTCCCTGCTCATTGCAGGGGTAGTTGGACTAGATGACTTTTAAAGGTCCTTCCCAACCCAAACTATTCTATGATTTTATGATTCTAAGATTCTAAGTCTCCACTAAAATTTCTTGTAATTTAAATTTCACCTGACATTTATATTCTAAACATTCCTTATTATTTCAATACTGCTTCCTACTAACTTCCTTTGTCACTTAGATCAGCAGTCTTGCCTGCCTTTAATAGCAGTTGGGGATGAAAGTTTTGAAATATGTCTGAGGAAAAAAAAAAAAAAGAAAAAAAAAAGATTAAATAAAACTGAAAACCATTGTGAAATATTTTAAAGAAAACTATGAATGAGAACAGGCAGCTTTAATTTAATCACAGATATTAAAAGATGATCAGATAAAAAGTTCAGCCTGATTTTTAACTGGGCAGCTGCAGGTCTTTCTGTGGAAAAGGCTGGATCATATTTTTAATTCATAAGTATAGGCCTGGCTGTATGGCTAGGATTACAAATTATCCTTTCTCTTCTGATGTCAATAGAAGCCTAAGGAGAAGGAAAAAAAAAAAAAAAAAAAAACAAAGATGGTAAAACATAGGATTTATTCTGTTGTTCAGCTGCTAGCTATTGTCACTGATTCCCAACTTTCCTGGTACCTTATTGGCCTCTTAAGCATAACTTGGAAAAAAACACGATTAACTGGTCTCAATGTTAGAAAACACCTTCATGATTCTTCAGTCTGGTTGCCTGAAGAACACAGACCATAAAAATTCAAGGATTAAGCTGAGACCAGTGATATCACTGTGTTGTCTACTTTTATTCATCTCTTTTGATATATTCTCTCATTCTCTCTTTCTTCCCTTCTGTTACCGCCATGACTTTTCCTCAATCTATCTACTTATTTCATTCCTTCAGTCAGACACTACACCAAATAAAAATGATCAGCAGTTCAGTAATAAATGATGACATCTGAGTGCAACTGCCAAACAGAATTAGCCGATGGAGAAGGCAGAGTCAAGGAGAAGCACAGATACTGGGGCCATAGCTCTTGGCTATTGGTAGACGCAGGATGACAGCACTGCAGCGACTACATTCATATACCTTTGAAATCATCAGGGCTGGAACGCTTTAGATTTATTGATTATTTCCTTTTTTTATTTTTCATACATTCATAGAATCGTTTAGTTTGGAAACAATCTTTAAAATCATCAAGTCCAGCCATTAGCTAGCACTGCCAAAACCATCACTAAACCATTTTTTAAATACCTCCAGAGATGGTGATTCAACCACTTCCCTGGGCAGCCTGTTCCAACATTTTTTCCTAATATCCAGTCTAAACCTCCCTTGATCCAACTTGAGACCATTTCCTCTTGTCCTATTGCTTGTTACTTGGGAGAAGAGACAGACACACACCTCACTACAGCCTCCTTTCAGGAAGTTGTAGAGAGCCAGAAGGTCTCCCCTCAGCCTCCTTTTCTCCACGCTGAACAATACCAGTTGTCTCAGTTGCTCCTCATGAGACTTGTGCTCTAGACCCTTCAGCAGTTTCATTGCCCTTCTCTGGACCCGCTCCAGCACCTCAGTCTCTCTCTTGCAGTGAGGGGCCCAAAACTGAATTCAGTATTTGAGGTGGGACTTCACCAGTGCCAAGTACAGGGGGACAATCATTTCCCTAGTCCTGCTGACCACATTATTTCTGATACAGGACAGGATGCTCTTGGCCTTCTTGGCCACCTGGGCACACTGCTGGCTCATATTCATCCAGCAGTCGACCAACACCCCCAGATCCTTTTCCGCTGGACAGCTTTCCAGCCACTCCTCCCCAAGCCTGTAGCACTGCATGGGGTTGTTGTGACCCAAGTGCAGGAGCCAGCACTTGGCCTTGTTGAACCTCATACCGTTGGCCTTGGCCCATCGATCCAGCCTGTCCAGATCCCTCTGTAGAGTTGTCCCACCCTGAATAAGATCAACACTCCCTCTCAACTTGATGTCGTCTGCAAACTTACTGATGGTGCACTTGATCGCCTCATCCAGATTATTGATAAAGATATTAAAGAGAACTGGCCCCAATGATGAATTTAACTCCATTCACCACAACTCTTTGGGCCTGGCCATCCAGCCAGTTTTTTACCCAGGAAAGAGTACCCCCATCCAAGCCATGGGCATCCCGTTTCTCCATGAGAATACTGTGAGAAATTTTGTCAAAGCTTTACTAAAATCTGGGTAGACAACTTCCACAGCCTTTCCCTTATCCCGCTTAGTGGAGATGATAGAAGGAGATCAAGTTGGTCAAGTGGGACCTCCCTTTCATAAACCCATGCTGATTGGACCTGATCTCCTGGTTGTCCTGTATGTGCCATGTAATGGTACTCAAGATGATCTGCTCCATAATGAATTTTAAGATAATGAAAGCTGTATACATCACTTGGGCCACTGGGAAAGCTCAGATAATGTTAAAGCCTGACCTGCCTGTTCTGCAGTGTTCAGTTAGGACAGGCAGATGTCATGTCTAGGTCACTTAATTTCTGTGACCATGTTGATGAAAAAATAGTCAAAAATCATGAAAAACATGTCAAAACTGTCCAAGAATCAGATCTATTTTTCCTAAGACATCGGAATATTCTCCAGTGATATCAGTATCCCAAAACAGCGCAAATCCCTCAGCAAATAACTTCCTGCTGGAGACAAAATAGGTTTTTGGCCAAGTTTGCTTAGATGAAACAAACTAGACTCTTTTTTCTTTACCTACCACGTTTTTTCACCATCATATGTCCTATTGAATCTAAGGTTATCTTACTAATATCAAGGGAGTGGTGACCTCACCCTCTGCCAGTCCAGAAGAGCAGAAGTGTACTGGTGTGTGAGTCTTATAAGAGAAGCAGAGCAATATTCTGAGAAAGGAGATAGGTTGGTACATAGGTAGGTAGATAGCTTGATAGAAAGCTTGTTTAAAAAAGAAAAAAATAATCTACAACAGAGCCATATTTTACCTCATCTTCACCTTCCCAAACTACCCACAAGATCACCTGTTTATATGAGTTGTCTCTTTCTTGTCCAGGACAAATTGCTCAAGCAAGATAGGGATAATCAGATACTTAAAATACTGTACAATTCAAAAGAAATCTTAGAAGACTGTTTTGTTTTGCAAGTTCTGTTTGGTGTCAACATTCGGGCTGCCTTGTTCTCCTTTCAAAGACTGTTATAGAAACAAATAGAGTAACTCGCAACACACAAATCTCATGTAGACTACAAGTGCAGTGAGAAGTCTGCAATCTTCTGATACTAAAGCAAAGAACAAAATTGCGAGAAAAGACTGTAATGAGAGAGCGTGTGAACACAGAACACGATGTACAAAAGATACAGGCACAAATGGCTAAATAACAGGATTGGTGTAAACAACCTGAAAATGGACCCCTGTGTACTTAGAGATGATCCCATGTGAGGAGAATGCAAGCCACCCAGAGAGAAAAGAAATAGCAAAGAGAAATAAGAACAAAATTAGATTTTTTGTGTTTTCTTTCTTTTTTTTTTAATTAGATAAGAGTGTCTCATGAAATACAGCTGCATTCTCCAGGGGAAAAAACAAAACAAAACAAAACAAACAAACAAAAAAAAGGACAGGAAAAAGAAAACACCATGTCAGAAGAAATACAATGGTTACAAATCTTTATGATCCTTAAAGCAGCCACCACCTCCTTCAGTATTTGCCTGTCCCCAGCACTAGAATACTATCCAAATTTAAGAAGTTTTATTGCTTGCTTGCAGAACAGAGGGCACTGTGAAAATAAAATTTTCAATTATATATACATCTGTCAGAGATCAGAAATATTGTTGTAGGGAAAAAACAAACAAACAAAATAACCAATGTGATTTTTCTGTTATTTTTCTGTAAGATCCTCTTCCTCTGAGGATGAAGAATGTTGGTATCTTCATCCTCATTCTATTTAAAGCTGTCTGCAGTTTTCAGGTGTCAAGGAATCCATTTGTTAGTGGTGTTGGTTTGTTTTGTTTGTGGTTTAATTATTATATTTTTTTTTAACCAGTGGTTATATCTGAATAGCCCATTTCAAAGGCAGTTCCTCTACATATCTTTGTTCACTCATAGGATGTGCCAAGGGATACATTTTTTTTGTTTTCAATATTTTCTTGAAAACATCCTGAACTGGATATAATGGAAATATAAATAATGTGTAAATGGAAATAATACAACTGTCATGAAAAATTTGATGTTTGGTGAAGAAGATACTTAAAATCTGCAAAATCACTTGAGTGCCAGTGGACTCAACAACTTTTGGGCAGAAAGCCCATAAAGTTTCTGGAATTGTAATACAGACATAGGCCATTGAATGTTGGCTCCACCTGACAACGTTAGGTCTGCAAAAGTGGAAAGGTTTTGATGGAGGATCTAGGTTTTGATGGAGCCTGACCCTGAAAAAGTAGCTCAAGTCTGAACACCAGGTATCTGCCAGAAGATGTTCTTCTGGGTATATACGGGCAAATTTACTTAAAAGTTCCTATGGATTTACTGTCTTAGGTCAGCATCAGTTCATTGTATGCTGTAGATATATTCATTAGCTGCAAAATTCTTTAAAACCAACATTGTTTATGTTTCTGAGTTACTTCAGGCAATTTTGAAAATGGCTGTGAAAAATCAAACAGTTTAACTGTTCAGATGTTGGACTCTTCCCTGACATGATTTTGGACTGTTCCGGATCCCTCACAAAGAGTTTCCAGACACTGCAGGAACTAGAATAGGCGAGGGACCATTCCCAAGAGGTAGTCTGAATGTAGTTTTGTAATACAAAGGCACGTTTAATACGTTAGTATAGATGTAATTTATCTGACCTTGACCATGCCCCTTGTTTCTTCCTTTTTCCTTTCTGTAAAATGGAAGAATGGGATTCTTCCAACTCTGCAAAATATATAGATGTATCCCTAAACAGCTGGCTGATACATAACTATGAGGGTGGAAATGGGAAAGTAAGGGTGATTTCTATCAGTTAAACATATGGGTTTTCAAATTAACTGCTTGAAAACCCACATTTGAATGCAGGGAAGAGCCAAGCATTTCTGAAGATTGCGTCCTATTTCATCTTTGTTAGTCTTCTAACATCAACAACAGTGGCGCCAACATTTCTCTCTCTATCAGCTACTTCCACTAACAGAGCTGCTGAATCAATAGCTGGGAGAGTCTGTGGATGTTTTCGAAGGTACTAAGGAATTCCAAACTTTGATACGAATATGAGAGAACTATTCACATTTTGCCTGCTGCTGGCTTCTTCTGAGGTCTGCGTATCAGGTTTCCTTAACAAGATTAAAAAGGATGGGTTGTTTATAAAATAAGCTTGTCCCACATGACAGGTTCTCAACCAGCAGGGCTAAAGATAAACAGCCTGAGCTGAATCTAGAGAAAAGAAACACCAAGAAGTGCATTTCCTAAAGGTTTGTTCCACAGCTATCCACCGCTTCCTCTTTGCATGTGCCACAGGCAAACCCAGAAAAACAAGCAAACCCAGATGTACTCCTGGGCATCCCTGACACGTACAACACAACGGTAGCTGTTTGAGCATTTCTGGATATTTCTAGATTGGCTTAGGTTTTCATTTATTAAAATAGATACATTTTATGTAGAGGGGCCTGGTGAAGCCCCTGGTGAATGCCCCTGGTGAAGCCGTGCTGGCTGTTTCTAATCACCTCCCTGGCCCCCATGTGCCATAGCATGGCTTCTAGGAGGATCTGTTCCATGATCTTCCCAGGCAGAGAGGTGAGGCTGACAGGGCGGTAGTTCCCAGGGTCCTCCTTTCTACCCTTTTCAAAAACGGGTGTGATGTTTCCCTTTTTCCAGTCACTGGGCACTTCTGCCCTTCTACTCTGCTCTCGTGAGACCCCACCTGGAGTACTGCCTCCAGATCTGGAACCCTCAGCACAAGAAGGACATGGACCTGTCGGAGTGGGTCCAGAGGAGGGACACAAAGATGATCAAAGGGTAGCTGTGAGGACAGGCTGAGAGAGTTGGTGTTGTTAAGCCTGGAGAAGAGAAGACTCCAGGGACACCTTATCGCTGCCTTCCAGTACCTGAAGGGGGCCTACAAGAAAGCTGGGGAGGGGCTGTTTGCAAGGGCATGTAGCAATAGGACGAGGGACAATGGTTTAAACTAGAGTAGGGCAAGTCTAGGTTAGCCATTAGGAAGAAGTTCTTTACAATGAGGGTGGTGAGACACTGGCCCAGGTTGCCCAGAGAGGTGGTGGAGGCCCCATCCCTGGAGACATTCAAGGCCAGGCTGGATGAGGCTCTGAGCAACCTGATCTAGTTGAAGATGTCCCTGCTCACTGCAGGAGGGTTGGACTAGATGACCTTTAAAGGTCCCTTCCAACCCAACACATTCTATGATCCTTTGATTTATGCAAATTCCCTTTTACATACACTCCAGCTCACCCATTGCCCATCTGGATATAAACTGGTGGAAGAGGGGCTGCTGCTCACTCTGTACAGATCCCAGGACTCTGCTGACCATTTCTGATGCTACCTTAATGGCTAGTGGCCAAGAAAAGCCAGCTACCGCCTTGCAACCCACTGAAGACAAATCAGTCTCCACTGGGGCTGGCAGCCTTTTTCAAATTTATATTGTACATGTTATACACGCGCCTTGGTTATTACAAGCTCCCTGCTCCCATCAACAACAGTAATTGCAACCTATTTCTATAAAGTCCATCGAATTGGTACATTTCAGCAATGCCCCAGAAAGAAGGCTACTCCAACTACTGTATGTATTTCTATGGTTTATGAATCAACTTTATGATTTTAATTTTGAAACTGTTATTAAAGAGACAGATTGCATTTAATAACAATTTTAGTATTGCCTGCTGCTCTAACCAGCAAGCAATAAAGCAAACTAAAATTAAAACAGGAATCCACTGCTAGGAGGCAAGCACATATAGAAGGTGGCGATTTGTTGTTGTAACCTCCATAAAATATCGGCAGGCATAGTATTTCTGTCATTGTGGTGCTTATTCTCATGGCTGCAAGAAACAAACCACATGTCCTGGGAGTCATTTTTCCAATTAAAAACAAAACCCCCTTTCTCTGGCTCCATACAACACCTAGGCTTATCATGTAGACTCGCTGCATGAATTTTGTACGCTCAGGTCCATGCATGCCCAAACTGTCTTTGTTATTTTTGCATGTGGTTTTTGCTCACTATTCAGCAGAAATACAGCATTTACTACAAAATGAATTTCTGAGTGGTTGGTTCTATATGTAGTGACTCCCTGTCAATCACAGAGGTTCTGAATTAGCACTTCTGAATGGGTCATCGCTCAGCACTAAATGACAGAGTGGAAAAGGTTTTTCAGAGAAGATTCTATTGTCAAAAATCATTTCACTGCTGAAGCCCTATGCAAGCACTAATTTCCTAGTCTGTTTTTACGTGGCAAAATATTTGATAATCTTCACGAGGCTTGGTTTACCTGCAATATATTGGGATTAGTGGACCTCTTGTATCAAAAAGCTAAGACGAAAGATCTTATAGGAACAGACTCCCTCGAGATTGCTGCTCTGTTGCTATCAGGCTAAAGAGTAAGAACTAAGAGGTTCAATTCAATGTGATCTTATGTCTGGTTTCACACCAGGGTAGAATTGAGTAAAGGTATGTTATAAGTCAACTCATAATCTCCCAAGCAATTTCCAAAAATGGATGGGGACTAAACATGGGTAAGGACCAACTCCAAAAGTCAGAGGGTGTGTTAATACCTTGTTTATTTGGAGTGTGAAAAAATTTGACATTGTGGATAAAGGTCCTTCTATATGTATTGGTTACAGTACCAGAGGATGGTTTTGACAATATTTAAATGGTTAGAAATGAAATTCTTCAGGTTTTACATGGCATTGTCCCATTAAAGCCTTACTTATTTCATGCATTTTGGTAGTAATAAAAGTCAGTTTGTAATCACTGGGAAATAAGAAATGACTCCTTCTAAGCTCTGCATTACACAGGATCTAAACGTGATATAAAGAAATATAACTCTTTGTTGTTCTTAAATCCCTATACAACCCTCATCGTCACTGCCGCGTGGACAGCTGTGTTAAGCAACTAATGCACTATGGAAAGCTTCAAGTTTAACTGTTTCTCAGTGTTCAGCGCTACACATAGCCATAGGAAATGAAAAACTTCTGGATAGTGAGCTGCCTGAGAGCCGTGGCTGGGGACCACCGCTCTTGGGGTGAGGCAGCCTGAACTTCACACAATTTCAAGCAGCTCTGGGGATGCTGTGAGTTTAGGAAGCCTCAAAAGGATTTAGGGTGAAAGGGAAACTTGCACATAAGTGATACAGTTGAAATTGAACAGAGGACTTCTTTTGTAGTCGGAAGCATGAGCAAAGAATGGCAGAGAGGTGCAGCTGAGGTTAACCAGAATCTCCTTTCTCCATTTGTGACCTCAATCCCCTGCTTTTTTTAGGAAAGAGGTGGTGTTTCATAACTGCTGCTGCAATGGAGAATTCCTAAACTTGAGTTGCAATGTTATAGAATGATTCATGGAAGAAAGAGCTGCTCCTTTAGAGCAATACACTAATATCCAGTGCTTCTGTACATGCATATATATTACTTTTAATTTCCCACTTTCTGTTTGCCTATAATAAAATTTCAATTAGAGAAAAAGGGAGAAAGCTTCTGTTTGCATGCATACTCGAGTAATTAGTGACAACGGGAAGGGGATGCAAGATAGTTTAATAGAGGTTTTAGCAAAATATTATTTTCGCTCAGTTTGCCTGAGACTGGCAATAGATCTTTAAGTAAATATGAATTATTATACGTGAATCATTTGTGTACAATTTTCTTTGAGAGTCAGGATTAAAATATGTAAATATTCTAGATGTCACTCTTCAAAAGAGAGTAACTTGCATTCACAGAAACCCTTTATTCAATTGGAAATTGAGATCACACAATATGGGATAATAATAGGAACTTGCAGTGCTGCAGTAGCTTAAAATTGAAAGGCAGAAAAGAAACGTGCTTTTTGATTCTTCTGTTGCTCTGGTTCTTCCTGATAACAGGACATCTTTCCTTTTTATGGGAAAAGCTAGGGTGACTCTGATGTCCTACTTGGCACCCTTTGTTCAGGGCTTGTGCTGTTCACAGGGCAGAGGTAAGTCCAAAAAGTAAGAGGTGGATCCACTAACCACTGAAATCAATGGGAGTTCTTTAAACTGACATCTGTGGGTGCTGGATCAAGTCCTGTTTTGAATGAGTGGCTGAGCCATTGCCAGCCAAATCCTAGAATCAATAGGTTGTGGTGTAGAGCCAGCTTTGGCAGTCTCTTGAAGAGGTGCATCTACTGGGGTTAGCAGGGCATATGTCTGCATGCCAAATTCAGCAGAGTGAGCTTGACTGAGTGAACATTGAAATGTCCAGTAGAATAGTATAGAGACAAATTAGAATGGTATAGAGAAAAACTAGATTTGCTGAAGATCCTTGAAAGCAGCAGTTTTGTGTTTTTCACTCATGTTTTCCAGTAGAACTGATGAGACCCTTACCAAACAAAGCCCATGTAGGAGGAAAGGAAGGATTGTAATATATAATTACTACTTACTGCATCAAAAACATCTCCAATCCAAATTATGCCAGAGCCACGACAAAAAGGCATACGGACTATGACTTAAGAATCGGGATAGTTATCAGTGATCTGAAGACTTTGAGTTGTATTTTCCACATGTCCATCTGACAATTACCCCTCCTTCCTGCTTTGTTCCTCATAGTCTTCACATCTTCAGGCTACAGCTTCACAGGAGATACTCTAGCCCTGTGACCAGCTGCAGGCAGAGAAGAGGATGGGTGGTGATGCTAGGGACAGTGATGCTAGAACAGTTGGTTTTAGAATACTTACAGCACACAAAACTAGCGTAGACTATGCAGTTGAAAGGGCTGTTGGGATGGGTAAGCAGTATCATCTTTTTTTTCCACAGTAGAAGGAAAAAACTAAAACATTTTCAGCAGCGTGAGAACTACCATGAAACAGTATCATTATTGCTTAGACAGCTCATCAGGGGACCTCTCACAGATCTCTGGGGTGTCCGTGCACTTGTAGTGACACCTGGTGGCAAAAAACGAATAAGAAGAAATGAAATGAAGATGGCTGATTACTTATTTTCTCTGGGCTTGTAAAATTAACCACTTTCCAGGTTAAATTACATGTCCACTCTGAAAATGATGTTGATTGAATGCATTCTGGCATCTACTCTTTCTGACGCTTGCGTTGAGTTCCTTTAAAAGCCATTTGGCAAGACAGGTACATATTTTTGGAGCAGAACCCTGAGAATGGTGGTTACGTTTCTCATTTTCCATATTATCAAATTACAAGTGCTTGTGATAAACATGCAATGAATTGCAACAGTACTGATCAACAGACCCAGTGCCACATTTTTCTGCTGCTAGGACACTTAGCACTATTTACAATGTCATGTTTGTAGAGCAATCTTCCTGGAATATTTGCATGGTTTTCTGAGGGATGAATCCCAAATCTTGGTCACAGATTAGGTGTTGTAATCTCTTTTTTTTTTTTTTTTTTTTTTTTTTTTTTTTGTCGTCTTCTTCCTAATTAAATTTAAAGCCAAGTCAGGATTCTGGGACTGATAGTCATCTTCTCACAGGTGAAGCAGCAAAATGGCACCTAGGAACATGCTAAGGGTAGTTTAAGTTATATACTGACACTGGAGCTGGAAGAAATCTAGTCATAACGTGCTTGCAAACTTTCAGTGCTTCCAGAAATCTCACATTCCCACCATTGTTTCCCAGGAAGCTACTTCATTCTAAAACCTAATTCCCTGTGTAGAGGAATAAGTAAAGGCTCCCATCCATGAAAACCCATCCCTGGGAGCCATAGTCCGAGGAAAACTAGCCACCTTCCTTCCTTCCAGATGTGAATGATGTGTTGCATTTAGTAACTTCTGCCACCAATACAGAAGCCTCTTACTCTTGTTAACTAATTAATTTCAGCTTACTCCAAGAGGGGCTATTCAATGTGATGTGTGCTATGCAAGTGTAAAAAATGAGATCTGTCTCTCTTGCTTGGAAATTAAATCCAGCATAACTAACAATAAACTACACCTTCATCGGCACTGAAAGACATGCATGAATTTGAACCACTCCTGAACAATGTTTGTTTCTCAGCTGAGATGTATTCTACAGAGTATGAGTGTAAGCTCTGTGTAAAAAGGACTGTTTTCTGAATGAAGTTTTGAAATGGTCATTTACTTAGTGTCTGAACAGTGTAAGGCATTACTGCTGAACATGTAAATAACATTTAACAAACTATGTTCTGGCCCAGGCAACAGCAGAGTCCATTTGGAAGTAACCTTATATTCGCTGTACAGATCATTCAGGTCTATAAAGAATTGGGCCCGGTGTCAGTTCTTCTACTGAGTTGAAACTGTAATTGATTAAATCTGCTAACTTAGTACCTTTCCCAAGAAATCTATGCAGATAAAATGTTAAAGGAAACAGGAAAAAAACCCCACACCTCTCATTGTAAATGAACGAACAAAAAGGCAGTCTCAAACTACCCTTTGACCAAGGAATCACAAAATATATTATATTTCCCAGCTGAAACCCTTATCACAAAAGCTCAGTGCAACTATCTTCCTGTTTACTATGTGTTTCCCCAGGGAAAATGAAGGATGATAAACAATGATGTGACCCAAATGACAAGGAGGTTCAGCTAACAGGTTTACCTTGTTTTGTTTCTCCCCACCCCTCCCCATTTTCAGGCTGCAAGAACACCAAGAAATTAAATAATTTGTGACCTAGATTAAAATGCTGGCATTAAACACAATATTTTTTTGTTTCAAGTAATTTTTGCTTTCGGAATTAACTAATTGTTAACCAATACAGAGCAGAGAAGGCTGCAATTACAAAACCATCTGAAGAATTTGTTCGTGTTTATAGTTGTACGTATCGGCAGATAGATGCAATTTCTTCCATGAAAACAGTACAAGTGTAAGGTCTAAATTCCACATATTGCAGGCCTCAAACACACACATGGACCTCTCCTATAGCCCTGTTGATAATCTTCATCGGCAACAGTTTTTAGCTATTCATAACTCCGTAGAGCCAGCGATCTGAGTCACTGCTCCATCTGTACCATCCTTGTGGAAATGTCAGTGGCAGATGCTGCTAGTTAAACAGGATTTGAGTTAAAGGAGTCAGAACAAGATATCAAAATATTCGACAGGGATTTCAGCTGGCTCCTACTCTCCTTGGAGTATTATATTCTGAAATTACCCCAGAATACAGTTTTACTTATGTCATCTCTGGGAAACATAAAGCTCCTATCAATCCTGGTAGGATAAAAGGTTGACACTTAGAGACGCTTGCATACTTGCCGGTCTATACCCTGCATTAGGAATTCAGTCATTGCAAATCAAACATGAAACACAGCTGGTGGGAATGATATAACCTTCTTCAACACTTGGAAAGTGACTCCTAAAGAAAAGAAGTGGCTCTCTTTGGACTGAATCACTGCAGAGCAGTAGCGCTGCCTTGTGAGCAAACCTGGGGGAGAACATAACCTCTGGGCATATGGCACTGGAGAGGACTGGGAACATCCCCAGAGTCTGTCTCAGTCCAGCAGCCTTCACTAAACAACCCCTTTGAGTTTCCTCGAAGCGTGTTGGGATGCAGTAAGGGTTTTTCCTGTTGCTGCGGGAGAGAAGGACATTGTTTTGTACTGGTTTTGCAGGTTTGAGTCGAGCAAAGCTAGCCATAAATTTGACCTGAAATCCTTAAATACTTTAATTTAAATAAACATTGAAGGAAAGGAAGGATAAGAAATGCTGAAACAGTTATTTTTTTGCATTTCCCAGAATAAAATATGTTTACTTTGTAGGAGGTTTGGTTTGCAGTAGGATATAGGCACCTTTCATAGGAAAGGAGCTGATGGTCGTTATGCCTTTTCCTATGAATCCTGTAGGAAAGAGAACTTTCCAGGCAGGAAGAAAGAAAATTATTTAAACATGCATACTGGACAAGTACGTTAATACTGGATTATAGGATTTAAGAGGAAAAGGAAGGATACCACCACCTTTCTTATTATTGATTTTGTTTCAGTCTCCTTACGATTCTAACTTGAAGACAAAGAGATCTTGGGAAGCTACCTCCATATATATAATTTTTAATTATTATTCTCCTCTCCCATAGTATTTTAAACATTTTATTTGGTATGTTCGAGCATTAAATATTGTTGGGAATCATATTTGCAATATAAGGTAGGAAACATGCATGGAAGACTTTAAGTTACACTCCACATTTCTCCTAGTCTGGACTCTATTTATGCAGAGGCTGGAAACAAAGTCAGATCCTCTCTCATCACGGAAGGTTGGAACAGGTATTTCCACCCTCCAGGAGAGGATCCTAACCACCACCTCTGTGGTGTGTTCTTTTTCTCTGTCATTCCTCTCTGCTGAGGCTGCTCTCTCTCGTCAAAATGAGATTTCAATACGCAGGGTAACAGCAGGTGGAATCGAAAACCCCTCCTCCTGCAGGCATGTCGCACATCAGGGCATAAATCTCACTCTCTTTTCTGCCAATCCAGTAAATATTAAACTAATCTAGCTCTGTATTCCCAGGTTGCTCTAAAGCTATATTGGTTCAGTGATACGCACATGAAGAAGTCTGCTTCTGAGGAAAAGTTTAAGGACCTTCTCATAGCCACCAGGAAAAACAAAAAAACCAAACAACGAAAACAACCCATAGTATCGCTCTTGTAGATTTTAGTGCTGGACACATTCTGAATGTGCACACTCTTTGTTGCATTAAAGTCTATCTATCGAGTTACCCGTTGCAGTTAAGCTATTTCCATTGGCTTCCCCGTTGCTGACAGCAATCGTTGCATTACCCGGTTCCTTCACATCACGCATATGCCTAAAGAGATTGAAATTTCTTTGAAGTCCAGAAGTTTTTTGTACAATACATCTAACAACCACACGTATGCTAGCGTTGTGTTGTTATGGCTCTTTGAGCAAGATACAGATGCCTGGGTGAGATATTCCTTAAAGCCAGTCAGTGTGAATTAACACAATTCTGGGAGTCAAGAATCATATGATCCTGAAAAGGTTATTTAAAAAACTTTGTGGTGTTTTTCCATCTGGAAAATTGTCTTCCTAGTTACAAAAATGTTTCTTTCAAAAGTGTTAAGCACTTATCTAGAAAGCACTGTAGGTTTCTTTAATTTTAATGAATTCTCTTTCACTTTCACAATACCTAAAGGCACTGCACCTTTCTTTTTGGTGCTAACCCTGTCTCTTTTAAACCTCTAGTGCTTTAAAACTATGGACAAGATTCTTTCAAAAAAAGAGGATTTTCTGAAAATGTTATTAATAAGACACTTGTAGGAATTCATTATTTCTTCAACTATACATGAGTTACTTGTGTTTCAGAGTGATAAGATGTACTTTCACTGATATTCCCTTGGTATGACTCTATGTTTTTATCTACTGAAAGTGCTGCAAGCCACAGCTCTCCAGAAAGAGAGCTCAACGTGTCAGGTTATTTATATTATGATGAATGTAACAAGGATCTTTTCTCTCCTAAATGTAAGTACATGATTCCCCTCACTAATAGAAATTACACATGCACATCAAGGAGCAGAACACAAGCTTGTAACATTAATATGAGCTTATATAGACAGATTTTACCTGTAAAGGATCCCTTAAGTTTTACACAATTCCCATATCGTTTATTCATTAGCCATTATTGATAGACCAGGCAGGAAGAGCAGGTAATATTTAATTAATCCTAGTAGGATTTGACAAGGATACCAGAGCTCATAGCTTTACCCTTTCTTATGAAGTGCTCAGTTCATAGCAAGTATATATGATATCATTCCAAAAGGGTTATAACTACTGTCCCTTTGCTTCTACTTGTAGAGAAAAATACTAGCCTGGACAAGGCCAGCTACTTTAAAATTCCATTTACAAGGTTCCCCTTCCCTTCCAAGGGGAAGAAACAAGAAAATCACATCTGTGCACATTCACGTTATTTTCAGTGATTCTTTCATTCATTTATTCAAATAGAACAGTTTGGGGAGGAAAGATTAAGGGTTTCCCTTGGACTTCTGTATGGCTCAATGGGCAGGATGATTTGCTGCAAGGTGGGACTTTGAGTGCCAACAAGTTCAGAAGATTCTAAAATCTCCAAATCTGCACGTGAGCACAAATAGCCGTAAGCCAGGGCCATGGAGCAAAGGCAGAGCTCCTCTTGCAATAGTCTCCTGTGCACTCTCTGTTCTGCACGCTCTGAGCATGAACACCACACCACCGTCCTTCAGCTGAAACACGTGTTCTTTTTGATCCTAATGTGACTGAAGCACGAGTTTCTTGGCAGCATGAAGCAGAATATGGGAAATATAGAAGTGTCTGTGAGCTTTATAGGACTCCACGTTTCAGGGCAACTCAGCTGACGCTCTTAGGAGTTTTGGGACTTACACTCACAAAACGAAAGTTAGGCAAGACTCACACTCAAAAGATTTTTTTGTGGATCCAGCCACGACTGCTCAAAGTTGGATTTTCACCTCAAAGAGGGACTGGAGACAGAGGCTGTGGAGGTGAAGACAAATAAATACTTATCTGATTTAGCTGATCTTACAGGGAAAAGACAGCGCTTGATAGGGCCTTATAGAGGTTCAGGGAGTGGATATTTTTAAAGCCAATACAAATACCTGCATTGCCTTGACTACGGTCTAGAGATTTCTGCTTCAGCAACTGAAGACCAGTCAGCTGTTTATTCAAAGTAAATTCAAACAGCCAGAGCCCTGACTGTTTACTCTGTTTACTGAAAGGGGTCTGAAGCAGTTGGAGCAGGACTGAGATCCTTCTTACAGCTTTGCTCCACACACAGCACATAACAGCCATCTCACACAAGCTCAGATTCACCTCAGAAAAGATCAGAAGCAGCCATGTTTCTACGTGTCTCAAATTATAGAAATGTCACTGACCCACGGGAGCCTTATGTTTAAACATGAATAGAGACAAAATAAAATGGGGAAAAAAAAAATAAAAAGAGGAAAAAGCTAGAAGAAAAACATCAGTTGGTTTAGATTTTAATATTTTTTGTTTATAACTGTGGATGGCTTTTCAAATACCATCTATAATATCATCGACTATTTACAGTGCTTTCTGAGTGAATTAAAATTTTGTTTTAATTGCACTTGCTTTGTAAATTGACAATTGTAGTTGACATTTGCAAATTTATGGCTATTTGTACGGTGACTTACTTATAAAATAGCCCTGTGGTTTACGTGACATTTTGCTATAGCCATGATTGTTTAAGAGGGCTTTTGTGCCTGAAAGCTTGTCAGATTTTTCCCAAACATACCAGTCAGTTTAATAAAAGATCATAGACTTTTTTTTTTTTAGAATATCTGAGGTTGGAGAGACCTCTGAAGATCATCTAGTCCAACACAGTGCACAAAGCAGGGTCAGCTAGCACAGGTTGCTCAAGGCTGTGTGCAGTCAAGCTTTGAATATCTCCAGCAACGGAGGCTCCATAATTTCTTTAGGAAACTTGTTCCAGTGTTTTACCATCCTCACAGTAAAAAAGTTGGATTTTTTTCTTATGTTTAATGGAAGTTTCCTGTGTTTCAGTTTATGCCCCTTGATTCTTGTCCCATCATTCTACACCACTGAGAACAGTCTGGCTCTGTGTTTGTTATTCCCTCCAATAGCTGTTTATTATACATAAATAAGATCCTCCTGAACTGTTTCTTCTCCAGGCTGAACAATTCCAGCTTGATCAACCTCTCCTTGTATGTTAGATGTTCCAGAGCCTTAATCTTCTCTAGGGTCCTTGACTGGCCTCACTGAAGTTGTGTTTCACCAGGGCTCAGCAGAGGGGAAGGATCACCTCCCTTGAACTTCCAGTGACGCTCTTCCTAGTGCAGCCCAGGAGGCCACTGGCTTTCTTTACCATGAGTGCAACATGGACAACTCGGTGTCCACCTGGATCCCCAGGTCCTCTTCTGCACAACTGTAGGTGCTTTGGAGACGCACCCGGTCATGCTGATTTCAGAGACGTTTGAAGCTTCTCTGTCATGCTGTCCTCTCTGCACTTTTTAATATGCATGTGCTTGAAATGGGCCCCTTTCAGCCACATTTTACTGACTACACAGTTTCCCTTGTCCACATCACTATTCACCCTTTGCTTTCCAACCCAATCCATCATTTCCTCACTTGACTGTTCATCATCTACATCCCTTGTTGTTCCTAGTTTAACCCACACTCACCAGAGTAGCAAGACCGTTGGCAGAGATGTTGCCCTGCTTAGTGAGTTGTTGCCCTGCTTAATAAGGTGTCTCCCTCCCTGGCTTTCTTCTTCTTGTGAGGCCACACCTGGAGTACTGTGTCCAGTTCTGGGCTCCCCGGTTCCAGAAGGACAGGGAACTGCTGGAAAGGGTGCAGCAGAGGGCTACCAAGATGATTAGGGGACTGGAACACCTCTCTTATGAGGAAAGGCTGAGGGATTTGGGTCTCTTCAGTCTGGAAAAAAGACGCCTGAGGGGGGATCTTATCAACACTTATAAATACTTAAAGGGTGGGTGTCAGGAGGATGGGACCAGACTCTTTTCAGTAGTGCCCGGGGACAGGACAAGAGGCAATGGGCACAAACTTGAGCACAAGAAGTTCCATCTAAACATGAGGAGGAACTTCTTTACCCTGAGGGTGGCAGAGCCCTGGCACAGGCTGCCCAGAGAGGTGGTGGAGTCTCCATCTCTGGAGACATTCCAAACCCGCCTGGACGTGTTCCTGTGTAACCTGCTCTGGGTGACCCTGCTCTGGCAGGGGGGTTGGACTAGATGATCTCCAGAGGTCCCTTCCAACCCTATGGTTCTATGATTCTATGATTCTATGATTCTCTAACTGCAACGCTGG
The DNA here is from genome assembly GCA_947846985.1 of Fratercula arctica. Lineage (NCBI taxonomy): Eukaryota > Metazoa > Chordata > Aves > Charadriiformes > Alcidae > Fratercula > Fratercula arctica. The sequence continues at coordinate 5,895,004 of CANTUZ010000001.1, forward strand.
ACCCACAATTCAAAGAGTATTTTCTTAAAACACAAACCCTGAATGATGCCAAAGCATAAACTAATCTGAGGCAGTAGAGCATGGGGTCGTAATAGTTATGCATAACTAATGGAAATTCAGTAAGAGGGATCTTTAATGAATCTGTAAATTCATTTGTAATAGTCTGCCTGAAAAACGGCAAACATAATGGGCTACACAAAAAAGAGAAAATAACAGTGATCCCTGCAATTACAGGACTCTAAGCTTGACTTACATGCTTTGTAAAGTATTACAACAGCTCTTGAAAGAAAGAACAATTAAGGACACAGACAAAGGAAGTGAGAAAATTACACACATGGTTTTATCAAAGATGTCAGCCTAATCTAATACCTGTATTTTTTAAGCACTGATATCTTAGATAAGGTGATGCAGTGGATTTAGTAAATATATCTTTAAAAAAAAGAAAAAAAAAAATGCAAACCCAAACACCCTATATGGTTTCCCACAGGAAATTACTGCTCAAGGAGGAGATGATGAACAATAATATAACAGTAAGCCGATAAAGACCTGGCTGAAGAAGAGAGTATAATAGCTTATATTAAAAGGGGTGAATAGGACTGGAGAAGGACAGTTACTTGTATTCTTCAGTCATCAGTCTGAGACTGGTTCCACTTAATTGACCAATGACCTAGAGATAAGAAGTAGGTAGGTGTTCGTCAAAAATTTTGGCTAGCAAAATTGGATGGAACTGAGAATATTAGGGAAGACTGAACCATCAATTAAAGAAAATTGGGGAAGCCTGTTTAAAAGACCAGATGCCAGATGACATTTAAGAATGCAGGTAGAAAAGTCATGAACTTTGGTATGAACAGGCGAGACACTACTTGAAGGTAGCAGGTAAACTACCTGCAGGTTGATGTTCTGCCCTGTCCTTGTCCTGTCCCCTTCCCCATGGATATGCCACAGCTGGGGATGTGGGCAACTTGTCCCCTGGCTGCCCTCCTCCTGACTAGAGTGTGGTGGGACAGGTCCTGACTGTGATGCCCTGTCCTGTCCCCCATTACATCTTCCAGGAAGCCACTGGCCCTAGTGGCACCCTGACACTGACTTGTACTATTGCACATAATTCTGGTCCATTACAATCATTACACCAACTTTTGCAGTAAACTGTATTTACAACTTTTTTTGCAAGTTTTCATAGTTCCTAAGCATGCAAAATTACAACAAATGTGGTATCCTTGGTTAGTTGGATCTGACTGCAAAATAAAATAAATCTGTGATAACAATTAAAGAGGCTTTTTTTGGTATATGTTCAGGTTTTAGTTGTCTCCCCTTTCAATCCCTTTTCTGCAATTCTAAGGGTTAAAGCTGCATTTGAAAATTAGTCTCAAACTAATCAAAATATAGAGTCCAACAGTTGTGGTTCTAACAAAAAGAAGAGGGAAATATCAGAAAATTTGGGATAAGAACCATAAGAATCAGTCACATAACATTTTTTACTTGTTTAATCTGAGACCTTATTCTCAAGTCCAATGGCTCAGTCTCACCTAGTACAGCACTGGAATGTGTGCATATGCCAGGGAATGGCACTCATTCTATGGGTGATAATATCAGGGCCTTACTTGAAATTTATAAATTTGGGTATGCAACCTGGCTCTGCCTCTGAAAAAAAAGTGAGATTAAATTCTAAATGATTATACAGGTAGACCACGTGAGACAAGCTGTCAATTTATACATCTGAAGGCATCAGGGGGAAAATTTGCAACTTTCAATTTTTTCATTATAGACAAAAATGAGAAAGGTCACATATGGAAGAACCAAATCACTTTGAGATTTCAGCCAGCTTTCATGAGCATCTCAGCCAATTTTTATAGTCAAGGTATTTCAGTAATATCAGAGATGTTTACCCTGGAGAATCATTTTGAGCTGTATCTTGCTTTTTCCTTGGTTCAAAACTCATTCCCATTTGCACTAAGGATCAGAATGTATGTTGCTAGTGAAGCCTGTTTATTAAAACCACAAGTAAGTGTGTACATCAGTGAAAATTATGTAAATGTCTTACAGCTTAAATACTCATCCTCTAAAACCTGCTTTGCATACGCCAAACTCATTTAACCTCTGAAGAATCATTGGATTTTCATCAAAATTCACTCCTCGATCCTCAGTTGGATTTAAACCATGAAGCTAAGCTGTAAAGCTTTGTATCTTGCATTAAACCCCAAGACATAACCAGTCCAAAGCATTCTCTGCTGTCAAAGCATGGAATTTTGTAATGGGATCAGGAAATGGCATGACAATTTTTATTCACGAACCAAATATGGCATTGAAAAGCCTAGCAGAGGCTATATAACACAACTTCATGCTGCACTGGTTTAATCTTTGTGTTACTCTGTGTGCCGAACATTTTTTTTTTTTTTTCTCTTCTTCATTTACAGCTCTCTCTCAAGTCAGAGAGTCTGAAGAGGCAGGGAGGGTGCACAAATCAACTTAAGAGAGCCCTGAAAAGGTCAGCTTTGCACGCTTGCCCATTACCTTCTGCAGGCAATACAAGGGATTTAAATTGTGGCACCTAATTCTAATGAAGATTGCAATGCGAAGAGGGAAGGAACAATATGAATTTATTCTCATGACAAGGACAATAATGGGAGCAGAGAATAGTACAAACACAACATAGAGCCATTAAAATTTTAAATCTTCAGTCTCATGGTTTGACTAAGCTCTACTAGAGGTGGGCATGGTATTTTATAACACCAAATCCATTTAATTTGCTTAGAATATAAATCCACAGTTTAGGATTTAATTTATTTTCTGAAGGAATTCTTGACTCTTGATTACAATTTCAATTACCTGCTTTTCTTAACTGTTGATTTGTACTTATTGCTATCAAGTTCTTTGCTTTTCTATTCATTACATATAACTGCTTTTTTTTTTTTTTTTTTTTTTTTTTTTTCTTAGCATTATGTTTTCAGCCTGGATTTCTATGGAAAAAAGCCTCTGTAATCACTCTGTGATTGTGTGTTTGCGGAGGGGGTATGTTTCAAGGATTTCCTCATAAATAAAATAGTTTTAACTCATTGGCCATTCTGAAATAAATTTGACATATACATAAAGGTTTCAGTGTTACCAGGTTCCCAAAAGTTTAATGAAATAAGAATTTGTGTAGAAGTTAGGACCTCGTTAAGAGAAAAACTGCTTTGTAAGTTCGTTTCTTATGAGATACCAGAAAATCTCCTTTGGAAATGTTTTTATGAATGACCTAGGAGAAAGGCTTCTATCAGAGATCTCACAGTATTTGGTACAACGTCCTACAGAAGCCAAGTTTCATCAGGTCAACTGCTTCTAGCTGAGGAAAATTTCTTTTGGAGCTGTACAAACTTACAGGGGGTTTTGTAGTGTATATAAGAGAAAAGCTTTCAATACATCTGCCACATTTTAGAAAAAGTCTTGTCTAACTATCCCACATCATACCATGACAGTTACCATTGTAGCTTTGGAGCCTGCAACCATCTCCTGGTACATTCCAACAGAAACTTCTTAGTCAGCGCATATTAACTATATTAAAATGCAACACCCAGTATATCCACCTTTCGTTTCAGACTGGAAGACCAGCTCACAGACACTAAATTTCACTTTATGCCCTTGTACTGGGTTTACATGTTTTGGTAATGAGGGGGGCTGCAGGGGTGGCTTCTGAGAGAAGAGACCGGGAGCTACTTCCATGTCAGATGCAGACAGTTCCAGCCAGCTCCCAGAGGGATCTGCCAAGGTGATAACATGTTGAAGAAAGAATAAAATATGCTGTGCAGTGTCTGTGAGAGAGAGGAGTGGAAAAATAATGTAAGAGAAACAACTATACAGACACCAAGGTCAGTGAAGAAGGAGGAGGAGGAAGTGCTCCAGGTGCCAGAGCTGAGATTCCCCTACAACCAATGGAGAAGACCATGGGAAAGCAGATGTACCCCTGCAGCCCATGGAGGACCCTGCATCAGAGCAGGTGGATGTGTCCTGCTGCATCTTGTGGAGAGAAGCCCATGCAGGAGCAGGTTTGCTCTTGGGAACTCCTGACTTTGGGGGACCCACACTGGAGCAGTCTGTTCCTGAAGGATTTTACCCCGTGGAAAGGACTCACACTGGAGCAGTTCTTGAAGAACTGCAGCCCATGGGAAACATCTGCATTTAAGAAGTTCATGGAGGACTGTATCTCCTGGGAGGGACCTCATACTGGAGCAGGGGAAGAGCATGAGGAGGAAGTGGCACAGGAACAGCAGAGACAACGTGTAATGAACTGACTGCCTGTTTGGAGGGAAGGAGGTTGAAGGGAAGTTGAGCCTGGGATGAAATGGGGTGGGGGAAGAAGGTCCTCCTGGTCCTTATCTTTCATATTATTTTCTCCCCCTGGATCGCTGAGGAGGTGGAGTGAGAGAACAGCTTCATAGGCATCTGGTAGACAAGGTCAACTCACCACAACCCTTCTCTATCACGGTCAATCTGGCAGGAATTCTGGTTTCTAGGAAGTGTTCATGCACGTCCAAAATAACAAAGTATAAAACACCCCAGTCAGCCGTAAGATGGTCAGGTTTATACTCTTTCCATGTGCAACCCCCACAATCTTGCAAAATCTTACATTTATATATATATATATGAACTGCCTACACCTTTTAAATATAAGCTTCTCAAAGTAAAGACCTATTTATTTTATATACTGTGGCTCTATACTTGCAGGAAGAAATAAAATTAAACTAATGAACTCTTCTCTTCAATTCTAATAGACAAAGCTGAAGATTCTACATGTGTAATTAAGCCAAGTCCTTCTATAGGCATTTCTACAAGCGCTCATCCAACCCTAGTACGCTTAACTTGTTGCTACAAACTCAGTATATACTCTATTGACCAGTGGGACTAATCGCATTTGGCCACAACAGCATGGCAGAACAGGAGACAGTAAATACCAGAGACAGGATATTTACTCTGTTACACAAGAGCGCATCCCTAAGTTACTTTACATTGATCAAGTCTAGCAGCATCGGACAGGAAAGGACTTCCTGAGCCACCAAAAACATTTTTTTCTGCCATTATCATGGACAACTGGATCATATATTTTTTTGGTTGGTGGGTTTTTGTTGTTGGTTCATTTGTGGGGTTTTTTTATGAGTTTCACGCTGCATCCTAAAGCTAGTAAAATTTTTGCTCCCTCCACTCCGAAGAAAATTTGGTCCTATTGAAACAATGATAGTGCTGCCACCAACTTCAGTGGATCAATTCTAGATTTGGAAAGGCATCAAGAAGTAGTAGGAGGAGTGGGGTAGGAAAAATGGTACTTATGACTGAAAAACCATTTCAAAAATAACCAATAAGTATAAATGGGAACTTCATGAATGCATAAAAAGTGAACAGACAAATTGATAAGAAATGTCAGATCTATTTTTATATTATTGTTCCTAGTAATAAAGAGAGAAGAAAAAGAAATGGTGAAAAATGGTATTTGAACAGAATTATTTTTCAGGTGTTCTTAAAACACTAACCAAAGACACAAAGTAAGCTTTAGAATTACCTTAATGAAAATTACTTGTTTTGCCAAGTATAATTATGATCCTATCCCTGAACTAAGAGGAGAAACAAATACAAAAGAAAGAGATCTAGAATATATAATAAAAGAGATTTTAAACACAAAATATGATATTGTTTAAGCATCTAATTTGAAGACGATACTTGATCACATTCAGAAATGCAATTAATTCCTTACATGGAAACTGGTAATTTCTCAGCAAGCTGTACCTCAGGAAGAAATAGGAATTATAAATGGCTTTACTCTTATGACTTAAGAAGAGTAAAATATGTAGCATACCTATTGGTTGGCAACTGCCCTCCGTGGATAAAATGAGGAATCTTCTTCATGGTATTCCTTCTTTCTCAGGAATTCAAATCCTGACCCTGAAGTAAGATTGTAGCTCCTACAGTTGCCTGAATTTATATTTATTAGATTAACAGCATGCTTCAAACATTCTTCGGAAGCTTTTCTTGGTTTTTGTTTGTGGTTTTTTTTTTTTCCTCTTTGAGTTGTTTTTGGTTTTTTATTAATTAAAAGAGAGGTTTCTATCTTAAAACTAAATATAAATAGTTGTAAAGAGCATTAATGTAATCTGCAGAGGTACCCTGGAAGTTTGCAAGTTCCTCATCCTGTCAACGTTCTCATTCTCATGATTTATGGAAATAACTCTTTTTCAGGGATAAGAAAGTGACAGACAGTGAACAGCATCTAAAAATCTGTCTGCCTGAGGTTGGTACAGCATGGTGAAGGTAGTCAGGCAGTCAGGAACTTCTAGCCACACCTGCAGTAGGATACACAAAGGAAGCAACAGGGATGAGGGAAAGACAGAACAAAGACTGTGGACCCTCCTTTGAAATGAGCTCATCTGCAAAGCTGCACTCATTTTTATTCTTTGACCCAACAAATATTCCAAAAAAAGTAGAAGACTTTAGGAAGATCACAGGCTCATTTATCATCCTTTGATTCAAAGGAATCAACATGCACCAGCCAAACAGTATAAATTACGTAAGAACATTTTCTCAAGATGGACATCTTTGGAACGAAGCAATGAGCTTTCCAACTCTCCTAAATAAACCACCAGATCAGAAAGCAGTTGTTTTGGTTTCCTACAAATCCACAAGCACAGATCCTCTACTCCCTTCTCCAAGAGCATATATTGAGGACCGCTGGGTTCTGCTGCCTGGAGAAGCAAAGGAGGTGCAATGTGAGATCAGTGTAGCAGGCTGTATGCTTCAGTCACTTGTTGCAGCCTTTGCAAGCAACTGGAAGTTATGTGTGCCTGGAAGTTATTTTAACTGGGGGAACATAACTTTGGAGGGGCGTACAAAAGTGTTTTTAAACTACACTACATTTATCTGCTACACTAGGGTTTTTTTCCAAGATCTCAATAAACAAAACCAGCCCCGCTTATCTCTTACTTTTACCCATTAGACCCAAGTGAAATACCTAATTTAAGGTAAGTAAGAGAGAATCAGACCCACTGTAAGCTCCGTAATTCCTCAGAAACCCAAGCAAAGCTTAATCAAGTGCAAAACTAGGCCTTTTACAATTGCAGACCAGGTTTTATACATTTCAAGACCCTGATTCTCTACTGCATTACTCAACAATACTGCTGTCAAACAGCAGGAGCACGGCTGAGAGCCATTCCCTAGGTGTTGTGTTAGCTCCATAAAACATGCCTTAACAATTCAGTCCCTAACGATTTCATACCCCGTGTGCTGCAAAGTGGAGACACTGAGGGCCAGCAGGTCAGCATTAATCATTTCCTCCTGGACAACATTATGAAGTGATACCACTGATATTAGTTAAATAGCTCATAGAAATAACCAGTATAACAGAGGAGACTCCACAGTATTAGACTCGGTACTTTAATGGAGCTGTCAAACTTTTTGTCTGGTTCTTTGCTGCCTGGCACCTTGGTTAGCCATTTATGCATGAGCTTAGGGACGGTAAACAGGCATAAAATCAGACCTCTCCATTCACATGGGCGTAACATTTTATATCAGTAACTACGGTGGAAAGCGCTGCAGATTCAGATTTTATGAGCTTATACAATCTTTTCCTTTTACATACAAGATAATTAGAAGAATAGAGCAGAACAATTTGTGTTTAATCATATCAGAACCACTGTAGCTCCCTAGTGATTTAACTCCTCCCTTCTAAGCAACGGGTGTTCAACATATGCTAAAACTGCAACATCACTGATGCCATTCTTAATTGTCTCCTGCATTGCTAAAAATGTCTCTTTATGAGCATTGCTGTGCTCTACGAGGACTCAGGCTCTCAAGCCCCATGCTGGGCCATTCCACTACCTGTTTATTACGTGTAATTAGAGAATGCAACACTGACTTGAAAGTGCTGGAATGCCTTGAAAAGCACAAATATATTACTTCTCTGTTTCTGAGCACATAGGCAGTAAGCTCTATAATTTTCTTAATTGTCTTAGACCTTTTTAGTTGTTGTTTCCTTTTCTCCATCAAATGAACATGAATCTCCTACAGAAATAAGAAATGCCGACTTTATGCTTGAGCTTTCAATTTTCTTTTCTGGTAGAAAGCTGGCAGGAAAACACAGTGCTTGTGAGAATAAGTGTACAAAAGCGCATATATATTCCTATATATGTTTTTGTTCAGAGCAAACATAAGAAATGAATACATAAGAGAATGTAATGAGTTAGGCAGGCTCGTAGAATTTCTAAGAACGTTTCTCTTTTTTATTTTAGATCACCTAGAAGTATATTTAAAACATCACAAGGCTGGGGAGCTGCAAGAGCTCCACAAGACTTTTAATATAAGAACCAGGTTTATACACTTTGGTATGGCAGTGTGTGCCTAAAGGTGGATGGAGATGTAATCCCGATGACTTTATGACCTACTTACATTTTCATAATAATGTAAAAGACGTGTAGTATACATTATAGTCAATCTCTGAGATCTCTGCATGTGTACCTACATTTATGGGTGTGAATGTTAACTTATTTACTTTGAGGGTAACAGAGCACTGGAACAGGCTGCCCAGAGAGGTGGTGGAGTCTCCATCTCTGGAGACATTCCAAACCCGCCTGGATGCATTCCTTTCCAACCTGCTCTCGGTGACCCTGCTCTGGCAGGGGTTGGACTAGATGACCTCTGAAGGTCCCTTCCAACCCCCACCATTCTATGATTTTGTGATTCTGTAATGTGAAGACAGTAGATGAATATTTTCAGTGGAATTCTGTGGGGATATATGGATACATCTGATAGAAGGACACCCCCAACAGGAGTGGTCTGTAGGAGCAGGACCTATATAATGATACATCATTTAGACAGTTAAATGCAGGAAAGCAAGGAGAGATTAATGTGACAGGACAACAATAATTGATTGCTCACTTGTAGAAAGATGCACTCTTTCACTTAAAAAAAAAAAAAACAAAAAAACCAAACAAACAAAACAAAACAAAACAAAACAAAAAAACAAAAAAAACCCAAAAACAAACAAACAAACAAAAAAAAAACAAAAACAAAAACAAAAAAAAAACCCCTGATAATGAATATAACAGTGTTGGTCTTAAAGGAGGTCAATTTTCAATATTTTTTTTTTCCAAGTGTGGAGAGTTCATGTGCACACACATGATTTTCTGATACCATTCCTGGCTTTCTACCACAGGTACCAACATGCCAAAAAATGGAGTCTCTGTGTTTTTTGGTCATTAGTATTTGCCCTCTGGTTGGTAGCAGTGGTTGGTTCCTAATGTCATGACTCAAATGTCAGAGAAGGTCCTTTCAGAAACTAGTGGTGAACAGCATACGCAAAGTTTTGCATCAAGCACTGTCAAAATACTAAGACAGCAGGAATAAATGAGGTCCAAATAAACCTCTACAAGGACATGGAACTGCATTCCCTTTACACGGGTGATACATAGGATATTATTCCAAGAGCAAGAGACTTGACTTTAGTAAAACTCTCTTAGCTCCAGAAAAAACAGACCACCACCACTACAGGAGCCTTGCTGTAGATCCAGACTCTTCTGTCCCTTACATCTCAAGGGCATCTATCTCACATACAGACATGCCAATCACAAGTGTTTCATATGGCAGAAGAATTCCACCTTTGATGACAGTAAGAAGTGATACCATCTTCATTACCGAAATTTTGATGCCCAGTTCATATAATGACCTTGACATGATAGGGTACCACACAGGGTACAAATTCTGTGTTTGGTTCTTTCCTTTTGCTAGGTCTTTATATCATCTCTACAGGGATTTCAGCCTCACAGCTCCTATGAAAGGGTCATCTCATATACCTTCAGCTCATGTAACCAAGCTCACTACAAGTCCAACCCTCCATCCAGCTCTGATTCGATTTTCTGATCATCACCACACAGTCCAAGCCTTGAGCAGGAAAATCATGACATCTGCAGTTTTCCAACATACAACTGCATTACAGAGTTCTCCATCCCCATCACTTATAACTCCGAATAACTACTTTGAAGGTTTCAGATTAATGAAAGCACCTTCTAACACAGCATTTTTACAAGGTTATGGCTAACGGTGAACAGAAAGTGAGAGATAATGAAATGAGTTAAACATGCATGCCACCTCCATGCCACTTAAATGATATTTTTTTCCATCACGTTCATTTTCTATATTACATAGTTGGTAGCTGAGAAATCTATAAAAATGTAAGGAGGGAGGAAACACCATAGATCTGAATGAAAATGCCAAACACAGAATATATATTCTGGTTCCAACTATAGAAATTTTGTTTGGGGGGTGTGTGTTAAAAAGTTAGTTAAAGAAATAAACTTTCAAAGACACCCTGTTCCATCAAAAGAAATATTACACCTTCTTGCTCTCAAGACTGAGGATCCGTATTGGGTAATGCGACCTCTGTCTTTCCAGTCAGCTCGTAGAAAATGTTTTAAAAATGAAGATACTTTTCTGGGGGTCTGATCCTGCACTCATCTTACCTAACCTTCTCCTTTTGCAATGCTGAGGAATTAAATATGTTTAATTTTCAAAATGGAAGAGAAAAAATAATCAAAGCCTGGAAAAAGGTTGCCTAGACATGTATCTCATTAGTGTCTCAACATGAGCCAAGTTTAGAAAGGAAAGGGCCAAATTAAGTTCAGCATTGAATGTAAGCTAAAAGGCTAGTTTTGCTGGACTTCAAGCAAACAAAGAAAAAACTTGACAGTTTTAGATGCATTTTTCTTTAAGTTTGAGCTTTTTAAAGTTCACATCACATAGATGACTAAGTGGTGCAAGGTTGATTTGCAATTTTTGCAGCTGCCAATTGTTTCCCTCAAGAGGTTTTTTCCCCTCTTTCTTTCCTTCTTTCCTTCTTTCTTTCTTTTTCTTTTTTTTTTTTTTTATTTTTTTTTCCCCCTGCCAGATTGTACAAATCAACGCTTATTCCAAACATGAAGAGCATTGTTTGGAACACTACTTAAGGTTGCCAAGGAAACTACAGTGTTGTCACTCTCACATCATTTACAAAACCTATGCACTTTATGGCAAGGAAATGAATAGTTAAAGGCATTATGAATCTTATACTGACAAAACAATGAACACATGCATTATTTTCCTTGGGAATATAGAAATGGAAAGACAAGACCTCTGATCCTAAGAATCCGAGAACATGGGGTTTTCCCTTGCAAGCTGACACTAAATTCCTTTTAGCTATAAGCTATGAATAGATGCTTTTTAAGTTCCAGCCAGCCAGAAATATGTTCAGAAGAACTTCCAACTTCAGTATTTTAAAAAACTGACCACCCAGCTAGAGAGAGGCCATCTTTGCTTTCTTCAGGAATGCTGTGAATATGCTTTGATTATGAAAATTAAGCCCAAGGCATCTCAAGCTGTGCAGCCAAACTGGGCTGCCCATGTTTGGCTTAAATTAGAGATGGCACTTGAAAATATTGATAATTGTGCCTGATCTTGTTCCCACTCAAGTAGATGGGGAAAGAAAAATCCTATTGACTTCAAAGAGAGAACTGTTATGCCCACACTTTCTACCAAAATTGATGACAGCAAGATTAATTCAAAATGTAGCAGCATTTTCCATTGCTGTGGGGCAGTAGTTAAACCACTGTGATTGTCTAAGACAATGTTATAGGAGGAGAAGAAAATCACATTTTAACCATTACAGCATTTATGGAAGGACTAATGCTTTTCCATTATAGTCCTAAAGAATATGCACAACCCTCAAAATCTTTGTTACACCATTTCCCATGTTCCCCAGATGTTTGCTGAGTGAAAAAATAGTATTCATATGAACAACTTCTTGATACTTTTCCACAATTCATTCCTGTATCCTGATCTTGGTTGAAATATTTAAATTCTTTTCTACTCTCTTTTCAGGCTCTTTCTTATATGATACTTTTTTTACCTCCAGAGTCAGCTGCTGACCTCTTCTGCTTCTATTCTTATTCCTTTAATCTCTTTCCCATGCATTTAGTCTTGGTTTTTAACCTCAAATCCAAAGAACTGAGCTTTTACTCCGACCTTTGCTTTATTCCCTTTTTAGCTTTAACCTCCTTCAAAGACTCACTAGAAAATAGATTCCACCCACCTTTTACTAAGTCAGACATCCTACTTGTCGGACTGTTTGACGTGGCTGGCAATTTGTGTGATGGCAATGACACGTAGAGCTTGTACAAGATAAGATGATATGAGGAGAGTGAAGTTTGTGCTAGCCTAAATAGCAGCTGCACTTTAGTTCTATGTCTCATTTTTCTTGAATTTCTTGAATTTCTCCTTTGATTTCCTTTCATATTTGACTTTCCTAGAACTTCCTTGGGTTCCTCCAAATAGCACTAATATTTCTACCCAAGCACAAGTAAGATCATCTCTTTCTTGTGTTTTAAGGAGACTTACTCATATGCATCATCAGTATTGCTGGACAAATATACACAAGAGATTCCTGTGGGTTCAAATTTCTGTTGTAACGGACGTCAACAGCAGAGCCCTCCATCACAATGTTGGACTATAATTTGTTTATAACTTTGCTCCCTTCTTTTTTTTTTTTAAAACCTCTCTTGCATTTCCTGTGCCAGGGAGTTGCTGAGAGGTGTCAGCCTGCAGAAGAGGGACTTCTGGCATCAGATATGCTGAGGCCATTTGAGTTAGATCGGATACTTCTGGTTGTTTAAATGAGGCAGTCTTTTTCACGTTGGTTTTATTTAGGTTTATTCTTTTTTTTTTTTAAGTATTACTGCCAAAGTAACTCAGAATGTTAAAAACAATAATTGACATGAATTTGTTAATTTAGAGCATTTGTAGGCAGCCACAAATGTGTGAAAGACCTTTGTTTAAGAAGTACATGCAGTACATTTCTAGGCTAGAGCAAGACCTGAAGCTAATGACACATGATTTTTAAGCATCTCATATGAACTTTTGGCTTGGCAATTAGCATCACAGAAAACAATGTTGCTTACCAGACATGGTAAATAAACTGTGTGTTGACCCAAACCTGCAGCACATTAAGAGAATGATGCTATTTTCCTATCTTTGAAGTGTCTTCGTAAATAATGCTCTTGTTTGTGCGTAACCTCCACTCCAAACAGCCAAACAGAAGTCAAACTTATGTTTACTGTTTGTTCAACTCTCCAGTAGTTTGTGGAAGATCAGCACATCTCTGGAGGAAGATGCTTTAGCAGTGTTTTCTACCCTCTGCTAATATACATAACCCTTAGATCACAAATAGTAAAATAAAATAAGCTGTTGATGATGTACTTTTGTATAAGGCAATGAGGATTACAGATCACAATAATTGATTTCTGGTGTGTTAGTAGAATGAGCGCATAAAACAGGATAATTAAGAGCAAATGGTGTCGAAAAAAGCTCAGTGCTGAAAAAATAAAGCAATTAAAATCACTGGATGAAAGCATAAATGACAAAGAAACGAACTGGAAATATACTGTCCTCTGAATATGAAATCATAGAATGGTTTGGGTTGGAAGGGACCTTTAAAGTTCATCTAGTCCAAACCCCCTGCAAGGAGCAAGGACATCTTCAACTAGATCAGGTGGCTCAGAACCCCGTCCAACCTGACCTTGAACGTTTCTAGGGATGGGGCATCTATCACCTCTCTGGGCAACCTGGGACAGTGTTTCACCATCCTCACTGCAAAAAAAATTCTTCCTTATATCTAGTCTGAGCACCATTACTGACAAGTTTAGTCACAGCTCATATATCTTGCTCCAAAAGAACAGAAACATGTCTTCTGGACACGTTTCTACATCCAGTAGATGCATCCAGTAGCTGTATCCAGTAGATGCATCGATTTGTATATCTCAAATGTACACAGATTTTTGGTTATGAAATGCCGTCACTGGTACCGTGATATTCCTTTCTTAAGTTGCATAAAACACACAAAACATTAAGAGTCCAGTTTGGAACATGAACCTAAGAGACACTTGACAGAAATTCCTGAGTTCTTCTAAAGTACATCTACTCAGATGGAGTCTTGACACATGGAGCTATTGTATGAATTAACTAGAGCACTTTACATTCATTTACTCTAGATTTGTTTGATCGATGCAGATGAAGTGCAGCATTGTGTAAAAGGCAATGCAGCTGTCAATCATGATATATTTAGTAGGGGAAAGTCGATAGAGATATGTGAAATGTTACTGACTGATACATATTTCACCAGACTCTTGAGATGTTTGATCTGTACTTTACACACAGGGACTGCGTATATCAAAAAGGTGGTCCTGAGGGCAAGGTGTTGAGCTGGAACTGAAGAAGTCAGTGCTGGTTTTGCTGTGGTGTTCTTTGTGCATATGTGTATCTTTGTGTTGGTCATTCAGGCCTAGATACTTTGTATGTATCAGGCTCCCTGAGTTGTATATATATTACCATAATATAAATATTGCAAGTTACATACTGGAAAGGGCATGTGGTTCACCTCAAGTTTTTCTTTTGTTTCTCTACTGTACAGTACATTAAGGATTTTATATTAGTGGGACATATTTTTTTCAACTATTTAATTTTATTTCTCAATATTTGCTTTTAAGAGTAGTTTGAAGAGCTTTTGGTGGAACTTTGTGTAGGCAAAATCAACAGTAAAAAAGTACATAAGGTTGCTGTTGAATTAAGCACTTAAAACTGATCTGTAAAAAAGGGGGTTGAAAGACAGCTATACGCATATCTTGCCAACCTATAGTTCCGTGTTGGCTCAAAGAGGAAGCTTCGCACTTCGCGTAAGTAAAGCACAATGATGCTAAAAATGCAAATAGAGACACGTGCTCTGGGTTAGCTGTTGGAATTATTTGCAAAAGCTTGTAAGTAAACGAAAGCGCAAGCACCTAACCCTGTATTCTGCATTCTGCACAGCAAGCCTCATTGTCCTGCTGCAAGTTTTCCGCAGAAATAGGGTAACATTTTTGGTTGTCATCTGTGGAATGGAAAGTATTGTTTTGTCTTAGTTTTTGTTGAGGTGGCCTAAAATAAGTTGTAATGTTGGCTTGCTGTAGAGTGTGTGTAGAAAGACGACACTAGGAGAAGCTGCTTCCTTTAATCTTACAGTCAGTCTTTGACTGATGGAATAGGTTGTGTTATTTCTTCCCATTGAGTAATGAGTGAGTCTGGGCAGCTGCCTTCCGATAGGTGTCTAAAGGTATATGGGAAGGCTCCTGCCACAGAAGAGTTTACCAATGTTAAAACCTCAATATATTTAATTTAGTACAAGTGAACGGGAAATGTAATTCTCTCAGCGTATATGCAAAAACATTGAATTGATCATCACAAAGGGTAAAGGACAGCTGTTGAAAATTATGGAAGTGATGTAGAGAAAACGAGTGAACTTCTTGTTATACAGGGTTTTAAATAGAATAATACCCCTAGTGGCATGAGTTCTGCATTTTTAACCAAAATACATTGCAATTTTCAACATTTTAAGTTAATTCATACCACTTTTTCTTAAACAAGTAAGTTTAAGGTAATGAAATTGCAATAAATTTTATGAACATCTCAACAGAAGATGAATAAGAATGCCACAGAAAATATCTCGGGGCAAGAGAAATGCTGTGTGAACCAATATATTGTTATAAAAATAAGCTTTATGAATACAAACATGTTTTGTAATGCCTGCTATATCTACTGTTGTAACAGATGGGAATTTACTGAAGGAACTGGGCGATTAACCTTTTAGATTTTCCTGTTATCACTGGTGGTGTGGTATTCATTCCCATATAGAGTGATACAAGAGGAGCTGCATGCTACTGACGCTCAGTAAGTCCATTTGGCACGTAGGTATCATAACACTCACCCTTCAAATAAACACAGTATAGTGATAGGACAAGGGGTAATGGTTTTAAACCGAAAGTAGTCAGATTTAGATTAGATATTTGGAAGAAATATCTTCATTCATCACCCTCTTTATTCTGAGGGTGTTGAGACACTGGCACAGGTTGCCCAGTGAAGTTGTGGATGACCCATCCGTGAAAGTGTTCAAGGTTGGATGGGGCTTTGAGCAACCTGGTCTAGAGGGAGGAGTTCCTGCCCATGGCACGAGATTGGAACTAGGTAGCCTTTAAAGGTCCCTTCCAATCCCAAACATACCGCTGTTCTCTGATTTTACGTGCTTGAAAGCACACCAAAACTGGTAATGTAAACATTTGTCTACTAAGCTTTGGCCATCTATGCAACTTCCATGAAGAGTTAAAGAAATGCACCTAGTACATGCAATGTTAGGGAATTTCATCTTAAGCCAGCTTTAGCAAAATGCCAAATATTCCAGCGGTATTCAGGCTCTTCTGTGCAACCCAGTTAAATATACATTTGACATGGTACCCATTAATCTTACAAAGCACAGTCTTGAGTTACTCAATCTTGTGACATAATGGATTCCTTTCCTACACCTTGGATGAGCAATCAAACGGAGATTGACTTTCTCCATTTAGTCAAATAGATTTATCTAAGCCATGTTTCAAATGACTAGATTAAGTAGGGCAATGTGGGTTTTTTATGTCTGAAGAAAAATCCATTTAATAGAACTGTTCCGTTGATTTTAGAGTGAGAATTACTATCAAAACACTGGACTCTTTCCTCTGTACTTCTTTGTTATAATGATCTAGACAGTCTTATCTACCTGTACAGCAATTGAGGGTATTAATACTCCTGTGACACGTCTGCAATAAAGTATGTTCTTGGACAGAAGAGACAAAGAGACTCGCCACGTGAGGCCATTTATGTACTAGGGTACATGTGCTGATGAGGACAGTGAACAAATGTCCTTTTGTTATTATGTCACAGAAATTATTTTTGTGAAGGATTAATTCATTAAAAACAACAAAAGGACATTTTCTTTTCTTGCTCATAATCAATTACGGGAGGACAAAGCTTCTGTGCAATAGAGAAGTGTAATTAGCTTGCAGCAGGGAATTTAACTACTCTATTGCACTGTGGAGGTGATAAAGACAGAAACTCCCCACCCTGGGTGTATCCTGGAGCCCTCTGCTGAACTGAAGGCAAACCTCTCAACTCTTTGTCAAGACCCTGTTATGGTAACAGACTCAATGGCATTTTATCATGAGAAAAATCTCAAGGGCAAGAAAAAGAAAATTCCTTGAGATTTCCCCTGAGACGTTCACAGAAGAGTAGGGAAATATGTATTTATTAATTCAAGATGAGTCTAATATGCTTTATTTCAGATCAGAGGTGAATTTTGATTTGAAACATGATCACTGGAGATATTCTGCATGTTATAAGAGGAATCTATTGCAATCTTATCTAATACAATTTGAACACCAGCAGAAGTTACTTTTCTCAAGATTATAACTTTTCCTTGAACTCGGCATTCTAAGCAGACGATACTAAAATACATTTGACTCTTTTTTGGTTCATAATATCAAAGCAGATGAAAAACAATCTGTTTCTCATCCAACGTTACAGAATGATCTTAGAGCAGTAAACAGAGTCTCAGCTGACAATTAGGAGTTTCCTGAGCTCTGACTCCTCCTGTTGGTGAAACCTTGGTTTATGCAGAAGGCAGATTCCCGCACTAAGTCCTCACCTTTGTGAGGACTTCTAGTCCATCTTCTAGTTCAGCGTCAGAGAAGCACATCACCTAACACATGGTAGACATGGGTGTTTAAGCATTTTAAAGGACTGTTCAGTCATAAAATTGGGACTTTAGGGCTGTGCAGCATATGGAAGACAGGAAGCGAGGAACATTTCTGCATCCTGTTCCCTATGACTTTCTCTTGCCTTTCTAGATCTTGGAGCTCTAAAGACTTTCTGTGGGATCTCTGGGAGGAAGGTCAGCAGACTGTCATATCCACACAGGCTGGAGAAAATACAGAAGGAAGCAGTCAAACCATGACTATCTAGAAGAATGGTTCCTGAATTAAGAGACCACAAATGATTACCTATTTTGACATAAAATGTGACTCCAAATAAATTTGTAATATCTGAACGTTAGTACAGTTGTCCCCCCCCAAAAAAATATCTGCAGCTTAATGGAGTCCCTGCTTTTCCTGACTGAGCAGAGCCCATGTTTCTGTAACTTCCACACATCCATGGGAAAGATCAGTTCTGCATTGTAATATTGGTGCATCTTAACTCCAAATAGAAAATAATCAGAAATTCTAGGGAACTCCAAAAATTAAGTGAAGGAATTGTTTCTGAAACAACCAGGTTTTGTTTCCTGACTTGTTGAGTTATATTAATATTTTGGTGTAGTATAGGTCAGATATTAAGAGTCATTAAGTCCAATATTAAGTCTCATTCACAGTCTCTAAGATGGAAGCTACGATCATAATACCATATTCTAAACCAACATATTCTCTTGTAATATCTTATTCTTTACTGGGAGAATGTTATTTACTAGTAGGATATAAAGTGCCAAACAACACTTGCCTTTCTTGAAATTTTCCAAAATTAAGTCGATAAAGAACAAATTGAATAAGTGGCTTATGCTTTCAGTGATGAAAAGCTCCAGTGACGTTATCATAATCCTAGAAACATATTAGGAAATCATTGCTACATCATCAATTAAATTAAATCTTCTTTTAAAGCACTGGCAAGAACTAAATATACTTGGTTGATAAAATCTGATAGGTTCATATGTTTACTCAAAACCTGGTTTTTGGAAAACAATGGGTGACACAGCTGTTGGAGTCAGGAAGGCATAATAATATCTTAAACACATACAAAGTGCTTACTCTAAAGGCAATTTTAAAACTAAAGTGTCTCCAACTACTTTGAAACCGTGGCTTCTTCAGGAATATAGATTGAACAAAGTGACACCATAACCCAAAACTATTTATCAATGGAAAAGAACAAGAACTCCATATTGCAAGTCCTCTACTGTGCAGGTCATTGTACAGCACCAGAACACCAGAAGTACAGTAATTTGCATCCAGTGGTGGTTGGACCCACATAATCAAATGGAATTGTAATGTTAGCAATTGAAATTTAATAATAAAACTGAGGAACAAGAAAACTGAAAACTGTTCATTTAAAACTAAAACTTGTCTTGGAAATTAACACGATAATGCATAGGGGGTTTTTTTGGTTTTGGTTTGGTTTGGTTTTTTTTTTTTTTTTTTTAGATACAGCAGCTTATATGATCTGTGATGAGCAATGAATAGATGGTTTGAATGACAGCTGAGGCATAGTTAATATTATGTCAGTTAATGACATTGGTGATTTGAAAGAAAAACACACTTTGAACGCGAGTGACCATGAAGGTGTCCTCGCAGCTGCAATGGCTGGCCAAAGAAGGCAGCTTTGTCTTGTTCACATATTTCCTTTCTGTACTGCACAACTCTTTTCTTATTTACATTTGAGATCTAATCCAGATAGTTTGAGTTAAAAAATAACACAGACTAGCCTGGACTAAATAGAAAGTCTTTGGGAAAAAGACGACAGTTATACAAGCTTTCCCTTCCCAGATCAGCAAAATGCCATATCAGGAGATTTCACTAGTCCAGCAATAGCATTTTCTTTCGTCAAGGCCTGCGCTACTGCTTCACAAGGCCATGTGCTAAAAAAAAATCCATATAGACAGTGCTTGATAATAGCCTTCATAATGCTGACCTCAATAAAATGAGATACATTTTCTTTTCTTTAGAGGGTGTACCCCAGCCTCTAAGGTTTATTGTTGAGCACTGTCCTGTTCTAAGGTAAACCTCAAATGTAAGATACCACAAGAACGAGGTACTAAATCAGTGGTACCTTTTCCAGTAGCCCTGGGGATCAACAACAGTAGAGCACAAAAGAAAAAAGAAAAAGTAAAATTGGGTGACACAACTTACTAAACAATCGAAAGATACCTTATTTTAATGTCCACAGAGAAATCCTTCAGCTGCTTTTTTTCATTAATTCTGATTCATCATAAAGCATTCCATTATAAAAAAGAGAACATAATATTGTTGACCACAGGTCTGATATGATTTTCTGCTACAGCAAAGGTAGAAAGACAATTTTAGAATTTGATCACTCTTTCCTCAAATTAGACACTTCACTGATGAGGACTAAAGTCTTTTTTTTTTTTTTTTTTTTTTTTAAATGTCTGTATAGATACTTCTAAAGAGGGATTCAGATTTTCAGGAAGATGAATCACCCCTGGAAATTTCTCTCTTTTACCATTGATTGAACAGCTCTCCAATCTCCATTCCTGGAGATACTCAGAACTTGACTGGACAGGGCTCTGATCAACACAATCTAATTCCAACTTTGAAAGAGGACCTGGTCTGATTGGTTTGGGAGGGGGTTTGGTCAGATGACTTCCAGAGGTCCCTTCCAGTTTAACTTATGATTCTTTTTTTCCTTTCTTTGGCACTTCTGTAAGAGTCTAAGTACAGGCAGGCTGAACCTGAGACTTTGAGTGGAACATATAGCCCGTAAACCTAAACCTGCAGGAAAAGGAAGAATGTAATATTTTTCCTTAATAGCAATACTTTATTACCGTCACATAACTGTAGTTAGGGGGGAAAAAGTCTTTCAATCATACAGTAAAGTGCTCTTAGCATCACAATAGGATATGTGGTCAGAAAGATCATATACTACCTTTCCTTTGCAAAGGTAATGAGAATTCTTTTTCAGAGAACACTATTGTCTGTATAAATTATTCACCAGCGGAATAGGCTGTATATAGATTTCTTAAAAGGAATATTTCATTAATATGACAAATTACATCTTTAGCCATGAAATGCTTAGTTACCTCCGTGAATGTAGTTGGGAAAGACACACCATCTTATATTTCACACTGCGGCAGTTTATTCAGTAGGACTATTTAAAAACCCCTGAATCCAAGCATCCTGGGGTCCAAGCATGCATGGTCCAAGCTTTAATTAATTTAATTTTAGGTTACTATTAGTTTTACTGTCATATAATAAATACACACAAATGTCTGTTGGTTTCACTTCATTTCCTTTCAGTTTTTTATCTAAATGGTCTTTGTCTGATGCTTGATCAGAATATAGGGGTCATTGATTATATTTACCACTTTGATACCAACTTGATATGAAAAAAGACAATTAGATTAAAAAAAAAAAAAAAAACAAAACCTCAAATTACTGCCTATTATTTCTCAGTCCACTTTAAACACAAGGATTTATGACAAACCCCTCATCTTCTTAGTGATCTGCTTGTAGTAGCTCTGGATGGAAGAGTGGCATTCTTGGAACCTTCATGACTTTAGGTCTTCAGAAGTCAAGTATTCTGTTTTTAATTTTTTTTTTTCTTCTCGATTAGGATATTTTAAAGTGTTTGTAGTTCAAATATCCATAAACCAACACAGTTGTGGCAATTTTCCACGTGTGAATACTCAGTTCTTCCAGATGTGAAGGAAACCCCATTGCCTGAAAGCATCTTTTTTTTTTTTTTTTTGAGGTTTAAGCCAATGCGTTTTATGGGGGTTTAGATTATACGTCAGCATATAAGTCAGTTTCAATTACTTAATTAAAAAATGGTAACTGTGCACACTGCCATATTCAGCCTGCGTGTAGTCCAATGCTCATCGCCTCAATTTATATCAGTGCAGCACTATACTGACAGTTTTCTAAAGCTTAATCAACCAAGGCTTCCTAGGCATTTGCAGATGTTGGATGAAACATGGAACATTAATGGAAAGAGCTTTTACTGCTACTACTAAATTAAGTTTCATTTGCTTTTTTAAAGGCGTTTTAAGAGTGTTATGCATATTCTGATTTAAGAAGCACTCAGTGCTCAAGCATTTTTATCACGCAATTTTCGCGGAAAGGCTTGCGGTCTTTTTGAAAAGGTTTGCTGCTTCTGATTCAGTGCAGCATTGTTCACTTCCATCTGAAACTGCTAATTTAAATATTTTAACCATGAAATGCAGGTCAAGGTGTACTGTTAATTACAAAAATCCCATTGTTGTTTCCTTTGCAAAAGCTCTATAATAGAAAAAAGATGAAAGGCAATGCAGCTGGCAGTGAAATAGCATGAAAACGCTGCTTTCCTTCTTCAAAGGCCTTGTTTACAGAATATAAGGTCACTTTGGTTGGAATTGAAAATACAAGCACAATAAGGTAGCTCCAAGGAATCACTCTGAAGGCAAACTAAACTTCAATTAAATGCCTTTTTTTCCTTTTTTTTTTTTTGTTTCCCCCCCCCCTGCAATGAGAGCAATTGGAAAACTTGACGAACAAAACTAAACTTCACATCCACTTTCAAGGTGTTTTATGTAGATACATACACAATGAATTACGGCTATCAGTTAGGAAAAACACAGTGACAAGGCTTTTCACCGAGAGTTTTGCCTCACATACTTGCTTCAAATCTGATGGCACAGTAATCTGAAAGCCTGCAGAATTGTTTGCGCGTGTCACGTGAACTCTAAAGGACTATCAGGATTCTGATTATACAGCGAGTTAAATTATCTGTTAGAGCTAAACACTCACCAAATAATCAACCTACTTTTTGTTTTGATTGGCCGTACCAGCAGATTAAGCTGCTAATATAGAAAAAGACAGATGTCAATCACTACAGGGTCTCAGCAACCTGCTAATGACTAAGCTTATGCACTTTAATAATCCCGCTTATTTTAATGGTAAGGGGTGGAAAAGCTGAAAGAAAAACTGATTAGAGCAATGAATTGCTTATTTTAAAAGCTGTGATTTTAGCATAAATCTATTTTTTAAACCATCTTGTGCATGATTGCATATCATTTTTGTTACCAGTGTGGTATTAGTAGCAATTTTACTTAAAAAAAAAAAAAAAAAAAAAAAAAAGAAAAAGAAAAAGAAAAAGAAAGAAAAAGAAAAAGAAAAAGAAAAAGAAAAAGAAAAAGAAAAAGAAAAAGAAAAAGAAAAAGAAAAAGAAAAAGAAAAAGAAAAAGAAAAAGAAAAAGAAAAAAAAAAACCCGACACAGCAAAAGTAACAGAACACACAAAAAACAACTGAAAAGGAACTTTTTTTGAAATATAGTAGATCCAATTCAACTGTTTAAGACAACATAGTTCTGTCTTCTCTACTTCTTATGATTTGTAAAGAAGAGAGAAACACTGAGTTAAAGTCAGGATTCCCACTTTTGATGTTCAGTGTAGGTGTTTTAATACCAAAAGAGCACATGTGCCCCTCACAGAGTGATTATTCTAGGCACCACCTAGGTAGCTAGTCTTCTTATACATGTGATGGGCATATCAAACCTGGAAAGACAATTTCAAGACATCTCTTTTTTTTTTTTTCATTTATTGTTTTCTTTTTTTTCTTTTTTTTTTTTTTTAATCCCTGGTGAAGTATAACAGCTAGGGTATTGAAAGCAGTGATGCCAATAACTCCATGCTTCCATAACGTAGAGTTGCAGCAATAGGAAGTAATTAGTCACCTCCTTCTATACATTTTACAGGCTTTTTCTGCAGCACCACAGATGCTCAGATGTTTATATATGGCCATGTCACACATGAGTATTTAGAAATATGTGTATTGGTGTTATCATAGAATCATAGAATGGTCTAGGTTGAAAGGAACCTTTAAGGTCATTGGGTCCAACCGTCAACCCGACACTTCCAAAACCACTACTAACCCATGTTCCTAAGCACCCTAAAAGATGTCTCTTAAATACTTCCAGGGGTGGCGATTCCACCACTTTCCTGGGCAACCTGTTCCAATGTTTGATATGCAAGTCTTCACAGCCAGTTAGTAGGAAATATTGCCTGACAGAGGGAGGCTTGAACCTTGCTGAAGCACAGAGGGCTGATTGAGGTCTATGGGTGGGCTATCTCTACCTGCTTTTTCTCCAGAGAACCAAGTCCTCTTCTGAGCTTGCCTTGTTGACTAGCCTGGAGGTCGTTCATCTACCCTGCAAAGGGCAGGAAGCATTTATAATCTTTGATCTAATGATTACTTCTGTGAAATGACTTCCAAGCAGAACCCATAAATTATCCTAAGCAGATGGATCAGAACACTGGACTCCTGCTCACAGCTGAGTGGCTTAATCATTTCATAATGTGGCCTCCTTCTGCTTGAACAGAAATTCAGAGGAGATTTGCTGACATATTCTTTTGATTCATGGATCTGAAATCCACTCCAGTCTCCTTTTAGATGGTAGGATCACTCTACATAAGTAATCTATATAAAGTACCTATCTCTCTCTATGGATAACCTTAAATATTTATATGGTTCCAACTAATTGTACTCAGAAAGAGAAAGGTAATAAACCAAACTAGAATGAATGAATTACATACCTCTAAGCACAAACTTTCCCAAGCTGAGGGGATTTGAAGTCCTAGATAAATGCCTAAAACGTCTCTAAAAATGTGAGTCTCATGACTCACCTCCCCGAGGTCATACAAGAAGAGTACATCAAAGTAGAGAATTGCACAAAAAGGAGCCACATAAGGCCCATACAAGTGTTCTAAATGCTATTTTTCCCTTCATCCCCAAACTTTTGCAAGTAAGAAAGGGAGAAAACAGAGATGTCACTTAACTCTATCGGGATGCATTAAGCCCAGTGTTTAGTTTTTTCTCCTTAGTGAGGTAGGTAGAGTAGCAAACTCGCTGTCTTGGACAAGGTGTTAGTTAAGGAGAGTCTGGGCTTTTATATGCCCCAGATTTCCTATTTCTAAGCCCATGACCCCATCTACAGTCATATTCCTTTTCCACAGCCTCATCGTGCAAGGATGGGGGCATTTTGAGTATTCACACAGGTTATAAACACCATCTGATCACTTCACAAACACTAGCTCATGTAGTATTAAAGCTTTTCTTTGAGGCAACTTTCAACCAGAAAGACAACAGGATATATATTTATCCAATTGTATACACTCAATCTAAATGTATACATCTATAAATATGTGTACGTGTGTGTATACTCTTTCTACAAAGAAAGCCAAAACTTAATATATTTACAAGATTTACCAAACCTCATAAAAATGTTCTGGAAGCAGGAACAAGACAATGTTATTTTATATGTTCTGGTTCAACACATAAGTGAAAAAGCTTGCTTTCTTTTTCACATGGGAACAAGGAGCTCCACATTCACTGCATGCCTCGCAGAGAATGAGCCAATTCCCTGACAGATGACTGTAAATATCAGATTCTGGCAGAGAATTTAGGCTGCAGGAAAACATGAAATTTTCTAGAAACTCCTTTTACAGGGAAAGACGGGGTTGTAGGAAAGTCAAAATAACAACAGCATATTATCAGGAGGTGGGAAGAGCGAAGCTGGAATGAAAAGATCTGACAAACATAAGATTAGGCTCACAACGCATTTCCCAAGATAACAGAATCATCAAATCTGGAAAGGCAATTTCAAGGCATCAGGGTTTTTTTGTTGTTGTTCATTTTTTTTCACCCGAGGTGAAGTGTGGCAGCTAGGAGGTTGGAAGCAGTGATGCCATTAACTCTAAATTCCTTTAAGGCAGGAATAGTCTCCCAATTAGTCTCCTCATTTTGTACATTCTACCAACTCTCCCCATAGTACCATCATATATCACCAAATTCCTCATGAGTATTTAGACAGATGTTTATTGGTATTGAATCTCGCAAACGTTGCCTGCAGCCCCAGTTGCCACCAGGTCACTCCACAGCTTGATTTTCTCTATCTGCTCGCTTCCCTCCCAGATCGGTATCATCTGTAGACTTGCTGGCAACTGACATAGAAGGAACATCTCTGACAAAGAACAACATGAAAGAAGGAGCCGAGTTGGTCTAAATGTCACTCCAACAACCTCCAGTTTATATCAACAGCCTTATATATAGGGTTTTTTTGCTAAGAGCATTTCCTTTCGAATAGTGATAAATTCAGCATTGGTGACCACAGCTGAAAGACCTGACGGAGGGGAGCTATCAGTACTTGCCAGCTGCACAGCCTGGCTCACACCTGTGCTATGTTCACCTTGCCTCGGATCGAGCCACTGATGTTTTCAGCTATAAAAAATGAAGCAGGGTGAGGACTGGAGAGCCCTCTGACTTTTTAGATTGTGTTATACTGCTCTGTCCCTTAATTACTAGTTAAGCAGAAGCTGATTAATGCCATGAAATCTGAAGCTTAATAGAGATAAAACAAATGTTATGCATAAAATGAAAAACCAGCGAAAGCTCGAAAATGCGCTAAGTCTTCTTTGCTACCAATAAGTAACCCCAGCCCCCGTGTGATCATTAAGTGTCCCTAAGGATTTCAACACTAATTTGTTTGACTTTTAGTTAAAATTAGGCAATCAATTTCTTGCCCTAGGTAGTTGCTTAAGACCACTCTTATTGTACATCCAATTTGCTCAACTTCCGTGAGGAGAACTTTAGCATGTTAACATGAGTTAGAAGTTGGGCATGTTAGATTTGGAAATTACGGTTCTGCTTCTATCCTTATTTACTTTGAATTTAACTCTTTCAGATGAGCATGTTGGTATTTCATATCTGCATACGTTTATTTCTTCTTTACAACATGAAGTACCAGTTAGTTATTGGGCGTAAAACAAAAATGTGTGGGTTGTATCATCTGTCTTTCGCTATACGTAAAATCAGATTAAGTGATGGTAATGTTTACCTTTACAAACTATAAATACTTGGAATATCTTCCCTTACAACAACTCAGAAACTATTTCCAAATGCCTGCAAACATAATTCCTTCAATTTGAACAATGATACGTGCCAAAAAAATTCAGATTCCTCATGCTGTTTTTCAACACCCCTACCTGGAAAGCTGGAATTCTTACCTTGACCCCAAATATTTCTCTCAAGCATTTTGTGTGAGAATATAGAAATAAGTAAGCAGTTAGAGTAGACAACATTTATCCCTTGAACACTCAAATTCATATTAATTTGGAGGAATTGTGTCACTGAACACAGCTAAAATATTGACTGTGCGAAGAATTCAGGGTCAAACTCTAATGCTGTTTAGCTGACATTCATTTTTCTTATTTCTAAGTTCACATTAAGTAATTAAATGCTTAAATAATTGCTTTATTTGAATACTTACACTTTAATATTCATCAATTCAGTCATTTTTAAGAAATATAGTACTCAAAATGAGATTCAAACACAACACCAAAGTAATTTATTAAGTAATTAAAATTACTTCTAGATGTGACAAATTACAGACTTTATATAATTCAATTAAACTGTGATTACCGCCTCAGTCTAAAATTTTAAACTAGTGTAGACACTCTGGCAGTAAGTAATAAATATATAAGTAAATAATCCCCCAGGAGATGACCATAAATGTTTAGGTTCTTTCTTCCTTTTGCCATTGGTGCGAAGAGATTGAAGATTTATTTTATTACCGTGGGTTTCACTTCTTTGAGACAGCAAGGTTTTCTGCTGATTAACAATGGGCAAAGCAAAGAACATGTCAAATGGGAAATAGTGAGATGCTCCAATAGCTTCTTTGCTCCAGCCTGTTGCTCCCCTAATGGGACATGTTGTGTTGCAGATCACAAAATGGTCTGGTACCCAAACTGCTGATTCCATGGGTCGGAGCCTCAGCAAAATGAGCAAAACCAACAGACCACAGGGGATAAGGATAAAATTTCACATATCTTTATTTATCACTAATCACTATCGAAGTGAGCCACACTTGGTTTGTGTGAGCGTCAGTGGTCGTGGGGCTACGTGGAGCAGAAAGGCAAGCTCCGCAGTAAGCGCTTTCTACAGCATCTCCTCTCCTGACTGTACTGCTGGGAGGTTAATGATCTGGAGTCTGAACTGCTTCCTCAGCTGCTAGCTGAACTGATTATGGCTGAGATACACAAACAGGTAGATTAAACTGGAGAGAGATTTTCATAACAGCTGCTATGCATGTGAATGCACCGGGTGGGATTCAGCTCACTGAACTTTAGCCATCGCAAATAAACTTTCTTTAAAACTATTGTACAGGTTTTTCTCTGTGTTCAAAAGAGCTGGACAAGGATGCCCAGAGCATGATTTGTCCCATCTTGCAATAGCATACAACTAAAGGTACAACCATGATGGCAAACAAAACAGATCCCATTTTCTCCCTGAGTACATACTCTGTTCAATACTGTATTCCCAGAATTTTTTTTTTTTTTTAATTTTTATTTTTTTGAGTAAAGTAAATAATTCTACCTAAGAAGAATCCTGGATATGGTTCTACTGAGAGTTTTCCATAAGTCTTGCACCCTAGACGTAGCTAAACCAGGTTTGCCTTGTGCACGCAACTGATTCCTCAACACTTGTCCATTAGCCCATGCACATCCACGCCAAG
The DNA here is from genome assembly GCA_947846985.1 of Fratercula arctica. NCBI lineage: Eukaryota > Metazoa > Chordata > Aves > Charadriiformes > Alcidae > Fratercula > Fratercula arctica. Next base: position 5,923,151 of record CANTUZ010000001.1, read on the forward strand.
TCAGGACACGCTCCAAGGCATGGAACACAAGTCTGAACACCAGGCTCTAAAAACATCGCTCTGGCAGGCTAAGAAATAGCCATTCTTGTCTTTCAGGCACATGCATGTTTCGGGATGGAGGGTTTAGAGTTGCAGGGGAGGGTCATAGGCAGGTTGCTACTCTATTAGCTATCTCTACACCGTATAAGTACCGGGCTCTTTGCAACACTTGGCCTGGGAGTCAGGAATTACCTCATCTGGATAACAATGGGCATAGATTCAGAGAGAAGAGAGAAGTTCTTTCTGTGAAAAGAGTCTAGAAAACGAAGTTAGACTAGATGCTCAACCTCAAAATAATCTAGTTAAAAGTCATGCTTCTTACCTCGGCGTCCAGGGGAAACTTGATAATAAACTTCAATTTTTTTCCTCCCTCTAAATTAGTTCACCAAGGACAACAAAAAGGCCTCCCCACAAATACTGTTAGCTGGCTCACATAGCACGTAGGTCAAGAAACACTTAGCACCAAACTGTCTGACAATGGTCTGCTGTATTTTTTTCTGATCGGTAACTTCTCCGAACGGCACAAAATGAAGCACTACAAGAAGTAAAGTGCAGTTCCATTTGCATTTTAATTTGCACCTCTACAAGCAAACTAGTTCTTCAGGCTTTGCGACAGACAATATAAACTTTGTGCATGTATATGAATGCATATATGAGTAAATATATGTACATATAATAAATATGTAGTATAAATTCTATATATATGCATCTGCATGTGTATGCATATACACATACACATACATATGTATAATTATATATATAAGTTTAAATAAATATATTGGATTTTGGGGTTTTTTTAGAGGAATTCTGCAGTTCCACAAATTCTTGGGTTACCCTATGACTAGCATTAGTCTCTCCTTTCTGTCTATCTTGAATAAGAGTAAGGAAACAGGAATTATTCTGCGGGAAAATTCTATGGGAAATGACACAAAATTACACAAAACATTAAAATTCATTGAAATCTATGGATTTCATGTAGATTTCCAAGGTTGCCTGGCTGTACCTCACTTTTGTTGGGATTTCACCATTGCAAATGATCTCAGAATCGGAAGCATTGTCTTCTGTCTGTCTCCATTTTCAAATACTTGTAATAATATGTAGGTACACGGAGGAGACTCTCAGTGCTCTGAAGCAAAAGCCAAGAAATATGTTTTAGTAGGGAGAAGGAAAAGACAACGTAGAAGGGCCTTGTCAGGTAAAGAATCTCTTTTTACGCAGGTAGCACCACATTAAAAGATGTACTTTCTTGCCCTAAATCTTGATAAGAAAAATATTTCTCCAAAAAGGTATTTATATTTTCTTTCTGGGGAAAAGAACTATGAAAAAGACAGAGGGTTATTGCTTTACAAAAATTCTTTATTCAAGTAATTGCTGTTTACATAGAGACCAAGCTTGTGGTTGTTCTTTTGCTTGACAGCCTTCCATTTTAATGCATGACTGTGTGTCAACACTTTTAGGAATTTCTAAATAGCTTTATTTTCACCTAATAACAATAATCATTTCTCTCGCTTAGGCTCTGCTTCTCTTCTCACATGTATCAGCTTTCCTCCATTGGGTTGTTGAGGTTAGTCCTATGTTGAGCAATGTGAGTAAAGGAGAAATTTACTACCATTACTACCCTGTTCTAATTGCAACACAAACAAACAGATGCCTACATTGAAACCCCAACTTACTGCAGCATAAGTAATATCAGAGTGAGTCCTACTAGTCATAATATACTGAGCCATTGTTAGGTGCGTAGGGCAATAAAGCACTCCAGTAAAGATCTCTGAGATAATTCCAAGCATGCTTAAATATTTCTGTGAGTCTCTAGTTGTAGCTCAGACCCTGAAAACAAAATACCAACAGTGTGGTACAGAACTAATTAATATAATGGTCTCCACCTCTCAGCAGAGATGATGAGTTCAGGTGTAACTATACCAATACATTCATAAATGCTTTTATTTCCAAGCCTAGATCTCCTTTAAGCAAATCCCATGTATGACAGAGAAATTCCTGGTGATGTCAGGGTGTTGGTAAATCTTATTTACATGCAATCTGCAGTAATAAATAAAATTAGACTCAAATGCCTTATATTATTCAAAGGAGATTACCCCTACCAAGTTTCCTGCCCTACACTCCACCTTTATGGTGAAGATTCCTATTAAAACCATGCCAAAACATTGATTTGAGTTTGAGAGGCCAGAGTTTCACCTGGAGCTCCAATATTTTCTGTATTTACTTCCAAAACTTCTGTTAAGTTTGGAAAAGTGGCAATAAATAAAAACTTCTAGAGCATATATTAGGAACACCATTCAATTAAAATACTTAACATAAAATTAAAAATTGTGAATTCAGCCCAACCTTAGACTCAACGTGTTGATGATGTAGTATCCAACCTATGGTGCTGGAATAGTTACAGCAGCATAATTGTGGCATCAGTGAAGCACAAATGCTGTCTAATTATCATAATTGAAACTCTTGCAATTATGCTGTCATTTCATTTATATTAACACATTTGGTGGAGGTATCAAGGTATCCAGGTTCTGTAGGTTAAACCAAGGTTTACTTTTTTGCGTTCACTTCGATTAACCATACACTTCGCCACATACTTGAGATTGAATTGCATTGAGTAAGTGTTTTGCATACGCATTCTGCAGGAATGGTGACAATGACATTTTGAAATTTAGTCAGATCTTCATTCTCTAAGACATATCATAACAATAATCTAGAAGATGCCTTCCCACCCCTTTCATTTATTTAAATTATCATTATGTCTTTTTGCCTATACATTGTAGAAATACAAAACCGTGTCAATCTTGTTCATACTGGTAGCAACTAAATCTCATTATCTCAGCACTGGTTATTATGGAATGAGTGTACTATCCAGAACTCCAGTTAAGTGCTGTCCTATGAAAAAATGCTATCACAAAAAACATTAACTTGGTGTTTATTTGATCACTTGTAGACAAGTGTTTTTGCTTTTAATGAGGTAACAGCAGTTACTGTGCTCAGGTCACAAATTGAAATGGAAAGGCTAATTTTTGGAGGACATTTCTAGATTTTTATACCGAGGTATTGAGCTGTGAACTTTTTTGGGATGACCATAAAATACAGGTATGCTAATGAGTATCATCCCACTGTTTTCATGTTGTCTAGTCATCCTTTTCTCTCTGCCTATGTGGCTTCTTGTTGCCTTTTTCTGTTGGCTTTGAAACAGATAATAAGTCTTCATTATAGATTTTATACACAGCTGAGAACATCAGATCTCTGATCCCTGACTGCAGTTCCTAGGTAGTATCACCATGAAATACTTCAGCAGCTGAAAGCATTCATATTTTCAATATACCCTGTTTCATCTTCAAAATAAGCCAGTGCACCTTTGGAAAGCTGCTCTTAATAGGGGCATAGTGCTTGTTGCTCACCCTAGTTATCCAAGTCAAAGTGTAATGCAGTTAATAAGAGTTACAGAGATCAGGAGATGCCTGCTAATTGCATTAACAGTGGTAAATTGACTGCATTCTTGAGCTGTAATGTCAGGCACGCTGAGGTTGTCTTCATTGTTACACCATTTTTTAGAATGGCGGAATTTATTTTCTGATGTTGTGAGGGCTATAAATTGTTGCTGTAAATACAGAGCAAGAGTCTATGCAGACCTGAGAGTTGCGACACCGGAGGGAGGAACAAGATGAGGCTAGAAAAAAAGAGGTCTCTGCAAATAAAGACGTCTCAAAATCCCCGTCCAAATTTAGGAACCCTTAATAAAGAAAAGAAGAGAACATCAAAAAACTAATGTCAAATGTAAGTGCCATGATCTCAAACTGTATTCTACATTCAGTGTGGAAGCGGTACCTAGAAAATTGAATCTTTATTATTTCAGATGCATTTGTCTAAGGTCAGTGTTATGAAGCTGAACCTAATCCAAGTCTTCTGACTAGAATTCCACTGTCTTAGCCACACAGTGCTTATTTCGGTTCCTGTACGACTAAAATAGCAATAAGAGGAGGTAACATGGGGATAAGCCTAATCCAAATAATGTAAAAATCTACAGTACAGTTCATCTCATCCTAAATCTTAGTGAAGTCAGGCTGGACATGCCTCTAATTGTGCCTATTCTCTCCACTGATTCTGATGAGATGGCAGGCAAGATGAAAGTCACCCAACATGTTGCTAGAGAAATACAGAGAATGAAAAAATCCTGATGACATCTCTATATTTGATTTAAAGCAAAGATCCTAGAAATTTAAATGATGGTTTTAGAAATGCTGTTTCTAAGGTAAGAGGAATATATGCCCAAGATGATAATTGCTGCTCAGGTATACAAAATATAGGCTGGCTGGATTAGTACCTGACCAAAAAAGCTTAACTTTAAGAAGGAAACATAGTCAGAAATGCCAGAGTTTTTGAGTTTTAAGTGAGGTAGCTGTGAAGGAGGACAGAATAATAAGGGGTAAAAAGAAGAAAAAAAATGCCCAACTTGAAATGACCTGACTTAGCCAGATAGAGCAATTCAATGCAGAAGAGTGTAAACGACTGTCCCTCGTATCAGATGGCAGAAAACAAAGGAATTTTAAAGCTTATGTAAGTATATGGGTTAAACTAGGGTACTCCTCTAACTAAAGCAAGGAAAGAAACAGGAACTCTGTTTGCTAAAAGCACTAATACAAAATAAATTCAATGACAGCTAAAGGATGGGAAATAGGCACATTTCAATGGTTTGCAAATGTTAGAAAACAGTCTCTATAAGTAGTACCTGCCAGAACAGGATTCATGTATTGACCCTGAACACAGACTGCAGGCTAGTTTCTGATATTTATTTTCTTTTTTTTCTTTGGCGGGGCGGGGAGATTTTCACATTGCTTTTCCAGTTGTGTTTTTAAAGACGTCTTACCAATTGAATTTGTTAGCTTGAATTATTACAAAGGCTAAAACCTAAACTTGAATGTGCCTGAATTTTTTAAGTAAAGACACTTCAGATTTCAATTCATGAATATGACATCCAAAGATGAATACAAGTTTGTTAGTCCAATCAGGGAGCATAACTCATGTCTAATAATCCGACTCCAAGAAAGCAGGGCATTTCTTTTAAATCTGAAATGTCTTCATTGCAGCTGTATGCAAATACTCACTTGCCAATAAATATTTTTTCAAGAAAAATGTGTTATAAAACATGTGTTCTAAAAAGGACATGTAAGCATTTCAATCATATATTTTTGGAGAAATTTAGGAACAGAATAATGGGACTCTGTTGAATATAAAGTTTATTGAGCACTATAATACTGTTATGGATTTATTCATTTTTGTTGGAAAAAATAGCTTTTTTCTTTTTTTCTTTCTTTTTTTTTTTTTTTTAATGCAAATGCCAGCATGTTCCCATATCAAAAAAAAACAGAAAATTCTGGATCTCAGGAAGATTTGAATTCCCAATGTGTTCCGTAAACCCCTAACTGGGTCTTCATGATTTCATATCCAGGAGTTATGTGTTCCCCGCAGAGACCTTCCAGTGGCCAAAACTCAGGAGGATTTCTGTCTTGTGGGAAAGACAGTAACATGAGTTAGTCAAAGCTGCTTGTGATTCCCATTGATTTGTCTGGTTGATGTGCACATGAGCACCTGCTGACTTGCTTGCTTACTTGTTGCTGCAGCAGGATCAGCTATCAAAGTAGTAACCAATAAGCACAAGCATAATTCAGGACTATATATGTCATATATTGTACACACCACTGCAGTGGAGGAGAAAAGGTAGAAGGGGGGCAGTTTTGTGCACAGCAAGGAGCAGGCACTCAATAGCAGGAGAGTGGCAGCAGTGGAGATGGAGCTTCGGATATTGCCCAGCTTATGGTAGATCTGGGAGTAGCTTCATGAGTGTGTGGGGAACACTGAAGGAAGCTGGATGTCCTGGTTCGAGATTGAACAGAATCAACTTTCTGTTCAGTAATTTTACTTCTTAGCTAAGCCTCTTCTAACTCTCTGAAATTAACAGCATATTTTGCAGAAAACTGTTCGTTCTCCAAGTGATGGGACCTGATTATACTAAGGAATGGTACACAGAGAGGATCTTGCTTATACTTATAACAACCAAAGTCAGCTAATTTTGCTATTTACCCTGTTGGAGGGTCAGAAACAGAAAAGCATAGAGGGGTCACACCTGTGGGGGGGAGCGGACAGGACAGGTGACCCAAAACTGACCAACAGAGTATTCCACAGCATCTGCCCCACTCTCAGTATAAAAGCTGAGGGATCAAAGGGTCAGCCACTTTCTTTAATGGCTAACATCTGAGGAGGATCCTGTCTGTTCATCTGCCTTTGATTCCAATCTGTGTGTTCCTGACTCCAGTTCCCACCCATCGCTGAGTCCAGTCTGGGACTTCCCCAGTGCCTGCTGGTGACATCATCCTGGGAGCTTGATATGGTTTTGTATATATTGTATTTATTTCATTATTTCCTTTTTATTCTATTATTAATATTTCATTAAATGAGTTCGGTTCCTTCTAAAGATGTAAATCTCTTTATCTCTCCTCCTCCTCTCCTTGGAGTGAGAGGTGAGAGGGGACCATCTGTCTCCATCATTGGCCAATTCAGCCTAAACCACTACAGATTTGTTGGTGCCCAACGTGGGGTTCAAAAGGAGCTTGATCAGAGCTAGCTGGCCTAAACCACAACACTGGGAGAAAGTTGGGATGCTGAAGAGAAAAGATAGGCACCATCAGAAGGTTTAGAGTTACTGTCCATGAGGAGGGTGTTGAGCACAGGGCATCTAGGAAAGAAGGAAGAGAGGGATGTAAGAGACCTAGAGAGTGCATCCTGGCTTGTATTAGAAATAGTGTGACCAGCAGAAGGAGGGAGGTGATTGTCCCCCTGTACTCAGCACTGGTGAGGCCACACCTTGAGTATTGTGTCCAGTTCTGGGCACCTCAATACGAGAGAGATCTCGAGGTGCTGGAGCGAGTGCGGAGAAGGGCAACGAAGCTGGTGAAGACCTGCAGAATAAATCTTATGAGGAGCGACTGAAGGAGCTGGGACTGTTTAGTTTGAGGAAGAGGAGGCTGAGGGGAGACCTCATCACTCTCTACAACTACTTGAAAGGACATTGTAGAGAGGTTGGTGCTGGTCTCTTCTCACAGGTAATTAGCGATAGAACAAGAGGGAATGGCTTCAAGCTGCAGCAGGGGAGGTTTAGGCTGGACATTAGGAGAAAATTCTTCTCAGAAAGAGTGGTCAGACACTGGCATAGGCTGCCCAGGGAGGTGGTGGAGTCACCACCCCTGAATGTGTTTGAGAGTCATTTAGATGTGGTGTTGGGGGATATGGTGTAAGGGAGAACTCTGTAGAGTGGGGTTGATGGTTGGACTAGATGATCCCAAGGGTCTTTTCCAACCTAAATGATTCTATGATGCTATGAGAGGAGAGGGTCGGGGGAGAGTGAAAGAGGGAGAGACAGCATGGCTATTGTCCCGCTTACTCATTTGAGTTGGAAGTTGAGATGGAAGTACACAGAAGGTCTCTGAAATCCTCCTTTTGAAGCTGTTCCAATTGACAGTTACTTAAACGGTCCTCAAGCATGAACGAAGGACCTACTACTGAAGAATTCCGTCTTAACACTTAGTCTCTATTGTATGGGGGTCTTCTGTGTCTATAGACTAACTAAAGGAGAAATACCCTGTGCCATAGAATTTGAGCAGACCATGTGTTCAAGGGATAAGAGTTTTAATTTCCTAAAAGTCAGGATGGAGGATCATTCCTCCTTCAGTATGCCCCAATCTTGTCATATCCCCACCTTACTATGTATCAGAGTTGTCTGGTTAACATAGCCTCTAATATTAATGAACTACACACATTAGTCTCTTTGATATATTTGTGATAAATTCAATAGATCGTGTATATATTTGTAGTAAGATCTGGGTTGTTTTTTTTTTTTTTTTTTTTAATGTGCATAAAAGTCACATACTGAAGTTTATCTCAGATTTGACAGTCTGTTGGAGATATTTCATGTTCATTGTGTATCCAGTTTGTTCAGTCCAGTTAAGGACAAAGGCAGATTTAAAGGGTTTTTTTTTTTTTTTTTTTTTTTTTTTTTTTTTTTTTCTTTTTTTCTTTCTGCTGCATGGTCAGGAGATGATTGTGCCTCAAGATATTAACATTTCTACAACTGGGCTTCAGCAACTGTTTGAGGAAAAAAAAAAGTTGTTAAAAACAGGTATCTTGATTAAATATTGAGTTTAGGAAGAAAAAGATGAAGAAAAAAAAGAAAAAAAACTCCAGTAGAAACTTTAGGGAGAAAAGGAGTACCTGTGCCTTGTGTAGCTCTAGCTTGAGACTAAATCTGATTCAATGATCTAGGACAATAGCTTGACTAAAGACCAGGTTGTTGTACTCTCATGAAAGCTGTATACATTTTCTGATTGCGTTTTACCTAGATGAATTGAAGACAAAAAATATCTTGGAAAGTTCAGATTTCTGTAGTTTTCTTTTCTCTTTGTACAGCAGTCTCTAAGAAGAGTAACTGTTTTATTAATCTATTAGTTTGCCTTTACTTCCAGGTTTTCCAGTTGCTGAGAGACTTTTGAATGCTGGCAAGACATTATTTCATTTGTGAAGATGGGAATTACTTAAAAAAAAAAAAATGCAGTGGTATACTTCTGAAGCTACCAACGCCTCATGCCAAATTGGAGAAACCCAAGAGTAGACAGAAGGCTATATGAGCTGCTGATAGCAGTAGGCAACTTCTAGTGACACATGTTAATGAAGCTTTTTTGGCATGCAGTGTGCATTGTCCCTGAAACTCAAGTCTCTATCAAATTGTAGTAAATTCATGTAAAATAACTTACTTAAGTCCTGACTTTCAGTCTGGAGCACCTGAATGGTCCATTTGAGTTGAACGAACTTGAGTGGTTCTTGTTACCAGGCTGACCCCAGCACTTAAGAACATCCTATAGGAGATTTTTTTAAATGTCAAAAGATTTTTTTTTTTTTTTTTAACAAATTAACTCATTCCAAATACACAATTAATCCAGAAATCACCAGTCAAACATTTCGACAACATGGAGCTTTCTATACATTAATGAAAGCTTCAATGTCACCACTCCAGCAGGTTACTGTATCTGAAGAGGGTCAAATAGACAGATAAGCTGTTGATTAATAAGACAGTAAAAGAGGAAGGTATAATGCTATGTAATGGACAGCCTTAATTTTTGCTTTAGGGATAAAAGGACCAGGTCTTGTCCTCACAGTAATAGAAAGCCATAGAAATCCTCTGTTTTCTGTTACTCTTCATTTAAGGATATACCTGAAGCTGCTTTATGTTTATTATGTTTCTAACTGTCTTAAATAGAAGTTGATCTTTCATGAACAATTGTTGCCTAGCAATGATACTTCCCCTGCAATTTAGTGAGTACGCAGGTTCTTAATTATGCACAAATTATTTTTGAGTTCTTGGGTTGTTTCTTTTTATCATCATCTCTTCATTATTAGCAGGCCTAAACTGGGTTGCAAGCCAAACTTTTACCTTCCTTTTCAGTGTAGGTGTAAGTAGAATTAGGACCAAGTATCTGCCACAAGAACACAGCTAGTTTGGTAAAATTTTCAGTGATCTCGGTCAGTCAGAATTCAGTTCTCTACCAAGGAGCCACCAGATCATCAAAGCTGTCTGTCTTCCCAGAAACTGTGATATGGTACTTGCTGGACCTATGGTGTCAGGTTTTTCACTCATTGGGAAAGAGTTTTTCTTCTACCACTGAAGGGTCAACATATCAGTTCAATAACATCTAGAAGTCAAGGCATGCAGGTATAGAAAGAAGATAAAATCATATTTATCATGCTTCTCTTGGAACCTGGACAATTGTTATCCTAAGAAATAGTCACAGTACGTGATGTGTGTGTATGAGTACAGTACTCCCACTGTTAGGTGTCTAGAGAGGCTTAAACAGGCTGTCATCCACTGCAATAAAGCATGAAATGCTCTGAAAACTGCCTTTTCTCGACTAGCTATAGAAAGGGAGAAGAGATAGTAGCATCTTTTAACATTCAGGATCTGTTATAATTTATGGAGCTCACCAACAGGTCTTCTGGGTAAGATAAGAGAACTTACTGCAGGCACTATCTCTGCCTTCCTGAGGTACGTGTACTGTATGTGGTTTAAGACAGCTGGGAGAGAGTTGGAGGGGTAAAAGTGCAAACCCTCATGAGTTAAGGACAGTTTAAAAGGTAAAACAAAAGCTGTGCATGGAAGCAAAGCAAAACAAGGAATTCATTCACTACTTCCCATCGGCAGGCAAGTGTTCAGCAATCTCTAGGAAATCGGGGCTCCATCATGTGTAAAAGTTACTTGGGAAGACAGTCGCCGTAACTCTGAATGACCCCTGCTTCCTCCTTCTTCCCCCAGCTTTTATTGCTGAGCACGATGTCATATAGTTTAGGATAAAAATATATATGTATACACATACGTATGTATGGTTTGACCCCTTTGGTCAGTTGGGGTCAGCTGTCCCAGCTGTGTCGCCTCCCAACTTCTTGTGCACTCCCAGCCTATTCACTGGTGGGGCAGCATAAGGAGCAGAAAAGGCCTTGATGCTGTGTAAGCACTGCTCAGCAACAGCTCAAACATCTCTGTGTTATCAACACTGTTTTCAGCATAAAACCAAAACATAACATCATATGAGGCACAATGAAGAAAACTATCTCTATCCCAGCCAAAACCAGTGCAGTAAAAAAAAAAAAAAAAAAAAAAAAAGAAAATAAGTGAACCCTTAGCATTTCAATTCCACTCCTCTGAAAGCTTAATAGGATAATAATTATCCCCTGAATTTAGTGAACTGTTCAGAACTGTGCAGTAAGTATATCCAGTAAGTCCAACATTGTCCCAGATTTATAAACTATTATTATGCCATTATATAAATTGATGGCACATCCTCCCTTGAATCTTGTGTTCAATTCCGGTCATACGATCTCAAAAAAAGAGATAACAGAAGTAGAAAAGGTCTGCAACAGGGCAATGAAAATTATTAGAGACATGAAAAGACTGCAGTGTGAGGAGAGATGAAAAAGATCAGGGCTGTTTAATTTCAGAGTTAAGTAAGAGTTGATGTCACAGGGGCTTATTAAATCAGAGAAGTCACGCAAGTCAACCGAGTGTTTCTATTTACCCCTTCATATAATACCAAAGGGAAATATAAAGGAAAAAAAAAAAAAATCTGTCATCTGAGAGGAAATATAAGTTTCGTACAACACAGTTTGGAAAGAAAGCAAGGAGCTCACTGTAACTGGCAACCAAATGGCTCAGAAACAGAGCCTCCAGTGCTCTGAGAAATTAATATAATATCTTTAGCTACATTGGACGGAATATAAAACTGGAAAGAGTAAGAAAGAACAGAATAAATATAAGACTGAGGGAATCATGGCCCTTCCTGAGGTTCACCCAGGCTTCAGGGGCTGCACCGCACCTGCTCTCACCCACACACATGGTGTGCACAAGTTGTTCCTTGTTGTTTATGCTTTTCACATATTTGCACACAATTAGAGGGTGCATCTGGTGAAAGTAAACCACAGATGTTTAGTTCTATTATTTTTGCCTCTTAAGTCATTGCGATCATACTAATAAGTCTGTTGCTGCTCTTTACATATTCTCTAACCAGTGTTTAGAAAGGGATTATCACCTCCATATCGTCTTCTGTGTTACATTTGCCATCCCAGTTTACTCAAACTGCTTGACAAAATTTACTTCTAAATCTCTTCAAAATATAAAAACTCTTTCAAATGGATTTAGCCCAAATCAAACACAGCAGTAGGAATTCTCTCTTATGCAAGGATTCCCTAGTTACGCTTCTCTTGAAAATCAAAGTACATGTACGTTAGAGCATATTGAAAAAAGAACAATTTTGAGCCACGTTGACAGATATTCAATGAAATTGCTGTGGTCTAAGTGTGTTCATATCATTCTCTTGGAGTAGGGTAAGAACTCCCTATACCAAGAAGATTTACAACTGATTAACTCAATACTGTAACATTGCTTCAACTGAGCAAAATAAAATGTTTGAGAGAAGAGGGAATGGTGATGTGAATGTTAACATATTGGCTATAACTACGTAAAAGAAGATGAATGTCAGGCATGCATCTGCCCACTATTTACCCAAATCTTACAAATGAACTCAAACACCATCTATCACATTTTTGCGGCTATTTTTACTTCCAAAATCTGAAGGTTAAAACTCAAGCTCAGTCTTGAGGAATGACTGCACTGGGTTTTGTACAGAGGCAGACAAAGAGGCAGAGCCCTAACGTGAACAGCTCCAGAAAGATCCTTATTACTCCCAGATGTGATTGCATAAGTGAAAGGTGCATGTTCTAACTTTCAGCTTGTTCTTTTGTCTTATTTTTTTCCCTAATGTCTAAATTAATTTATCTTGATTTACTGCATTAGCAAAGCTGTTATATAAGCATTAGTTGTTATGTTTCATATCAAATATTTAATGGAATGCTTTTGTTGCAAGTTGAAAACACACTGCAAATGTCATAAGGCACAAGGCCAGATTAGTCAGAAGCCAACTGCTATACTGAAGAAAAAGGTACATCTCTAATGTGGAATCTCTAATAGAATAGAAAACAGGAACAATGAAAAAAAAAAAATCTTTTTTTTTTTTTTTTTTAGTTTTCTGTGCTGGCAAAAGCCTAACTTTAAGGGCAAGACTACTCTCAGCGTACCACAAGGGGATGTGCTGATGGCAAACTAGCTCTCATCCAGAAAGTATTACAGCCACTGGCCCACGTGCAGCGCAGCGCGGCACATACGTGGTATCCTACTCCGAGACATGAACTCTGCGGCACAGGCACACAGTGTCCAGCAGGATATTAGGAGCTACGGCGGGGATCCCACATTGCAAGAGAGAGAGCAAGAGAAAGCAGCCTTCCAATAAATGTGGAAAACCTCTAAATTAGTAGGTGGATCAGTGGGAGAAAGTTCATCGAGCACTACCAATTAATTAAGTTTACTTATATTACTGGCATAATGCAACACTATTGTATTTTGCAGCGGCAGTAGATTTTGTATATAAATGAAATTTAGAATGACTAGAAAAAGACCTGAGTTCTCATCAGTATACCTTTGCTCTCACTCATATTCTCATATTTTCTTATAATCTTATCAGTAAGTGAGACACTGGCTTTGATTTAATAGGATTTGGGATTGTTTACTAGTGTCCATGTATAAATTATTAATGTTTTTAACAACCCTGGGCCAAAAATATTTCACGTGGCCATTGAGCTATTGGTGGAATACTGAAGTCGGACCCTCAAATAATTTTAGGAATAAATTACACTTAGAATTTGCAACCATGCTCAGAGGTGCAATTTCTGTTAATAGCTCTCTACAAACAAACATATAAAAGCAATTGCAGCCAATGTAACCATTTGTAGCCAAGCTTCCAGCAGAAGAGTCCCTATAATCAGGTATTGTGCATATTCAAATGTTTGTTTAGCTTTGATACATTTGAAGTTTATTTATCACCTTCAGAGAAAACTAATTGAATAGGTGACAAGTCAAAGATAAACACGAGCTATTAGAGAAAAGAGGGACCTGGAAGTGGCCAAGCTGAGGCCAAGGCAGTAGCCTGAGGTTATTAGACTCCAGAGCATCCACAGCAGCACAAGCTCTTACAAATATGCCAGCTTCAGATGCTTCAGAGTTCACTCTTTACTGAAAAAATAATTTAAAAATGAGTCATCAAGCAATGGGAAATCAGGTTCCCTTAATGAGTTTTGATGCTCATTCTACTAATAGCTTTTCTTTTTTTTTTTTTTTTTTGCTTCACTGTTTTGCTGCATTTCATTCTCTTTTTTTTTATTTATTTTTTTTTATTTTTTTTCTAACAAAATATTCCAGTTCATAATGGTGGTGGTTTTGCTTATTTTAGTCATTGGTCCCTTCATATATGTCAAAGACCCATGTGACCCATGTTGTTAATCTTGATCCTGGATTAACATCAACATTTTCACCATGAGGGTGGTGAGACACCGGCCCAGGTTGCCCACAGACATGGTGGATGCCCTGTCCATGCACACATTCAAGGTCAGGTTGGATGAGCCTCTGAGCAACCTGATCTAGTTCAAGATGTCCCTGCTCCTTGCAGGGGCGTTGGATTAGACAGCCTTTAAAGGTCCCTTCCACCCCAAACCACTCTATGATTCTACGATTCTATGAAAAATATATACACTCTATCTTGGTTTTCTATACATTATATAGCAGTAAAGTGCAGAAAAAACAGTGATTCTCTGTGAGCTGAAATATCCTTTTCTACTCCCAACATCAGCTACTAGATAATTTCTCTTCACCATTTAGTTATGTTTACAGACCATGGAATTTGGCCTACAAATATCCGCTAATGAGACATTAATAACGAGACGCTGATAGCGTTTCATGGACTGATTCACTGCTCCTCAGCTAAAGTATTTCACTAACCAGAGAGTTATTAGGAAGCAAAAAAAAAAAAAAAAAAAAAAAAAAAAAAAAAAAAAAAAAAAAAAAAAAAAAAAAAAAAAAAAAAAAAATCAAAGATCAAATATGACAAAAGGTTTGCTGAAGGAGCTCCGTCAGGAGGCAAAACGGATCGTACATGTAAGGCACATTATGAACTTCTAGATTATCTCATTAAAGAGCAAACAATGGCTGCTGCACAGCACAAACCACACCATACAGGCTGGCTTAGGGCACTGTAGAATTTCTGAGCTGTAATAAAATGTGGGGGTTTAGGTACAGTTTTCTCCTCATTGATTTTACAAGAACTGTGTAGCAAATAATCCCCAGATTTGACTTTTAAAACAGCACGTTAGCTTAGGGAAATGCTTTTGTGAGAAACCGGTGGAAGCAGAGTTGCAACTGACATCACCTGCCCTCTCGAATCTTTTCTGGGTTTATATTAAAGGCATAGAAATCCAGTAGCTTCAAGGAAGAATTTGCTTTGAGCTTTTTTTTTTTTTTTTTTTGGGGGGGGGGGGGGGGGGGGGGTTTGTTTTCATTTTTGTTTTTTCATTTCTTAATGTTACATGAAGTTTCTCAGAAGGATTTAATGCAATAGAAAACGTTTCTATTGTGTGCATCACCTTATATCGTTGCACCCTTTATATTCACTAAAGAGAGAATCTACAGTTGTTGCTTTACAAGGCAGAAGACAGACAGACATCTAAAATTCAGTATTACAGCTGTTTCCAGGAGGGATTTACGCTGCCTCGTATGCAAGGTGAAAGTATTCCGTACAAGCTAGTAATGGGGGCCTTGGAGGATGAATAACGGAGCGAGTTTAGAAAATCTCTTGCAACCGGTTAGAAAGGAGTTTTACACACACATGACTATTTCTTCAGTAGAAAAAAAAAAAAAAAAAAGGTTAAAAAACATTCATCAACATTTCATTCTGTGGTTAATGCGCTTCATGGCCCAACGTGTTACCTTATCATGTCAGCTTTCTCTGGCAGAATTTGCCTCTGGCTGCAAGATTTTTCAGGGGTAAAACTGATCTATGACTGTAAACATTTGGCCTTCCCTGACTGTACCATGTCAAACACTGAGATCTGTGCGAGTGTGTGTGTGCACGTGAGAGTCACTGTGTGTGTAAACTGCCACTTTCTATATTTGTCCTGAAGATAAAGACAAGAACGGGAACAAAAGTCATGTAGTGAAAAAGAATCTAATGAGGAAGCGTCATGCTAGACTGAAAGCGTTAGTAAGTCATTACTGCTGCAACTGTAATTACTATCAGTTTTCAAGTACCATGATCCGACTTCTAATTTCTTTTTCTGAACAAAGGTCCAAGTAATACATAATAAGTTAAAATCCCTCGAAGGAAACTGAGGTCGTCATGAACTCAATTAATCTTCAGGTTCCTTGCACTCTTGGCAAGTTTATATTTCCTCCTAAAAACCCCACGCATCACACTCCTGTAGTTTCTGATTCATTGTTTATTTTCTTTGTATGCGATTTAAACCTCTGCAAAAGCCCATTTATCTCTTAAGAGCCATTTAACCCCCACCAGGGCAAATCTTACCCTTAAGGCATGAGATATAAATAAAAAATATCTTTTCCTTATTCAGATTTTCACTTCGATCTGTGGGGGATATAGTACTAGGCTCCGTCTTTCCAAGTGCTAAACAACGTTAGGTAGAGAGTCCAGGAAATTCAACAAAAGGCATGGAGTTTTCTTTTCTTCAATTTTAGGAAGCTTTCACACCATCTGCCCCTAGGTTTCTAACGTAGGAGGCTACTCAAAGTTAGATGATACTCTGCAAGGCTAGTGGAAAAATATGCTTCCCTAGGTCCTGATTTGGAGCACCTGTTTGGAGCTTCCAATGTTTTGGTCAAGTCCTAGTGTTCAACTAATGTTGAGCATCGTCAGGAAAGGTGTTACAAGAGAAGAGAAAGCATCATTTGCCCCGCTATAAAAGCCTTATGTACCCACACCCTGAAGTGCTATGTTCTGATCTGTTGTCCTTATCTCAAGAGGGAGGTTGTGGAGTTAGAAAAAGGTTCAGAGTAGCTTCATCACAACGATCAAGTGGAGGGAGCGGCTGCCCTGGGAGGAGGGTGAGGCTCTGAACAGGAGAAGGTCGAGGAGGAATATGGTCATGGTTTACAAGGTCGAAAGGGAAAAGATAAGGGGAATGCAGAGCTGTTTGTTTGGGGTTTTATTTTTTCCACCCAAAACTCACAATACAAGAAAGATGGGGCACTGGCTGAAGTTTGCAGGAGACGAGTTTAAAACAGATAATTGAAACTCCTCTTTACACAATGGAAACTGAACTTCTAAAACCTGATGTCAAGAGAAACTGGTATAAAAAAGAGTCAAAAAAAAAAAAAAAATCACAGAGAGCAGACCCGTTAAAAGAAACTGAAAAGGCAGGGAGGCAACCTCTAATACCTCAAAAACAACAGTTCTGGATGCTGGGGAAATGCAAGAGAAGTGGACTGTAGACACTGGTCAGGATTTGATACTTTCCATCGGCAACTTCTCTTACTGCCCCTCCTGGAGACCAAGTACAGAGCTAGAAGGTCCCTCCCAGCAGGACATTTCTTATGTTCTTTTAAATACTGGATTTGAAATTATTTCAGAAATAAAAATGAAGTATGCTTATTAACAACATGGCAACTGAGGAAAATGAAGTTCCTTGACAGCAGTTTGCCTCTTACCTTTCCTTTAAAGAGTCCCGAAGGAATGTGTGAGAGAAATGAATGATTATATTTAGATTTCTGATTGGATCCCAGTGGTTTCTCATAAGGGGTCAAAAGGTCATGTGAAAACCACGTTACAATAAATATCCTGCTAGGGCATTTCTGTGGATTTATTGCAGAGCATTGGCGGTTAACACTGGTTTATGACATGATGTGCATTTTCGATATCTACCCTAAGATGCACTGAATCACAGCCTGAAAGTGCCTATTTGTCTCCATTGAGAACAAGATGTGGGTTACTAGCTCTGACGTAGACATTCACACTGGAGATTTCTGCAGTGAGGTGAGATGAATCATGGCAATTCAGTTTAAACAGAGGCTGATTTAACTGGATAGACTGTCACTCCTTGCTTCGGAAAATACATTTAGTTTATTTTCTGATAAGAAAATACACAAGCATGGGAAAAAAAATCATATTGAGTCAAGTCAAATTCCCATCAAACCCAGAAATCCATCTCCAAAAAAGCCGTTAGTAGATTTCCAGAGTAGAACAACAACCATTTCCAATAGCCTGTGTCTTGGAGAATGCCTGGAGGACCTTGTGAACCAGAAGTGTTACATTTGTGCTCAGTAGCCCTCCACAGTTTGCATCTATGAATGAGAGCGCGGAAACATCCACCCTTTGGCATCCCTGAAAGAGTTAATGTAGCGCATGTAATATAAGAATGTGGTCTATACTGAATTCTGGTGTAGGGTCTGCTACTCTGACAGCTTTTCGGAGTACCTGCCCTGGTCAAAATACAAGATATGGTTTTGATGCAGTGAAATGCCTACTTCAGTCTTTAAGTCAAAGAAAGCATTTCTCAGGCTTTAGTATAACTTCATTGATGGTTTCTATTTGTTTTTTTTCTGATCCAAGAGGCTTAGTGAAAAAATGGAGAGCATGGAAAATCCAACTTGCTTGCTTTCTTGTTTAATCAAACATGTTTATTTTCGGTAGTCAGCGCTGATAACTGAAACAAAATTTGAGTCCTGAAAAAACCCTAAGCACATTACAGGTTTACAGGTTTTAGCTGTATAGGCTTAATCTTCTTTTGTCAAGTGACAAATATCAGTTTCATTTATAAAATTGCTGTGAACTTGTTTTCATTAATTCCTTATACATATTCTCATGTCCAAAGCAGGTAATATTCATCTAACAATTACCTTTGACAAATTCTGTCATTTTACTAATAAGAAATTGAAATGAATGAGGCTGTTTTCCAGCCCCATGGCTACAAAAATGAATGTGTATACGATCTTGATTAAATATATACCTTCACATATGAACTGTGCATACTGATGCTGGACACCTTTCCCTCGTACTACTGTTTTAGAGAGTGAATGAGGCAATTCGTGTAAACAGCAGCTCACATAAATAAGTTAACATTGCACATAAGGCCAATACTATTATATTTTAAAAGAACGCAAGACAAACCCTGGGGGGTTTGCATTTTCATGTGTATTTAAATGTCTTGAGCACCATAAAATGTATGACTATAACATTGTTACAACCAGTACGCTTCTTCAGTATCCACTCCCTTTATCAATTTTTCATTTATTTTGTGAAGCCTCTATTAGCAAGCAAAGATTTCAGAACATCCAGGTATTTTCTGGATCAGTGAACTACAAAGTATAGAATTTGATATAGGATTCAAAAGCCTTTATCTTTTCTGCCCGTTATTCCATTGGAAAATGTAGAAAAATGTTAATTTCTAAAAATCAGAAACGGTAGAAGAAAAAAAGTGTGGTGATCCCAATTCCTGTTTTTCTTGCTTTTCTTGGGACAAAAATGCCATGAAATAAGCTGATTTAATTGTTCAGTTTGGATCAGAACTGCAAAGCACACCAGAAAAAAAAAAAAACCCACACTAAATTAAATAACGACAACTTTTTGAAACAGGGTTCAGGTCTGAGAGATTAAATAGACACGTCAATTGAAGTAGCAGTAGCTTTTTGGCTTGCTTTTCCCATCCCAAATCAGTGCTCCTTTATTATTTATCACTTTGTCATTATTTATAACGAATGATTATGAATGGGAACACCTGTTTCACTATATCTAAACATGGTCCTTCTGTTCCTGTTCTGCTCCTATTACTTTGAAGCTACTTGGTTAGATCATTGTTGCCTTCTAGCCTGAAAAAGACTGAATTAAATAAGCTGGCGTTATGAATTGCTATGTTCTTTAACAAGAATTACCCAAACACAGAGAGGTGCTATTGGATCCCAATGTACACATCTGCTAATCCACCTTTAAATTATCATGATCTTCCCATAGTCATGTTGGAGAAGAAATAAGTAGGCTCCTCAAAGCTTTCCTGCTGTATCAGCAAAATTGCCTCTGACTATAGAAAAAAGGAGAAAAAATGGCAGGGAAAGGCAGAGATGCAGAAGGACACAGTGTCCTGCTTACTGTCTGAGTTAGCTGAACACACACAGGACAGCAAACACTTCCTTTTACAATAGAAGGCTGATGAAATTAAGCTGAAGGGGGAATGTCAGATGAACTATGACCTCGGAATGGCAATTAATTTGTCTTGATCCTGTGATGATGCAAGAGGCATACTGGCATTGTAAGGTAGACACTGATGTTGATTGAAAGTGGAAAGCATAGAGATCATAGACATCATACATCACATTGTGTGTTTTCACCCATTACCATGGAAGATCTGCCTTGATGTGGTCTCCAAATGACTGTCATTTCCATTCTCAATTAACAGAAATGATGAGACAGGCTTAGAGCATATGAAAAGCTTCTGATCAGTATGAATAGGACAAAGGTTATGCTGGGGGTGGACATCATGATTAGTATATATTCTTGAAATGTGACTCATCTGGCTAAATGCTTGAATTCATGGTTTGGGTTTATGCTAGGTCAGCATTGAGATTCATACAGGTCTCTTAAAAAGCATGAATCCATGACAATGGCACTACTTGGCAAAAATCTCCATTTAACAGCAATCTATTGTCTTTGCACGTCACAGGCACAGCGTGTGATAAGATGTGTCAGAATGTTAAAAAAACAAAAACAAAAACAAAAAACAAAAACAACAAAAGAAACCACCCCAAAACAAATCCCAAAACTAAAACTGAGGATCCTAATTTAGATTTTAAAAAGAATAAAGTTACTATTAAGCAATGAGTATGTAGTTGTCAAAGCCATTTTATAATTTATGAGGGAAGTAGACACAATATGGAGTAAAGTTATGAGAGGAAAAAGCATCTGTGCTCCTGCAGTAAGTAAAGTGTTCAGCCATTTAAGTATATTATTTGTCAGTGGAAAAACATAAACACTCATGAAAATCTTATATAGTTCTTTTAGCAGAATATGGATGATAGGTAGAGCTGTTGCCTCATTACAATATTTGTTAAATGTTGTCTTTTTTTGGTCTCCATGACCTAATCATGAGACTGTTGTATTATATACAGGCATATTCATCATTTAACAAATGCTGTTAATGAAACCTGCAACTGCATACAGGTATGAATCTAAAAATATTCTGTAAAAGAGGTCCCATGAAGTTTGGAATATGAGTTTATTTCTCAAAAATGAAGACAACTGAGTGAAACTGTTGGAAAAATAAGTTAAAAGAAAAAGAAAAAGGCAAACTGTGATTGTGTTACAATTTTTACAGCAGCTATGTATCTAAGAGATACATGACAATAGGCCAAATCAAAGGTCCATCTAGTCCGACAGTTTCTTTCCATTCATGGACAGGAGCTGAAGCTTAGGAAATTATCACTTCTTGAGCAGAAAAGAAATAATAATAACTGATTCTTTCTACCACATTCTTTTCTACATTACAGAAGTCAACAGTTTAAATACTTCTTGGGAACAATAATTTCTAATATCCACCAATGCAATTTACCTACTCATAATTTCAAGAGTGAAGGGTAGATCCTACTTACCCTGAGAAGTGATAAATGTATTTTCCACAGGTTTGTGAACTTCATTTATGATCCTTCCAAATACATTTCACTCATCTCTTTTTCAAAGTGAAGAATCCTTATCCATTTCCTTCATGCAAGCTAT
The DNA here is from genome assembly GCA_947846985.1 of Fratercula arctica. Taxonomy (NCBI): domain Eukaryota; kingdom Metazoa; phylum Chordata; class Aves; order Charadriiformes; family Alcidae; genus Fratercula; species Fratercula arctica. The sequence continues at coordinate 5,944,390 of CANTUZ010000001.1, forward strand.
TCCATTGCTCTTATCCCCTTTGTCATTGTTCTCAGTACTCTTCTATTTCTTCTAATTTCTGTTGTGATAGCATGACCAGTACATGTGCCATTTAAAATTCATACAAGGAACCATTCAATGGAATAAAGATGTTCTTTTGTTCTTTACCCCTTTTCTAATTGTAGCACCATATTCTGTCTTCTGACCATACCAAAGACTGACCTTGGTCTGTCAAACAAATACCTTTAGCAATTCCAAGTTCTCTTTCCTGAGTATTAACAACTCATTTAAAGGTTCTCATTATATACACATTGTTATAAGGTGCTTTTTTCCCATACGTGTTGATAATTTTGCTCTTTTCAAAAAAACCAAACCAACAAAAAAAAAACAACCCATACAAACAAAAAACCATAAACATGTGAATTCTGCAAAACAGCGCAATACGTTTCATGCAAGTTTGGGACCAATTCAGAAAACCTGAAGAACGATGCAGTTGGCAATTATTCATGAGGTGTAGAACCTGGTAGTGTAAGTTAAAGGCAAAAAATAAATTCTGTGGTTTAGAAGAATGTGTTCAGTATATATTGAGGGAAAAAAAGTCTACATTCTACTAAATGGATAAAATTGTTGACAACAAGGTAGATAAGTCAGAATCGTTTGATAAACACTTTTGTCCTCTATTTGGAAAAAGAAAATCAGGATAAAATGCTACAACGCAATGTAATGCTTTCCACTCCACTAGTAACCAAGGAAGATGTTAAACTTCTATTGGTAATACATATTTGTTACCAGAAAGCTTGGATAACAATTTACATCTGAATTTTGCACAAACGAACACTTTTAATTAGTGCCCTGAGACATAAATAAGCTCCTGATGACATTTTGAAAATACTTAAGAGCTGAAGTCCATCTCATTTTATTGGAGATAGGTGCCTATGCACTTAAAAAAATACTCTGATGAGCATCTACCTGCATTTTACACAACTAAATACTTCATAATTTTAATTAAAATCTTTTACAACTAATAATTACACCATTAACTGATCCCTTCTGGTGGCTAAATTGAACACCTGTCTTTAATTATGATGACTTGGAAAAAAGAAGCAGCCTGAAGATTACAGGATTGTAGAATCGAAAATGCAGTGTTGCACAAGTACATTTTGTTTAAATAAAACCATCTTATCAGACAAGTGCGCAATTATCATTTGTATCAGAAAATATTTAATTTTATTCTTACTTGCTTTCAGCAAACATTAATTTCAGTGCATGTAATGGGGAAAAGCAATGATCCTGAAAGCAGAAATCTCAGTTATAGATGATTTAGAAGGAGGAACCAGGGAACTATAGGCCAGTCAGTCTCACCTCCGTGCCTGGTAAGATTATGGAGCAGCTCCTCCTGGAAGTGCTGCTGAGACAGAAGAATAATGAAGAGGTGATTGGGTAGAATCAACATAGCTTCACCAAGGGCAAATTGTGCCTGACAAACCTGGTGGCCTTCTGTGAGAAGGTCACAACATCAATAGACAAAGGGAGACTGACTGACGTCATTTACGTGGACCTGAGCAAAGCCTTTGACACTGTCCCGCATGACATCCTGGTCTCCAAACTGATAAAATATGGCTTTGATGGACTGACAATTCAGTGGATAAAGAACTGGCTTGACGGCTGCACCCAAAGAGTGGCTGTCAATGGGTCCATGTCCAAGTGGAGGCCAGTGACAAGTGGAGTCCCTCAAGGATCAGTACTGGGACCGGTCTTGTTTAACATCTTTGTCAGCGATGTGGAAAGTGGCACAGAGTGCACCCTCAGCAAGTTTGCTGACGACACCAAGCTGTGTGGGGCAGCTGACACGCTGGAGGGAAGGGATGCCATCCAGAGGGACCTTGACAGGCTGGAGAGATGGGTCCATGCCAATCTCATGAAGTTCAACAAGACCAAGTGCAGGGTCCTCCATCTGGGTCGGGGCAACCCCAAGCACCGAAATAGGCTGGGCAGTGAGTGGCTTGAGAGCAGCCCTGAAGAAAAGGACTTGGGGGTGCTGGTGGCCGAGAGGCTCAACATGAGCCGTCAGTGGGCACTTGCAGCCCAGAAAGACAATGGTATCCTGGGCTGCATCGGGAGAAGCGTGGCCAGCAGGTCGAGGGAGGAGATTTTCCCCCTCTGCTCCACTCTCGTGAGACCCCACCTGGAGTACTGCATCCAGTTCTGGAGGCCCTACTACAAGAGAGATATGGACGTGCTGGAACGTGTCCAGAGAAGGGCCATGAGGATGATCAGAGGGCTGGAGCACCTCTCCTGTGAGGACAGACTGAGAGAGTTGGGGTTGTTCAGTCTGGAGAAAAGAAGGCTCCGAGGAGACCTTATAGTGGCCTTCCAGTATCTTAAGGGGGCCTACAAGAAAGCTGGTGAGGGACTTTTTAGGATGTCAGGTAATGGTAGGACTAGAGGGAATGGATTAAAACTAGAGATGGGACGATTCAGACTGGACGTTAGGAAGAAGTTCTTCACCATGAGGGTGGTGAGACACTGGAACAGGTTGCCCAGAGAGGTGGTGGAAGCCCCATCCCTGGAAGTTTTTTTTTTAGGGAATCAAAATTACTTCTGTTCTGATTGAAATGATTTCTATTTTCTGATTATGCTTGTAGGCTATGGGCAAATGCTCAACAACATCAGCCTCTATTAATCTGTGAGCAAGGTAGCTTAGTAAGAGCCATACCACAGATTAGAAACTGATTATAACAACGCAAAGCAACTTAAGGATCCCAGGCACTGTTGTTTAAATCTGAGTGAAAAAGTACTCTCAACATTTGGCCAATAGAGCTGCAATTTTAATCTATCCTGGAAAGTTTAAATTATACCTGAATTTTTGGCAATCAAAAATATTCCTACAATGTGGATGAAGTGGACTATCAAATTGAAATCACTCCTTCTATATGGGTGTTGTGGACTTGATAGATGACTTGTATTAAAGAAGTAGACTAAATATGTTCTTTGCACCATGCACATTGTTGCTTTTTAATAAGAATATATAAGAATGGCTTTTGAAAAACTGTATCTCAGCTTAAGTTATGTGCATCACTAGTGATTTTCATAGGCTGGCAGAATTATAGGCTACATCTGTAACATCTGGAAGAGGAAACTAGATGCTGTTGGGGTTCAAACTTCACATTGGCAAAAAAAAACGTGTACACAGTTATGTTGTCAGTACAGACCATTTCGTGTGTACATAAAGCAACAGATTGGAAGGGACCTCTGGAGATTGTCCAGTCTGCCTTTCCACTGAAAAAATGCCATTTTATATGTTAAAACACTTTGCTTGGGGCCTCATCCAGTTGAGTTTTGAAAACTGGGAAAGCTGAAGATTGCACAACTTCTCTGTGCTCCTGTTCTTGTCCTCAGTCACTCTCATTGTGATTTTTTTTTCTCTTTCGCCTTATATTTAACCAGAATTTTCCTTTTTGCAGCTTGTTTTCACAGCCTCTTGCGCTCTGAGAAGAGCTTTGCTTTGTCATCTCTATACTTCTCTGTTAAGTATTTGAATACAAAAGTCTCCTCACCATTTTCCCCTCACAGTGGAATAAATCAGCTCCCTCAGCCTCTCCCTGTACTTCTTCAATTCCTTAGTTCTCCTTGGCATACGGGTTGCATTTACTGATATAGGCCATTGCGTGCCATGATAGGTTCTCTAGCCATCATGGTCCCAGCTGTGGCTAACATCCAAGATTCCTTCACTTTGGAAATTTTGGAAATTTTGGAAATTTATTATTATGAAATTCCATTAGAACTCATTAGCTCTGAATAAGAGCAGAAAAAATATTTTCGTTGCTTCTAGGGTAAAATCATCTGAATTTCTCTTCAGACTGGATATCTTAGCTTTGAAAAACTACGCATTATTAAGCTGTGTAAATGTCCTTTGCAGTGTTCAGCTTTGCTTCTGTATCAGCTGTCTCCTAATTTCCCCATAACTCTGCTCTCTATTGAGCCATGGAGTTCTTGCTTTATTGTTCAGGGCTTTGATTTCTGTTACTATGAACCCTCTATTCCCTCCACTTGTGCTTCCTTCTTCTAGAAAGTTTGGAATACTAAATCAAGGGTTATAAACTCAATCTAAAAATTATTTTGCAGGGGTTTTATGTATTTCAGTAATTCACTGCTACCATGAAAATGAGGAATAGCCGACAAAAATAGTATTAAAAACAGAAGCAAAGGCAAAATAACATTGAAACCAAGGGTGAAGCCATTATATTTCACCAGTTGATGCTCTTTCAATAAATCAGCTGATCTGCACAATAAATATGAAAGATAAACCAGATGTTTCAGTCATCACTTCAAATCTTCAGGACTAGCTGACCAAAACCTGAATCTAAATCTGACCATTGTTCTGCATCTTCTTAAGTATTTATAACAAAGTGCTGGATGTTAACGTCTTTAAGTGTGGAAGACTCAGCATCAGGGCAATGATCACATCTCAGAGACACTTCTAGATAGTAAGTTGGATTTTGGTTTATATTTTTTCCTTTAGCTTACTGTGGCTGTGCTAAAGGTAGCATACCTGGCCTTGTGCAGATGTCCCTCAGCACTAGAGAGTCTTTGGATGATGAGGAATGATTGAAGAGATACTTTTAATTAGTCATTTCCCATGAGAGGGAGGATGATTGTCCTCAAACCCAGGAAATTCCAGCTGTCGGCATGAAGGTATTATTTGCAAAAAGTACATATTAGACAGCTGTTAAAACCCAAGTTTACTCCTGAGCTGCATATTTAATATGTTTACAACATAAATAAAGATTTAACCCATTATCTTTATGCTATCTCATCTTTCAGTGATGACCCAGAGAACTGCCACCTGAGCCCAATGAAATAGATAATCAAAAGCACTTAAAAAACAGGTTTGGAAGGATGTGATAGGAGATTTGCTTCTGATGTGAGACCTCACTCCTCTGGAAAGTGAAATTTGCTGGGATAAATTCCTTGATTTTTTTTTTTTTTTTTTTTTGTTTTGTTTTGTGCTGTACCTTCTTCAGAGACATCACCCCCTTTCACAACATCACTTTGAAATGAGCCACCAGGTAAATTGCAGTTAGAGAAACAGAAGGGAAGTGATAAACTCATGCAAAAGTCCTTGACCTATAGAAAGTGATGGGCATTGCAGTGATGACAACAGAGAGAGCATGATGGGAAGTTTCAGTAGAGACACTCACAAGGAAATGTAGGAAAATTGGCAAATATTGGAAATCACTGGTATAAAATATTGCTCTTCCTTCAAAGTAAAGCCACAGTGCACTATGGAAGAAATTCCAGTTTTTACATCTAATTACAAGGAAGTGTAAATCACCATGGATTTTTATTTCTAAATCCTAACTTTAATAAAAAAAAAAAAAAATAATTAACATCTACACAGAATATTCTGGTGAAGCCTACCTGAAATATTACATTGATTTCCAGGGTATCACATAGCCTGGCTGAAATTAATGCACAGCAAGAAGCTTAGAGAGAAGAAACTGAAAAAATGAGCAGGCTAACAATATTTATTTGTGAAATGTCCCTATTATATATAGCTTCATCCACAGGATAAAGGCTTTTCCTCTAATGTTTGCTCCTAATATGGTTAAGGTCTTGAATCATCAGTGCACTTAAAAGCAGGTTTAAAATTTCTTTGCAGCTTAGGGATGGATTTTAGCTGGTATTTCTGCATTTTGTTAAATTAAAAAAAAAAAAAAATACGAGTACTTAAGAATGTATAAAGTTATGAAGGGGTCAGAGGGCCGTGGGGTACCATGGAGAAAATATTTAGGATGTCAAATAAAATATGTAAAAGAAGGAAAAAAAGGCTGAATATGGAAAAAGTTAGAACATGGAAAAATCCAAAAGAAAATACATACTATTTGATAATCTTTAAAGCAGGATATTAAGGCAGTGGGAAATATTTTATTCTGTCTGGAAAAGTAATGATCTAATACTAAATCTTTTCTTTCCTTCAGAAGCAATGATGTATAATTAGATGTAGTGATATACATCTTATTATAGACAACAGCTGATTCATACAGGTTTATATCAATTGAATAGGAGCTGCTATACTCTGGTACTTACTCAGAAGACTGATTACTAATAGAAGTAAGACAGACACCAAGCTAGGAGGTTGTAATGAGACCCCTTGTAAATATACAGAAGGGTGAATTTTGGGCGCTGAAAGACGGAGTATTGAGTCAATCTAATCTAAGCCTTCCTAACCTGATGCAGCTCCATCTCAAAAACAAATGCTTACAGCTGCCAGCGAGGGTTTTTTGTACCTTTACTACTCTGAGAAGATGACTTCCCCACTCCACTGCTAAAATGACTGGTAATCTCCTAATTTCCATATACCTTCAGGGTCAGAATTACTGACAGCTAAATACACTCAGAGATGCCTTGGGGAGTCCTGAAAGGCACCAGAAGTGAAACCACTTCCAGCTTACCCAAAAATTGTTTTTCCATAGTAGTTCATGTTTCCCTTCTCTATCTAGGATATCACAGATACTCTGTGTTTTGAATGTACAGTGGGAAAGTATTTTTGTCTATAAGAATTTTAGAGAGAGATTGCAGCAGGTTCTGTGAGCCCAAGTAAAAAGGACTGATGTAGTGTGAAATTAGAGTTGTAAGTGATTAACACAATGGAAAGGTTCTGCCCTGTAACTCTTCAATGACCTTCGGATCTGATATGTAAATGTGTAGCAAAGCAGATCAAGCAGAATTTGTACGGCTAAGATGGAAATTCTCTTTCACACAGCACATATAAATTATTCAAGCATTGCTTATATCTGTATTTACTGCTCAGCTATCTCAGCCTTCTCCCCCCAGTTTTGTTTTCTGCTTCTTTGGAAGGCATTGCTCTTTCTTTCTGATGTAGTAAGGAGAAGCTGTATCCCTGTTTCCAACAAGACATGCCAAATTCATATTTTGAATTCTCTGTAACCTGACACTGAGATTTGATGATGGCTTTACTGCAGCAAACACCTTTGATTTTGGATGTTTTAAAGAGGAAAACCCTTTCCTTCCTTCCCTTTCCATTTGTGTCAATAGAAAATCCCAGTTCAGCCAAGTACATAAATATATCTGTAATTTTACGCACCTGAGGGCTCATGCTTACTTCATTTACCATGTTTTAAGACTGGTGAAGAGGACAGTAGGACTCTTCTTGCCTTTTTTTTCAAATGGGTATGTGGATCTGATTTTTTCTAGAGGGCAGGTCAGGCATAAACCCCCACAGCAACTCAGGAAGCTTGGCGTCCTCTTATGGCTGCCTACCTTCTGAGGAGCCCTACAACACTGGTACGGGCAGTAAATCATGTAGACGCTGACCTGTGGGTCGTATGAAAAAGCAGTCACAGGCAAGGCTGTGACATGGAGCCCTTGAATGGGTCCATGGTTGCTCCCACTCTACTAAAGTCAAGCAACTTCTATTCAAAAGCAGAATTTTCTATAACAAAACATCAACTGGGTGGGTGCTAGATTGCAATGGATGCAAACAGCGGAATCTCTGTATAAAGCCAAATTCAGATTTCATTAAAGTGATCTGGAAAATATCGCCCCTAACACGATCAGGGTGGGGGTCTGGGCAGAATTGCAACAGTGAAATTCTGTCTAAGTAGGCTGTGCAGAGCAATAGGCATTTAGGTGCATTGTAATGTTAAAAATACCTTCACTTCTATGGTGATTTTAATCTTACATAGAAATGTGTTCAGTAAAAGCATGAGTACAGTTAAACAACTGTTTCTTCTCCTTCACTTTTATCACCATTGGTAGAATAATAATAATCAGGAAGCAGATACAGAGGTAAAGCCAAGCTGTTAAGAAGCTAAACCACACAAAATAATAGTGCTTTCTGTGGCTGTACTTTTCCTCATATTTTCTACTAATATTTTTTATTATCCATAAACGACAGTGCTTCATAAGAAATAAGGAAATATTGTGAAGGTGTTTCCATAAACATTCATTCACCATATGAAATGTATTCATGCCATTATTTCTCGCCCTGGTGGGTGTGCTTTTACAGACAACTGTGTGTTAGTATAATGCTGGAGGAAAGAGAATTTTAAGCTTCCTTAATTTCCCTGAGGGATAAAAAAAAAAAAAAAAAAAAAAGAAAAAAGAAAGAAAAGAATTTAAAAGAAATCACACAGCTTTCCCACAAGTTTATTGACAAATCAGTAATAGTGAAATTATCAGGTGATTTCTGTAATAACTCTTAAGTATGTATAGACATACACAGTGAAATGCACATGAAGACATTACGGTTGGCTAAGCAATAAAAAAAAGAAAATGACAACCTGCTTGGTGACATCTTTATTCTTAGATTCAAATGCAGCTATGCAGTTTTCAGGCAACAAAAATATCAAAAGCAGCAGAAGTGTATTTGTACTGTAAGAAGTCACCGTGATATTCATGATGAATGAAAATTAAGAGCAAGTGACCAAGGCAAAACCCTCACAAATGGAATGAGAATACCTTGAGCCCAAAGAAGCCCCAGGCCTTATAACCTGTCACCAAATAAAAGCTGTTCACTTGCTTTGTCCGTTTAGGTGCAGGATGCGCTCAGCTGTGACTGTTCGCACCTTCCCAGGGTACAAAGGTGAGGATCAACCCCACTCCAAGTGCAGTGGGAAGAAATTCAGCTCCCACAACACGGACACTCCTCTCCACAAGCTCGGGACTCACAACACTAAAAGTAAACCGCTGCGATGGGAGGTGACATAAAGCCAGATTTGATGGGGGGGAGGTGTCTTTCTAATCAGAAGCGTGGCACACTCAAGCATTTTCAGACCTCTTTTTCCAAAGGCACCGTTGGGTTTATTCAGACCGTTCCCCTTTAGACCATGGGAGGTGCTCCAAATCCCACCCTACAAGTTTCGGTCTCCCCAGAGTGACTTGATGGGAGCCTGCAGAAGCCACATCCCCTATTTGCAATTGAGCTGCCTAATAGCTGAGTAGCATGTCTAGTTTCCCAAGAGAGAGATTATGAATTTAGCAGCACAACAATTTATGACGCTATAACCATTCCACCTGGTCAAAAGTGGTGTCTGGTTTGAACCAAAATAAAATCACTTAGGAAGCTCATAATCAGTTCTTCCTCCCTTCATCAGCTGCACTTTAGCTTCAACATAAAAGCTCATTGTGATGGAACAGGAAGGATAGGAAATGTTTGCACTGGGATTCCTAGCTAGGCAGATATTTTCAGATAAAAGCATCAGGGCAGAAATTTAATCCTCATGCAAATTGCTAAACTGGGTATTCCCCAGCCAAGTCCCACGCCAAAGAAGTCTCCCAGTCACTATGTCAAACACAGACTGGTGATGTTCTGGCAGCTTTTGGTGTGTGCTGTCCAGGACTGAGCTTCTGGCAGTCCGGGATGAAATCTGGAAGCACACCTGCCTAACAGCAAGCTCAAACATCTCAGTAGGCCCCTCAGTCCTCTTTTCTTCCTCCTTTCTATTCCCCAGTTCATGCTTAAAAAAACAAACAAACAAACAAACAAACAAACCAAAAAAAAAAGTTGTGGTAAGTATTACCTCCATTTCTGGTTTAACCTAATTGAAGCTAATAATAATATTAAAGCAAGCATGCTTTTTCTTCACAGTGTCTTGGCTTTTTGCAGTATCTTAGCTTTCTACACTATTTGGTAATTTATTCTAAAAATCCATTAAAGGCTTAGTAATTGTCAATAATGAGCACATTATCATGAGTATTCCTGTACCCAAAATCTTTAAAATAGAATAGGTAGGAGGGAAAAACAAAAGTAGCAGATGATTGTTGCAGATGATTGTTGAAACTGGACCCTAATATCTGCTTATAATTCTTCTGATGCTATTAATTCTATCGCATTAATTCTACTGATATGATTAGTTACTTGTGCTTTCACTAGGAAATTTAAGGAGGAGGAGGTCAGGCCTCAGATATTTTCTTTCTTATTAGAGACTACAGAGATAGTCCAGGATTTATGGAGGTTTTTTGGGCTTTGAGGCAGTAGCTACTGATGGATGAAATGTTTTATGTATTGGAAAGGGAAGGGAAACAGACAAAACAGAGCAATGCATTTCTGCACAGTCTCTTGAGCGAGAAGCATAAATGTCTGGTTATTATTTCTGATTTGCTTTCAACTCTTCAACTCAAGTTTGAAGACGCTACAGAAAGATTAAGCCTAAGAATTGTCTGTCTCAGATGTTATAGATGTAAATGTATTTCATTAAAGGAGGAATGTGTTTAAATAGGAAAAGTAATCAAGTGAAATCTCAGCTCATAGACATCAATGGAAGCTTTCACATTGCTTTCAGTGGAGACAGCTTTTCACCGAGACATTTCATTTAGAAATCAAGTCAAAACCTCTTTCTTTTTTCTCCCATCTCTGTATTTCGGAAAAAAAAAAAAAAAAATGAGTCACTGAAGCTCACTGAACAAAGAAATATTAAAATTCCAAATGAATCTTATTCAACTGTGTAGCTGTGCCAGTGAAACGGAAAAATGTTTTTGGAAATTTCCCTGCATTTTAGCACTGTTATTAGCTGTAGCCCCTAGATGGTGCTGCTACAAATGGTCTTGGGAGTCAACCAAACACATAGACAATTAGACCTAGGAAAAGCTATTTATCATTTGTGGTGAAGTTTACACCAAAATTTACCTTGTTCTTTACCTGAAAGTCCATGCTTAATATTTAATTTTTTTTTAAGTGTGTAAGGAGTGTGCAAAAATCATGCTTGTGAAAATAACATTAAATTATGCTAAAGGGTGTCAAACCATATCAGAAATGTGAAAATATCTGCATCATCTTATGAACCCCTTTTAGTATTACAGGTTGGTTGTGAGGCATAGTTGGCTAAAAGCAGGGTGGCGTTTTGAGGTTTTTCCAAGGTTGTGATTGACCCCATGTAACTTTCAGGGTGGGGTTCAGTTCCATATAGAGACACCAGAATTTATATATCTCTATGTGATCTATGTGAACTTGTTGTTCAGCTAGTGCTCCGATGGGACACAAATCTCCCGTGTTATATCCATGACACCCGTGAGGATGTCTCAGGTATATCAGGATATCCCAAATGGCACAAGAAATCAGTAAATAGACAGATGAATCCTGATCCTGAGATTAGGTTAAATAAAATCCACGTGAAATTTGAAGACACCGAGGAACTGAATAACCAATGTTACGCTGGAGAGCTTGGAAATCAATGGCAGAAGATAGCAAAAATATGTTCTTGCCTGTGCTAAAAACAAAGTACTTCATATTCATGGAAACACATTATACAGTAATAGGAAGCCATCAGCTTTGATTGTGTCTCTGCTTCTTTCACACCTCCTAAACTATAAGGACCAAACTCAAGAGACAAGCTGACTTTGAAATCTAGCTATTAAATGTGCTTGCAATCATCTGGAAAGGGAATAGCACACAAAGAAACCAAACTATAAACATGTTCCCTGGAGACAAATTTAGGATAGGACATTGTCATTGTCACAGAAAGTTAAAGAAAGGAGAAAACTTTGCATTGAAGAAGGTAATTTCTTTCCCATGTCTGGCCATAAGATTAGGTGGATGAGGTAACAAAGTGTGAGGGAAGGGGTATGTTAGTATTTGCCAGCAATAATTGCACCCTGCTGAAAGTGCAACTTGGAAAGAGCGTTCAGGTGAATTCCTCAATGGGAGGTGATGACACATATATGCTTATGCCTATGTCGGCGTTAGCCAATGTTGTCTTTGGACATCAAAAATTTGTGTAAGAAAAGTCCACTCAGAGGAAGTCCAACCAATAATCCATTGTTCTGTTCATTATTCACCCTGCATGGAGTGAATGCAAAACAAATTGAAAATATTCTCCTTTCTCAGCTGCATTGTTTTTATAGCCATTTTCCCTGAGTGTCCTTACACAATGCTTTGGAAGAAAAAAAGGTCTACAGAATTTATGGTCACGTAAGATCCATCATCCACAGGATCTTTATTTTATACCATTGTCAGAGCACCAGTGGTTGTAAGTCATAGTTGTCATCAGTGTCCTAGAGCACCTGACAGGTTTTCCTGTTCTTTCTCCAGTGACATTTTGATATTTTGGAATTTTTATTCTGATCTGTGAGCGTGTAGGTGAATGAGTAGCTCATGTGTAAGTCATGGGACGAGACCAAACAACAAAAGCAAAGGCCAGCAGTGGTATCAGAGATGAGCCCCCTCCCTCCAATCTATAAATGCATAAAGCAGCCTGAGGATGAGTAGGTAAGATACCTACTATGTAAAATATGAAAATGTACAAATAGCTACTGCATATCTACATATCTGCTTAGATAACTCAATTTCCTATATAACTGCTTAGATAACTCAATTTCCTATATAACTGCTTAGATAACTCAATTTCCTATATAACTGAGAAGAAAAAAAAAAAAAAAACAGCTAATGTTAAAAAGCACAGATATTTTAAATAGCAATCATATTAAAAGAAAGATAAACATCATCAAGACTGGTTTGGGAAGTAGATCTGAGAGATCTGAACACCTCATGTCTAGCCATAAATGCAGGTGGTATCAAGTGCCACGGGAAGGAAAATATCTAAAATATCTACATAAACATCACATTTTTACAGGCTGAGCTAAAAGGAAACTATTTTGTCATACAGTCCATTTCTACCAAACCCCCCCGTACGAATAAGGATCCATTTTGGAAAGAAACAAAAATAAAAAAAAAAAAAAAAATTAAGGTGTCTGTAAAATTCCATTGCTTTTTTTTGTACACCCTGATGCGATTTCCATTATTTGGGGGAATTTTTCCTGTTGCCTGTTCTTTAATTTGCCACGAGATACCTGCAGCTACACTTAGAATGGAAGTGAAAGACAGGATGATATAAGTAAAAATGACAGGGACATGCCAAAACTCCACAGATACTTCATACAGCACCCAGATAAAGGTTTTTAAAGCATTTTCTAAAGGCTAACCTGTCTCTAGTCCACACAATGGCTATAATGTTATCCAAATGAAGGTCATTCCAATTGAGAAAAGGGCAAAGCACCACACACATTTCTTTGTAGTATGAGTAGTAACATAGGTCAGAAATGCTTTCCATGTGTCACTCGTACAGGATCTATAGTCTGAGGTTAGGATGTAACAATATATATCCAATCAACTTTGTGTTTACCTCCAAGGTAGAGCAGCGTTACCTCAGGGAAGCTCTCTCCAAAGACACGGAGAAGTTTTCCTGTCTGCGTCTCCTGGTGTGGGCTGGGCCACGTGTGAGACTGGGTCAGAGCCAGAGCACCAGCAAGCACGTAATCTGGACTAAGAAGTTTAACGTTTCCAGCAAATAACCCCCAAAATTGTTGTACCTCTGTACTCAGCACTGGTGAGGCCCCACCTCGAGTAGTGTGTTCGGTTTTGGGCCCCTCACTACAAGAAAGATATTAAGGTGCTGGAGCGTGTCCAGAGAAGGGCAACGGAGCTGGTGAGGGGTCTGGAGCACAAGTCTCATGAGGAGCGGCTGAGGGAGCTGGGGATGTTCAGCCTGGAGACAAGGAGGCTGAGGGGAGACCTTCTCACTCTCTACAACTATCTGAAAGGGTGTAGCAAAGTGGTGGTCAATCTCTTCTCCCAAGTGACAAGTGGTAGAACAAGAGGCAACATACTCAAGTTGTGCCAGGGGAGGTTTAGGATGGATATTAGGAAAAATTTCTTAATTGAAAGGGTTGTCAAGCATTGTAACAGGCTGCCCAGGGAAGTGGTGGAGTCACCTTGCCTGGAGATACTTAAAAGATGTGTAGACGTGATGCTGAGGGACACGGTTTAGCGGTGGACTTGGCAATGCTAGGCTAATGGTTGGACTTGATGATCTTAAAGGTCTCTTCCAACCAAAGCGATTCTGATTCTACTATTGTTTTGAGATAACAGCACACTGCACAAGGAAGACTGAGCTCGGCTCCCACTTAATCCCTACCAATGCAGATAGTGACCCCTCTACAAGCTACCTTGAGAAGACAAAATGCCGAATAGAGTATGGCTGACTTTCCTGTAATCCCGTCTCTTAAATTTTGCAGAAATGAGGTCCACAGCCACAGCACAGCTTGGTGCTGCACTCCCATAGCGCCAAATCTGCAAACACGAAGATGAGATTTAACCACAGCCAGTTGGTGGCTTTCACCTCTTGAGCCCTTCCTGTTTTCTCTGCACTGTGTGTGCTATACAGCATGCTCTTTCTGTGGATTTAAGGGGATTACACTCCAGCAGTAAAGCTACGGCTGTTCTCCGTGCTGCAGAGAGGGTGCAGCAGGATCGGGCTGTACAATGCCTCAGGCCGGAGATCTGCCTTCCCCTGTGTTACAGCTTCGGCTAAGGCCAGCATTGAATATGTAGAGAAGTAAAAGAAATAGGTCTGTTAAAAACTTATTTTTTTTTATTATTACAGAAAAAACACTGTATTTTTCTATACCTCCCACATTCCAGGAATCGATTTAGGATTTCCTAGGTGACAGGTAAGGCCAGTTATAAGGATAATTGGCAGGTTGAGATATTTTTGTCTCCTAGGCCTCTGGCACAGATTATAGTTAATGTTAGCGACATGACAAAATTAAATGTGGGTCCATCTCCCATCGTTAGGAAGCTTGTCTTCCCATAGTAGTTTTTCAGGATATAGGAAGCCTTTTTCCCCATGTTCATTTTTGTGGCTGTATCGTGACTTTGACTCCTTGTTAATGACTGGAAAAAAGGATGTTACGCACTTGGCCAGTCACTCGAGGAGAAGAGTATTTGTGAACATGTGCATAAAAAATAAAGCAAATTTTCAGGGGGGGGCTATCTGGTGGAGGGTTCTGACAGCCAGGTACAGATATTATTTCACATCCAAGCACCTTACATCGCTCCATTTTGTGTAACACTGATCAGATGAAGCTCTACGTCCACAGTCGTGTTTCCTTTCTGTCTGTTAGGATTGCTAAGCAGTTGTCCTACCTTGCTGTATTACTCAGCCCCCCAATGCTGAAAATAACCTCTGTGAGTCATACGGCTGGAGCCTCGATACCTGTATATTCAGCCTCCACAACACTGCTCACCGAAACCTACGGAGGCTTAAAGACAGGCTCATGAGATGTTGGCGTTCGCAAAAAAAAAAAAAAAAAGAAAAAAGAAAAAAGAAAAAAAAAAAGAAAAAAGGGCTGTTCCCACAAACATTAAATGTGGTCCCAAAGCAGTCCGCAGTTCCTTTCGCATAAATCACACCTGAGCTAAGGTGAGATAAAGATACTTGTTCTTATCTGAGCTGTTCACTCTGTGTACCGAAACACATTGCACACTAAGTTCAAAGCCAGGGCTATGGTTTTACCAGAACACATTGAGGAAGGATTAGCGTCGGAGTTTGTGTTTGTGAAAGCATTTATAAAATGAAATCAAAGCATTACACTTGGTGTTTGTAGAGCACAAAGGAAAATGCATTAGGTTTTAAAAAGGTGGGGTCAGACTTTTAAATACAGACATCTAAATTGCATGTTACACTCAAAATCCACCCCATTAGTTTATGCAATTTCAATAAATTAATGCGTGTGTATTGTTTTCAATCTTATGTACAGTTTTCTTTAGGATTATACATGTTATGGGCTCAGAAGATACCCTTTCCTCATCTGCCTGGGTGTTGCGCTGCATTTATCCCCTGCTACTTGTTGAAGGATATCAGTATCACTACTCTTTGCTCTGCTGGCCCCTCTCTGACAAGAACATGTGAAGCCGTTGAAATGGGAACCCTAAAGCTCAGATGGGCATATGAAATGAAGAAGAAAACTCCTGGCTTATATGACACAATGAGATCATTCTGAAAAAAATGTGTTTTTTCTCTCCCAAAGCTCCAAATGGCTATCCTGTCTTAAAGGGCTGAATGTTCCTCCTCATCTTGCAGACCTGGCAGATCACGAGGATGCTAGCACTGAGCACCAGAAAGTAACCTGGACTTCCAACCTGTCCAGTCAAGCCGAAGAAGGTATGAAAAGAAATAAGAACTCCAAATCTACTATCAAGATAGTGTCTCATAGCTAGACGCCCAGTCTTGGCTTATACAATATGAAAATTGCAGGTAATTGCAGCAAAGAACATCAGGACTCTGATGCAATTTAGAATAGCAAGAGGGCCTCAATGCGTAAGAACGTGTAAGATTCTGCTGCTTTAACTCACAAATTATGCCTACTTAGTGTGGCTGTAAAATAAAAAAAAAAAAAAAAATCACTTTAGATAGAAGAAAACTAGAAGAACTTTCAAGAAAGAGTTAACAAGATATTCTAGGAAGTCCGGGTTGGAATACCCTACAAGAAAATTCATAATATCAGCACTCAAGCCTTTTGTTTCATTTATTAGTGGAAAATTGTGAATTACTCCACAAATAGAGTCCTGGAGGTTATTAGTACAAAATTGGAGTAAATAGAAAATCAGACCTATTTCTTGTGGTCAAGCCTTCCAGGAAAATAGTACAAAAGAACAATTTGTCAGCATGCCCCAAAGAGGATGATGAAAATACATTCAGGTAGCATGTATGACACTAGCTTTTAGGAACAATTCTATAATATAATGGATGCCACTTTACACTTAGGGCAAGAGGCACAGCTGATGTTTTAAAATCCAGTTGTCTTCATCTCATTTACCTATTAGTGAAATCTAATTTGGGACAATACAGAGACTAAAACAATGAATATAAATATTTCCTTAAATCGGAATGATTGAAAGGTTTTGACAAACTGGATTACGTTCAATTGGTACGGCTGTTGCACGCCCAAAAGTAAATCTGCCACTGGTTTAAACGGGGCTGGGCTAACAGACACCACTGGGAGATTCTGTGCAGATGAGAACAGCCCTTGTTGCTGTTCATCTTCAGTAAACGTGCTAAATAAACAAGTGGCAACTGTTTAATATGTAATAACTTTTTTTCACTGTCTTTTAAAATCAACTCGAATGCTCATTAGGGAACCTAAACTGAGATGTGTTAATAGGAGTGTCACATTTTCAGGCGATAACCCAACCATTAGCACATGTCACTGATACAAATCTATTTGTTAAGCTACATTATAATTCTGAAAGAACTTGTAACCATAATAGCAATAAGCCTTCTTGTAAATAAGCTGCTTGTTTGTGACTGAGGAGAACAGTGAGATAAAAATCATGTCTTTTTAGCATTATTTTGGAATTTCTTACTGTTTTCTGAAATTTAAAATACCCCAGGATTACGTGTTCCAGGATATTTAGCTTTTTTAAGTCTGACAAATATATTCTGAGAGCAGCTGCTAGTACAAATTTAATATAGACCATCATGCTTCATTTTCTGTGCCAATGGACTCTGTATTGGGTTTGCGTGGCAAGGTTTTGGTAGCGGGGGGGCTACAGGGGTGGCTTCTGTGAGAAGCTGCTAGAAGCTTCCCCCATGTCCAATACAGCCAATGCCAAATGGCTCCAATATGGACCCACCGCTGGCCAAGGCTGAGCCCATCAGCGACGGTGGTAGCGCCTCTGGGATAACAGAGTTAAGAAGGGGAAAAAAAAAAAAAAACAAAACCAAAAACCAAAACTGGGCAACTGCAGCCGGAGAGAGGAGCGAGAATATGTGAGAGCAACAACTCTGCAGACACCAAGGTCAGTGAAGAAGGAGGGGAGGAGGTGCTCCAGGAGCCAGAGCAGAGATTCCCCTGCAGCCCATGGAGAAGCCCATGGTGAGGCAGGCTGTCCCCCTGCAGCCCATGGAGGTCCACAGTGGAGCAGAGATCCACCTGCAACCCATGGAGAACCCCACGCTGGAGCAGGTGGGTGCCTGAAGGAGGCTGTGACCCTGTGGAGAGCCCACATGCTGGAGCAGGCTCCTGGCAGGAGTTGTGGCCCCATGGAGAGAGAAGCCCACGCTGGAGCAGGTTTGCTGGCAGGGCTTTTGACTCTATGGGAGACCCACGCTGGAGCGGTCTGTTCCTGAAGGACTCTGCACCTCATGGAAGGGACCCACGCTGGAGCAGTTTGTGAAGAACTGCAGCCCATGGGAAGGACCCACGTTGGAGAAGTTCATGGAGAGCTGTCTCCTGTGGGAGGGACACCATGCTGGAGCAGGGGAAGAGTGTGAGGAGTCTTTCTCCTGAGGAAGAAGGAGCGGCAGAGACAACGTGTGATGAACTGACCTCAACCGCCATTCCCCGTCCCCCTGTGCTGCTCAGGGGGAGGAGGTGGAGAAATCGGGAGTGAAGTTGAGCCCGGGAAGAAGGGAGGGGTGGGGGAAGTTGTTTTAAGATTTAGTTTTTATTTCTCATTGTCCTACTCTGATTTGGTTGGTAATAAATTAAATTAATTTCCCTAAGTCAAGTCTGTTTTACCTGTAATTGGTGGGTGATCTCCCTGTCCTTATCTTGACCCATGAGCCTTTTTTATTTCCTCTCCCCTGGCCAGCTGAGGAGAGGAGTGATAGCGTGGCTTTGGTGGGCACCTGGTGTCCAGCCAGGGTCAAACACACCACAGACTCACAGAAGGGCCAACCTCAATTAAGGGTGTAAGCTTCTACAACAATATTGAAGGAGACATCAGGCAGCCTAACTGTGAACACCCATTACTGAATCTGAAATCACCACATTTCAAATGAGACTTTGTCTTACATAACTCCAACAAGGCATGTACAAGAACACACACTTCTGAAACTCCCTACCTTCTGTTCCCAGCCATATGCATTTAATAATATATTTTAAATTAAAAGATGACTTCTCATGTGGAAAGTAAAATTTGCCTACCAACCAGGAATCTTTTTGGTTTGCTGGCAGGAGTGATACCAACATGAAATCAATTCAAAAATAATCTATAATCAATTAAATTTACATTTATCAGTCCCTATGTCAGGATCCTGAGAACACTAATTAGCCTTATTTGCCTTGCTCAGCCTCACCTGGGGCCTTCACCTTCCCTCCTTGCACAGGGTCCCTTTCTGAACCATGCCATAGGTGTGCCTGTCTCCAGCCTTGTCCTGGCTGGACCTCGGACCTAAGTTTTAGGTAGCCAGTCTCCAGTCGTGTCTCTGGTCTCATCTCCTGGATGGACCTCTGGCCTGTGTTACAGCCCTGTCTTATGCTGCTCCTGACTTGACTCCCTAGAAAGACCCTGCACCTAGTTACCGTTATCTATCTATATAGATATGCACACTATGAATATGTAAAATGTCTGTATAAAAACACGCCTGACTGCATCTGCCTGTTGTTTCCCTCTCTAAGATCACCAAGTAGAATAAAGTTTGGAAAAAAAAAAAAAAAAAAAGAAAAAATAGGAAAAGGAGAAGAAATATATAAAATTAATTGTGTTTATCTGTGTGGTTTTATGTAATATACGCTGAAAACCCATAATTCTCCTTTCCAAACATCTTTATAGCTTCTTAAAGGGCAAGGACCGTGGCTTCATGTGTGTTAACTATATTCCATCCATTCCAAAGATTTTTGCACTTCTCCAAGGCCTCTTTATTTCCTACGGAAGGAATAAATTTGCCTGAGGTTGGGGTCAGGGAATGGACACAAAGAATAATTGCCCTAATAGGAGAGCAAAAAGAAGATCTAGAAGACTAAAATCCAGTGGTTTGACTCCTAGATGATTTTAAGTCCATAAAAGCCATTTGCTTTAACCTGGACCTCGTATATCTTCTCTCTCCACCCTGTGCTTGAGTCAAGGTTTTGATGAGCTTGACGAACCACAGTGAGTTTCTAAGTCAAAATTCTTTTCTTCCCGTCCTTTTGTACAAACCAAGATCCTCCTGTTGCCATCCAGGTTTCCAGTTTTACTCGTGCACCTCACTACAATGGCAGTCTGGTGGGAGGCCATGTGATGCAAGAGTGGCATGTTTATTTATGTGCTTCATGTGGGAGTATTATGTGACATGTGGAAGCGATGCAAACCCCCTGCTGTATACCCTGCATTGAAGCAGTCTGGTTTGTGTGTCAGCTCTTTATTATAAGGCACAATGTGCTGCACTTGCTGCATTTTCATTCTGTTTGAGCATCTCCCAATCTTACAACGTGCTAACTATCACTTTTACATTAATTCTACTTTTTAGAATACTTTGAACTCCGTGTAAATTCTCTGCAAAATTATTTATGTGTCTCAGTGCACAATGGCTTGAGGCTTTTTCTCAGACTCTGAAGGCTTTGGATAGAGGGTAAACGTAACATCAGTTTAAATCATTGCATTGATTAAAAAGAACATTTGGCTATTTTTAACTTCAGCTGTTTTCATGCCACTTGACAGCTCAAGTGGCCATTCTGAAGCTAGAACAAGCTTTGGTTTCTGAGAAACAATAGTTGCGTTGGTTTGCCGGGCCAACACTTCTCAAACCCGTGAAACAGGCTGAAGCAATGATCTGTGCTCCGTAATTGGGGTGTTTAGCTACACCTTTCTTTATATCATTTCTTCTTAAACTATATATATATATATATGTTGTGGGTTTTTCTAAACAAACTATTGTGGTTCTAAAGATATATATACATGTACAGATCAGCCTCTTTGCAGAAGAAAAGCATAATATCTCTGTTAAAATAAACAAAGAAAGATAACGCCAAACAGGTTAGCTCTCTTTTCTAAGACATTTCTCTGCATCCAGCCGCTCCAGAGCACCACTGCAGGAAACGTCTACAGGGAACTCTGAGTTTTGAGGGAACTTACAGAGAGAAACAAGTTTTAATAAGCTTAAGTTCAGTCTTGCACCATACAGTCAGAGGCATGAGGTAAAAGATAACAACCCCTTTTAAGGCTTGCTCCTTCTGTTTTCCTGCTGCAGTAATATATGTGTTTGGTGGTTGCATTACTCTCTAACAATTGTGATACAACTGGGGCAGTATCTGCATATGCATTTTTTTACCCCCTCCCCCCCCCCCCTTTTTTTTTTTAATCCACACATATAATTAAAGGGGTGAAAAATTTATCTGCATGGCTTTCTACTTTTTCTTTCCTCTTCCTTAATTCATCTTGCCTCCAGGGATTATCAAAGAGCAGTTAGAACTGAGTTGTTGAAAAACACCCTTGGAAAGTTCTCATGACTCCTAACACCAATGTACAAATGTTTTCTTAACGCATCCATTTCTGGCAATGACTGTATTTATTCTTTTCACCATCAGTAATACACATTATCAATGAGTATCCCACGTGCCCTTTCACCAGCCAGCCATCGGGTTGGGATAAATGAACTCCTCAGCCTCTTGTTAAGAAACATTCAACCATAATTTAGGATATCCAGACCCATTCCATCCCCCTGCCTTCTCCTTTCCCTTTCAATCCGCAGAGCAGTTCTCAAAGAAAACGGCTTGGAGAAATCTTTTTCTCAGGGACTGATGCCATCTCAAAGGTTCAGAAGGACTGGAAACTACAATCAGCATTTGGCTTTCATGAAGCCCTAGAGGGCCATTTCTGTCACACATGAAATGCACAACAAATAGCACAATCTCTGGTCTTAGAGTAGGCTTTGTGGAGGTGACAAGTCTATTGCAACAATGTAGGGCAACCAGCCTGGGTATTCTCCCTTGAAGTGCAATTTCGATTCTCCGTTGGTAAAAATCAGCATTGTTTTTTCTGACTTCAGTAGAGCTATTCCTGCTGACAGCTGCTGAGCTTCTGGCCAGCAGTTTCCAATTGCTTGATTTTATGGTAATTTCTGAATCAGAGAGGTACATGGATGGTCCCAGACCACAAAGCTTTCCCTTCCATTTAAGTAAATCTTTTAGTAAATCTAAATAGAGTTTGTGGGAAAACAAGAATTGGGTACTGAGTGTTGCTACCTTGCAGATTTCCATAGGAACAAAATGCAGTTATCTCCCTAGGTAGTCGTTTGATATAGTTCTGAAGTAATTCACCCTAGAAATATCTTTTTCTGTCATATTTATAGCAATTATGTCAAATAGTGAATTTAAATAATTTGAGTTGATTACTGCTGGTTTGTGAAAACACACAGTTTGACGTATTCACAAGTTTCAATTACTGTATGTGGAATGTAATTATGTGGAGTACAAAGCTCCAGGGGAAGCTGTGTTTGCTAAATACACCTTGTCTGAATTGCAATGATCTTTACTTTGTTTTTTTCCCCAAAATTCCAAAATATCATAAATTTTGTCAAACGTCTGATCATCTAGCAGATCCCACTTTTAAAAGCTCAGTAAACTGAGAGCAAATAGAAAATAAAAAATCATCACAATCTCAGCAACCTGTCTGCTATGTGAACACATAAATGTAATCATTCTTTAATTTTTTTTTTTTTTTTTTCATATTTTTCTGGCCACTGTTCAGGACTCCCCTGAGTACTGTTTTTTGCTCAGTGAAAGCTTAGAGTAAAATTTCATTTGTTTCAAAATAAGTCTTTGTAACAAGAAACTTGATAATGGTAATTTTTCAGCTGATTCACTAAGGGTTATTTAGGAGTAATTTTTTTAAAGGTACTTAAGGACTTTTAGTGGCCAACAGTTCCTTAAGAAAAAAAGACAAATCATCATCTGATCATCAAGTCTTGTCATGTGTGATAGTAGGAAACATAAAACAAACATATTATTTTCCACATATATTCTCCCAAATCCCACACAGATACAAACTTCCAAAAAATTTGTGGTTATAATGTGCTACAGAAAAGGAGCAGGAGGGCTGAAGTTCATGGAAGGTGGCAGGGGATAGAAGTCAGCATTTTGCCATGGTACTGATCCCACTGTTTATAGCAGCTTTCCTTTTTGTCCTTGTGAGACACTTCTCATTAGCCCCAGTGCCACAAATGCTGGCATAAATGGTATTTCTGTGAGCTCTGCAGACCCATTCACAGAACTTCCCATATGGAAATGCTGATTAAAATTTATATTACGCTTTTAAATATACAAAGTTTCAGAGCTGTTAAATTTGATCCTCTCTAAGGCATCTGTGTATTTCGTTTGCATCTCACAAAAACAGATCGACATTAAAATCCACTTTATTTGGGTTGCTGTGATAACCCCATATAACCCTAAATTCCTTCTGTTCATATTTACTCACATTCTTGGCTTCAGAAAGCCCTTATCCTTCTGATGCCTTTATTTTCCTTTCTAGTGAAGCTGTTTTCATATCTAACATGGGATGCATATCTGTTTATTTTATTTTTAACAAGCAGTGCAACAGACGTGAAGGAAGACATTCATGATTATTCTTTCTCCTTAAAGAATTACATGTCCTTTCTATTGTGTCATTTATCAAAACAATTCCAATTATTATCACTAAAATTTCACATTCCCTTCTTCCTAAAGAGCTGAAAAATATGCTTTTGACAGGTTTGACAATGGTTTGATTTGAACTTCTGCTTTAAAGGATTAGTAAAATCTTTTTAAAATATCTGGGTAAATAAGACTTTCATGCCCACAGCAGGAAAATTTATATCCGATAAACTGGAACTGAGTAGGGTAAGAAGTGAGCAAAAGCTTTCTTTTTGAGATAAATTATGTACCCCCTAGGTGTACTCAATTACAGTTTTGCTTTGACACAAGACAGCACCTTCCAGTTGTCCTTCGTGACTAAACATTTTATTGCAGTATCCTTAGCTGATATAGACTCCTAAAAAGGAATCAAGGTGGCATATTACTTTCTAATGTAACCACTGTGCCCCAGCATAATTCTGAAAGAATGTTGCTCTCGTGTTCTACTAACATTGGTGTTACGTTTTGAAGAAGAATATCATAATAGAAAATCAAAAACGAAAAAATGAAATCTATAATAATGCCTTTTGGTTTCAAGAGTCTTTGAATTAGACGAAAAATACAGCTAGAAATAATGTCTCACCTATTGACCATTTTCTACATAATGAATTAGATTATTACCATTTTTTAAATCTATAGGGATAGAATATAGGATAGAATCTATAGGACAGGGAGGCTCTACAGAAAGACTTGGATAGATTGGACCGATGGGCCAGCGCTAATGGAATGTGCTTCAACAAGGCCAAGTGTCGGGTCCTGCACTTGGGCCACAACAACCCCGTGCATCGCTACAGGGGAGAAGTGTGGCTGGAGACCTGCCTGGCAGAAAAGGACCTGGGGGTTCTCATTGACAAGCGGCTGAACATGAGCCAGCAGCGTGCCCAGGTGGCCAAGAAAGCCAATGGCATCCTGGCTTGTATTAGAAATAGTGTGACCAGCAGAAGGAGGGAGGTGATTGTCCCCCTGTACTCAGCACTGGTGAGGCCACACCTTGAGTATTGTGTCCAGTTCTGGGCACCTCAATACGAGAGAGATCTCGAGGTGCTGGAGCGAGTGCAGAGGAGGGCAACGAAGCTGGT
Source organism: Fratercula arctica (assembly GCA_947846985.1). NCBI lineage: Eukaryota > Metazoa > Chordata > Aves > Charadriiformes > Alcidae > Fratercula > Fratercula arctica. The sequence continues at coordinate 5,968,620 of CANTUZ010000001.1, forward strand.
GAAGGGCCTGGAGAATAAATCTTATGAGGAGCGATTGAAGGAGCCGGGACTGTTTAGCTTGAGGAAGAGGGGGCTGAGGGGAGACCTCATCACTCTCTACAACTACTTGAAAGGACACTGTAGAGAGGTTGGTGTTGGTCTCTTCTCACAGGTAATTAGCGATAGAACAAGAGGGAATGGCTTCAAGCTGCAGCAGGGGAGGTTTAGGCTGGATATTAGGAAAAAAATCTTCCCAGAAAGAGTGGTCAGACACTGGAATAGGCTGCCCAGGGAGGTGGTGGATTCACCATCCCTGAATGTGTTTGAGAGTCATTTAGATGTGGTGTTGGGGGATATGGTGTAGGGGAGAACTCTGTAGAGTGGGGTTGATGGTTGGACTCGATGATCCCAAGGGTCTTTTCCAACCTAAATGATTCTATGATTCTATTTGTATGAATTTCTAGAAAGGAGGAGTCTATATAAATGAGAATATATTGCCTTGCCTGAAGATGCGAGCAAGGTTTACATAAAAGTATAAGTGTATTTCCTTGTGCAGATATTTGGAAATTACAGAAATCTAGAATTAACTGTATTGGTGCCTCTTTCATGTATACAGCATATTATTCCAAATAATGCCATTAGAGCATATAATGACCTGACTACATGATCTTCACTCTCATCTGCTCACATGGCAGTGTTTTTCCACTGTTTTCAATTGCTGATCAATTAGTTAAAAACCCAGCAATGAATGTATAAGATGTGTTTTTCTGGGTTTCTAAAAAAAACAAATGAACAAACTGATACATGAGAATCAACCAGAGACAAAATAACTTCTAATGTCTGGCCGCAAATGCACGTCTATACACTGGCCACAGATGCATGGGTACCCTTAAACACAATATATGTTGTTGATGTTGGTATTAGCCAAAGAAGAAATATCAAAAAATAAACAGGGATTTATACAGATAGATGAGTGGCACAGGGAAAACAAATATGTTCTCTGCCGTGAGGACCTTTGGTGAAACTAGGGTAGTACTGGGCAAGAGCAAACCAGAATGTCAGCATGTTAGGGGCTGCTAAGGCATTGTTACCTAGGAAGAGGTCAGCAATGCCAATAATTTCCTGCATCTCTTGAAGCCTTCCTGAAGTCCGCTGGACCAAAGATGACATCCTAACTGATTTTTCCTCCAAATATTGCTAGATCTGTATTGCAGAAGTGTTCTCCATCACACTCTCCAAAGCAACACAAATATCAAGTATATCCAAAAAGCAAAAAAATAATTCTTTGCCTTGGGAAAATCTTGGATTCCTGACTGAGTGGAAGTAGCTACAGTTCCCCACTCTGTCAACTGCTGTCAATAATCCCAGCAGCAAGACTCTTCAGGCAGCGAGGCACAGATGAAGAAGCATTTTCATCACAGGACTTCCAGTAGGGCTCTAACTACAAGTTACTTCAATCAAAACACATTCATTATAGACCTACACTCTGTATGTTTCTAAATGAAAAACAACCCAGCACAGGTTAATTCAGGTTATCTGTTACTTTTTACTCTTGTGTTAGAAAAGAAGTAGGATTTTTTTCAGAGCAGTGGTACAAAACACTGCCTCATCTGCCTGTATGCTTAAATAAATATTCGTTACGCATTTAGTCTGTGCTGTCAGGAGTCTACTTTTCCCTTTGTACAAGACACTTCTCTTTATGAGTGTGGACATAGATTTAAAATCTAATAATTTTCCTTCCACTCCTGTCTTGAGATCCTTAGTAGCAGCTAGATAGCCTGACTCCTCTGTAATGGATGGACTCTTTCTGTTTCATTTCATTATTACATGTTGTGGTAGCTGGTGTGGAACAGCAGCATTAAGTATAATGCTATAGGAAGGTCATATCTTAGCTTTTACTTTAAAGGATCTAATGAATTAACTTAGCAACAGTATCAAATACTATGCCAACTGCATCTTTTAGTTAACAAGCAAAGTGTATTATAATTAATAAATTATCTTAGAGGCACAAATCATTTAATGACTTAAAGGTTAGAGATCGGTACAGACGAAAAGAGATGTAGACATGGAAAACATATGGAAAGTTTAATAAGAAGTAAAACTTTTCACATACATGGAATAAATTCATATTTAACCTTCCTGAGACATAAGAGCACTTCTGCCACAGGATAAGTGTGCTGTTTAGGTGAAATTAATTAATGCACCCTGTCTACCTTACAGGATCCATGGATTAGTGACTGGCTTTCAAGTGGCTTCTGTTCAGCAAAGGAAAGATCTAAAGGAATCAGATAGCTGGACCATCTTTAGTGAACACAACTGTTACTAAAGTTTCTGTTCTAAAAAGTAAAACTAAGGCTAGGTATTGCACCAATCAGTAGATGTGCACTATGTTTCAAGGGTAACAGTTGTTTCATGTTAGAATCCCGCTTCATTTGAATTTGAGCCAAAACCTGCTGAGGCCATGAGAAGTTTTGAATTTGCGCTATGAACTATAACATGCCCGTGAATCATCCTCTTAGGTCTAAATTAATTTCACCAAATTTAAGGCAGCTGAGAAGTCCGTAGTTGGTGCCAAGTTATAAACTGCTGCAGAGAATGTTTTTTGGTTTGCTTTTTTTTTATTTTGTGGTAGAGCCATGAAATTTCTAAGTAATCCTAATAACACATGTGAATCCCCCACAGACTTGCAGAAAATTGTGATATATGTGACATCCTTAGCTACCTAGATCTTTTCATTGCTGCCGCAAGACAGTTCAAAGGGAGACATTATTCAATTAATACAGAATAACACAGTGCAGTCACAGGCTATCAAAGAAAGAAAGAAGTTAATCACTTGAAAGGAGAAAGGAAATATTTTATGTTATTTACTCAAAGTAAGAATATTTAACCTAATACTGCATCAACTGTTGACGAAACCTGAGAGCATTTCAAGTGAAGAAATGAAGGGGGACAGTGGGGTTGTAAGTACTTTTTCAAATCTGGCTGCCTCAGTGTAAAGGATAAATTTCTCTGTTAAGTCCAAACTGAGTAGAAAAGCTACGATACTTCTCACAGGATGATTTAAAATGTTTACAGCAAGAGCATAGACCTCCTTTTGATCAACAAGAGAAGTGTCTTACCTGAACCCACCTTTAATAGTCTCTGTAACAAGTTAGGAAGTCTACACATCAAACTCAGTAGAAATCATCCAATTTTTTAGTTATTGAAGCTCCAAAAGTAGAAGAAAAGGTGCTACCATAAACAGGGAGAATCTAGGCCAGATCTCATACACACTTAAGGCTGTGCCCACAGTGAGGAGTGCAGTAAAATGGGAACAGATATGTTCCAACAACACAGTAAGTGGAGACAACCGGGAGATTCCCTTCAAAAGTTCACCCTGTTATGAAACAAAATCAGGATTTTAAGCTCCTGATTCACTGTAGATTAATCAGAAACTCTAGATTCACAAAAATTTGCTCAGACTGTGAAACACCTAATGGAAAATTCTCCAAGCAAAGCTGAGCAGTTTTCAAGGCCAGGCCAGGTCAGACAAGGATTCTTCATTAATATAAATAAGGTAACATTTGAATTTGAAAGGGTTTTCATTTTTTGTCATCAAAAGGTGTTTATGTTTGATAACGAAAATCCAAATCCAGTCCTGAAATTGAAATTCATGATCAGGGAGACAAAGAGGTTTGAAGTCTTTCCTTTTCGTTTTAGATAATTTCAGAATTGCACTCAATATACTAATTCTAGGGCTGGAGTTTAAAGATTTGCTTTTATTAGCTCTGATTTTAGATGCTTTCTGGTATGCCCTATGGCAAGTGATCTCTTCTGCTCTCCTTTGGGCTGAACTTGGACGTGGGTTGCAGTACCACAAGTCAGCACCAGACCAAAGACTTTCCCCTTGCCCTGTGATTCGTCTCCCACTTAGTCCCAGAGCCCAGTAAGTGACTTGATTTAATCAAAGTACCAACCAGGAATAGGCCGTTGACATCTATACTTGTTATGTTACCTTAAAGCTGCAAGAGTCCTCCCATTTAAACACTATGGTAGTAGAGGACCAGCAAGTCTCAGCAACCTCAGAGTACAGGGGCCTGTCCTGATGCGGTCTGGTCTACAAATAAGGTTTTAACAACACGGGATGAGTTAGAATTTAAACCCTGAGTCTGGCACAGGTTAAATATAAGTGTCTCTATAAGCAGGTCTGGCCCAACCACTGTTGTTGTATGAGCTAGAACGTATTCCAACATGTGTTAATTTGCACCAGCCACGATACGATTTATCTGCTCAACATAGGCTTACTCTTTTGCTAAGGAACAGTTTTTGATTAGAAATCTTTAGCTGAAAATCAGAAGATCTCATACTCTGTTTTAAAATAAATAATTTCTTAATTTTTCAGCACAGAAATGAGCACTCACATTTAGGCACCAGAATGGTGATCAAAGAGGTTTCTGTTTAGGATGATCTCTGGCCTCAGATTTTTCACAAATTTTACCTCCGGTTCCCAAATGAGCTCAGCTAATAATCAGTGGCTTATTAGAAAGCTTCAAGAAACAACATGTCTTTTCAACCTGCCTACAAGGTCAAAAAAACTTCCAGCAGGATTTAATATACGTACACAAGCTTGATGTATCGAAGTGCTGCATTTTTTTTACAATGTTAACAGTTTGATGAGAATATCAATTAAACATGACTGTGTAGTTAAGATTTCCATCTCCAAATGCAGCTGCAGCAAGTAACCGGACTGCTAATCAAAGCCGTGTTATAATTTAGCACTGATGAGGAAAACAGTAGCCGTCAGAAGGGAATGACAGAAAGGAGGCAGCTGCTTTCATATCATTTTAGTGTCCGTTTCTTTAATGAGCCTGAGGAGACAATTCCCTGCTGACTATTCATTAATTAATGGAATTTATGAGAGGAGAAGGGCTATCAGCATGCAAACAAGTAGAGAACAGGTGATGACGGTCTTCTATTTGCAGGGAATGAGCAAGTTGAGAGAAGGAAGCTTTTGAATAAAGGAAACAGTTTGAAAGAGATATTTAGTAGGATGCTAAGTTCCCAATTCTTTGACTGGGCAGAATTTACGGAGGTATGTTATTCGACTCAGCTTCTGAAATATCCATGGCCAGATCAGGAAGAAAGGAGAAAGCAATCCAGAGGATTCAGCAGATGATTCTTTCCCATTTGGAGTGAAAAACAAGCATTTTGCCCTGACTTGCTTGCATTAATAAACAGTTTGTTAGATGCTGCTAGGAAACATTGCCTCCTTCCTGCATGGTCTTTCAAAGTTATCCCAGAGTCTTGCCCTTTGTTTGGGAAGTCTGAGGTGCCTTGAGTGAGTCTTGCAAGGCAAACCAAACTCTTTCCCACCCATAAAGATCTCAGGGTGCAGGGCAGATTGCGCCGAAATCAACCTGCAGAGATTATTAAAGAGAAGACAGTATCGCAGTGCTGGGCGTCAGCCACCCTTCTGTCAGGCTGGAGACCCTTTGCATATGGATGGAATCGTAGGGGAGCTGAGATTGCACAATTGGTTGTAGCCTCATGGTATCAGTTCACAAAGGGATTCTTTGAGCCTCTTTGCACAACTTGAATTCATGTAATATTAAACACCCGCAGGCCAGATTCCAATTCGTTCTCTTTGTTCTGATCATAAAGTGTAAAGTAGCTGGATTTAGACACATTTGTACTGAAGAAAACTGCCGATAATGCTGATTCTGTCTGTTTTCTACGCGGGCCATTATGTGTAGGATGTGTGAGGAACATGGTGGAGCTCAGCTCTGCAAGTTCAAGCTCCTTAAAGACTTGATATTAGCAGCATATGTCAGAGCAGCCACGAGTCTGCTGTAAACAGGACACGCTGAGGCAGCAAAGACTGGACATGTGAGAGAGACTCCAGCCATAAAAGCTCCAAACCGTATCCTATCATGTTTTGGGGATTTACGTTAGAAAGGCCATGGTGACAATCCCACTTGTACAATATGCCACTCATAGAAGTCTGTTCCAGAGAATCTTGCATCTCTTGCATATGCAGTAGCCAAACACAAGGATTTCATTCTTGACACTAGATACCACACACAAACTGCTCCACATATGTTCGCAGGGTGGGTAGCTATAGCACGTGCTTTTTCTACTAGAGTTTCTAAATGTCAGGGATGTTAACGCATTTTTCTCAATGGCTGCTCTGTTGGGTGGATGGTGGAGAAATAAACAAACAACAAAAAGAGTTGAGCAATTTTATCCAAGGTCATAAGCAATGACTTAATGCAAAACATGCCTGGAATGCATCATAAAATTAAAAAAGGCATGGCAATTAATATGAGCAAATATGGAACACAGGAAGCACCTCTCTTTTTATATGATATTGTTTTATCACATGTATTATCTCGAGGTGGGGAGGGAGGAGGATTTCAGTAACAACGTGGAGACTTGGGTAACTAGGGATAAGGCACAGATAATAAATAAATACAAGTCCTTGATTCCATCGTAAGTATATATGAAGTTAGGTTTTAAATTTGTCTATTAAATATTCTTAATTTTATTGCATTGCTCACATCTCTGTGCATTTATTTCCAAAATCTGTAGCTCCAAGAGTCCTATGAAAACCTCAATTTTATTATAAGGTAGGTTATAATAAGAAAATAAAAGGCACCAACCAAACCCAAAACAAAACGATGAAAGTAAAAGTGTCTATTTTAGAGCATTGTCTTAACGTTTAAACCAGTCCTGGGTTTCTGTTTGATTTCTTTGGTATTGTAAGGGGTAATCTGCTCAGCCCCTCTTCCTGACTTTTTGGGAGTGACAATACCAACTTTCTGGGGGAAAGGACTGTTGTTATACAAGACCTTCTGCCTGTGTGAAATTCATCCATTGGTTCCAGCCTGGTTCAAGACTTCAAGATAATTTCAGTACAAGCATGAAATAACGGGGGGGGAGGGGGGGGGGGAGGAGCGGAAAGAGTAAGGAAATTGTAGTAGTCCCCTTCACACTACCTTCATGCAGGACTGTCTGGTAGAGAGAGGAAACCTGTCTTGTTTCACTGAAAAATATTCCATTGACTTCTAATACTATGCAGCTTTCTTGGCCCAGCCATTTCATCGGTGTGAATGAACTGTAAAACCCCTTGAGATTAAGTCCCATGCTGCTAATTACAAACAGGCATTCAGACGTGAACTTAGGCTTCCGTATTTCAATGAGAAAGGTTGAAAATTTTGACCATTTAGCTCCTTTCGTGGCTAGAAATATATGTCTAATGACATCTTCAACCCAACCACCAGTGAAAACATGACAGACGGAATCCATATATTTTTTAAATTAGTTGACATGAGTATTATAGCAATGGTGTCTATCAGAAAAGACAGGTGGATTGCCCAAGGTAGCGCACACCAGACCCCGGTGCCAGGCTGCCAAACTATTACAAAGATTTCCCCATACCTGAGATGGCAAAACTAGCAGAAGTTGAGAGTGATGGTTTCCAAAAGTACTTAGGACGAATCCGTATGCAATTCAAAAGGATTCTAGCACTCTAAGTTATAACCAAAACTGTATCAAGGGTATTAGGGAAGAAGGAAGAGGTGTTGTTTTTAAGGGGAGAAAGAAAAATAAATAAAATCAATGTTTTCCACCTTTTTCTCGTTTTCAAACATTGAAATCGCCAGTCGAGCAGCTCTTTTACACCTACATGGCCTGGCTGTGCTGAGCCCCAACAAACCTGACCAAGACAATGGGAATGAAACAGCTATCGAAATACAAAGGGGTTGTGTATATGGAAACCCTGTGGATGGAGTACAGACACCCCAGAGCCTGGTGCAAGAACCACACAGCTGGAGCATGTCACAGTGACTCAGACCTTCAAAACCAGCTGACTTAATTGCACCACAATAAAGCATAAAATTAACAGCTTTATCCACTCCTTTCATTTGACAACACTTCTTCCTCTGACACAATCTGCTTCTCCCACACAACAAAATCTCCAACACCATCTGTAAACAATGAGTTCTTAACTGATTGTATACTCAGTTGTACATCAAAGTTGATGACAGGTGTTTTTAAAATATACATAGTGCACATTTAGTGGTCTTACCTTAATAAAACCAGCAGGATGTCTGAAGAAATCCAGTGAGAATGCAGCCAGCTTCCTAAGAAAAATAGAAATAAATGAATGAATAAAGGCTGTAATCAAAACTATGACTGTGGCATACATAAAGATGGCCATTCTGGTGTGAACTTTGTAGGCCAGCAATACATGAAGATACACATCCTCCTCCTCTCCCCAGCCTTTGCTTCACCCCAGCTGCAGATGAACATTTAAACCTATTTGCTGCTAATATTAATTTTCTTGTCCCAGGTCTGATCAGCATATGAAACCTGCCTATATATTGCATCAGAAATGATAGAGGAAATTAATAATGATTGAAATGCTTGCAGGTCTTATCTTTTATGATACGAGTAATAGGACAACTAATTTCAAAACAATTGCTGAACCTTCTTTCCAGATTTCTGGAAGACTTTTCTTTAGTTCCACAGCTTTTTTCATCATTCCTGAGGGTTATCATTATTTTCTTTTCATATTTAATGAAGGCTTGAGACTAATGAAACTAAAAAATTCAGGTTATTAGAGGCTAAAATAAGAATTACTATTAATTTAAGGGAAAAGCTTTAAAAATAATGATATTGTCTTACTGTTCTTCATGCAATTTTGAGGCAAACAATAAAATATAAAGGCATATAACTCCACGAGTGATGAAAAGATCTAATTGTTGGCATTACTACTCAGGTTTTAGTCGTGATATAAGACAAGGGGACACTGAATAGAGTTGCAGGAAGAAAATGCAAAGCTTGTTAAGAAACACTTCCTTCTTCATAAGATTCTTGTTGAGCTTCTAAAACTCATTGCTACAAGATATCTCTGAAACCAGAAGTCAAAAAGATAGGAAAGAGGTCTCATGTCTGACTTCACAGAAAAGTAAAAATTAAGTCCTGCTTCTGCTCTCTGACAAATTCTTTCAGTTCTGATCAGAGAACTTCTCACTCAAATACTTTGGCCTCTGTGTTTCTTTGATGAAATGACCAAATGAAGTACTATAAGGATGGGTTTTGGGGAGTTGTTTTCAATGGCTCAGACATGCACCACTAATTGTTCTGGGATGCATGAAAAAGCCTAAAAGTAAGAAGCTGAATTATGACTGATTTACCTCCAGTTTCCTTACACAGATCTGTCCTAAAATACTGAGAACATGAGTTCATAAATGCAATGTGTGTTCCAAAGTCATTGGACTTCCCACCTAGTTATAACAGAATAAGCACCTAAGTTACAGCACCCTGTAGAAGAAGGTTTTAAGAACCTTTTAGGATATATATTTCCTGGTAACTCAACTAACAACCAACTGTAAAGTTAATTCAAATCTCCTCAAATTTGCTGCCCACAGAGATAGATCTCCTTGTTTCAGAACCAAGTTCTTTCTTCCCCTTTTGAACCTCATTTTGGTTTAATTTAACTGCACCTTCTTGCAGAGTTGAAGACCCCAGTCAAATCATTTCTCTGATGACATCCCATGCCTTGCTACACAGGCTTGTATCGCCTTCTTCCTGCTTACGGATGGTGTGCAAATATATTAAGGCATTGACTTCTGCCAGCTATACCATGGAGAAACTCTTCATGAAGGGAACATGAGCAAAGAGGACATTAGAGCTACAGCTGGAACCCATAAAATATCTTGAGGAAGGAAGTTGTGGGGAAGGTACAGGAATTACGTTTTCTGAAAGCTACAGATTGATGTTACCTTCACCAGGAAAACTTCTCCAGTTCTATTAACTGTAGGAGGAGACAAGACTGGGAGTGGGGTATTTGAAACAGATGTGGATGGGAATGAAGCTCTAAATTCATTTATTTAGAGAGTAAAGATGGGGTTGATCATGTTTTCTAAGGCTGGTTGCATTTCTTGTTTTGCTTTTCAGTTTCTGTATTTTTCCATTTTCAGATTCTGAAAGATAGGAGACTGTCAAACAAGCAAGCAAACAATGCACTTCTTTCTATCATTCTTTTTTAAAATTCCTGTTATTAGAATTGTAAATCCTGGAGGTCCATTCACTCAGAAGGAGGGATCAGCAGGTGTTTTATATATGAAATCTGCAAAGATTTTGCTTGATTTTCAACAGAAAAATAAAAAAAAAAAGTAATTTAGTGTAGATCACAGAGTTAACCAGTAAGAGACGAAAAATAATCCAATCAGTCCTCCAACACTGCAATTCTGTGTTCTGCGACTGAATAATCGGATCCTTCAAACTCCACACTAGAGTTTATTCTGCAATTTACCCTGGAGTGTAAACTCTAGGTCCTTGTCCACCCCAGTTTCTTTAAGGTTAATGTTAGCACGGCTGTAACATCATAATGGCAATGTCAAAACAAATTCTGAAGTCACATGGCACGTGAATAGAATTTATGAATCAGATTTGAGAGGCAGAAAGCAGGCGCATTCCTCACTCGCATTGCCCTTCGCAATATTTCCCTCGGATGGTGAGGCCTTTCCAGTTAGCCCAGTCTTCTTATTGATTGTAAGAAACAGTCCAGCCCCATCCTTGATGGGGTATCAAAATGGGTATCAAAAACCTTGATACCTAGAATTTCCACTTCCTGACATGTTTTTATACATGTTTATATGTGTTTTAACCAACATATGTTTATATCTAGTAGAATCGATGGTATTTACAGTAGGTTTACACTGTTGTGCATTTATTGATTTCAGTTGCATTTACTCCTATTTCACCGTGGCGTTACTGGGAAGAGAGTCATGCTCACAGCTTTTATGATGATTTGGGATCTTTTCAAAGAGATGTGGAGAAAAACACTGCTGTGAGCAATTTGGCATAATTTATGCCAGATATTATTATTTTCCTTTATTTTCCATCTATTACAAACGCACATGACTTATTGGAGATGCTGGTTCTTGTAGAGAAAAAAACCCTCATAAATTCCACTGAGTAACAAAATATTTTAAGTGGCTGTATATTTGAGTAGCTCATAAATATGCCTGATTTCAGCACTGGTTTTACTATATTTTTAATTTTCTGACAGATTTGCCATAGTTTTAAAGGTTTCATCTGAAGCCATCTGGTCTATTTAAAGGGCACAATGTACTTAACTGTGCAAAAGGCACTTGATCCCATGAATGCACTTTGCTAGTAATGGGATAGTCATTTTCCAGGCCAGTAAAAAGCTATTACTCACTGGAACACAAACAGATTGTGAGAGGGAACGCTCATGCTGATGGCTGGCAGCCTGACAAAGGGAAAAGGGAAATATGGCCCTTTCCTGAATTAAGTTGCATTGACTCTATCTGTTCCAAACATTTGACTCAACTCCATTCTTCTCATGATACTTATGACAATAATAGGATAACAGATTTATGTCATGAAGGCACTGACCTTTGTCAGCGGGAACACTTTGACAGGAAAAGATGTGATATGCTGCTACGCTCTATAATTTTGACAATGACTGACAGTGTGGCTGTATGTCGACATGGCAGAGCTTATGCTTATGTTTTTACATTGTCATCCTTGGATTATCTTCTGGGTTTTTTTTTAGTGTCTTTGATCGCATAAACCGTTTCTAATGAAATTGCTAGATGGTGGCAAATCATGCAGCCAGGAAGCCTTGATTCACCCCACACCCACAGAAGTAACTTGTGCTCCAGGGAAAGATGGATTTGGGTAAAGTGACAGGTAAACCTAGTGAACACTGATGCTTCCATTCTTTCACTCTAGGGTGAGGAGACGCTCAGTTTAAGAAAACCCAGTTCATATTGGCTACTTTGTTTTTGAATGTTGTATATTGATGATGAACATTTGATTCTGCTCATTTTTCCATTGAAGAGCTGGATTTGATGGAATGTGAGCAAATTTAAATTTACTGCATGGAATCTGAATACTTAGGAGATAATCAATATATGAATGAAATTATTTTTCTTTGTCTTCAGGACTGGTAGATAGAGACATTTCATCACTGTAGTAGAGAAGAATCCCGTCCATAAGAAACAGCTATATATCCATGTAGTTAGACAAGAGGAAAAGTAAAGACGCGTAGAAAAAGCCATTTTTCTAAAGATAGTGTGCAAATGTTCAGCATCTTCTTTTCGAAATTAGAAATAATATCTTCCAATTTACAGCTCAGTAGTCAAACTGAACTGCTTATACTGCCTGGTTTTCCTATCTGAGTAACGACGACTTATTTTGGGGGGATTGCAGCATAGCAACGTGGCATGGTGTGCAGTGTTCAACTCGGGGTTTTTTTGGTCTAGCATGAAGAATATCTGCAGTGCTGTGCAGTGCAAGCAAAATTGACAGCCTCTGCCCTAGAGGACCTTATCTTGCAAACTCTTACACATGAGTAATTTCATTCACTTGGAGTTTATTTCTGTTCCCAGTGAAATCACTGGTGAAATTCCCAGTAACTCCAGCAGAGCAGGATCAAGACCAAGAATATTAACATTGACTTATGTGAGAGCTCTCAGAGAACAAATCAAACCGGAATGCAATCAAAGCAATGAAAACTTGTTTTCCATCTTTCACCTTTCATGATCTAGGTATAAAATTGCCTAGATGTAGCATCACTTTTCATTCAGCTCTCTGAGTGACATATAATGAGGTTTCATTGTTCACTATGACACTTTGACAAATGTTGTGTTACTATTGCTCTTAAGAGTGACTATACAAAACATCCCCACTTGGGAAACATAGTGCGAGTATAGTGAGAATCCAAATGAATTATGCATGAAACATGAGAAAGGAAGCAAATGTTAACTAATTTCAAAATGGGTCAAAATCATGACAATTTAGTTGGTGACAAGTGAAGTAATTTTTCTAAAATATTAACCAACTATGTCCCTTCTGCCAGATTGATTTGCAGAGCAGAAAAGATCATTTTCCAGGCAGATGGGGAATTTCCCAAGCAGAGGGGAATTCAGTTTCTACATGCCAGGTATAATGAGAACCAATAAATTAGGCAAAACTCCTGTTTACCTAAGCTGAAATATTGATGACCAAGCCCATGAGAATGCTAATGTCTGCATTCATCATTTTTTTTAAGTCTAGAAATTTAGAGCACAGTAGCACATGTTGTGATGGATCTATATATCACAGATACAGTAACATTAGAGAAGGTACCAACCACAGAATACAAATATAATACAACTGAATAATTTAAGTTTCTTCCACACAAATTTCATTTTTATCAGCTAAAATGAACTGGGATGTAGAGCAGTACTAAGAATAAAAGGTATGCCTTGAAGTACTGAGAGCAGATTAGAAGATTTTTTCACTTTTATGTTACCAGTGACTATAAGCTGGTATGCAAGCTACGTGACATGATCTGGTGGTCTTCATCCAGTTCCCAGATTGTGACACCATATGGATCCTTCATATGTCAGTGTCATCCAGGCACAAGGATTGTGGCAAACCTTTCAAGATAGAAAGCTACCGTATGACTGGGAAACAGCAAGTTCAATAGCTTAAGTTAAGAGAACAAAAATGATCCACATAACTAAAGGCCTTTAACTCCAACTTCCAAAGAATATATTCAGAAGAAGAGAATAATTAAACACATGAAAACAAGTGGAAAATGGGTTAAAATACAATTCTCATTTAGCACCAGAACATCACATGACAATAATCTGTTAATTTAGACAAAAAAAAAAAAAAACAAAACGGCCTGTAAGAAACTGTAGCCCCATCTCAAGGGCGTGTCAACATATGCAGGGGAAATCAGACATGAGGGTGTTCTAAGAGTTTGTGCATGACTGCGCAACTATGCAGTCATTGGCAGGATAGCTTGTCAAACCGGAGTGTGTTGATGGAGGGTGGTAGTGGATGGACACCAGGATGGATGCACAGGTGGAACACGTATGGATGGACAGCATGTGCATGGATAACACATATGGAGTCCTGCAAAGGAACAGGCCATAGGTCCTGTTGAGACTTTATGGGTCAGGATCAGAGGGGAGATCATGAGAAAAAAGGAAGTCGTGTCACTCATCTGCTAAAGACAACCTGATCAAAAAGAGGCAATGAATGAAACCTCCTTGAAATCTCCTGTTCACTAGTCTTGGTCTCGTGGAAGATTTTAACCGTATTCGTTAGGAGGATCACACAGCAGGGCACAAGCAATCCCAGAAATTTCCAGATTGTTTTGACAGAGTTGCTGGTGGGTTGAATGGAGTAGCTTTTACTGCACACAGTTGCATGCGGCATGGGAAAGAACGGGATCTGGATCTGCTAATCATGAATGTAATACCGATTCAGGGATGTAATGTAATGAATGTAACACTATTCAGGGATGCGACAGTTGGCTGCAGTGACTTTGAGATCAAACATTAAAATTCCTGAGAGAACTGAAGAAGGTGAGTAACAAAATAAAGATGTTCTGGACTTCAGGAGATCAAACAATTTTTTTTTTCAGAGAACTGTTAGGCAGGTTCCCATGGGAAACTGCCCTGAAGGGCAAAAAGGCCCAGGAATCCTGACTGATTTCATGAGGTTAAACCTGGTGAAGTGCAAAGTCCTGCACCTGGGTTGGGGCAACCCCTGTTATCAATACAGGCTGGGGGACGAAGAGATTGACAGTAATCCTGATGAGAAGGACTTGGGGGTACTGGTGGATGAAAAGCTGAACATGACCTGGCAATGTCAGCTCACAGCCCAGAAAGCCAACCGTACCCAGGGCTGCATCCCCAGCAGCATGGCCAGCAGGGCAAAGGGGGTGATTCTGCCCCTCTGCTCTGTTCTGTTAAGATCCCGCCTGGAGTACTGTGTCCAGCTCTGGAGCCCTCAGGACAGGAAACAAATGGATCTATTGGAGCAAGTCCAGAGGAGGGTCACAAAAATGATCAGAGATCTGGAGCCCCTCTGCTGTGAGGACAGGCTGAGAGACTTGGGGTTGTTCAGCCCAGAGAAGAGAAAGCTCCGGGGACACCTTACAGCAGCCTTCCAGTACCTAAAGGGGGCCCAGAGGAAAGATGGGGAGAGACCTTTTAGTAGTGCCTGTTGTGACAGGACAAGAGGTAATGGTTAATGGTTTTAACCTAAAAGAAGCTGGATATATGGAAGACATTTTTCACAGTGAGGTTGGTGAAACACTGGCCCAGGTTGTCCAGAGAGGCTGTAGATGCCCCATCCCTGGAAACATTCAAGGTCAGGTTGGACGGGGCTCTAAGCAACCTGATCTAGTCCCTGCTCATTGCAGAGGGGTTTGGACTAAATGACCTTTAAAGATCTCTTCCAACCCAAGCTATTCTATGATTCTATTTTCACAGACAACCTTCTCAAAATACAAGAATGGCCCATCCTGATGTGCAGGGACTCGAGCAGCTGTAACAGAGGAACAGCACGGATAAACAGGGATATCTAGACTCAGCTGAAGCACAAAAAGGAAGTAAAAAGAAGGAAGAAGCAGAGTTGGGTTGTCTAAAATGACTGTAGAGACATTTCCTGAGTGCGCAGGGATGGAGATAGAACAGCCCCACAACTCAGCTGGAGCAGTCTACCAAGAGATGTGAAAGGCAACACGGAGATCTTCTGTAAGTACATCAGCAACAAAAGGCAGGCCAAGGAAAATGCTTGTCTCATGCTGAAGGGGGCTGATGACACAGTGATGAAAAATGCAGAAGTCTGGGTCACTCTATACTTTCTTTGCCCAGCCTTTATTAGTCTCTATAAGTCTGCTCTCACCTTACCAGATCTCTGTGCCTAACAACAGAGTTTGGGGAGTGAGGGAAAGCACAACAGAGGAATAGTACCAGGAACCACTCTAGCAAACATGTAAAAAGCCATGGAAATAGTTGAGATGTGTCCAAGTATACTGCAGGAGCTGATGTCATTTTGAGACTGCTTTCTGCCATTTTTGAAAGATACCGACAATTGCTGGAGTGACCAAGTGACTGCAAAAAAAAGGCAATATTACACTCAATTAGAAAAAGTAAGGAGAGGGATACAGGAAATTACAGGCTCAGTAAAGAGCAGAACAAAATCTTGGGACTGGAACAACTCTGCGCAAAAGCACAGTCTGAGGACCAACCCTCTATGGAGCATCTCTGTAGAAGAGGATATAGTGCCTTGATGGGTAATAAGTTGAACATCGCTATCTGCAGCATGTCCTCACTGTCATAAGAACTAAGCACTTTTGGATCTGCATCCACAGCAGTGTAGCCAGTCAGCTGAAAAAAGTGATGATGCCCCCCAACTCAGCTACCCTGAAACGATATCCAGTGTCCTATGGCTAGTTTTGAGTTAAGTAGGAGAGTGACAAACTTCTTCCAGCAGAAGCAACCAGGAAGATTCATGGTTGGAGCAGATGACATACAAGGAGGGATTGAGAGCTGGAGTTGTTTAGCTGGGGGAAGTAAAATCTGTCTTCAACTATAAAAATGATAGAGGACATAGACAGGCTCATCTCTGAAGTTCACAGTGAAAGTACAAGAGGCAGCAAGGGAAATTCAGTTTGGATATTAGTGTAATAGCTTTTGTGATGAGAGTAATTAAGCACTGGAGCAGGTTGCTCAGAGAGCCTATGGAGTCTCCATCCTTGAAGAGGATCCCTGTGCATTCCTGGGAAACCTGGTCTAACTTTGAAACTGGTCCTGTAGAGGACCTGCAGAAGGTTGGACTAGGTAATCTCAGAGAGCTTTTCCAACCTTAATTACTCTGTGATTCTTTGTCTTTAAGTATATAACAAAGAACTGATGAGTGAGTTGTGAACAGTAGCATCCTGGTAAAAAAAAATCTGTCCCAGCAGAAGGAGGCTACCAGAGCAATTTTCTTAAAGAATTCCCATTGAAGTTTCGGTAGAACAGCACTTGGAAGCTGCAGTCCAGTGATTTATTTCTTTCTGACATGTAAAAAGACTGTTTCAACTGTAACCTTATTCTGAAAAAACATCCTGAAATCTTCAGCCAGTAGTAAAATGGAAAATTCATCACTACCTAATTTTTTTGGGAAAAAAAAAAAACAACTAACCAACCAACCAACCAACTGGAAAGCAGAAAACCGTTGAGAAAACACTTTGCAAGTAGGATTGAATCCAGTGTAATATGAGGGGATACAAGTTATTTTGATCCAAATCTTTGGCTCCCGATACAGCTTCTTTGCACTGATCTGTTATCTTAATGCTGAGCTGGTAAAACTCCCGGGAATTCTCCTTCTGTAAGGAAAATCCTAGCTGGCAGAGAAAGCAAGTATAGCTGGCTTTGCTGCAGGGTACTGAAAAGAAGACCATTTCCAGGGCAGGGGTGGGAAGCTAAAATAGCTCGTTACGATGGGTACTGGTTTTGACAGTAATGAAGATGACTATCACTTCTCCATACCTAAATATGTTGCGTAATGAGACTACCAAAAATAGGTATATATTCCACATAGTTTGGGGAAACGGTTTTGCCTTATTTAAAAAAAAAAAAAACAAAACAAAAAAAAAAAAAATCAAAACCAGCAACAACAAAAAAGCTGAGATTCACTGATTTTTGGAAGCCTTTAAATTTATTAAAATAATGCTAGAGGAAAAAATACCGATATTACTTATTGTAGGAATTATTTCTTCTGGGAGAGTTACATTGTTTTCCATAGCAATAATTGAAATGTGATGCTGGATTCTGATTTTTCTTAGAACTATATAAATCCAAAGCAGCACAATTATTAAAGTATTTGTTATGAATATTTACATGGTTTTCTGAGAGCAGATTTTAGTTCATACACTTCCAGTCTTCAATCTTCTTCCCCCCCCCCCCCCCCCCCCCCCCCCCGGTTTTTTTAACACCAAGGGACAACTGACTGTAGCACAGAAAGAATTGATATAATCAGCATTTTAAAGCACACTCCCTTTGAAACTATAGCCTGCTAAACATTTAGGAACACATTTCATAAAACACACGAAAGACTTACTTGCTGAGACTAATGAGAAAAACATCAAAACTGTATAAGCCATATATTTGTATTTTCTTAGGACACGCTGCTGAATTCTAGACAAACCTGACCTGCTAATAAATTTTATTTGTGAATAATGTCAGGCTATAAAACACCGCACAATTTTCAGTACAGCCCAGAGACTAAAAATTCTTCCTCTGCCATTCACATTCAGTGTAGTTCTGGATTCCAGATGAAATTCCAGACAGGAAGATTTATGCAATGTGCACAGAGTGCATTAATCCACTGAACTACAAAGTCCATTAATTTTGAATACTGCTATCAATTGCACTACATGACATGGTGATAACTACATTATTACCTTTATAAAAATGCCTTTCCTGATACTGAGGGCCTCATTTTTACTCTCTGGATACTTTGTACAGTTTTGTACATGCACATGGGTAGGCAGAAATCTCAAACACACATGCATATATGTTAAATATTTGCATTAATATTTATTACATCTTTAGTATCATAACGTCATTATGCTCATTTAATTAAATTAAAGACCCATCAACTTTGTTATTGGTTTGTTTTTATTGTCAAACATTGTAAATTAAATTATCCACAAATGGAAACTAATGAAATTGAAGGCTGACAATAGAAAGGAAATCAACTATTCTAACCCATTTTGGTGAATTTGAAAGTACCAGACTAAGAGTGTAAGGAGGAATTCTGGTTCGACTGAACCATTCAATTTCATGGAGTCCAGGTGTGCTTTTCAGTTTTAGAAGAGAGACTCACATTGTCTAGATTCAGATACTTATTTTGTTTACCTTAAATGAGAAGGGGAGAACTAGATGTTACTTAACAAGTCAGGGCACATTATTGTGCAGATCAGCTGATTGAACATGATCAAAGAGATCTCAACAGGTTGGTGAGATGGGCTGACAGAAACCCCATGAAGGTCAACAGAAGCAAATGCTATTCTGACAAATATAAGAATTTGTTTCTCTCTCTCTCTTTAAAAAAAAAAAAAAAAAAAAAAAAAAAATGGAGGGTGTCAAACACTGGAACAGGTTTTCCAGAAAAGCTGTGCAATCTCTGTCCTTGTGTGCATTCAAGACTCAACTGGAGACAGCCTTGAATAACCTGATCTAATCAGACCTGCTTTGAACAGGTGGTTGGACTAGAAGCCTTCCAGAAGTCCTTCCAACCTAAACTATTCTCTGATTCTGTGACTTTAAAAACTAGATTTTATTGCCATCTTCATCAAACAAATGGATGCTTATAGATACTCTCTTGGATGTGCGGAGTCATAAGATAAGACATGAAAAACATGAGCTAATAAATATAAGGAAAAATGTCATCCTGAGAGTAGTCAGGCAATGGAAAATGGGACAAAAGCAATCGTGAAATTTCCAAGCTTGGAGATATTCAGGACATGGCTGAAAGAGATCTTGAGCAACCTGATCTAATTTTGAGGTTAGCTTTGCTTTTTATGGGAGCCTGGACTCCACCTACTCAAGAGGTCATTTCAGCTAAAATCATTGTATGACTCTGAATGTATAAAATTGCCTTAAATTATCTTTCCATTTTAGGGGCTTACATGAAAACTTGCCTTACAAGACAAATTCTGCAATTATTTTTTGATAGAAATATCAACATCTGGTGGCAAAAACAGAGCAGCATTTCTCTTTTCTTCAAGCACACATATTCTGTGAATTATTTTACAGCAATTTCTGGTTCAAGTTTGTACCTGCAAAGATATAAGTCTCTACGAAAGCGTAGCTATATATGATCAAATCCACACAATGCATGAGCAGTAATTAACCATAGATTCCTACTCCCCTTGTAAATGAGACAGAATTGGTAGAGCTGGAAATAATCAATGATTGTATGACCTAATCTAATTTTTGCTTTATTTCTTCTTGGATTATCTCCAAGAGATGCTTATTACATGTTAACTGAAAAAAAAATTCCCACTTTTTTATTACAGAAACTCATTAAGATGTTGGTCTGTCTATGGGTGGTCAAACACTTTCAACAGAGTATGTTTGTAGGCGAGAAATGTGGTTGTCAGATGTTTTAAACCACAGTCTGCTTTCCATGTGTCTTTTTGATTTGTTTTCAGAAGGCAAAATTCTAAAAAGTTGTGTTTTTCACAGGAAAAACTGGGTTGTAATAGAGAATATTTTGCCATCCTGAAAATGTGTGGTCATTTCTGTTTGATAATTGGCTCTTTATATATATATATCTATATTTTTATATATATATATATATATATATATAAAATTTTCCAATCCCTTTTGCTGGCCTTAAATCTCCTATGACATACTGTTGCCAAAGAACCTTCATCTTACCATGCATGAAGCAAGGCAGTGGTGTACAATGGCTTGAGTTGTTTAGCCAGGTGACTAGAGAATGGGGAGTGCATGTGTGGGTTATGTTTAGTGATTATAATTTGTTTTCTTTATAACACAAAATATTTCTTCATATATACCACTGCGAGCAGCATTAATTTATTGCATGTAAGTCATCTATTCAAGGCCTCTTCTATGAAAGACAACGGTAGAATAAAGGCATGAATCTAAAACTGCTTTTTGATTTATTGCTCCTTTAACCTACATACAAACAAAGCAAAACAAAAAAACTCTTCCACATCGAAAAATGATCCCAATTAAAAATTTAAGACTGGATGCGTAATAACAAGAACGATCCTTCCTCGATCAAATTATGAACTGTATTCTGCTTTTGTAGACAGAGTATCTGTTACGTCCGGTGCTGAAAGTGATGTCTTCAACTGTGCTTAAGAAAGGAGCTACAAAAAAGTTATGGGGCATAAATTTAATGTCAAGCAGCACTGACATATTTAGTCTGATGACGGTGAGGAAAACAAACTACTGGCAAGGTGTCAGAGCAGATGGCCTTTTGCCTCCCACCTGTCAAGCTTCTTGTACACCAACTGCCACGGTGCCACTTGTCTTTGTTAGTAGGACCCTAGGTTAAGTAAGCGTCAGGTTAAGAAAAGGAATTCTTCTAGGTGGATTAATTTCTGAATGCTGAGATGACATCCTCGGGGCCATTTATAGATTCGTTATCCAAATTGTAGCTTACCACTTCCAAACAACTTAACAGCAGCTGCTGGGGATAAAAGTCCCATCACACTCTCCATTCTGTGAGCACAAAGAGCCAATATCTAAATATTTCATTGACCTTCAATTGTAGACTATATTTTTCCTTGATAGAGCCTAAATATGTATTTTTATGTGTGTATAAGCTATAGGAAGCTCAAAAGCTACTTTCACAAAGAAGTTTGAACCTTCAAAGAATGGTTTATGAGCTTATTTTTATTGCTGTGAGTAATCTCACTAAGGTTAATTCATTAAGCATTAGGTAAATTTAGAGGGGTTAGTGGGCCTCCAGTGAGACTGGAGGGGTTTAGGGGTTAACCTTGGTGTGTTAAAAATATTACATTGGGTCATGAGGGGGGAAGTGAGGAGAATGGAATGGAAAATTAAAGATTTTTCCTTCTGTTTAAATATAACATTTCTTTTTTTGATTGTGTTTGTCTTTTCAGTTTTGATGATCTCAACTGCAGGCTTTCTGACAGACTGAGCTCTAGTACAGTGAAATAGAGTCAGGGTAAGAAAAGTTGAATTCTTTTGGTGTAAATATATAGAAAAGCACCCTAGGTATAGGTAGCATTCCCTGTACTCTGACTCTCAACATTCTTTGCACACTGGGTTCAAATATCCAAAAATACTCCCTGCCTGAACTTTGATTTTTAAAGCACCTTTACTGTCACTGTTCTCATACTGCATCTGCAGTCAAAGGAACTGTTGCCTTCAGGTAGCTACATGAAATGACCTGTAGCTCCCATAAGCAGTCCATTCTCTCATCCCCTTCCAAGACAGATACACAAGCAGTCTTTTTAAATTCCTTACTTGTTTAACATTTTATTTGCGCTTTACCTTTCTTTCTTATTTTTATTGACTTCTATTGAGTCAGCTGATAAACTTTAAACCTAAACCATCTCTGAGCTTAACTTGTTCTTACTACGTATCTGCAAAATCTTTTTGTCCCTCTGGATCACCACACTTTTTCAAACTCCAAAATAAGGGAAATGCAAAATACGTAACATACGCATCTAAATTTCTGAGTAGATACTTAACCAATCCAATGAGCAATTGTATTACTTGGGACATTTTATATCTTGGATTGTGTCTACACAAGGGTAAAAGAAGCACAGTAATTTTTTAATCATGCTCAGTGTTTTTGTGACCTTTCAAAAGTGTGATCCCTCCTGGCTCACCTGTTTTCAGGCAACACTAAATAATCCACCAGTCCCTAATTGTTTTTTTTTAAGACGTTGGGGGATGCCTGCCTTTGCAAAGGCAGTGTCTTCACTTGCAATGTGGATATACCAGTACTGTGCTACGAGCAGCCCTTCTGTGTTACCAACAGTACACAGGAGTATGGAATAGTGCTGTTCAAAATTATCAGCAGACACAAAGTGGGAGGTTCAGTAGGAGAAGAGAAATCAGCTACAGACCTGACCTCTAAAAATATATTCAAGTGACTGCAGAAGAGTCATTCAGCAGAAGAATCTCATGATTTAAAAGTGACTTTACAGCCATCAATGATAAATTGTTATGCAGTAACTGCTGGTCATCGTTTTGGGGGTCTGTGGGGCACTGACAACACATTACAATAATCTCCCTGTTAAATTTGTTTCCCATTTTTCTGTTTGCTGTAGCCACGCACCTTTTCCTAATGCCACTAAAACATTCCTTGAGACACTATGAACTCTTTTTTCCTTACAGCTGGGTACAATTTCCAGTGCACACGGATCTCTAAATGCAGTTTCCAAATGCTGCAATAATATAAATCAGTATCACAATAAATGTGTTGATAATTATGCAAATAGTTCCACAATCACATCTCAGTTTGATACAACATTGGATTTTCATCTGTGAACTCAGTGAATTAATTACACCTTTTGGTTTTAGTGTAGATTGGTGAAAAATGTCCTATTTCATGTACCAATCTTACAGTCAACAAAATTACCATAAAAAAACCCCTTACTTTCGGGCAGTGCAACCCCACCACAGGAGCTGAGACAGAATTATGCAATTAAATCATAACTAGAGAATATTATGGATTTACATTGCAGGATAATCAGTATCAGAAACATTATGCACACTCAGAAACCTTTCCTGATAGTATTTGTGGCGTGACTCAAACATATTGCTAGTGAAAATGGTGGTAACATTATCCAAATCCCACACAGATTTCCACTGTTGTGAGAGTGCTCCAGGGACACATTTAAGTGTAATCAAGAGTAGCACACAGAGGAAACTGAAACATATTGCTCCCTGCTTTTTCCTTCCACATGTAGGCCCACAATTACTTCCTCTTGTTTTATATTCTGCATTATGTGGGATGACATAATTGAGTAGGCTTACGATTTATACTGCTGGAAATGGTAAACTAGATACCAGAGATAAACTAGATTGCTGCCTTGTCACAATAAAGGTCTCATCTTTCATCACAAAGGTACCAAATTGCCCCTCAAGACAGGAAATACTGGCAGTGGTAATTTATAAAAGGATATTATTAAAGAAACAAGTTAGAGGAACTCTATTCAGTCCTGCCAAGTCCCAAGCTGTTTGAGGTTTTCATCAGCCAGTGTTTGCTGACCATGCTCTGTTATCAAATTGGGACAAATCTCACTGATTTCAATGAACTGATTCAGTTCGATGACACACTATAAAGTGTGCAGGTTATGGATGACATTATTCTCCTCAAAGAATATTACTTTTGCGTCACTGTCTCTCATCCTCCAGCTTTGCTTCTCTGTAGACTCCATACCATCATGAGTGGTTTTGCTCAATCAAAATTAAAACAGGACAGATTTGTTTTGTAGTAACTTCCAGATATTTGTATAAAATTGTGTCTGAAGCATCAGAAAAGCTAAAGAGAGAATAAAGAGGATGTTTGTCCTCAGTGCAAGACTTTTCCTAGTTGTATTACTTTTTTTTTTTTTTTTTTTTGAGATCTTCTCTACTGTATTTTAAGTAATATTCCATGGAAAGTCCGCTCCACAGTTCATTGCATTTATTAAGTCTTCCACTACAAAGAATACTAGAATATGCTGAAAGGAGATATAGAAATGTGACCCGCACTGCTGACGGTCATTTCAGTTCCTGTTCTACCTTTATTAGCACTAAGATTTTAACGTCAATACCCTTCTCACATTTCCTTTTGGATGTTTGCATTCTTTTAAAATAATGAAATCTGTAGGTTTTTTTTCTCCTCCCTTCTGTACTTAAACTGTATCATAGATTTGCTGTGACCTCTTTGGCATGTTTAAAGTGAATGAAACGATTTCTGTCCATTGAACAGAGTAGTGAAAAAAAAGCTCTATATATTTGGATCATGGCTGAAGGGGCTTCCTTCACATCACTTCTAATAATATGAATTTTAATTTCAACTTTATTTTCATTTATAGCAGTATAAACTTGAAGTAATGACAATGACTTCTGTGAGTTTACCCTGGATTTTCAGCGAGTAGAGGCTCTGACCCACGGACATCATCGAAGTTGCTCTGGATTTACCTCACAGTAATATATCAGAGAATAAATCTGAGGTTTGTTTACAGGAGCATAAAAGGGTAAGTTCGCAGAGGACAATACAAGGACCAATTTAATTAACATCAACAGCATCCCTGAGAAACTGCTGGCTTGGCTTTTATTTGCTGAGAACATTTTCTGTACAAGCTGGATGGATTCTTGGAAGAAACCAGAGAGTGCAAAATCCCATTTACAAATGCTAACAGTCCATTGTCATATCCCTGACACATTTCTATTAAAGTATTAAACACATCTCAGCCCTTAATGACTCTTTCAACAAAGAACTGCCAGTCCAAATAGCCATCTTTGGGGTCTTGTGTATTATTATATTTTTCCTGAGCTATCTCCCATGGCATAAAATATTACTTATCATGTAGCAACCTGAACAGCTATTAAAAACCCACCTGAAACAAAAAATGAAATGAGGCAGCTACACCTGTATTGTGTCCATTTCCATACGGCATCGGCTACCAAACCCACCCAGTCTTGGGGGCAGAAATAAATCTTGTTATTTTAATGACTGGACAATAAAATAATACGTCCTGCTCATTTTTAACAGTGTAACATCTAATAAAACACCCTCCAAGCTCTGGTTTGGAGGGAGAAATTTATTTTCATATTCTTCACAGTGAATTGCTCTTGTTATTAATTACACAACAGCAATAATATTGAATCTGTTGCTATTTAGGGCCTGTTGTACCCAGTAGGCTGACTGATTTTCCTTTTGCTTTCACAATGTGTTAGGGAAAATGTGATAGTTATAATACAGAACAGGATGTGTAGAAGCTGAAGTAATCCCTAAGAACATCCATTGACATATGACCAACGATGCTTGTGATAGGACAAGGGGTACTGGTTTTAAACTAAAAAAGGGTAGATTCAAACTAGATATAAGGAAACAATTTTTTATGACGAGGGTGGTGAAACACTGGCATAGGCTGCCCAGAGAGGTGGGAGATGCCCCATGCATGGAAACATTCCAGGTCGGGTTGGATGAGGCTCTGAGCAACCTGATCTAGTTGAAGATGTCCCTGCTCATTGCAGTGGGCTTGGACTGGGTGACCTATAAAGGTGCTGACTTAAACTATTCTATGATTCTATGATTCTATGATTCTATGATTCTATGATTCTACTCTACACTGTGTTCAAGTCTAGGAGATTGCAAACTGAAGAAAATCGCTACCTAATGGAAATAAATCCAAACATTGATAACGCAAGAGAAATGAAGGAACTGACACAGAAAAGCCATAGATGGCTGCATTCTGCCTTAATCACCTTCTGGTTTAATTTTTCTGCCTAGTTTCATTTGTGGTTTCTTGAAAGCTGGGGAAACAGTTCCATTGTCCTACTGGGATCAATGGTATTTTTTATCAAAGTACGTTTGGTATGGTTTTTAACTAATTGTAAATGCTGTAGTATAAACCGAGCATAGTTTAAAAGAAAAGAAAAAAACCCACCCAAAACAAGTTTTGGTCCTTACTCAGTAAAGAAACTGCGGTTTTGACAGCTCTTGAATGGTAAGAGGCTGGGAGAGAGAAAAAAATTGTATGCAATTAAAGTGGGTGAAACAGCACTGTCTTGAAAGAGCTACCCTAAATTATGCACACTGATGATCAATTCTCATATATAACTACGATAGAGAAAATCCCAGGAATAATTTCCTACATTTTGAAACAGAAACAGGTTTTTTTTTTTGTTTTGTTTTGTTTTGTTTTTTTTTTTTAATATCTGAGAAAGAGAAATCTTAATCTCTGTTATTTTCCTCCTAAAGAGTCAAAAGATAATATCATATCTATAGAAAAGCAGCCATGGACACCAAAGTATAGAACTTGTTTTGTTGAAAGTCTTGGAGGTAGTTGTGGGGAGTTAATTGCTCTTTTATTGTAGAATGACCCTATAAAATATTGTGAAAGAAGGATAACTGAAAGTTTCCCCTGTGGAGTTCAATATAGGAGGACAAAGAGGCAAGGACTGTACAAAGACCGTGAACTTTTCCTGTTTCCATGGTGATACAGGCCCAGAAAAGATGCACCCATTTAAACTAGTGGATCCTGCTGCATTATATTTTTAAGTAGATTCAACTCTGCTGGTTGTGCATGGGAATGAAGTTGAAGTTCCTGAGCTCTGTTCAAACTCTTTCCACCTCTCTCCATTTAGATAGCATGAGCTATCACAGTGTAGAAAAGCCACAGAGAGCATGAAGATCCATGAAAAGTCTCACATCTTGAGGAAGATAGATTTCAGACATGCACTCTCCAACAATGGCAAGCATTCCTTACAGAGTGATTTGAAAACTGAGGTTTTCTTGTTAAAAAAAGTCTCAGAGATGTTTCTATCTGTTTATTAGACATCATAATCTACCTATGCTGCTGCATCCTGGAACTTAATTGTCACAATTTGCTGGCAACCTCAGCAGTCAGGATTTGGCTTTGAGTTCTCTCTCTTATGTATGCACTTATAACAATAGGAAGATGAACCTTTTAAATGGAGATGACACCTGTCATCACATTAATTGTACATGTGGAAAATTTAAACAAGCTACTGGACATCCCTGTCCCATTTCCAAGCATCAGACTTCAAAGACAAGAAAAGCCAAGGTTAAGGAAAAAATGCTCAGTTTACTTAGGTATAGGTTAAGTCATCCCTGAAATCAGCATAGATCTGAGAGGATATTAGGGTCATAGGATAATTATCTCTCATGAGAAACAGGAAGACAGATAGTCATTGTCTGTGGCTAGTGTAGAGGAAGGAGATTATAATGTGTGAAAAGATCAATATCTCTACTTAGTTCATTGTTTCTGGGATTCAATAGAATTATGACTTTCCCAGACTCTTCATTTCAGAGTGTTTTATAAGTCTTCATTGAGAATCAGGAAAGAAGGAGTGACTATTTTGTAAGAAGTGTTCCCTTACTGTCAGTGGGGTGTTTCTGCTCTTCATCGATTGTGTGAGTTCATCCTGCTGTGTAGTTGTTGCTTGGCTTATCCTGTCTTGCAACCATGAGGACACCGTTACCCAGGATGAAATGTGTTACGTCTCAGGACATGAAGATGGAAGAACCATGAAGGCTGACGTTTCTGTTGTGGGGTTATTTACTATGCCTGTGGTGGAGATCTGTTGGCATTAAGCTCTATGTCACACAAGCTGTAAACAACTTGCCTCCTCCTTTTTCCTAGGAAATAACTACTTTATCAACTTTCCTGAGTAACATCCCGTAGTCAGAAGCTCATTTTTCCTAGAAGGTAGTTCAGCCAATAAACATGTAATTAAACCATGACCACCTTGAATTTAGGTTTGAAGTTTCTTGTTTCTAGGTGAGATACAAAGAAGGGCTTGTGCCTGACAACTCAACTGATGTTTCACTTCTAACAACCGGTCTAGTAAAAGATATCTCCATTCAGGAGGTATCAGTTGTGCCTGACTTCTGATGTCCTTAACAACATGCTAAGCGCTGAGGTGTTGGTCACAGTTAATGAACTCCGAAATACCCAAGGGATCCTACAAAAACACAGTGGTCCACTCAGAGGCAACTGCTCCAGTGGGGATTTACCACTTCTTACTAAGTCAGTACCTTTTGTGAACTGGGGATGACAGTATCGCCTATTTTCCATCCTTTCTCTGAAATCAAGGTTTCCCAGGACAGCGGTACCTCTCAAGCACCAGACAGGATGGGGATAGTCTCTGGAAGGGGATTCTCAGTGCTTCATGAAACACAAATCCAACCAGCCCTTAGCCAAAACCCTTCCCTGGAGCTCTAATACACCAACATTTTATTCTCTTATTGAACTTTGATCTTCTTTAACTTATTGTGCTGTTTTATTTGTAGTGCATGGAGAATTTAGAATCTAAATGTGATGTTTAACTTTACTTTCACACAATTTTAATAATAACTGCTAAACTGCAAATCTATTGCACATGGGGATCAATTCTTATGTCCTCACGGTAGCGACTATAAAACAAGGAATGTAAAATCACACAGCTAGATAATCGGTAATTACAAATAATTCATCTTCATCTCCAGCCTTCACAATAAAAATGTTAGTTTGGGCTCAAAGAGCTGAGGTAGCTCAGTAGCTAGGAGTTATTTGAGCCCTTCTTGCCTCTTTTGTTCGTGCTTCCAGTAAGTAATTTCTAATTTCATAAATAAAACACACTTCCATCGTTAGAAGTCCATGTTCATTTCTAACAAATGAAATACAGAGACAACATTTTAAAATATTTACCAATAGCTGTCTGAATTGAGCAACTTTCTCTTGGTGTTTTTGAGTACTACCCAACCAGCAAAACTATAAAGGTGCAGCCTCAAACAGAAACCAAGGACAGACTGAAATATCCTACTAATCTACCTCAGGCAAAAGCCTGTCTGAACAGATGGGCTTTGCTCTATGCCTTCAGGTTTTGCTGCATTACTGGTGGAAATTAGTTCCAGAGGGGAGAGGCTTCTCTTGGGAATTTTTCATCACCTGCCCCAAGATGTTAAACTCAGTAGCGCAGAAGGAAAGAAGCATTTCCCCAGAAAACCGAGACCTAAAACATCTTAGAGAGTAGCATGGGTTTATTGGCATGTAGTTTGCAGGGGACTCTGTTGAGCTGTAACGACAGCTTGTGCTGTCCACAGCTCATTCTTCCTTTGCAAGCAGTGTGGGAGAAGCTGTCCTGAGCAATGTGCTCACAATTGTTCTAAATTCGCAGCATCGTACTCCAGACCAGCCAGAATTACCAAAACAGACTGCTAAGAAACTTAAAAAAAATCAGCAGCTGAGAAATCTGGGTATGAAGATTGGAAATTAGGTGCAGAGAAGCTGCACACTGCCACAAAGCAAGAGAGGAGCTAATTTCTGTAGAACAAAAATAATTTTAGTGTTCCAACTGTCTGGAATTTT
Organism: Fratercula arctica; assembly: GCA_947846985.1. NCBI lineage: Eukaryota > Metazoa > Chordata > Aves > Charadriiformes > Alcidae > Fratercula > Fratercula arctica. Next base: position 5,997,985 of record CANTUZ010000001.1, read on the forward strand.
TCAAAATTGGTGTTCCATATAGCACCCTTTTGACATAGTGCTTAATCCTGTGAAGACTCATGGGGTTTAGTTATTTGCTTAAAGACAAATATATGTGAGAGTTGTTGTTGGCCTTTTATGTGCATCTGCCTGACACATTTATGTTTAAGCAGAATTATTTATTCCTTCCTTTTATTTTTTAATCAAAGTTTTCAGTATAAAAATACGCTCCTACTGTTCATTTTATATACAAGTTCTTCTGAGTGTGATGCCATTTTAATTAATGGTTTTTGCAGAAGGAAAGACCATAATCAATTAGGGCTATCAAAAAAAGCATTTTAAAGCAGATAGAATCAACACAGTTTTTCAGAAAATCAACTTCTTTTCACTAAATGGTGTATTGATTTTACAGCTTCGCATGCATATTGTGTCACTTAGAGAAAATGTCTATTCCAAGTGTCTGCCTACCTCTTGCAAACACTCATCTGAAAACCTAAATAGTTCGCCAAGGTTTGGTCTAATTTATTTACATTACATGCTGTCAACAGCAGTAGGTGGCAATCACCACGGGATCAAAAAAAAAACAAACAAACAAACAAACAAACAAACAAAAAAAAAAACAAACAAAAAAAAAACCCAAAACCCCACACTTTGAGAGCAAATCTAAACTGGTGACTGGAGATGGGACTTGCATACAAGATGAAAATGGGCTGTGAATGAAGTGGACGGAAAACTTGGGATTGATTCTGACTTTTATTGGGTCCTTATGAGGGTGAAAAAGTACTTTCAATCTTGGTAGAGTTCAATAGGCATCCTATTTAGGAAGGCCATGGAATTTAAGAGAGAATGGTGTTTTTTCTAAAATAACGTGAAGTTTGTGGCCTGGTTGCCTAAGGAATGGATGGCTTGTTACTCTCAGTGGTGGTCACAGAAAGTTGACGTGTAATGGTGATTGTGGGGTTGTCAAGTTGTGGATACAATGCTGTGCTTTGACATCAAGGATCATCTGGACCATGTTCTTAGTCATACAGTTTAGTTTTAGGTAGTCCTGTGAAGAGCGGGGAGTTGGACTTAGGAATTCTTATGGGTCTCTTCCAACTTGGGATATTCTATGGTTCTATGACTAGGACATCTGAGCCAGCTTAACAATGGGGATTACCGGGAACGACCAGGGATACCGTTGCACTTGGCTGAGTAACAGATTTCACAGTGGCAGAAGGTACTGAGACTTCAGACCCAGGCTGCATGGGGTCAAATCCCAGACTTTTGAAGGGTCTTATATGGGTAGAAAAAGCACAGTGCCCACCTGATGAGGATAAGCCCTTAAAATGGAAGAAACCATGATACAAATGTCTACTGTACCTAATAGGGATCAAGGATGTGAAAGTGGGGCATATCCCATGTGCTCATTAAGGATTCAGGCATTGAAGCTGTCAGCTATGCTGAAGTGGGGTATTTTTCTCTTATTCTGACTTGTCATTCTCTTCTGGACCTATGGAGCTACCCTAGTCTTTCAGTGCTGGTAGATGTTTCTCTGAGGACGTTTGAAGTCGGGCAAAGCTGAGTGCAGCAGGGTACATGAGGTGCTCCACAGGGAAAATCTCCAGTTTCACCACAGGTGGATAAGCTGGCAGAAAGAAAATGTGCATAATTGACCCCTTTTCTGCATACCAAATCGGGTGGAAACATTAAGATATACTCTGAAGATACGTTTCTATCATATTCTGTGGGTTAAAAAAATCAAAAAAAAAGCAGCAGTGAAATCTTGTCACCTCTCCCAGTTCTCGCTGTAAGGGACAGAGCTGCCAACCCAAAGCAAGGCTTAGCGTAGTGCCACGTTAAAGAACTATCTCATTTTAAAACTAGGAAATGGAGTGTTGGGTTTTTTCCATAACGTGCAGTTTTGAAACTGTACCACTCAACTTCCATGGTCTTTTTATTTCTCTCTCTCTCTTAATCGCACAATATAGGCTTTATTCTCGTCTCACTTTTTTATCTGCTTTAAAACAAAATGTAACTTTGCTGGCTTTGGCAGACTCATTCCTGAGTTATACCCTGGAGTAACAAAGTGAATGACAACCCAATATGAAACATATGATTGTGCAGAGTGAATTCCATATTGGCCTGCATGCACCCTGCATAATTGACTGAAATCAATCTAAGTCATGTAAGTTATTGCCGAATTTTTTACATGAAAGAAAAAAAAAAAAAATAAAATGAAAGAGCCCACGTCTAGCCTTGTGTTTTATCCTAAGCCAAATGGGCAGACAGCTTGCGTTTGTCAGCCTTCTCAGAAAGAGCCTAAAGGGACCTGTTTGCCAACATTTGATTCCCTGGCAGCAAGCTTTTTGTACTTTTGTTAATTAGCCAGCACAGGGTGTTTTCAGTTTCTCTGGAATACTCTAGCCAAGGGCAGACTCTGTGGACACACATCAGAAAAAAGCCACTGACTCTACAGAAATCCACTGAGGAATCCCATGCTCATTGCTTGGAGGATTGGAACAGATGCACTGAAGAGAGGAGTCCAGGAACACAGGTTTTTATGTATGGTTTTATCAGAGTTTAACAATCCTATAGTGGCACGCGTTTGACTTGCCAAGCAGAAGGCAATGGTTTCATCTGTATCAGGCACTCAGGCAGAGCAGCTTGTTAGATATTATAAACAAATATGCTACAACGAAAGCACACTTTAATCTGTTAGAAGAGGGGCTAATTTTGTGTCAGAGCAGTCTGAAATATCAGCGCTTATTTAAGGGAGATATAGATGTGTAAGCACACGCATTTCGAGATGCAGGCACCTCCTTCTACACAAAATAAGCTGAACTTCTGAACTGCTACCCAATAGTACTCTGTTCATGACATGGAAATTTAAACATCCTGTCTAATAATCACAGTGGCCTAAAGAACACAAGCTGTGGCAAAAACATGAATATATTTAAGGAAAAACTAAAAAAAAAAAAAAAATAAAACCAAAACCAAACAACAGATATGCAACTTTTTGTGTATTTATCAGAAGTTACATCTCACTAGTGCATTAAAATATCTCAGTACACTGAGGCATAGAAAGCAACATATACAGAATAAAACTCGACACAAATGCATTGCACAATAGCTGAAATGCCTGATAATCTTTCTCCAAGATTCAGACACTTCAAAATGACCAAATCAAGCAAGTCCACTCAATCCACTAAATTTTCCTCAAAATGAGGAAAATTCAGTTGGTTGCAGGAAAACAGTAAATTGCTTTCTACGCAGTGAAAGCACACCTGCCCCCATTATTGATATGTCAGTGCTATCTGGTTTTCAATGACTGTTATCTGAGCAGCAATGTTCTCTTCAGAGGAATAAATAGCGTCAGAATAACATCTTGAAAGATTCAGAATCTCTTAAAAAATAATTAAAGGGAAAGGGAAGTTTCTAAAAGATGCATTTAAAACAATCATAAAAAAAAAGAAAATTTATTCCGGTCCAGGTCTTCCCAATGGTCCTGTGAGAAAAGGGTGGGCTTACTATTCCAGATTTCTGACTCCAAAGAAGAAAAAGATCTACTTACTTTTTAATAAAATCCACTTTCCTCTCTTTGCACGCTTTCAAATACCTGCCATTTTTTTCAAGTAATCAAATATTCAATCCGAAGCTGCCTTTCAACACATCAAACACAGAGGAGCACAGCATCACTCGGTGCAAACTGTTCCAATTTGATGTCATCTTTGCATCCAAACTGTTGCAAACTTGTTGTCATTGTTCCAATAATTATCACACACTAATGAATTTACTGCAGCTGAGGATTGGTTTCCTACAATGGTTTTTTTAAGGAATTTTGCAGACAGGAGTGAATTTCAGCCACAAAAACAAAATGACCACCTAACTTTGTGAGAACAGTAGTTTTCTGAAAAATAAAGATTGTGATATATACAAATGTATTTAGACCTATGTCAAATGGAAGGACATTTATAACATTATTTAGTCTTATTGTACACCTGTCTGAGAGCTAGAGGTGAAAAGCAATATACAGAAGCATACACCATAACAGGCCAATGGACCAACTAATATTTTGACTTTGACAGTGACCTGTAAAAGTGCTTCAGAAGGACATTTAAGATCTTTGTGACACGGTGAAATAACAGTGAATGTCCACAAAAGGAGAATTTCCCCTATTCTCATCATACTGCTGGTTGAAAAGTATGTTTTTTAAGTAAAACAGGTGCATGAAATCAATAGAGAATAATTAACTTAAGAACCATCCAAAACCTTTTCAAGAGAAAGCACAAAAAATTATTTTGTCTTTGATTTATAAATAATTTATGTCAACTAAAAGAAAAAGATTTTGAATTTCAAAGCTTTCAAATAGAGCACTTCTATAAAAACAATGAGAAAAAAAAAAAAAGGTTATTAAACTCTATAACAAACACTTAACACTTAACCCTAAGTATTCCGTGCCTTTCTACGTTTAATTTTCCTTCCCCTTGAATGTGTTGTATCAGCAACGGTCTCCGTTGATGATTACCAGAGTCTTGTCCCTGGAGTCCAGCTGAGGTTGCAGAAACTTCCAGCAAGTTCAGGGACAATGACCTGAGAGCAACTGCAGCGGCTTTTTTCTTTTTAATTTTGCTTCTTTTTTTTTATTAAGATTTAACTGAGCTTTGTTTCAGAGTAGCGGACTGTGAAACTAGGATAGGAAGATTAGACTTTGCTGAGAAAAAGTTATGTATGAAATATTACTATGACAAGGTTGTGTGGATAGTTTGTGATGTGTGAAATGAAATCCCTACTCAATGTGCCTAGGCAATGCAATTAGCGCTATCCTGGTCAGGGATTTCTTGCTAGAACTGAAAAGATTTGTCTTGAAAAGCAAGTACCTGATGCATACTTATTTAAAGCCCAACTTAAAAAAAAAAAAAAAAAAAAAAAAAGAATCCTTAAGAAATCCACTCTGATTTATCATTTTCATGTATCTATCATGGGTTAAAGTGAAGGCTCAGTTTCAAGAAACTTTTGTGGCTAAGTTCTGAATACTTAGCAAATTCTTGATCAGAGTAGTAAACACAGCAAAAGAATGAACTTTGTCTGGAATTCAGTTGCTTGGCACAGGTAGGGAAATTCAGGCAGACTAAAAGATTCCCATTCAATTAATTTTTAATAGAGAATACTACCTTAAAAAAAACTCATAAATTTCTACAGAAGAAATTATTATTTTTTTTTCTGAAAAAAATAATATCACAGAACGAAACAAAAAACAACCTTGAACTTTCTCCTAGGCAAATTGAAGCATGGGGTACTAGGCATGAATTTCTTTCTCTTGGAGAGGGAAGACAAAACTAATAAAACTTTTTCCCAGCTGAAAATACGAATTTTATGTCTTCCCTTCTGAAGATGAAATGTAGTCTTTTTTTCCTGTTTTCTTCCAATTAATAACAGAAGAAAATGTTTTCAAAAATGGCACTGTTGGAAAACAAATGCATATCTTCCAGCCAAGCATAGCCATCAGAAGCCATAGAAATAGTCTACCGAGAGTGAAGTGGACAGGCTGCTTTAGCAATTAGTGTTTCTTGTAATCTTAATATTATTTAGGATAGAGCTACTTATTTCCTGGTTTCAGGGCTCGAATGGTTCATAAAGTTTTGTTCTGACCCTGTGCACAGAGATGAAACCCTTATTTAGGTTACTATGTCCTTGCTGTAAGGACAGTTTAAAATAATGATAAAAAGATAATGATAAAAAGATAAGGATAAAAAGCTAAGATATCAAAAGTTTCTAATAATTTAAGCCTGTGTCAGAAATGTGCCTGAACCAATTTTCAGATAAAAACAGCACAAAGACTGAACATAGTAGTAAATCATGTGGGCGCAGAAAGGTTCCCAGGCACCAGAGTGTGTTTACTAGGTCAGTAAACTCTTCATAGGTGCTTTGGCATGAATTTTGCCAGTCTTTCTCTACAGTTCCCTGACACAGTTGGCTGGCAAAATATTCCAGAAGTGTTTCCCAATAGCCAGCTTCTACACCTTGTATCGAAAGTCAAGACACGTTACTTGGCCTCAGTGTCTGGCAACAGTTCTGGGCATGTTCAAAGCCAAAACGTCCTCACTTTTGGCTGTCCAGGTGCTGTGTGTGTTCCCTGGATGTTGTGTGTGCTCCTGCCCGCCTGTGTCCGTAAGGGTAGGCAGAAAACACAAGTTCACTCTGATTATCTCCGACTGAAAACATAAAGGGGGTAGAAAAAAATGTTTAAAATAAAAATTTAAAATTCTTTAAAAAATGAAAGCAGGATTGAAATCAGGGTCTCTGAAATCCGAATCTCTGGTCATTGCATGACCCATGACTAGGTCCCTAGGACAACCTGGAGGGACAAGGTCGGAGAAATATCCCTAACCAAAGAAGTAAAACAGAAATAGAGGTAGGAATTGATCTGGAAAGAGGCTATGAACTCCATGTTCGTCAGAGTATCTTAAAATAAGATCTGAAATGAATAATTTCATGGAGATGGTTGAGGTTAGATGGAGAAAATATGTACTTTGGTCAGAATACGGTTAAATTTTTGTCCTGTGTAAAGGAAGCATTTCTGTGTGTTATTGTCAATGATATATAATGGAAAAAATAAACAACCAGGAAAGCCATTTCATAACACAGATTCTCAGAAAGATAAACTAAATTCCCTTTACTTCTATACTTTTAAATAAAGTATCATTCTACCTGTTTCTGTCTTTTACAAACTCTTTTCAGACACTCAGATTATAAATTATCTACCAAAAAGCGTGTTTCCCATACTGTACATTGCTTAACTCGGGAGAGCTCTGATCCTTGTTAAAATCTACAGGTGGATTACCGCTACTAATAATTCTAATTTATGCGAAGTTTAACGAATAGTGCTATCTTCAAATTAATACAACTGCTTTGTCTGTTTGGACTCTTCAAATTGGGAACTACATCTCAGAGACTGTGTTCAGCCTAACACAATCTGGTCCTCATCTTGGCTGGATCTTTCAGAAGCTATCAAAATATGTATTAACAGGAAGTAAAAATTAACAATATTTCTTAGTTTTGATGAAGTTGAAAAGACAAAACATGAGGCAGCTGCATAAAAAGAGGGGGCTGGGTAAATTAAAATGGGAATGTTAAAAGGGAGATGCTGGAGTGTGGTAAATCTCTAATGACTCCCTGGGAATAACCCTGAGTTCCAGAACAGGGGGAAATGCAGTTCAAAGCAATTTCAAAACTGGAAAATGAATAAACATTTAGATGAATCTTGCTTTGGGAATTAATTGCACGGTTCTTTGCAAGGAATAATCCTACCGAAACTACTACTGTGGAATGGTAATATTTATAAGGAGGAATCGCTGGTTGAGATGAGATTACAAACTTTAACACAGGTTCCTACTATGACGTATTTAGCAGGTAGCTGAACAAATCTTTCATAAGGAACTATCTGCAAGCTTGTGACCTTTTCCTTCTTTTCATTCCCATTTCACTTAAATTATCACTCCAAATACAGCAAAGGGACTCTCGGCAGTCTGATAGGTTAGCACTACATATTGAATAGAAGATGCATTGATTTGAAAAGAAAAAGTAATTTCTTAGAAGTTCTACTCTGCAAGGATGTTATGTCTGCCAAGAGTTTAAAAACTGATACATGCTCAATGGAAATAGTTATTATGCAAAGAATAAAAGATTCTACCAACAATTTGTTGTTGGTATGGTAATTATGGTTCTCGTACTCTACAAATGCTTTACAAACAGAGATTTTGAACATGCAGACTAGAGCTAGCTTAAGTGCTTTTTGATTCAAGTGATATTCAACAGAACTGAGTGCTAAATAAAAGCTTTTTGTTTGCTTTGCTCTCCCCTCCCCTCCCCTCCCCTCCCACCCCCCCCCCCCCCCCCCGGCAAAAGTATCAACCTTTCGCGGGGGGGGGGAATCACTCCAAATTGATAAAAATTGAAAAACGGTGATTTTTCAAGACCTGAAATGTTTTTCATTGAATGTCTCTACTGTATCTGTTCAAGCCATCACTCTTTTTTCCTGCAAAATGCCTAACTGTCCTATAACTAGCAATGAATGCAATTAATTCTCTTGCTGCCTCTTGATATTTTCTATATCCTTTCTCTCCTGCAGCCTCTGTTGGAGTCTTTCACCTCAGTAAGTCAGATGGGAAAGCCTGGTTGGGTAGATTGTATGGGCTAAAACCCATATAAACAACCCTTAACTCTGACAGTTAAAATGTCACTAGAGGACACCATAAGTCTTTTATGTATGGCTGACTACTGAAATTGTCTGCAGGTCCCCTTACCTGAATAGAGTATGTGGCAAATAGACTTCCATGTCTTCACTAAATCATAAATTTTCTTCTGCTTTATGAACTTTATCTGCTTTAGTCACTATGAATTATACAAATAGCAACAAAGAGAAAAGAACTCTGCTTCTGCTGCAGAAAACTTAGTTTGGAAAGGACCTCATTACATGATCTAGTCCAAACTTGTGCTTTTAAGCAACACCAACTTGAAAAAGTTTGAAAAGAATTGAGTCCTTAGAGTGGAGCTCATATCATCTAAAATGCAAACATCACCAGTGCAGGCAGCTGGGCCGCAATGCAGTTGACGCACACTTATATCTAGAGTCAACTGAGATGTCCCGAGGAGACCCTTCATGGCTTCCAGCTAACGGTCTGGATGGACAACTTCTCACAGGGGTCCTGGCTCTCCTCTGCCATGTTTTGCAGATGCCTTCAGACATCTCAAATGGGTCTAGAGGCAAATCCTTTTTCATTGCCATCACAGAAGTCTGTACATCCATTCATCTAATCACACGTAAGTATCTGCTTCAAGGAGAGCACGTAGTTCCCTGAACTGAGGATACTGGTTATACTAGAACCCTGGCTCACATCAGGTACCTAATGAAGACAGTGGCATCGAGGTGCGAAGTGAACTGTGAAGTGAACTTCACTTGTCAAGAGAGTCGTCAAGTTTCCTTCTATGTTTTTTTTTCCGAAAAGGACTTCCAGAGAACGATTCACACTGCCTCCCTCAGACTCCCATTTCAGGATGGAATTGATCAGTTTCTGAAGATGTCACTCTTCTCCATTAGTTGTAAGGACTAGTTTAGAGTAGATGTCCAATTTTTATACAGCTGAAATTAAATGAGGTTTATTCCACCTCCTGCCTGTGTTGTTCGTTAAAACAGCCAGTAGTGTGGGATTGTGGTGGTTGTGAATAGTAGTACAACATGAAACTCTGATTTTGTTCTAACTAATGGTTTGGTTAATTAAGCTAATCCCATTTTGGGGAAGCCCAGGCTGAAGGGAGAAAGGAAAGATGCTGAACTAAACCTCTGAATCAATGATAACAGAGAGAGAGAGCTAGAGGGAACAGACTTTTATTTTTATTTTATATAGGTCACCGTCTTTATATTATAAATTCTTGAGGACACTGACAACGTGGGACAGATTTTAACTCATGTTAAGAGGTTTAACTTCTCAGTACCACTCCCCTGGGCCTCGCTACTTTTAGCTTTTTAGCATTCAGGCTTTGGTTTTTTGCTTGTTACTTTCTTTTTTTCATATTTGTTTGTTAACGTTGCAAATGTGTTTATAGTACGAAGCTTACTATTCCTTTCACTGTGTTTCAGGATTGCCTCTAAGGTGTCTATAATTATGTGAAAACAAACTTCTTTTAACAATTCTTGTTTCGAGAACGTACAACATTTTCTGAAACTAAAGGTTCCAAAGGGACTAGTGGTTTTTGAGTGATAAATTACATGACTTTTGCATTATACATTTTACAGCATACCTTGTTTTGTGTTGCGGAAAGATAAGATTGTCTTCTCGTTTAAAATACATATTTTTAAGACGTATGAATGCATAAGGGAAGAACACAGGTTTGGCATAATTATCTGCTGTTTTAAGTTGTGCCCATGTCTCATTTTTAAAAGCTGCTGAAAGATTATTTCCCATGGCATGTTGCCTGAAGTACATTTTATTTTAAATGCAGGTTTAAACAAACAGCTGTTTTTTTTTCCCCTGTAGTCTTTTAAAAAGCTGCCAGAGTCCCTAACAAAATGTCTTCACCTCTGCCTAAATCTCTAAATATTTAGACAGCAGCCACAACAGCAGCAGACCATATACTGCAGAAAACATAAGCTGAAGCATTATTATAAATGGAAAAATACTTATTAAAAGGTCTGACCGAAATAAATCATCATGCTGCAAAAGTTTGTTTTGATCTAAAAAAGCATATCTAAATATCATTAGGGGCCCTATAAACAAAGTAAACTTGGCTGTGGAAAAAAAAAAAAAGAAAAAATTAACAAATTATACCTTCAAAAAGGAAATGGTGGTATTCATCTGACGATAAAAAGCAGATGAATGGTCCAGGTATATCTGACCTACCCACTGTTCTTGTCATGTTACCTGCTTACTTAGAAAAATACTAAAATGCATAAAATATCTGTGGTAGTTTTGTTTGGTAGATAGTGTTTGCCTGTCCAATCAGGGACTATTCATTTGAAGGTCTCTCCAGACCGAAGCATTGGATCATTTTCTAAGAAAGTCGATTAGAAATAGCAATGTGACTCTCTCGTGTATCCTGCTCTTACCAGCAAAGCCTTGGTTAAGTTAAAGAGTTCGTGTGTATTTTGAAATTAGTCAGGAAAAATAACTAACTCGCATTTCTGAGATCAGATCCAAAATCCATTAAAGCCCAGAAGAGATTTAAATGATCTTTGGGTGAGGCGATAGCTGTTAGTAGGGTTATTTCAGTGACTGATCCAGTCGATCTAATCCTACAGACTATTTCTCTTCACCTACTGTCTGTTTTCCTTTCTAATGGCTGGGGTTTGCGTAATCGGAGCTGAAGGTAAATGTAATGACAAATCATGAAATTTCTTTGAAAATCTTGAACTGAACTTTGTAATTTAGTAAAAAAAAAAAAAAAAAATTGGAATATTCATACTGAGAAATTTCACGTTAATGCTATAGACTACTGCATTTTATAGTCATAAAAATGGTTGTTTTCTTTTGTAAAATATTAAATTATTATGATATTAATGCACACAACCCCCATGTATCATGCTATACCGAAAAATCCTAAATCCTCCAAACCTCCTCAAAACCCAACAAAAACCCTCCAAAACCCCCCCAAAGAAATCCCCAAAAGAACTCAATAGCTTCTCAATATTCACAACATGTAACAACATGCTTAAAATGACCGCTGTACTTCTGGGCAATATTAAGAGACACACTGTCCTGCTACTTTGGTTATAACCACATCTTGAGAAAGAAATCATTTTGGATTTTCCCTGTAAGAATTATTCCCCAACAGGACGTTAAATATGAGAAACAAGAGTGCAAGTCAACACGTGAGCTCTGGAGATATCTTTTCAGTACTGCAATAAGAGAACACTAAGAAATTTCTGTAAACCTTAGGCCAACCATAATCATTAAAGAAAACTTGATTTTATAATTTTCAGTGGTGGCATTGATAAGTTTAAGAAAAGGCTTTTAAACAAGGAAGTCCGTGTTTTAAATTTGGAATTATGAACAATTTACTAGTGTCTTAGATGATATGCATGATTTTTGATGTTCAAAATTTATAAATCAAAATTGAGGTCTGAGAGCAGCTTAGGCTGCATAAAAAGCAGTCAATATAACACGGAAATTACTTCTTTTTTGAGTGGACATAATGTGAATAGCAAGAAAATCATTAAGCTGGTAATGCTTTAAAACCTTTGCTTGCTTTTTTGGGGCACATTTATTCTTTTAATGCCACCAAGAATTCATACGTCTCTCTGCCTTTTATCTCCATGTGCGTTTTGTTTGGGTTTTTTTATCTTTTTGTGTTCCTATCTTTCTTTTTATTGGTGATTATATTAATCAATTACTGTTTGGACAAAAAAAAACAAAAACAAAAACAAAAACAAAAAACACTGTTACACAATCCCAAGAATGTTAACCTTATTTTTGGCGTAAGGAGGAACATAAGATCCAGAACACATACTGTATGGTTCCCAGAAGGATGTCCAGGAGGAACAGAAAAATCTTCTTTTCCTAACTCCACTGCTCCTCTGCTTACACTAAGCTAAGACAGACCTTCTAGTGGCACCCACTGTAGCCAGACTGTTGGTTTGGGTTTTTTTTCCTCCATGTGGAGACCAGGTAGAGGTCTACCAGGTAGTCTACTAGGTGGAGGTCTACCAGGTAGTCTACTAGGTGAAGGTCTACCAGGTCTACCAGGTCTTACCAGTGGAAGACCTGCTATCCTGTTTTTTTTCATCAGTTTGGTGATAAACTGTCCTTCACAAAATCACTGAATGGATGGGATGGAAAGGCACCTCTGGAAATCATCTAGTCTAACCCCCTGCCAAAGCAAGGTCAGCTAGGGTGCTCAGGACAGTGTCTAGTCAGGTTTTGAATATTTCCAAGGATGGAGACTCCACAACCTCTCTGGGCAACCTGTTGTACCTTCATGGAAAAAAGTGGAAGGCAGTATGGAAAACATTGCTGAAATCAAGATAAACTACATCCACTGCTGTCTCCCTTTCCTGTAATCTAAATTCAAGATTGCTTAATTAAATTCCTGGCTATGACACATACTTGTGGTCTTGTCAAGAAAACTATTTAGGAAAATTCAAGTATTTTGATGTTATAGGACATGTAAGTGCCCAGAAAAGTATTATGCAGGTTATGTGGATTGCATGAATGATATAAGTTTTCAACATATATATGCATAGTTTAAAGAAGTGAGATTCAAAACACTTTATAATGCATATACTGCTTTGATCACAATTCGTACTGGTTTGAGGGTAAATATCTCAGTATAAGGAGCTGACAGACTTCTTAATGTGTGCTTTTTAGGAAAATATTTTTTTTTTAACATGAATGTCTCTATAAATCTACCATTATCAATGTGCACTGATGTACACAGCAGGATGAATACATTAAGAACAAAAATCTGTCGCTCATACCCCTCTGTCTCTTTTTTCACTTTCCTTTTTAGCATGGCAAAGGAAACAGATTGAATAGTCCTGTAACTCGGTTCCCTTGTATGATCTTGTTTTTGATTTTAACACCCATTTTACTTGAGATTTCTCATAATTATAGTTCTAGAATAATTTACCTCCTTCTGAAAATGTGCTGTGTTATGAAGCAGTGTGGAAATGTGTAACATAAGAAGAGTCAAGTGCTACAGAAAGTAAAAATGACTGTCAATATTGATGGTATTAGCCACAACCCTTTTTCTCAGAACATCTTTGATTATGATTATTTCAAGAGCAGTCAAGATACAAAAGGTCCAAATCTGGTCTTAGTTATGCTGAATTAAATGCAGGGTAACTGCATTGCATTTAAATGTTCCTAACAAAAGAACTGAATTTTAATTTGGTTTCCATATACAAGAAAAGTATTTCAGTAGCAACCTGCTAGGGTGAAGCTTTGGGATTTTTTTTTTTTTCTTCCTACTCCTTTGATTCATTCCTTTAAAGTATGTTTATTTATGCATTCTTTTATAAATGCAATCACAGCTCATTTTGCATTTCTCATTGGGATATCATTTAAGCATAAGTCAAGATCTGACACATAGAGTCAGATGGTTTAACAGAAAAGATTACTTAAATACCAAAAGAACTGATTAATACAAAGCCCTGGTGGATTCCTCAGTAAATATTTTTAGAATATTACACATATCTTATAACATTTTTTGCTAAGAACTGCAGACGTCGATGGGCTGTGGGGTCAGCAGGTCAACAATCCAGGCACAAAACTGAGGACAAAATAAATCTCTGAACGCAGACGTCTGTTTACATAAGCTGGAGCCTTTATTCTCTTATTCTTTTATTGGCAGGACTTGGAACATCATTTCATTTTTTTGGTCCTTCCTGAGTATGTGAATTTGTGCTTCTCAGGTGAGAAGCCTATGTGTTAGCACAGCCAGAGAATTTCAAACCTGCCTTACCAGATCTAGCATTAGGGAAGAGATAAATTCATATTGTGGCTATGTGACACAAGGTGGCTGGTAAGAAGCAGCTGCAGAGCGAGGTTATACACTTCATGTAGGTACTTCGATTGGTTTCAACAGCGTTGCCATGTAGTAACACCGTCTGCAGCCAGCCCAGAAGGAAATTATTGAGCAGTGTTATCCACACTGGTTTCAGTGCTGGTGCATGCACTTCTCATGAGAACACGTGAGTTTTTGAGCCTTTTGCTGGAAAACTTGTTAAAACCTATCCTCACTCTTCCTCCTTTGAGTTTTCTCTTCAATTGTTCTAGCACTTTTAATGTACAAAATTTACTATGGACATAGATTTCAAACCAGAAGGAAAGGAGTTTGGGTCAAGACATCACCCATTTAGGACATTGTAAGGTTATAAAGAAGACAGTACAAAAAGAAACCTAATTTTTTTGCCTCTTCAAGGTGTTTGAGATTTTTATTCCCTCCAGGTGATACCTAAACATGTGCTTTTTGTGATGATGCTTAAAAACTTAATCACTACTTTTTTTCTTCTTTTTTTTTTTACTTTTTTTTTTTTTTTCTTTTGGTGTGTGTGTGTGTGTGTGTGTCAGTACAGTATCCCAACATGTCCCTTATCTTTGGAGACTGCAGTGACCTTGTAGTGATTTGCACAAGTACACTTGGAAATTCACACTGTAGCAGAAAACTCTGTTTCTCTAGAAAGCAAGAGAAATGAGAGTTCAATGACTATGTGAAGGCAAGACGTAAAGTCATGACAGCCTTTACAATTGGCTGATGAATTTGGGAAATCTTTATGTGAAAACAGACATCATTGTGCTGACATGAAGGAAGAACAAAAGAAAATAAGAGCTACTAGATTTTTGTACAAACTGTAGTCATAAACAGCTCAGAAACACATTTAGGTCTTCTCTTATATACAGACCTTGTGGCTCAAAGAAGGAGGAAGGAAGACACACAGTTGTCAAGAAAACATGATAATTGCTGATAATTTTGGATGTTGTCTCATCAAAATCTTGCCTTCCAGGAAATATAGGAGGAGAACATATTATTTTTTTCTGATTATGTTTTTCCGATGATTATTTTTATGATGATACAAGCTGGTAGCTCACATAGTCCCCTATCATCACTACACACTGAGTTTTTAATTTTCTTAAAAACTGGGTCTAGGAAACTCTGCTTGGCATGAATGAAAAAACTGTGGATGTGTTAGTGTATGGAAACTAGATCATTACCTCCTGCAAGGATTACGTTAATGGTGTTGGTTAAGTTAATGGAGGGGTAAAACAATAAGAGAATATTTGGATTGTTTGTTTCTGTTACTAATGTAATATAAGGTATTGTCATGAAAAAAATTATGATAGTAATGTAATAATAAGACCTGATATAAACTTGATACAAATTAGTAATTTGAAAAACAAAAGTTCTGTTCTTCGAGGTATTAACTAAATATAGCTAAGAAATTATTTGGAAAATGAATGAATATATACAGTCAAAACATTAAATAAATAAATAAATGTCTTTGGTGTTTCCCTCAAGGCTATGTTTAATAAATAGGACTGCAAATATGAATATAGTTAGTAGAGTTATAGTGATTTTGCCCAGTTTTCCCCTATTTTGTTATCTGTATTGGATACATCAGGTTTGATTTTATATAAAAGCACTCATAGACTGTTTAGTGAAGATACCCTTTGACTTCCTATAACTCCCACATAACTGGTTAGACATTAAATTCTTTAAGTAGTAAGTGCTTAATTGGCTTTATCTAATTGAATGTAATCAGACAGTCAACAGAGCAGAGGACTCTCTTAACCAAAAAGTCTCCTAAATAAGAGATTGTCTGTGCTTCAGCAGCAGCTCCATTAGGGTTGCCATAAGAAGATTTCCTAGTGCGAAAATGGACTTCTGGTTAGTGAAGAAAATCAGAGAACACTTATTTTAAAAACTGTCTGCCATGAGATTAGAAAATAAGCGTCCCTGAGCTGAAGGATGCAAGGCTGCAGTCACAACCAAATGAACTGTTAAGGAAGTTGCAATCCTGTTTCCTATAGACAAAGCAAGTCATTTAAAGTACCTTTGGATACTGGTTTCACTTGTAGTTATTTTGTTACTTTGGCCAAGAGAAATTTAATTTCCTCCAGTATGCATTTCTGGAGAAAAAAAAATCCCTTATTCCAGTAGAATTTTTTTTCCATTTCACTGAGAATGAGGTTTTTTTTAGGCTCTAGCTACTTAACAACTATCTATAAAATGAAACCTCACGATTGGAGTGGAGGACTAGGTCCCAATGCAGGATCACAACAGACCTGTCTACTGACAGCACCAGTAGCAGCAGAAGCGGTAATCTGAGCAGGTTAGGGAACAAGGCTCCCTTGTTAACACGTTAAAATGTTAACAGTTAACATGTTAAAGTGTCACAATTATCTTCACACTGTCCACTTTCAATGAAACAATCATCTTTATTGCATGCATAATTGAAAGAAGATATGGGAAGGAGGTGGACCGAAAAATGATACAATACTTGTATTAAATTGCATTCCATTGAATCTAACATAGCAGGAACACAGCAACTGAACAAAAATCAGTTCCGGAGTTATGCATGTGTTGTTCCTTGTTCTGTGAGAAGAAGAAGCAAATTTGGATTTGACAGTGCCATTCTAGGTTTGGCTGTGAACCTTCCAAAGTCTTCAGCTGTGATAACCAGCTAAACGCTTCTATAGTTATCAAATATCACAGAATCACAGAATGGTGGGGGTTGGAAGGGACCTCTGGAGATCACCCAGTCCAACCCCCTGCCAGAGCAGGGTCACCCAGAGCAGGTGGCACAGGAACGTGTCCAGGTGGGTTTGGAATGTCTCCAGAGACGGAGACTCCACCACCTCTCTGGGCAGCCTGTGCCAGGGCTCTGCCACCCTCAGGGTAAAGAAGTTCCTCCTCATGTTTAGGTAGAACTTCCTGTGTTCCAACTTGTGTCCTTTGCCCCTTGTCCTGTCCCCGGGCACCACTGAAAAGAGTTTGACCCCATCATCCTGACACCCACAGGACTTGAATTTCTGAATGCAAAACTTTCATTCCTGATGGTACTTGGTAGAGTTAACTGGATCTACTTTTTTCCCATCTCTCTAGGAGGACACTATGTTAGTACTACCCATTTAGCCTGAGTATTCAGCTCTTCGACACAAGAGAAGAAGGAATGACATTTCAAAATCCTCAAAACTTCTGAAACATTTTAGAGTGCCCTGTGAAATATTCATTGCTACCTTACACAAGCCAGTTCATAGTGTGATAAACTCTGAATACTGAACAATGAAACTCCAGCCCTCCCCAGGATAATGTTAAATAAAATATTAACAAGTCCCTAGGATAATAAATACATAAAAATAAAGAGAAGTACTAATTTGCTTAAAAATTCTTTACCTGATCCTGTACAATCATGCAGAGCTCCAAGTCACTAGAAAAACGGTGTGAGGGAAGGGAGTAAAATGTGAGAGCACAGGAATGTCCTTTCCAAATAAGATCTGAAGTTTGTATATTTGTGTATTATGTTTTACTGTGTCAAATGGCAAGTAACTGAAAAAGAGCCTAAGAATAAGACACAAATATGACAATATTTTCACAGTATATTTCCCTAGTGATTTCAAATAATCTATAGCTTGGAGAATTTTCGAGCTAGTGCTATCTTTTATTCATTAGGTCTGGAGAGATTTCTTTTCTTATTAATCTAATTGCTTTTTCAACACACATGAGCTACTGACAAAAGTTTCTGTGGCACTGAGTTCCACAGTTACACTATTTTTTTATTTTTTTTTTCTTCTTTCGTAGCAGCACATCTGATTTGTTTTAACTTGGCTACTGAAAATAGTCACCTAGATTTACTCATTTCACATCGATTTTTCTATATTCATTGCGATTTCGCGGTACTCTATCATGCATATGCTCCATGGTCTCATCCAGTCTGGAAACTGTGGTCAGTTTAGTCACGTTTGGCTATTTACTACTTACAGTTGGAAGCTGTTCAGTACTTGGGATTGACTCAGTCCCCTTTCAGCTTTATCTGAAGTAACAAGGAGACATGGAGCATCATAGAATCATAGAATCATCATAGAATGTGTTGGGCTGGAAGGGACCTTTAAAGGCCAGCTAGTCCAACCCCCCTGCAGTGAGCAGGGACATCTTTAACTAGATCAGGTTGCTCAGAGCCTCATCCAGCCTGGCCTTGAATGTCTCCAGGGATGGGGCCTCCACCACCTCTCTGGGCAACCTGTTCCAGTGTCTCACCACCCTCATTGTAAAGAACTTCTTCCTAATGTCTAATCTAAGCCTGCCCTACTCTAGTTTAAAGCCATTGCCCCTCGTCCTATCGCTACATGCCCTTGCAAACATCTGGAATGTCTGTCTCACAAATGAGCTCAATAAGGCTGTATTAGAAAGTCTTTCATTGTATTAGAAAACAGAATGATGTTCTGAAACTGGGAGATGCAAAAATATAGATGTAATAAAGTAAAAAAAAAAAATTCACAAAACATATATGTCCCTATAGATTTTACTAGTAGATGAAATGGGACTTTGAAAAGCATCACCTAGTTCCTAAATTTTGTAAGACCAACGAGACCTTCTGATCAGCACTGCAAATAGCTTTCTCTAGGTAGTGCCTTAAAACAGTTCATATTGGTTAAAATACAGGGACACCTGAACCTGAGAGACAAATCATTTCAATGTGATGATTCTTATTTAAATAAGGGACACTGAAGAATGGAATTCGAATGTTTTTACAACCAGCTTTGGATCTGAGTTTAGACTAGTTCTTAGAGGGAAATCCTGACTTCCTTATTCATCTTGCAGGTTCACGAAATAAAATTCAAGAGCAATAGAAACAGGTTTACTGGTTTGAATCTACTGAAAAATAATGCATGCTTTCCGCCTTCTGTACTGCTCCTAACGAGATCATTCAAACATGGACTCTCTCAATTTTGAGCCATGTGGTTAGACATTTATGAGACACTTGGATTGTCTTGAAGTTCACTAGAAGAATTTACCATGGTTGATGTAGTCATGTAAAATGTGCCATCTGGTTGAACTCAGTATGAACTTGGAGCTCTTTACTAAATCTTCGCTTTGGGGGAAAATCAGAGACTTAAAACTTGAAAAGGATTTATAAATCATAACAAATTTAAATGTGACAGCAGGATTTATCAGCTTCGTTATTATGGCAGGATTTCAGAACATGTTTATAACCTAAATCAAATATATCTCAAGAGTATAATAAGGTGGGGTAGCTGAAATCTTTCTATTTAGTGATTTTTAACATGATTTGTAGATCTGTCATTGAACTTATCTATCTTACTTGAGAAGCCAAAGAAAGGCAGATAAGTCTGTGGATTTTTAAATCTACTTTGGAATAAGTCAACTGTTTTGGAAATTTTTTTAACTAAATATGATCTTTAAAATAAAAGTTTGTAAAGTGAAACATATTCCTGCAGCTTCATTCAGAAGATTTATAAATAAGAACTAAAGAAATCTTTAAGAAAAACATGCCCTTGAAACATTCAGTGCTTCCATGTTCATATGTTTGAAACTATCTGGCTCATTTCTCCGATCAACTCTTAGTCTAAGACAGAAATACATCCTCTGAAAGATGGACAGTTTCTGACACACGTATGGATTCACTCCAGTTACTGCCCAAACCATGAATCGCAGCCTCAATACAACTGAAATTGTGCATTAGGACCCTAATTTCATTTAACGTTAACCGAGTTCCTGGAATGCTACGGTAGAGAGATTAGTCTCTGGCCACTTGTGTAAACACTTCATGCTGCCATTCCTATACGGGCTTGTAGACTTTGCATATAACACACCTTCTTACCTTAATTTCAGTATTGATTCTGTCTTATGAAGTCAATGGACCCTATTTTCTGACAGTTTAAGGTCAATTCTCAGCAGAGTTATGATGAGGTGAGTGGCCTAAGGAGAGCTTATGTCACCATATGCTAATTCTAATTAATCTGCTGTGGCACTGGCCAAAGCATTTTCTCTGTATCACTGTTTATCTTCTCATTTTTTTATTTCTTTGATCTATTTGGTTAAAAAACCTCTCCCTCTTTAGGGCAGAGACTATTTTTCATGCATATCTTGTCAGGACAGAAATGTTCATAAACAAAACAAAAATAAAGAATTGTATTAAACATTTTTGCATTCAACTGAACTTTGAAATGAGTCACAATCTTTGGGCTGAGGAATTAGTCTGCTACAGATAAACTCACTTTCTGCAATAGCAGATAATTCTTATCTTGAACAAGTTGTAATGTCAGCCAATATTATCATTATCACACTTCAAAAATAGGAGATAGCTGAAAGAAAGTAATTTAAAAACAAATAAACTGAACTCAAAAAGTGTGACAGCAGCCTGAAAGAGTAATTATGGGGCTCTACAGTCAATATTGCCTCTGTATATCTCAGCTGGTTGATTGACTGGCAAAAATATTTTTAGCTACTTCTGTCATTTTAAATTTAGAAATATTTTTACTTCCTAATATACTTGGCATTGGTTCATTTGTGCTTTAAAATCTTCTTTTTTCTCCTGAGATCCTAATTTGGAAAAAATAATTAGTTATAGGCCAAGGATTAAGCAGAATATTATTTTTTGTATTTGCTAATAAGGCACAAACCCACTTCTGTGAACTGGGTGGGAAATAATTTCAAACAATGATGTATGTAGCCAGCTAGTCTGGGCTCAAGGTAAAACCCAAAACTTTCAAGGCTGTCAGCAGGCATACAAAAATAATCTTGATTTCAGTGATGTTGGCTCCCATGTTAGATATATCAGTTATGGGTTCTAATACTTCATGGAATCATAGAACGTGTTGGGTTGGAAGGGACCTCTAAAGGCCATCTAGTCCAACCCCCCTGCAGTCAGCAGGGACATCTTCAACTAGATCAGGTTGCTCAGAGCCTCATCCAGCCTGGCCTTGAATGTCTCCAGGGATGGGGCCTCCACCCCCTCTCTGGGCAACCTGGGCCAGTGTCAAAAGTGATTAGAAGAATGATTAAAAGAGCTAGTGATTCAAATCAGTGATTAAAAGAAAAAGAAGAAAAAGAGAAAGAGAAAGAAAAAGAGAAAGAGAAAGAAAAAGAGAAAGAAAAAGAAAAAGAAAAAGAAAAAGAAAAAGAAAAAGAAAAAGAAAAAGAAAAAGAAAAAGAAAAAGAAAAAAAAGAAAAAGGAAAAGAAAAAGAAAAAGGAAAAGAAGAAAGAAAAATAAGAGAAAAAGAAAAATAAGAAGAAAAAGAAAAGAAAAAGGAAAAAAGAAAAAGAAAAAGAAAAAGGAAAAGAAAAAGGAAAAGAAAAAAAGGAAAAGAAAAAGAACAAGAAAAAGAACAAGAAAAAAGAGAAAAGTAACCCTTGAACATGTGTTTCCCTTCCTAGTCACACAACCTCATTATACAGACATCTGGCATGGGATGGGGCAGTGGAGTGTTATTTCTTTGAGAATAGCTTCAAAAAACCCCAAATTTAAAAAGTGCCCTTAGCTTGAAATTAGCATTCTTCTAAAAAAAAAAAAAAAAAAAAAAAAGAAAAAAAATACTGGTTTCAATAAACATCCATTTAAAGCAGCATTTCAGAGCTTTTTATGTGAGCTAGGAAAATGATGATAAAATTAGTACGTAGTCCCAGGCAAGTATCCTATTTTATATTTAATCATCATAAGACAGTTTTGAAAACCCTAAGACATTGATTTATTCTTGACCATCATAGAAACCCAAATATCTACATATATATACATACATATATACACACATATATACTTGTACTGAGACAGGGATGTCATTACTACCTGGCAATGGATGAATTGATGTCTCAAGAACTGGTTCATAAGACCTTATATAAATATCCAGCCATTAGGCACAAGACCATTACTATTCAGAATTGTTTCACAAGTTATGTCAATGAAATAGTCTTTATCACTTTAATAAAAGAAAGCACTGCCAAGCATTTTCTCTTTTCGAAGAGTGTTTTTAAAGGGTTAAGATGAGATAATTTTAATAAAAGATCGTTCTTGCCTTATACTGCTTAATTCCTTGGAGATCTTCATAAGTCTGGAAAAATAACTCAGCATCTTAATTTTTTATACAATAATCCCCATTGATTTTATCAGCTGCACTTGATCTGCAACCGAGTAGCATTTATTAGGGTAAAATAATTGACAGAGGCCTTGACTGTATTGAATATAGTTTTCACAGGACATTCTGACTTCTCTGGCATCAGAAGTGGACCAAATATAACCCAGGGCTGTGTCTTCTCAGTAGTGAAAACAGGTCCTCTTCCTTTGTGATGGTGACTCAGAGAACAGAAATCACTTACTATGAGATTAATTTTATGCAATTAACTGTCTAAACACTTTCTAAAGGCAATTGAGAGAAAAAGGCATTCATAGACCACAATTTTTTCTCCTCTTAAGATAGATAATTAAAAAAAAAAGAAATATATACATATATATATATATAAATTGCACTTCCAAAATGACTTTTTGCCGGTAGCTGTAGGAGTCCGGACAACTGGTTCAGTGCAGTTACCCACATTTAAAGGAAAGCAAGCAGCCTTGATAATGTCAGGGAAAAAGTGCCTGGGTAAGAATGAGAAAAGCAAATTCCAGGTATCTGCTAATTTCCCAGGGTGAGCTGCAGTTCTGCTCACAAAGGCAGCCAAATATCTCCTCTCAACGGTTGTTTCCACGCCGTTTGTACGGCTGAGTCAGGGAGCTGTCACTGCTCTGTCTCTGCGCTGTGACGGATGGTTATGGGACATCGGTCTGTAACTCCTACATATTCAGTAGAAGAAGCTTTTGTTTATAAAGAGGTTTTGTTACTAACAAAGGATTAGTGTTACAAAATAATAATGTAAAAGAATTAAAAAATGGAAAATTATTTCCTGTAGAAAGCAATGGCACCATAGAAGGTAACCAGCAAAGAAGAAGAAATTACAGCAACTCTGTCTGAAATTCATTTAGTGGGATTGTTCTCTATCTTAAATTTTATCTAAAGACTTCTGGAAAATTGTTAATTTACAGATTTACAAAAAACCCCCAAAGAAACTCTCTACTTACTTCAAATGATAACTACAACACAAAATCAAAAAAAAAAAAAATATGTGTTGAAAGACAGATATATCTAGGCGGATATATATAGAATTTTGGCAAAAGCCAGAATTACCTTTAGCTCAAGAAACTGTATCATGCTACATGAGCCTGTCTCTCTCTTTTGGTTAAAAACATATGAACCACATCTGTATAGGTGTTTACAAAGCTCCATCCCCTGACAAACACAATGCCCCAAATGGTGCACGCACCCCATTGACTAATGGGGCTTTAGAAAAAGATCTTCATGAGGCATTTTGTGAGCCAGCGTATTAATGCTTGATATAAGGAAGGACAATGCAAAAAAAAAAAAAAAAATCTTAACTAGCTTCACCCTGAGCAACAGCAGCAAAACAGCAGCATTAGTAATTGTCATTCAGAGCTTTCATGGGTAGCTCTACAGTAGGATCTTCCTTTCTATTAACTTGTCTACCTTGAATATGGCTGAGAGTTAGGAAGGAGACCTTATTCCATAAAAGCAAACACTAGTTGTGTTAGGGATCTTTGGTGCTTTGCCTGGCTGTTGGTAGTGAGATTTTTTAATCACTCAAAAGGAGACAATTCTTTTTTCCACAGTTGTACTAAAGATGTAATATTCTATGTTTGTTCATTTTCCTTAGAAGCCAAGGCTTCATGAATAAGGGAACACAAAGCATTTTTAATAGAATATAATAAACTACAAAGTTCCAGCTCTATTGATTGGGATAAGGGGGTGAAAGGGGGAGCAACTCAAAAATTTTACACCAGAAAGAATATAAAAAATGCCAATACCATAAATGAGCATGAAATCTAGCAACAGTCACCCAGCAAAAGGGATATCAGTATGGAGAGGAGAGAAGAGAAGAGAAAGAAATCGGCCAAGGGACGCAGGAGACCTGCATGGTTAAGCAGGGAGCTTCAGAAAAAGCTCAAGTGGAAGAAGGAAGTTTATAATAAGTGGAAGAAGGGACTAACCCCTTGGGAGGATTACAAGAATGCCACCAGAGCGTGCAGGGATGAAACAAGGAAAGCCAAGGCCGCCTTGGAATTAGACCTGGCTAGGGATGTTAAGCACAACAAAAAGAGCTTCTACAAGTATATTGGAAGCAAAAGGAAGACTAGAGAAGTTGTGGGCCCACTGTTGAATGAGACAGGAGTCATGGTGACGGAGGATGCGGAGAAGGCAGAGTTACTGAATGCCTTCTTTGCTTCGGTCTTTTCTGCTCGGCCCAGCCCTCAGAAGTCCCAGGCATTGAATAAAGTAACAGGGAAAGAAGAAGACTTCCCTTGGGTTGAGGAGGAGCGAGTGAGGGATCAATTAGATCATTTAGATATTCACAAGTCCATGGGCCCCGATGGGATGCACCCGAGAGTGCTGAGGGAGCTGGCAGAAGTCATTGCTGGGCCGCTCTCCATCATCTTTGAAAGGTCCTGGAGAACAGGTGAGGTGCCTGAGGACTGGAGGAAAGCCAATGTCACCCCAGTCTTCAAAAAAGGCAAGAAGGAGGAGCCAGGGAACTACAGGCCGGTCAGCCTCACCTCCATCCCTGGGAAGATGATGGAACAGCTCGTTCTGGGCGTCATCTCAAGGCACGTGGAGGAAAAGAAAGCTATCAGAAGTACTCAGCATGGATTCACCAAGGGGAAATCATGTCTGACTAATCTGATAGCCTTCTACGATGGCATGACTGGATGGATAGATGAGGGGAGGGCGGTAGATGTGGTCTATCTTGACTTAAGCAAAGCGTTTGACACAGTCTCCCACAGCATCCTCATAGGGAAGCTTAGGAAGTGTGGGTTAGATGAAGGGACAGTAAGGTGGATAGAAAACTGGCTGAAAGATAGAGCTCAGAGGGTTGTGATTAGGGGCACAGAATCTAGTTGGAGACCAGTGACGAGTGGTGTTCCCCAGGGGTCAGTACTGGGTCCAGTCCTCTTCAATATATTCATCAATGACCTGGATGAGGGGATAGAGAGCACCCTCAGCAAGTTTGCTGATGACACAAAGCTGGGGGGGGGCGGCTGACACACCGGAGGGCCGTGCTGCCATACAGAGAGACCTGGACAGGTTGGAGATCTGGGCAGAGAGAAACCTTATGAAATTCAACAAGGGCAAGTGTAGGGTGCTGCACCTGGGGAGGAACAACCCCATGCACCAGTACAGGTTGGGGGCTGACCTGCTGGAGAGCAGCTCTGTGGAAAGAGATCTGGGAGTCCTGGTGGACAACAGGATGACTATGAGCCAGCAATGTGCCCTTGTGGCCAAGAAGGCCAATGGCATCCTGGGGTGCATCAAAAAGAGTGTGGCCAGCAGGTCAAGGGAGGTCATCCTCCCCCTCTACTCTGCCTTGGTGAGGCCACACCTGGAGTACTGTGTCCAGTTCTGGGCTCCCCGGTTCCAGAAGGACAGGGAACTGCTGGAAAGGGTGCAGCAGAGGGCTACCAAGATGATTAGGGGACTGGAACACCTCTCTTATGAGGAAAGGCTGAGGGATTTGGGTCTCTTCAGTCTGGAAAAAAGACGGCTGAGGGGGGATCTTATCAACACTTATAAATACTTAAAGGGTGGGTGTCAGGAGGATGGGACCAGGCTCTTTTCAGTAGTGCCCGGGGACAGGACAAGAGGCAATGGGCACAAACTGGAGCACAAGAAGTTCCACCTAAACATGAGGAGGAACTTCTTTACCCTGAGGGTGGCAGAGCACTGGAACAGGCTGCCCAGAGAGGTGGTGGAGTCTCCATCTCTGGAGACATTCAAAACCCGCCTGGACGTGTTCCTATGTAACCTGCTCTAGGTGACCCTGCTCTGGCAGGGGGGTTGGACTAGATGATCTCCTGAGGTCCCTTCCAACCCTATGGTTCTATGATTCTATGATTCTATGATTCTATGACTAGTTTAACCTTGCAGAACTAGTTTGCTTTTATTTTCTAACTTCTCCTTCAGCCTCATACCCATAAACAGACTTATCAAACACAAGGTAAATTAACGAAAAAAAAAAAAAAACAACCAACCTACTGAAGAATCTACATTCTCGTGCTTTTCATGCCTGTGTAATATTTGTGCATGTGTAGATGAACCTATCAACAACAGAGAGCAAACCAAACCTCTGCTGGAAAAGTCAAACTCGTATTAGCTGTGTCTCTTTTGGGTGCTAGCTACTGTGCCAGGACACAGAAAGATTAAATCCTGCTCAGGACGGCTTCTACATAAGGATGAAAAGAAACTCAAACCCAGGTAGATAGCAGAAAAGAAAAGGACTGGCATGAACAAAGTGATCTGGGTGATGAACTGTATAAGGTTTTTGTATAAAGTTAAATAATTAGAAGATAAACCAGTGTAGTTTATTTATAAAGTAAACATTGACTACACACATAACTTAAATGAAATAAACATGTATTGTTTAAAAGTGGATTTTTTTACCTTTTCCTCTCCTCCCCTTTATCTCTTTGTTTCCTTGCCAGTCATCTTTCTTTTTCTGATGGCATTTTGGGTGTTCTGTTTAAGTATTTCATAAATGACACAATTTACTTGGAATTATTTGTAAATTATTTTAAAACATTTGTTTTTAAATATTTTTAGATAAAATACATGATTGCTACTGTGTCTCTGTTAGTGAGCAGTATCAAACATTCACAATATTGTTTTGCTGCCTTCTTCTTCACATTATTTTCATTATTTGTCAGTAAACACACCTGATTATGTCAAACTGGAGAACTGAGTTTAGTCCTGTCACTTGCAATTGAGAGTCACAGAGTCTGAGTCTGTAGAAGACTCTTCTTTTGGAAAAATAAGATCCACCACAAGCATTGCCTATAAAATATCTTGCAAAAGTGGCATGAGGGCAGAAGATGGGGAAAGCTCCCATTTTTCTAACCAGGTAAAATCTAAAAATTATCAAGGGACATAAACAAAAATCAATATGAAAGGGTGGTTTTATTCCTCTTTTTTTTTCCCTTCCTCTTCACCACAACTAAAGGTGTTAGTTGAATGTGACTTAATCATTAAATTGCCAGGTGTAACACAAAACCTCTTGCTAAGATTCATCCACACAAACAGGTTAAGAACTTCAGATTGTCCCAAAATTAGTTGCATTGCACCTAGTTTAGGAAAGAAAGACTTCTCACAAGCCCTATGAGGGGGAAAAGTAAGAAAACTAAAGTGTCCCACTGGTTTATGCACTCTCCTGGGATGCGGAGAAGTCCCAGTGAAGCCTTGTTCAGAGGAAGAGCTTGGGTCCCCCATATGCGAATAGATGCCTGTTGTGTGTGCATGTGATTGACAGCTATTTTGTGATCACCTTTTCCATAGTCTTTAGCAAAAAATGTGATTCTGAACTGTAAACTATTTCCCAGTCAACTCCTCATCCAAAGAGGACAGAGAAAGAAAAATATTTTACTAGATAAATCATGTTTTCTATTAACAGTAATAATAAAAAAATCTGTGAGGATATTCTTTTTTCAGTAGTGGCCCAAAATGTGATTGACTTCATTCTGTGAGGAAATTATATGCACAAAAATCAACAATAAAGTAGACAACAAAATGCCACAGACAATCTGAAATGATTGTAGCAGCCAGTAACCAATGAAAGACAATTTTCTGCAAAATTAGTTTCTGATCTCTTAGTCCTAATCCTCAAAGGAGACTGAAAAATTTCTTGAAAAGAGTAGCTTGAGAATAAATAATCATAACTTTAATACTAAATATCATAAACTGAATAAATCACAGAATCATAGAATCACAGACCAGTTTGGATTGGAAGGGACCTTCAAGATCATCTAGTTCCAACCCTCTTGCCACAGACAGGGACTTCTTCCACTACAAGTTGCTCAAAGCCCCGTCCAACCTGGCCTTGAACACCTCCAGGGATGGGGCAGACACAGCTTCTCTGGGCAACCTGGGCCAGTGTCTCATCACCCTCACAGGAAATAATTTCTTCCTCATATTTAATATCTAGTATCTCACAGCAGAGGTGTTCCAGCCCTCTGATCATCTTCATGACACGCCGCTGGACCCGTTCCAACAGGTTCGTGTCTTTCTTGTGCTGAGGACTCCAAAGTTGCATGCAGTACTCCAGTGGGGGGTCTCACCAGAGCGGAGTAGAATAGAATAGAATAGTAGGGGTAGAACCACCTCCCTCGACCTGCTGGCCATACTTCTTGAAATATGGGTGCGGTTGTCTTTCTGGGCTGCAAGTGTGCGTTGACAGCTCATGTTGAGTTTCTCATCAACCAACCAAGTCCTCCTCAGGGCTGCTCTCTATCCATTCTCCACCCAGCCTGTCTTTCTGCATGGGATTGCTCTGACCCAGGTGCAGGACCTTGCATTTGGCCTGGTTGACCTACCTGAGGTTTGCGTGGGCCCACCTCTCAAGCCTGTCCAGGTCCCTCTGGATAGCATCCCTTCCCTCCAGCACATCAACTGCACAACACAGTTTGGTTTCATTGGAAAACTTGCTAAGGTTGCACTCAATCCCACTGTCCATGTCAACAACAAAGATGTTAAATAGTAGCAGTCCCAGCACCAGCCCCTGAAGAGCACTGCTCACCACTGCTCGCCACTTGGACATCGAGCTGTTGACTGCAACACTTTGAGTGCAGCCATCCAGCCAATTCTTTATCTGAAGAGTAGTCCGTCTGTCAAATCCATGTCTCTTCAATTTAGAGACAAGGATGTCATGCAGGACAGGGTCAAATGCTTTGCACAAGTCCAGGTAGATAATGTCAGTCGCTCTTCTCTTATCCACCAATGTTGTAACGCCATCAAAGAAGGCCACTAAATTTGTCAGGCACAATTTGCCCTTAGTGAAACCATATTGGCTGTCACCAATCACCTCCTTATTTTCCATGTGCCTTACCAGAGTTTCCAGGAGGATCATCTCCATGACCTTGCTGTCCTCAGAGGTGAGACTGACCAGCCTGTAGTTCCGTGGATCTTACTTCTTTTCTTTTCCTTTTTAAAAATGGGAATTATGTTTCTCCTTTTCCAGTCAATGGAGACTTCACCACACTGCCACAATTTCTCAAATACAATGGATAGTGGCTTGGCAACTTCATCCACCAGTTCCCTCAGGACCTGCGGATGGATTTCATCAGGTCCCATGGACTTTTGTACCTTCAGGTTCTTTAGATGGTGTCAAACTTGATCTTCTCCTGTAGTGGGTAGTTCTTCATTTTCCCAGTCCCTGCCTTTGCCTTCTGCAACTTGGGGGTCGTTAAGTACCTCAGCCTTCTCCATATCCTGGGAAAACAAGTTTCCTGTTTCCTTCCAGAAAGGGCACATGTTTTCTCTAGTCTTCCTTTTATCACCGACATAACTATAGAAGCTTTTCTTGTTGCCCTTGACATCCCTGGCCAGATTTAATTCTGTCTGGGCTTCAGCTTACTTAATCTGATCCCTGGCTGCTCAGACAATTCCTCTGTATTCCTCCCAGGCTACCTGTCCTTGCTTCCACCCTCTGTAGGCTTCCTTTTTTTGTTTGAGTTTCTCCATGAGCTCCTTGCTCACCCATGCAGGTCTCCTGCATATATTTGTATATGTATCATATATTGCAATTTAGCCATGTCACTCCCTGCTAGGTATTCTCTCTTCCACAGATACTAATTTTCATGGTTTCTTTTTTAGCAAGACCTGTATTATGGCTGTGGTTTTTCCAATTTGTAGGATGCAGCGTTTGCAAAACATTGTCTGCACTGATAAGTGTGATAGTACTGTTAGGGGCTGAAATTTTGCAGGCTATGGTAATCAAACAGAACTAATGACCTAATAGAAGAATAGGAATCTACATAGAATTTGACCATGCTTCCAAGCTGATATGAGGTTGTGGAAGCGTTTTTTTTTTTTTTTATTATTTCTTGGGATTTATTTATTTATTTGTTTCTTTATTTATTTATTTCCTGAGACAAGCAGCATTAGCTTAATCTGATGATAATCCCATGGCAGGGGGGTTGGAACTAGATGATCTTTAAGGTCCCTTCCAACCCTAACAATTCTATGATTCTATGATTCTATGATTCTATAATTCTATGACATGGGAAGTGGATAAAATTCAGTGGCGATATCCATAAAGTAAGTACAAATGTCCTTAGCTGATAGATGTTCTGCACTGGCTTGTGAAGCACAGCTGGCGGGTTTGAGTCTTTGGTTCATTGGCTCGAAGACCAGTGGCTCTCAGCATGCCCCAGGTTTGTCAGTTGTAGACTTGAGCCCATTAGAAATTCCCACCACATGCACACACCATGCAGTGGACGACAGGAATGAGCTGTGATGTTGATTTGTTCTAATGCAGCAAGTGCTCCTGCAGTGGGGACTGTCCAGTGGTTATACATCTGCAAATTATTATTCTCTCGGTGAGAATACTGATTTACACCTCAAAGACAGCTTGCCGTAAGGAATTTGCCCCACTCGTGGACTTGTGTTTCATTTGTTTGTTCTTCTTCTTTCAATAATGTTAAAATGCACCAACGGAAATGCAATAAAAGGAGATTTACTTTTTGCAAAGCCTGGTGGCCTTGCTCTTTCATTACAGGCAGTACAAAGTGTAATAAAGTAATTGGAAAATTCTGTCAGATATTTGAAAAATATTCTGTACAATTTTTGAGAACGTCTGATTTGGAAGACTACATTAAAAAAAAAGTTCATTAAACAGTAATGAAGTGAAGAATATACATAGTATACTGTAAGTTTTGTTTTGTTTTGTTTTATTTTGTTTTTTTAATTTCAAACTGTTTTTCAACTTCTCTAAGTTTTTAAAAAGAGCGACAACTCATCTTATAGAACGTATGAACACCAAGTATTTCTCACAGCTCCTTGTGTAACCCTCAGCTAGTGAGTATCTCCAGACCAATCCATAGTTAATAGTTCTTCCTTACACCCCTGTAGAATAAAATAAAACACCTTTCTGTCTTTTACAGAATGGAAAACAAAGGAACTGGAACTATTTATCTAACACCACACATCTTTTGCCAATGAGCCTTTTTGGAACGTGGGAGACAGAGCTTGTATTCTCTGACAGGGTAGCAGACACCTTGAATTAAGTAAAGAAATTACATTAAAAAAAAAAAAAAAAGTACATGGGCATCAGAGAGAAAAGGAACAAAAGCAAAATAGCACAGTCTTTAACTATAAGATGGTGCAGATTGTACCATTAAATAAGAAAACTGCCACTGAGAATTGTCATCAAGGCTACATCTCATACACAAAGATGAAACGTGATAGCTGCAATCTCTGTCTTGGTTTGCACTCTCAGCATAAGAAGTTTTTGCTACAATTAAATAAATTAGGATCCAAATGAAATTGTATGAATTTACATGACATTACCGGTGTCAAAGCATGATGTTACTGGCGTCAAACACAATTCAAGGGCAAGTGCAACCTACTTAGTAAATTATGTGATTGTCTTTTCCACATAGCATTAATATTGAATGGATAGATGAGAAGTAAATTGAAAACTAAACTTTTTCATAATCCTGAAAATATAAAGTCTCTGCCTGGAAACATATATGTGGTGACTGTTAATCAACAACTCAGATAGTTCTCAAACAGATGTAAACCAATGTCATTGCTGCTTCATATCACAATTTTCTGTTTTACAAAGCATTTTTATCTGTATTTTAAGAATAAGCATTATTCTGAGTTTCCGTATTCTTTAATTTTGGCCAGACTGAAATTAACTTAGAGGAAGAGCTGGTTGCACTATGTCGACAACTCTTTTAGTCCACCATAGAAACAAGAATCACAATGGTGGGGAAAAAAAAAAAAAAAAAGGATATCTCTAAAGAGCTAATGCAACTATTATCTTATTATTATATAATGCAACTATTATATTTTTTTTTAATTAGCTGAATGTCTGCACTAGCTATTTTTTTACAAGAGAACAAGTTTTTTTTCTCTCTTGACCCATTATAATAATTATTATCATTACTCATTTCCATTACAGGAAGCACCTAGCTGGTCCTTAAAAGATCAGGCTCTATTATTTACAGTATAGAGAAGTAACAAGACAAGACTGTTGTTTTCCAGAGAGCTCATAATATGAGTGACAGAAACTAAATCTATACTAATAAATCAAAAAGCACTAAGAAATATTCCCAGGCACTGGAATTCAATTGATTATGCTGTGAAATTGTCAGAATGGTCTTTAGCATGTTTCTGGACAGGTACAGGTAGCACTCTTCAAAATGATCCTGAAGTATGGATCAGGAGGTATTATGAACCAGCAACAATTCCCAGTCTACGCTTTGAGTTCAGCTACCTTTATTTTATTCTATTTTATTTTATTTTATTTTAGTTTAGTTTAGTTTAGTTTAGTTTAGTTTGGTTTGGTTTTTTTTTTTGTTTTGTTTTGTTTTGTTTTGTTTTGTTTTATTTTATTTTGTTTTATTTTATTTTATTTTATTTTATTTTACTTTATTTTATTTTACTTTATTTTATTTTACTTTATTTTACTTTATTTTATTTTACTTTATTTTATTTTACTTTATTTTATTTTATTTTATTTTATTTTATTTTATTTTATTTTATTTTATTTTGCAAGTATGAATAGGGGATGCTGAAAGTCAGAGAAAGCCTTGCACGTATTTAGATTGCTAACGTAGAAACAGACAGAGAGGACTCAATACTTGCATGAAAGGGATGAATGGACATGATACTTAGAAGATAAATCCAATGTAACAAGAGTTTTGGCTAAAGAGCTCTGCACAGAGCATGAACGCAATTTTCACTGCACTGAGGATTTATGCACCATCCAGCCTCTGTTCCCCTTGAAAGACCTCCAGAGTGAGATGGTTCAAAAATGCTTCTTTGAAGTCTTTACCCCTCAGTTATCTTGAGACATCCAAGGAAACCTTTTTACTTTTTGTAATTGAAATCTGGGGCGATAAAGTATCATTTTTTCTGGTGTTCCTAATGATTCACTTCTAAATTGCTACCATAATTTTCAGCTTGTCCATGAAGTAGAAAAGTCTGATTATTATCACACCCTGACTCTTCTCCTCATGTGGGCACAGCAGGAATAGGACTCCATGAGCTCTACTGATCTCATATTTTGCAGGGGACTGGAGGTATTTCAGGGAGCCATGCCCTCACAGACATCCTCTGCGTTGCTGCCTTCAGTTCCCTGAAATTCACAATTAGGAGGATACAATTTTTGCTGTTTCTATTCTTGGCGTACACCACTGCTGTTTTACCTAGACAATTACATCACTTTTTCTCTGTTCCTCTG
The DNA here is from genome assembly GCA_947846985.1 of Fratercula arctica. Classification (NCBI taxonomy): domain Eukaryota; kingdom Metazoa; phylum Chordata; class Aves; order Charadriiformes; family Alcidae; genus Fratercula; species Fratercula arctica. The sequence goes on from CANTUZ010000001.1 coordinate 6,031,244, forward strand.
AGCAAACTCGCATTACAGTAGTTTTTAAAGGTATTTCTGCAACGGCAGTGCAGTAGTGTAGTTAAACATGGATTCTTCTTAAATGTTATGGTCTATTTCCATTTAAACAGTCCTGTTGAACTCAGCAGATCTCCTCATGCTCTAAAACTGAGGAAATTTTAAAACTGTTTTTCTGAAAAGGGAGAAAGGGGACAAGTCTTATAGCCTTTATCTAAATACTTGATGGTGAAGTAGGTTACAAATTTGGATACTCTTGGTACATTGTATGTGTGGGTTTTTTTGTTTTTTTTTTTATTTTATTTTATTTTATTTTCTCACTTAGCTTAGTATGGCATGCCTACTCTGGGATCACCTGCATTGGAAAGCAACCTTCTTCCCTTTCTATTTTATTGTCTAAAGCAGTCACGGTGGATTTACCACTTGAAAAGTGGGTAATCTCTGTGGATGAGGCACGGACAATAGTATACGTTCTGAATTTGCTAACATAAAATCCACTTGCACGATTAACATAAAATAATGCATGCTTCTTAGCATTAGAGACACAAGAAGAGATTTAACTTATTAAACTGTAATGAGATGAAGTTTCATTCTCATCTGCCATTTCCTAGTTATAACAGTTAATAGAGGGAAAATCAATTTAATTAAACTTCAAGAAAGGCTAATCCAATAATGTTGTGAAGTGGATTTACCTTGACTACATGTCAGAAATCTTCTCCCAGCCTGCTCCTCTGAAATGAATTTGATTTTAATGTTTTCACAAATTCTCTCGCCGGAGTCATGCAGGATTCAGTGGAGGGTCCTGCTAATTCATTAACTTTTTTTGAGATACACTTGTGACTTCTCAGGACCATGTGACTATGGGGAATCTTCTGATGACAAGGAATGACCCTCACAGGGGTACAATACAAAAATGGTTGAAAGGGCACAATCCTTCCAGCTCAGAAAATTATAGAGACTTTGTGACCTTCATAGGCTCCGAAGTTTTATTTCTAGGCAGATATACACAACTATCCACATCCTCCTTTTGTTCCTCTAGAGTGCATTGTATCTCTTTACTGTGTCCAGTTCTGGACTCCCCTGTTCAAGGACAGGGAACTGCTGGAGAGGGTGCAGCAAAGGGCTACCAAGATGATTAGGGGACTGGAACACCTCTCTTAGGAAGAAAGGCTGAGGGATTTGGGTCTCTTCAGTCTGGAAAAAAGATGCCTGGGGGGGATCTTATCAATGCTCATAAATACTTCAAGGGTGGGTGTCGGTAGGATGGGTCCAGACTCTTTTCAGTGGTGCCCAGTGACAGGACAAGGGGTAACGGGCACAAACTTGAACATAGGAAGTTCCATCTCAACACGAGGAGGAACTTCTTTTCTTTGAGGGTGGCAGAGCCCTGGCACAGGCTGCCCAGAGAGGTGGTGGAGTCTCCTTCTCTGGAGACATTCCAACCCCGCCTGGACGCGTTCCTGTGCCACCTGCTCTGGGTGACCCTGCTCTGGCAGGGGGTGGGACTGGGTGATCTCCAGAGGTCCCTTCCAACCCCCACCAGTCTGTGGTTCTGTGGTTCTGTGATTCTGTGATTCCGTGTGACATCTGTAGCTTATTATATAAATGGTTTTGTTGTATCTGGAAAAAGTTTCTGTATGTGTAGAAGATTTTATAAACTGAGAACTTACAGCAGGTATACAAAGTATGAATAATAGGAGTAGACAGGTTGCAGCCACTGAATTTTCACTGTGCAAAACTGGCTATATTTCTTATCATTGTTACATATTTTATGTTAACTTCCTGCAACATTATTTTCTGTCTTTAAGAAACAAACAAACAAAAAAATTATATCAATGGAAAGTATCTATTATTTAGTAGGTGGAAATACCTAGTAGTCTTAAGTATGGAGCAGGAAGAACTGCCACTTAGAAAAATGTGTGATATAACAGCATTCCTGGCACCCAAAACCACAAAATTCAAGTGCAGACTATGCCAATAGGATAATGTGGTGCCCATACTTCAAGCCACATAATGAACACATGGCTGGACAGGTTCTCCTTGCAGTGCACATGATGGTTGCATTTACTACTAGAAATGACCAAGAATTTTCTCATATTATATAGGAGTGTGTAGGTGTAAAGTCACCCAGTACCTCCATTAAAATACTTTAATGCATATAAATCTATTAACTGGAAAAACAAAACAAACAAAAAACAAACCCACTTTTAAAATGTGGTTATTTCTTAGTAACTAAAGACGTGCAAGAAACAAAACCAATATGTGTTCCAACACCGCAAGTTCATGTATTTACTAAGTGAGAAAGCTTAGAATAATGAAAAATTATGCTTTTTGCCCAAAAAACTCAACAACTCCAGGTGAATGTTACGGCCCTGCATAGAGGACATGGATTCCACCCAGCACTAACAAGGTTAAAATCAGTAGTGGTGTACTTCTTTTGTTTGTATAACTTATCTCAGCCTTCTAATGCTTGCAAAGCATTTTTGAAATCTAATCATTGCAGACACAACATGGAAATAACCTAGCTGGTTCTTCTACCAGTATTAAAAAAAGGCTGTGTCCTTTCTCTGACCCTCTGTGAATGCCACAGCACTCAAAGGAGAAGAAATAGCTGGCAATCGGTTTTGGAGGCACCCATATAAGGACAGTGGATAAGCTCTGGCAAAGAGATATTTAGGCTTGTATTGGCTGGTATGTCAAACTGTGAGCAGAAGGGGGAAAAAAATCATGTTGAACCACTAAGAATGTGGGAGTGGAGCAGCATCACGTCCCCACCGATGGGTTACAAAGATAGACAGGGTGCTTGTATTACCTATAGGAACTGAAAAGAGAAAGAGCAAGAAGAGAAAAAGAAGAGACAGAGAAGACAAAAGAGAGATCTGGAGACAGTATTGAATACTATTTAACCTTATTCCAATTACCATGCTACTCTCAAAAAGAGGGATTTATCTGAAAATGTAAATGAAACTTGGAGGGAAGGAAACAGAAAATGCTTGTTTGTCATTTATGGTTGTAAAGGGTAATTTCTTTTTTTTTTTTTAAATTTTTAGTTTTTTAAAAGAAAGATATGGCAGTGATTCAGATAAGGTCTGCAAATGGCGGCAGATTATCCAATGGCTTTCATTCACAGTTAATCAGCTAAATAAATTGGGGTAGGATTAGGTCGCCTAAATCAACTATGAACACATTTTCAAAGTTATACTGCAAGGCTCATTTGCATCCAGCAGTTCCATTTATGACAGTAATATTCAAAAATAGCTGCAGACCAGAAGCACTTGTATTTCAGAAGGAGAGTTTATTAATCTTATTTAAAATAAATAAAATAAAATAAAAAATAAAATAAAATAAAATAAAATAAAATAAAAAATTAAAAATTAACAGGTCTGGTAGGTACAGTATTATTGAATTTATATGAAAAATTAGCATAGTATCACATGGCATCATGATTAAAAGTTAAATTTTATGCAAGATGGATGGATTAAGTCCTATGATAGAGGGATTAAATCTGCTTTACTAACAGATTGCAAAATGCAATTGTTAATTTTGTGCAAGAAGAACTCATTACACAAGGTCACCCAATAATAGCACTCTTGTTCCACTGCTATTTAGTATTCCTAGTCCTGATTTAGATGACAATATAAAGATATTTCTGATTAAATGAATGGATAACACAAAAAAAAAAAAAAAAAAACACCAACCAAACAAACAACAGTGGAACTGTAAAACATGAAGGACACTTGGTTGCTGTTATGAGAAATCTAAACTGCCAAACTTAATGATCACAGTCCAAGAAAACATGATGATAAAGGTTTGTGTCAAGAAATACATCGGGAAACAAAGGAAAGTGCATATTGGGTGGGGAGATTATGGCTTGGACCCAAATTATTCTGGGGGAAAAAAGGGTGCAACCATGACTGGAGATAACCCGAAGTGCCAGTAGCTGGTGCACCCGAAGGACTGCTGGATGAACACCTCATTGCGTGCAGATCAGAATCCACTATAAGAACCAGACTTTAACACAGATATTTATCCTGTATCAAGTTAAATGAGATGGGCACAATGATTTGGGCGTATGGTGGGCTTCGTGTAACCTAGAGATTAGATGTCACCCAGAGGTTTACCAGCTAGCTTCCAAATTCCCTCAGCAATTAATGGAGACAGTAATTCTGCCTCCAGATTTGTACAATGAGGACTTTTGAGTAATCCTGAGCTTCACTGTTCAAAACCCCATAAACCTTGTGTAAGTAAGTAGTACGTTCTCTCTTTCTGCATAAGAAAATGTAACATGAACTTGTTTGGATTTCTTCATTTGTTGGTTAGGTTGTAGGAAATATTTCTGTGATGAGTGTCAGCTTACGCACCACTGCACAGCAGATGAGGGGACCTTCCAGAGGATCTCCATACATAAGAGGATGTATTTGCAGCTTGAGATGTGAAAAGCAGATTCCCTAAAGAGCTGTTAAGACTCAAAATCCCTGTGACAGGGAATAGACGGAATTGCAACACAGAGATGAAGCAACAGTGTTCTTCTTTCCACTTGTAAGGAGCACATAGAAACCTCTGTACATACAAATTTTATATTGAAATGTGCGTTCCTGTCTAGTTCTGATTACAACCGCCTCTGAAATGTTTAAAAGTTACAGTCTTTCAATACACTATCTTTCACATTTTGTGAATAAACTCCTTTGCAAAAAGTCCTTCTCAGAAGAAAAAAAAAAAAAAGAAAAAAAGGGGGGAAGGGGGAAACACAGGGTGTTTTTCTTCTAAATCGCTTACCTTTGACTTCTATTAAAAAGAGATTCTAGATTTCAAATAACTGTGTAATATCCTCTGTTGAATAAAAGGCCTCTTTCTACCTGGAAGCCTTAACGATGAGTTTAAGGATTTCATTTCATATAAATAAAGCACCTTGTTTCCCTGAAATCTTCTCTTGAACTGACATCCTCTTATTCAATAATGCTTTCTACAACTGTGCTGCAATAAGTGTTTTTATTAAGTATAGGTAACCCTGAAACATGGTGAGCAGCTTTACAGCACCATAGATAAACGTTTTTTATTTGACTTTTATTTGTGAATTCAAATCATGTAGTGTAAAGTTCTTGTTATCTATTTACTGAATTTATCTTGCATTGTACCGAAATGCTTTTTAGCTCGTGTGTCCTGATACTCACACATTCTTAAGGGTGACGGCAACCATAAGGTTGAAATACTGAAGGCCATCAAAGAAGAGAATGTGAAATGCTCATATCTTCAAGCAGTTAGAGCACAGAAGGCACCAAACAAATAATAGGAAAGCAACCAGATGCATCTCCATGAATGAGACTGAAAACAGCACTGAAGCTTACAAACAGAGGAAAATTTGGGCACTGAACACAGCTAAACTGTTCTTTACCAAAACTGTGTGTTTTAATGGAACAGATTCATTTGTAGAAAGCAGGACATCGTTTTTGCAATTTTTTTTTTTTTTTTTTTTTTCAGGCACATATCAGTTTACAAAAAAAAGTTTGGTGGGAGTTCCTTTGGGAAGTAGGAGACCAATCTTTCAAATCCCAATCAGTGTTAATGTAGATTAATACTTTAAGCATGTGCTTGCTGATGCCCTTTTTAATATGCAACTTAGATACATGGCTTCTATAAGGCATTAGCTCTTGGTTTACTGATTAACTGTTTTGCTTTGTGTTTCCAAGAACATTTTCTTATGTTGTTAAGCATCTTGAACATCACCAAGATAACTTCATGCCTCTGACACATACCCATCTGTTGCCATCTACATGGGGCAGACGTCATAGGAGGTGTCACCACTCAGACGTGAATGTCTCAGGGCTCAAAACTCATCGATGAGAGCAAGCTGCTGACAATCATTTTCCTGGGGTAGATTCTGTCTATCAGCCCTAAGACAAGTTATTCAACAACGTTACACCTAAACTACCTCAGTCTGCTCAGCTCTGCTCTGCAGGCAGGAAATTATTTGCCTATGAGATCATTAAAGACCTTTGGGATACTGAGTATACACAGATAAAGGACGTCCAAATAGATGTCCTCACTATTGAGACATCAGCCTTGAATGACACCTGTAAAGAAAGGCGGGGGAACCTAATACATTTGAAAATGGAAACTTTTTGCACTCACAGCACCACATCAAATTCCAGTTACTTTAACAAATGCAAACAGCTGCGAACATGGTCCACATGGAAATTTTTGAGTCAAGTGCCCTATAATTGAAGTTCATTTATGATTACTGTGAAAGGCTTCTAGAAGGTCCTGCATTGCTACCAATAAGGCTGTCACTAAGTTGGAAAAAGAATAGAAAATATGAATATTATTACAGGCCACTAGTTAAGTGGGTTCTGTGCTGTGGAATAATTCCAAAGTCTCTGGCAAAATGAATGCCATCTTACCTTACTGGCAGATCTCTTAAAAATATTCTGCCCTTTCTTCGTCTCTGTTCAGAAGATAAAGATATAGATTCTTGATGTTCAGAATTTCCTCTCTACCAGAGACCTTCTTCAAGAGGATGACACATGTGAGGGGTAGGGAAGATAGTCCAGGACAATTTGTTCCATAATCCTACAATTTCAAAGCTCAATAACTATTTGCAAAACTATTTATGATGCTTTGACTAACTCTGAACATGACTAACTGTGAGACTAGAGTGGATGACAAAGGATTATTGGTGTCCATATCTTAAAAGCACTTTGGTCCAGACAAAATTTATTCGGAACATGCAAAAAGAAACTCTAGTCCTTTTTTTTTTTTTTTTTTTTTTTTTTTTTTTTTTTTCCAGGTAAATAAGGACTTCTGAGGTTTCATTGCAGGCTTCTGTATTGCTGTCTCCTCTCTGAACCACTTTGACTGCTTCTCAATGCATTTGTAAAGATTCTTATGATAAAGTATTAATTTACTATTTTCCATAAACATGTTTCACAAAGACAAATGTTCTAAAGAAACCCACTACTTGATGAAGATAATAATATGTAGCCAAATAAATGGTTACACACATAAAACTGCTCATGACTTCACTACCATCTATAGGACAGAAACTAGAAGAGTTTTCAGGTCAGAAAATCACCAGCTCGCCCAGTAAAACCAGTGGTGGTTTTGCCTTATGTTTGCAATATATTTGAAAAGCAGAGAATGATTTATGCTGTGAGACAGGTTTCTAATTATTGGGACATTCATCCTGAGAGCACATAGGACCATGCTTTGAAGGTTATGTCAAGATGTCACCAAATGCCAAACACTTATTTTCCGTGCAGCCTTGGCTGGAAGTCCTCCCTCTCCAAGGGATAAAGATGAAGTTTTTTCACAGTTCTTTTATGACAGCCTAAAGGGAGATTAGGGATTTGTGTTAGCAAAACTAAAGCTACCATGAGGAAGACAGGCAATATTTTAAAATAGAAATATCTTTCCCCCACTCAAAATATTTCAGGTCTGAACCTTTATTTTCTACACAGTGGCTGGTTACTGTAAAAACTCCAGGAAATTGAAAACCTGTTGTTCCTCTAAAAAGAGCAGGAAAACATATGACCAACTAATTCTACCTTGTGCAGCTATTCATAATGTTTATGGCAAGCAACAGGCAGTGCAAATGGCGAAATGATTACACAGTTCATTTCGTATTTGAATGCTAAATTAAGACACATTACGTAGAAATAATGGCATAGTAAGCTACAGGTGAGTAAAAGCATGGGCCCATTCCTCCCAAATATAAGTAGTAAAAAGCACAGCAACACAGAATTGTTCTCTGGAAGATCTGTAAATGAAGACATGACAAAAAGCAGAGGCACCATGCCATGAGTGACATCTCTTCAAGTCCCGCATAGCAATTCTGCTCTTTTTCAAACAGATTTGAAAAACTGGATGTTTAATCCCTTTTTGCTCCTGGTACTATGCATGCCCATGTAGAGGGCTTCTAAGAGAACCACAAACATTAGTAAAATAAAACGTGCTAGCAATCCATCCTCTCGGTGGTAGAATCTGACTGATTCATCCCTTGAAACTCAAGTATGGATTATTTCAACTAAAACTGACAGCATCAGCCATCTGTGAACAATCCAGCTACGTCTAACTACTCTGACCTTTTCTTGCAGTACCAACTGCCTTGGCAACTCCAGTCAAACCTCAGCAGAGCCTTTACTCATCTCCCAAACATGCTCTAAATCAATCAAATACTGTAAGGGCAACACCAGCCTATTTGTTTCCTTCTCTGATGCTCTAACTTCTTCTTTGGGCGCTTCATCCATCATTAACACATATATTGCAGAGGAGACTGGGGAGCTCTGAGGGTTATTAATGGGCAACCGAACTTTTTAGGTCAGATAATATGACAGTTTTTGGGAACAGATTAGCGATTGTGGCAGTTCAGCTACAGACAACGAAAAGAGCTGTTCTCCAGATCAAGAATATTCCATGGATTTTTTTGCAGCGTAGAGTCCTCCCAGGGGTCTTAAAGCAGGCGAGGCAGGGCTGGCAGGAAGAACTTGTGTCTTCTTGTAGAATAACTAATAAGTTTGGGAATAACAGACAGGTCTTAAGGAGCAAGTCTTCAGAGGCAGCTTTCCACTAGTCATTTTGTAAAACATAAGTGTCTGCTGTTTACTCCTTTCTATATGCTCTTTTCATACAACCTTCTCCATCATAGTGCGTGGTTTGATTACAGACTCTGAGAGATATAATTATGAAATAGAAAAAATAAATATATTAGGGCCACTTATCTGAAACTAGGTGTCACTAATTGGTGACTGTTTTGTGCCCAAATGATAGTATCGAATTTAAAAAGGAGCATCTCATTCATTTGCCCACCCAAATGTAATGTTATTATTTCTACAACAATAGACTTGAACAACATGCTTGTAGAGCTGGAGTGGAGTGCACTCCTGCAGAAAACTAGAAAAAATCTGGATTAATCTCACTGGTAAAATATTTATTTGAAAAAAAAAAAAAGGTCTAGATATGATAAGTTAATATTTTTTTTAAAAAGCTGTGGCAATTCTTATTACTGGATGTAATTGATTTTTATATTTCACTTTGAGAAATACTCATCAATAAAATATTTTACAAATATTCTAAAAATTCATCTTATATTTGATGCATGAATGAATGCGCTTGCACCACATGGAATTCATTGTATATAATGTATCTGTGTAAATTTACATTCTCACGCACATAAATAAGCATACATGTCCTACATAATTCTGTATCTGTGTGCTTATGCGTGTGTTAGTAATTGTGAAAATATTCCTCTGAAATACATGTTTATCTGGACAAGAAATACTCAAATTTACCCATGACCGGGTGAATCTGGAAGTCACCACCCAGGTGTTCCCACTTCCTCTGGGCAGACCCAGATGTGCTCTGGTTTACGAATTTACCCTTTCATTCTCCGTTTGCTTGACTTCTATACAAATATTGGGGAAATTCGGACAGGATAACAAGGAACACATGCAAATAAAGGAAAATTGCCAAACCCATTATATAATTAGGTGGTTTTGTGTGGAGACTTATGATGACAGTAGAGATTGGGATAATGGGTCCCTTCTCTACACATGCCTAAATACAGAACAAAGAAAAACAGACATTCCGGGGTTTCTCCAACAGTGTGGAAATTTTTTCCAGATCTCCAGAACAGGTTATTTTCAGCTTCCCTCCCCCTCTATGTGGTCTACAGTTTGGGAAACAAAACAAAACAAAACAAAAACAAAGAAAAAAAAAAAACCAACTAGTTAGTTTAATTTCAGTATCACTCTCCCTATCCTAATTAATGCCATTATTCAAAGTCTGAACTGAGTAAGAAACTATTAATTGTTTCAATGGTGTTTCTCTGGCGTTCATCACCATAGTATCTCAGTCTAACAAACATTAATGAATCTGTCTTCCTAATGCCCTTATGAGACAGTAACTATAGAAGAAAAAGAAATAAGTAAATAAAGCCCCTTTGTTCTTAAGAGCATCTTTTGAAAAGCTCTTTACACATTTAGAGTTAAGGATATAAATCACAAGCATCCACCTGTTTCCTTAAATGTGTGACTCGTATAATGACACATGGTCATTAAATATCCACTGAAGGCCTTTGATTTACTCATCCACATTAGCCCTCTAAAATACAGAGGTGCAACTATTCCTGTTTTATGAAGTTTTTAAGTGGTTGGTTCAAGGTGACTCAGGAAACCACTATGCCACCTTTACCAAAGATGGCTTAACAGATCCTTTAAAAGAGGGAATATGGAGCAGTTTTGGGGAGATGGTGCATGAAATCATAACTGAAGCATTACTTTCGATAATGGTACTGACCTTTTGTAAGTGCTATGATAAAACTGAACAGGATCTGGAAAATATCTACGAGAATCGCAAGTCACCTTGAGAATACCTCTTCTAGATGCTGTTATTGACATTCTAATGTATGTCCCCATTCAGCACAAGTTGTTCCCAAAAGACAACACAGTGAAGAGTACGAGAAGTATGGAAATGTGCTGATTTAGTATTATGACTATGCAGCTTTTGTATGGACAATTCCTCTGGATCCCCTAAAGATGCTTATCTTGCCATGTTATTTCTGTTTGGAGACAACCTGCTGAAAAAAATGCTTTAAACAGTATACAGCAAACAAAAGCCCAGAAAGGAAGAGTGTGCCCAATGATACCGTTCTGGATCAATGACATTGTGCTCCAGTTTTTTATGACAAACGCGAGAGGTCTAATGTGGGATTTTTTTGTTGTTTTTGTTTGTTTGTTGGTTTGGTTTGGTTTGGTTTGTTCTGTTGGGGTTTGTTTTTTGTTTTGTTTTGGTCCCCGTCCCCCTCCCGTCCCCTCCCCCCCCGCCCTTAAATATATCTTACTCCTATTAGTTCTTACCCCTTCCTTACATATCAGTAGAAATCTTTCCTTGAGCTTGTCCTAGGCTTTATAAACTCAAGAGCAGAAAAAGAGCAAGGAGACAAAGGCAATTTTGTGGTTGCACAAGGTATACTCTTTATAGCAGCTCATTCTTGCTGCTATAAAAAGCTTGTTGGGCTTTTTTTTTTTTTTTTTTTTAGCATTGCTGCTATAAAATGTTATTTGAATGGTTTAATGCAGCAGACTTTTTAAGTCACTCCAAACAGAATTTCTTATACATCCTATTCAATCAACACCACAGTTCTCTTTCTCAAAGTCTACTGTACTCTACTGAAGTGAAACTTTTCTTAAAGTGATTTTGGAAATGACTAAAGGTAACATTTTCTTCTCCCTCAGAGAACAGTGTGCCCAATTCAGACACTCACTTTCTCTAAAATAGTTAAAATATATTCAATTAGAGACAAAATGACAATTTAGTATTCTCCCTTCCTTTCATCTCCAGCATCTTCACTGTGGTAGGGGTGTGGAGGTGTTTTCTGCTTTAGACAATGTACAGGATAAATACAACAGAAAAGGTTTACCATAAAATACCTGAAAGAATTTGTGCTACCTTCTGAGATAAAAGGTTATTATTTCAATATCTGGCTCTGTGCAAGAGGGTATGAAATCTTGTTCCATATATATTGCGGGAGTAGGACATGGACTGTTGGAGAGGCTCCATTAATTCCTAATGTATAAGTTCACATAAAATCCTTTAAAATATATTTAATTTCCATGTTAATGTTAATGTTAAATGTTAAAAAAAAAAATGTTAAATTTAAATGAATATTTGATTTGACCAGCATATAATTATTTTTGTAACTCATTGAAAGCTCTGAACAATTTGATTTGGGGACAATTTAGTTTCTTAAACTTGTAGTTTCTTTAACCAGTAACAAAATCCACTTTATGTTTACATCCTGGGTGATAAATAGTTTACAAAGTAAGCTTAGAAACTTCCTCAGCAGCTTGTCTTTAATGCTTTGGTAATCATAGAATCATAGAACTGTTAGGGTTGGAAGGGACCTTAAAGATCACTTAGTTCCAACCCCCTGCCATGGGCAGGGACACCTCCCACTAGATCAGGTTGCTCAGAGCCCCGTCCAGCCTGGTCTTAAAAACTTCCAGGGATGGGGCTTCCACCACTTCCCTGGGCAACCTGTTCCAGTGTCTCACCACCCTCATGGTGAAGAACTTCTTCCTAACGTCCAGTCTGAATCGTCTCATCTCTAGTTTTAATCCATTCCCTCTAGTCCTACCATTACCCGACATCCTAAAAAGTCCCTCACGAGCCTTCTTAGGCCCCCTTAAGATACTGGTAGACCACTATAAAGTCTCCTTGGAACCTTCTTTTCTCCAGACTAAACAACCTCAACTCTCTCAGTCTGATCATCTTCGTGGCCCTTCTCTGGACACATTCCGGCATGTCCATATCTCTCTTGTAGTAGGGCCTCCAGAACTGGACGCAATACTCCAGGTGGGGTCTCACGAGAGTGGAATAGAGGGGGCGAATCACCTCCCTCGACCTGCTGGCCACGCTTCTCTTGATGCAGCCCAGGATACGATTGGCTTTCTGGGCTGCTAGTGCACACTGATGGCTCATGTTGAGCCTCTTGTCCACCAGCACCCCCAAGTCCTTTTCTTCAGGGCTGCTCACAGATCTACAAATACTGAATTTCCAGCAGGGTCAGATTGAGTTGCATGTTTAAGGGGACAATTTTAAATACATGATGAATTGAAAGTGGCTTTGAGGTGCTGCTCCTTGTTCTTTGCTCTCCTGCCAGTTTTCCATGCATTGCCCAAGAGAGTCACAGAACAGCAGGACCTGAATCTACAGCACTCACCAGTGTTTATTTTCAGGCAAGAGAGAAGCCCTATTGTGTCAACAGAGCTCCTCGTACATTAACCATTGATGTAGTTTGTATGTGTGCCTGTGATTATTTACTGGATTGGAGCTAGGCAAGGGAAAGAGTAAATCTAATTAAAAAGTTTAGTCAGACGTATGAATTACTCTCATTAAACTTATCGTTAGATTTATTTTTCCTTTATTCACTTAGAAGAAAAACATCCTAAGAGCTATTATATCATTAAATAGTAGAAATACAAAACCAAACTGATGGCATCTCTAAAGGAACGTGGTTTGCAATTTAAGATTTTATACCAGAACGCAAGTTTTCCTCTGTACATCAAAGTGGGTAACACTTTCAGTGTCAGACTTTACCTGCCTGACCTACTAATTCATATAGAGCTAATTCCCTTTCTGAGCTCTCTGAGTTAATTTTTTTATTCACACATGAGACTGGGCTATAGATTTCATTAATGAGACCTGAGAACTTCTGTTATTCTGAACGGGAAAATACTGGAAAGAGCTTGGACATCAGAACATGACATACAACTGCCATGTGCATAATCTTCGGTGCGTTTTTATCCTTGAAATGATTCTCTCTGTGCTCTCAAGGAGCTACAAATTCATAGCCTGACAGCCTAATATCAGCCGTGATAGCCTTCATTCTGCCACACTCTCTTGGACAGGGTAATTAATGTAAGCGTATGAGAAACCATAATTGACATTCTGATCAATAAAAGTCTGCTTGGCAAGCTTGCAAATGACATTGAAGTGGGTTCCCAGGAGCTATTCAAACATCAGCAGAGGGGTACATCACGTGAATGCCTTCAGCCGCTCTGCTACGCAACGTGCAAGCTGTGGTACAGCAGGTCATTAAGACTCAAATATTTTTATCATCTCCTCCTTGCAGCAATAGCTGCAGTGGGTTTCTGCCTGAGAAAAGCAGCTCACACAAGTTCTTTTATCAAAATAATACATAGGCGTATATTAGTATAATGAAACAGGGTTTGCTTGTCATTTAATATTGGGTTACCACAGCTGAATTACAAAGCAAAATCATTAAAAGAAGGAAGCACTCTGCTATTCTGTATCTGATGAGAGAATCTTTTCTCCCCAAATACTACAGCCAATATATCCCACAGAGCACCTATTTCAATTTTGACTCTGACCACAAGAATTTACAATAAAGGCACAGATATCCCTTCTTAAGATCTAAGATATATATGTATAACTCTCTCTTACGTGTATTTTTCATCGGAGTATTAATTTAGTTTTAAAAGGGACCACCTATTGTTTGTATTGCTAAAAAAAAAAAAAAAAAAAGGATTTGGGGAAGGATGGGATTAAAAGATGAAAGAAAAATGTTTAGCAGTGTATATGCAACGTTGAGTAAACAGTGGTATAACAGCATTAAGTAACACAACCCTCTGATTTTTCCTGGTAAATGGAAAGGCAACCAACAGATTTCAAATTCTGATCATTGTTAACGAGACACATTTCCAGAACAACTCGAGTGTTTTTAATGAAGGCATGCTGAAAATAAATTCAAAAGATGTTGTATTATCCATCTTTCTTGGGATTAAGACTTCAGTGAAACACCGAAGTGTGTGATTAGACCTTCCTTGGTAAGCGTACCTAAATGTTTGTTGAATCAGGGACCTGACTGATTTGCTCAACATCACACTGTGAATAAATACTCAGCAGGAAACCCAGACAGAACAATAACTTAATTGCACCTGAAACAAATGAGTAATGCTCTATATATTCTCCTCTGCTGTGGAACCTGCACCTGACATCAACCAGCTGTGTATAACCAGGAAAAGAGAGAGACCTCTTTTCTGCAGCACATGGTGACACAGATAACAGCCGCATAACTTGCTGTATAGAGATTTTGTTCTCTTTGTCTGCAATTCCAACACTTAACAATGTACAGGATTACGCTTTTTTTTTTCTTTTATGTGTGTGTGTGTGTGTATTCCTAAACAAGTGGATTTTTTTCAGGACAGAAAGAGGAACTCAGTATATACATCATGTAATAAATGTCAAATCCCAGGCTGCTTTTTAGCAGCAGGACAGGGTGAAGGCATCAGTGCAATGAAAGCTGTGCACAGCAGAGAGGTGTTCATGGCTTGCACAGTTTGCAATCTCAGCAGCTCTCTCTGCTGGGATCCCTTTGCCTGTCCTTACTGTCAGCTTCCCATACAACCCCAACCCCAGCCTGGCACCAAATGCAAAAATGGTCAAACAAACAGGTGTTTTGGGGACAGCAAAATCACAGAGGATGCAAATAAGAAGCAAAACAGATGGAAAATACATAGAAGGGGATTTTGTAAAGGTATAAGCTTGCTTTGAAGCAATCTAGAGAGATATGGGAACAGGTGAACACAGAGCTGCAGTTGACGAGGGACTGGGGGATCCCTCCGAATGATGCACTTGTGACAGTATGGGCTCTAAGGGTTAAAGAGGTGGTTGCAGAAAGGCAAATGAAGAAACCACACAGAACAGAGAAAAGCAAAGCAGAGCTACTTACAAGGCATAAATCAATGTCTCAGAAGGTCTGCTGGCCTTCCTGGGACGGGGAAATCGAGAGTTTCCTTCCTCTCAGATTATTACTGCAAAATGGCTGGTGCCTCAACCTTTACAGGGCCGCTAAATACCACTCCCTGAGCCTGCTGCATGAGCTCTTAAATTCCAATAAATCCAGAAAATTGACATTTCTAAAAATGTCTCTTTTACCTATTCTGAGATAATTACAGCCCAGGAGAATTAGAAGCATTAAGCATACATGAAGCCTCCTAAAGCCCCTGGGGTATGATTCATCTCGCAATAACCACACCTCTTGCCTGTCTCATCCCAGCTAATCATCAAATATCTCCCAGTTTCTCCGCCTCCCTATTCTTCACCCCTCTTCCCCTCCCTGTAGAGGATACCTGTGAAACTGAAAGCTGATACAAAGAAATGGGAACAATAGCTTAAAAATTCCCATTGTTCCATTTCTGGTGGAAGAGTTTCTGGGTCTTGTAGAGCGAGAGAAAGAAAATCCCCAAACGCTCCTCTGGCTCCTTGTTATCAATCTCAGAGCGCTGAAACAATTTAGGCACGGCTGGGAGTAAATAGAGAAAATGGTAACAAATGAAGGATTGAAAAATGGTAATGTAACAGATGGAGAAAATTATCTGGAGTTTCATTTTGTGGAGGGAAGCTGTGGGAATAAACACTTTTTAAACAAAT
This sequence comes from Fratercula arctica, assembly GCA_947846985.1. Taxonomy (NCBI): domain Eukaryota; kingdom Metazoa; phylum Chordata; class Aves; order Charadriiformes; family Alcidae; genus Fratercula; species Fratercula arctica. The sequence continues at coordinate 6,047,189 of CANTUZ010000001.1, forward strand.
CCGATCTGTAGAGGGGCTGAGTTTCTTCTGAAATTGAAGCCTTCCTAGAAAGTAGATGATATTTTTATTACTCTTACCTGACAGAAGCCTATAGCCTTGATGTTTCAGTACACAGGACAATTTATAAAATATGGGGGCTGGTCTTTAAGGGCAGTCCCTCTATATGCTGGCACATGGCAAAGTATAGCTAGAGCATCTTACACTGCAGGGGCACATATGGCTGAGGACAAAATGAATTGCAGTGATTTTTGTGACTACCAGTTCCACTTACAAAGTTAATGAATAGAAAGACATTATATGACTTTTGACTACTGGCTGGAAACTCAACTGGTCAGCAGCATCAGCAATCAGTTAACATGTATTTCTCCAAATTCTTGCAGAGAGTTGTTAAATTGTTTGTTTATGAAACAGACTGTAATGCTACCTGCCATAAAGCAAAACTGCCACTTGGAGGGTAACCTAATTCCGAAAGGTTAAGAAGAGAAATAGATGCATTTACACCATGTAGGATAAAGATTTAAGGACAGCCAGCCTTATCTTCAAGAAAGTAGTGAACCTCCTTGACATGTGTCTTCAACTGGAAATCCACCGTTGCCTGTTACAGTGATTTGGTACTTGCCTCTGAACTAGCTGCCAGTGGACATGGCTGAAGGGAAGATACTGCATTAGGTAAACAATTCATCTGACCTACAATGATGATAGTTCTCCTAGGAAAACTGAGTTTGGTACATATTCATCGGTTCAGCTCGCTGCAAGAACTTAAGAACTTATTATTACTGTAAAATTAAAAGATACCTAATTAATTCCATCTGCTCTCTTTAATATCACATATAATAATTACCTTAGTGTTGCATAAAATTGTTACATTTCTGAATGTTAATTCAAGAACTAACTTTTGTCTTCCCCGCCTCATTCTTATCCTCACCCACATGTTTATGAAGAAGAATTGGCAAAGTGTTTTTCTAAGTTGTTAATTAGACCACTGTGTACAGAATATTATTCCTTCATTACAGGAAATTACAAGTACGTTCTTTTCCAGCAAAGACAGAAGAGTGACTTCAACGCTCACTTCCCTCTCTCATTTGCTCTATGAATAGTTTTCAAAACCCACAGGAACCAGGAAGCAGTAACATTGATAATGCAATGACTTCTTTGCAGTTGGACCTGAATAATCAAAAAGCTATTATTGAACTCAAGCTGAGACTTAGCCAAATTTGTTCAATAGCCACATGTCGGATGATTAACTTTATATTACTAGTTTAGATGTTCTGACTTTCAACCAGAACGGTTGAATACTGCCACTTCACTAAATTAAGAAGAAGATAGTCCATTCCTATTCCTGGATCCTGTTGCAAGCCTTTGTGAATAAGGCTGGGAGTAAGATAACAGCACTGAGATATTGGCATTTAAACTAATTTCAGTATCTAAAGGTGAAGTGTCTAGTGCAAGTGAGACTCCCTTTACCGACAATGGAAAAGACAGTAAACAAATTCCCAGTCTCTGAAACCACAGATCAGGAAAGGTCTTCAATATGGAGTGATTTTCTTTTTCTTTCTTTCTTTCTTTCTTTCTTTCTTTCTTTCTTTCTTTCTTTCTTTCTTTCTTTCTTTCTTTCTTTCTTTCTTTCTTTCTTTCTTTCTTTCTTTCTTTTTCTTTCTTTCTTCCTTTCTTTCTTCCTTTCTTTCTTCCTTTCTTTCTTCCTTTCTTTCTTCCTTTCTTCCTTTCTTTCTTCCTTTCTTTCTTTCTTTCTTCCTTTCTTTCTTCCTTCCTTTCTTTCTTCCTTTCTTCCTTTCTTTCTTTCTTTCTTCCTTTCTTTCTTCCTTTCTTTCTTCCTTTCTTTCTTCCTTTCTTTCTTTCTTCCTTTCTTTCTTCCTTCCTTCCTTCCTTCCTTCCCTCCTTCCTTCCTTCCTTCCTTCCTTCCTTTCCTTTCCTTTCCTTTCCTTTCCTTTCCTTTCCTTTCCTTTCCTTTCCTTTCCTTTCCTTTCCTTTCCTTTCCTTTCCTTCCTTTCTTTTTTTTTTTTTTTTTTTTTTTCTTTTCTTCCCCTCCTCCCCTGTTTACTATTTCCTATGCAGCTGGCATTATCTAAACTTTTAACACATGTTGGTGTTAAAACTCAGAATATTGTACTACTGGCACATTTTATACACCACTGTATTTACAAGAGGTAAGTAAATGTGATCTCTAGATACTGAAGTTATAGAACTACTGTGAATGTCTGTAAATGGTATTTAGATATCAGTGTTGACTCTTTTATCTATAATCTTGCTCTTATTTTAGTGCCTTTTTTTTTTTTTTTTTTTTTTTTTTTTTTTTTTGTGGATATACCATTTTATGGAAACAAGTGAACTCTGCATCTATACACAGATATAAAACTAGTTAATAGATAAGGTCCCATTAAATAACATTCCTCAGCATGTGGCCCAGTCTGACTTTGTGTGATTGTGCCAGAAAGGTTGTGCCCTACAAGAATGTCCTTATTATGTCCATTTATTTCAACCTTTCCTTTCTTTTTTTTTCCCACTTTTGTTTCCCCACCAAGAAAGCTGAGATGAAGTGTTGAAATACTTGAAAAGTGACTTGAAGGTTCATAAACTGGAATAAAAAATTAAAATAGATCAGAATAAACCAGAATTTTGAAGGGCTGAGTTCCCCTAGTGTGTTCTTGTACTTTATGATGCTGGTGCATGATACTCAGACTGGAATAAATTGTGTGCTGACACGGCTTACTTAGAGTCATGTATTTCACGGTGAGGAAGATGTCTGAAACACGTTGATAGACAGATGTAAATTCAGGTGTACTTATATATATATATCCCTTTTCCCTTCTGGAAAAATAATGCAGGCATTACCGTACTTAGCTATTTGATTTAATTCAAAAGTTATCTTTGAAGAGTTTTCAGTGAAGTTGAACTTTATTGTAGAGCTTTTTACTTGGAATACCTTACTGGAGACATTAGAAAAATCCAGGAAGTTGTAGAACAAACCCACCAAATCAAACATTACAAAAAAACCCCATACAAGCAATGGCAAGAACTGAAGTGAATTCTTAAAGTGGTGGTCAGGAATAATAAATAATTAATTAATTTAACAGCCATCCATGCAAGTCTAAATTTCAGTGTGAGAAGTGACTTTTACTATCAGCATGTTGGATGACAACTCCATTAGAAATGAAAGTAGGGAGTACAAAATGAGTAATTCCCCTGTGATGGAGATCTTTTTAAAGAAGGAACTGAATTTTGTTTCTTGAGGGGTAGAGAAACAGATTATATCTTTTCAATAATGCCAGGATGGTTTCCTGTCCTGAAACCCCAAGATGTCTCAGCATCCCCAGAAGCTTATAAAAGCCTTCCCAATGACTTGTGTGGGTGTTGGATTGGCCCAACAGACAGGAATGTGCAGGGGATAATGACACTGGGCAACGAAGTCCAAAGAGGTTTCTAATGATTCTTTTATGAACCTGGAGATAGATATATTAATTTAATAAAGGGTTGGACAAAGTTTATTTTATGCATTGTAAAATGACTTTCCAAGCCTCAACTTGTGTTTCTGTAAGACCACATACTAATTAAGCAGTAACTTGAAGCTGTGCTTTCTGATTTTTCCCTAAAATATCTCTGCTTTACATTTTTTGTGTTCAAAGGTTTTATTAGAGATTAAGCAAGTTACCATTCGGAAAAGAGAAAATCAGTACTGGATCGGGAATAATTAATAATATATAAACAGGTGACCTTGAGTAACCAGAAGCAGTCCCTTAGTCCTAGTTCAGGGAACCCTCTGTATGCCTTACACATTCAAATGTTAAGTCTAACTCAGCAGGAGAAAAAAAAAATAGTACCGTATCAGTCTGTACAAATTGCCAAGAGCAGCTGAAGAGAGTCTAGAGATTCTAAGAGAAAAGCAATGTTATGAATTGATAAATTCCGGAGCTACCTCTTCTTTTAGACATGTTAGCCATGTACAAAGATTAGAGTTTTAGGAAGGATTTTACAAAGCGCAGAGAGTCAAACAGTTGTTCAGTTCCATTGACTGCTTTTGAAAAATCTCAGCCATAACTGTTTCTTTTTCAGCAAGGTTGTGTGCTATGCTCTGTTTACATTCTGAAATCACTGATGGAAAAACATTGTTTATTTTGGGCCAGAGTTAAAGCTGTAGCACTATGATGAAATATGCATTTCCATCTGTTTGATCAGAATAATCCTCTTACATTTATAATGTATTCAGCATAAGCGTTATGATATCTTTAGCCATTAATTCCCCTGACATTAAGTGTTTGGGATTTAAATATGAGGCAGCAAATTAGTGCATGGTTGCACTTAACAACTACACTTAGTTTTCAGCAAATTTTTTTTTGTTTCATTTCATTTTGTTTTGTTCTTTTCTTTTGGAATTTCCCAGATTTTGTTTCTTTCTTTGATATAAGAATGGTGAACCGATTTATTGAATCAAAAAAACCTGACAGAACAGCTGTGATAAAGCAAATTTTATTTCCTTTTCTAATTTTGAGGTCACCCCTGGAGGAGTCCATAGGTTAAAAGGCGCTGCCTGCAAGTGCAGAACCAGCGGGCTTTTCAGAAAGTTTGCACCGACTGGACTACAATACCAAGAAACATTTCATCTCCCCAGTATCTCGCCTTTCACTGTTGAAAGATTTCATCAGTAGTAGAATCTCTTTTCCATTGCTACCTTTATGAAACTTTGGTGTAGATATGTGAAAGTACCTTCCCATCTCACCTCTCCAAAACACTCTTGATATCTTTGCTCTCACTCTAAGAGTCGCATTCCTTCTAAGGAGAGGATTTAACTGCTCATTTAACTTTTTAGTATTTATTTTAGAGCTGCTGTCATAAAACGGGGTGTCAGTACTTTCCTGATTTATTGACTCAGTTTTCTTCGCTGCCTTTCTTTCCATTTCTTCATTGTATTACAATCAAACTCTCCACATCTTTGAACTCACAGCTTTGAATTTGCATGAGCAGCACTGCCAAAATTTCCTCCTCGTTCTCCATTTTCTTCTGTTTCTCCTACTCTCTTTTCTTCATTCTCCTGCTGTCCCCATTTTTTTTTCCCCTGTTGGTATCCTTCATCTCACATAATGTTTAACACCTTCCAATGAAAAATCTGTCCTCTTACAGTCCAAAATCTTGTGTAACAGATTCTTTTGTTACCAAAAAAATAGGACAGGAATGAATTATCAAGGTCCAACTGTACCACTGACTCTAACTTCCACATGTTCACAGAAAAGTTCTGAGGTTTGTTTCTGAAAAAATCCCACCTACCATTTAAAGGCCTTTCCCCCAGAATTAATTTGCATTTCTAATTCAGTCTCTGCATTCAAGGACATAAGAGAGTCGTGTAACAAATATGTGATTTCTTGAAATCTATGTCATTCTTGCATTAAGTTTAGGGATGCTCAGAGAGTGCTATAGTTTTGGATCATGTTGTTAGCATGCTCCTGACAAAAATAAGCAGCAGCTATATAATTTACAGGTAGGGATTTATTTATTTGTTTTTACCAAGGTGTAAATGAAGCCTTTCGAGATTTTAACAACTCATCTGCTCCTTGCCAGAGGAGATGAGACTGCAGTGAGACTGGCCCCAGAAACAAGTTGCAATTCCCTTTTTAGTCTACCTGAAGCATTGATAGCATCATCAATAACGTCAGCACAGTAATGGGCTTTGTTAGTTAACTCGTGGTTCTCTGCAAGCTCACTGGCTGTGGACTGGGAAAAGAACTTAGCATTGCCAATAAAGAACAGCTATTAAAAAAAAAAAACAAAACAAAACAAAACAAACTTTGTTGACAGTATTAGTATTTTAAATGAGGAAAGATAAACCTTATCAGGACACAATGCTCATATCCTGTTCTGCCTCTGGAAGATAGTCCTGTCTTAAACAATTACTTTAATGTAGGTCCTGAGGTTTCCACTGCAGTCTTCTATGGATTTAGTTAAAGGTCACATGTGGTAGGTGAACAATTTTTACTGGTCTCTTGGGTAGTGGCTTAAGACAGGTTTCACTTTGTCACACTAGGTAGGTCAGACTTTCAGGGTCGAAGATAATTACTAGTCTCCTTTGAAAGAGGGGCACTACCGAGGAATAAAAGGCAGGTTTGTGAACGTAGCTAAGAGACAACACGTTAATTGTCCATTATTCAAGCTAAAGCACACTGCTTGCTCATTAAGTACACAATAAACGAAGAAAACGGATGTACACATGAAGGGTCAGAAATTTTACAACCCCCACTCTCAAAGAGCATGTCACAATATTGTATTTGCTTAGTCTACAAAAGAAACACACCAATATAAATGCAACTCCCTTTTAAAAACATTACATTACAAAATCACACTTACTCTTGTGATAGAAAAATTAACTAGTCTAGTTAAATATGATTATTAAGATACTAGACCAAATATTATCTGTTATTATTGTGCCAATCTTCTCTTTAAAAATGAGACAAGTATATATTTTTCCCAGGCAAGTAAATTTTCATAACCATTTCTGCAGCACAGGTTTTTGTTTATAAAGGCTAAGTATTAGGTGTTATGTATATACTTCTAAGAAGTTAAAAGACTTTTTGCCCCTAATTTACTACTTTTTTCCCTTTCTTTTATTCTCTTTCTATGCTATTGGTAAGAACTGAAATACTATGAAAAATTATTTTGATACAATGTGTCTTCTCAGATAGAACTCCCTTGATAAAAAATTTATATCTGGATATTCCTTCCTAAAATCAGCTACAATTAATTTCCCACTTTCTTTGCAAAGGATATTGGGAAATTAAATTTGAATTCTTTTTGTTCACCGTGCTCAGCGTATACACAATTTATCATTTCCTTCATCCAAACTGCCCCTACACTCTTAGCCTCAAATGAAGATTATTTTTTTTCAGTGTTGTGATAACAGAACCGCTCTTAAGGGATACAACAAGATTTTACAATACTTCCATTTATTTATAGCATCTATCAAGTCTCTTTAAATAGATCCTCTCCTCTGTGTCAAACACAATTCCAGAAGACTACACAAGCATCCGTATTTTTCTGTTGCTCCTCTGTAGGTTTGTAGGTTAAACTAACAACTAAAAATGAACATTTTATTCTCCTTGTAAATAATATTCTATTAAACCAATAAAGAGCTGCACATAAAAGAAATACTGCTAAGAATTGCAGTAATACCTTCTTCACCATAAAACAATACTATTTTGAACCATTAGCAGCCTAATTAGAAGAATAGCTTGGTATGAAGTAATTTGTTGATGTACTTCAGCATCAAAGGTTTGGGAATGATTTGGAAATCTTGATAAACAGAAGACATGCTTGTGCACCTGAAATTCAAATTTGCATTAAGATTCCATCATGAAGCACTGACTAAAAGACAAATTGTTTGAATCTCTATCCACCCTTATCTTTTTTTTTTTTTTTTGAGTGTAACGATATTCCATATGATTAACTTACTTTTTTTTTTTCTTTCTCTTGAAAGAAGGGAAACATTTGGCTCTTAAAATATCTCCTCATAGTGTTTGACTCAGATTACAAACTTCTCAGCTTTTTACTTAAAGATATAAAAAATAATGCTATGAATCAGACCACCAAGAGCAGCTAGTAATAATGTTCCTACGAAAAGATAAGGACCTAAGCAGACTGATGATTTTCTTGGCATATTTCTCCAGCCTGCAGCAGTTTGTGAGTTTCTTTGACAGAGTTTGCACTTGAATTAATAGTTGCTGCTGGACCTGTCTTCCATGAATTTTCATCTGGAACCTGTTTATGTTCCTGGTTTCCCCAATATCCTGTTGCACAATTTAATTATGCAGCATCTGCCAAACAACTTTATTTGGTTTGACGCCTTCTTCTTGAATTTTAATCATATTCTTATTAAAATAGTGAATATGCATTCCTTAGTGACCTTTCAATATCTCTCATGACATTATAATTTTTTTTTTTTTTTTTTTTTCCCCCTCTGATACTGCTAAAAGAGACACACAGTGGGCAGATAGAAATTCAGAGAACCCTCATCAGTTCCCTGAACCTTTCAGGGGCTTCTCAGGAGGTTTTCAAAGATCTGCTGGGTCTCACATTTGAGATATGATACTGAAATTGGTGTGAATAGTGTAAAAAGCTCATGAAACCTGGACGTATTGGCAAATTACATGGGGAGAAAAAGTTGGTCTGAAAGAAATAGTGTTTCCAGATTTCCTCAATCTTGAAATTATTTGACGAATCAAAAGTGACTAATGTTATTTATCAACAACAGAACAAAGACTTTCAAAGAAAAACATCAGGACATCTCATCAGCTGACCGATGCGCCAAGTCACAATGAGTTGCATCTCTGAATTGATAATTTCTTTTAGACTTGTACGAAGAAAACTAACAGAGGGATATTTTTGCAAAATAAACAAGTTCCAGCCTTGCAGGCATTTTTCATTCAACCACAGTAGGTGAATGAAGTTGAAGACTTCCAAACTTGGTGTCTAGTTCAATTGAACTTTTCCCCAGCAGAAAATGAGAAACACTCTTTCCTCCACCCTTAAATAATTTTAATAGGAAAATTATTTTTATGTTACTTCTGTGAAAGACGGAAATATTTTCCATGCACACATTGGTAATTGACTAAAACTAATATTCATTGAAAGGGTGAAAGAAATCAACATATCATGAACACAGACATAACAATCCAGGCCCTGTCATGGACTGACTAAAGAAAATGCTGAAATCCCTCTATCACAGCTATCCAGCTGGGAAAGGATTATCATGGATCTAGCATGCAGATTCACTAGATTTTCACTATTAGCGTTCAGCAGAAGGAAATAACTGTATTAAGAAATCATGAGGAAACATCTATAACATCTATGTAAGTTATGATTAAGAAAATGCAATTGAATCCAGAATGCCAAATAACTTGCAGTCATATCTTTGAGAACAAATGCCCTCCGTCTTGATTTAAAAGTCTTAAAACTCCATCTAAACATCACTTTATTCACATATGCTCTATCTTGCATCTCACCTTGAGGTTCTAAGAAACTTCAGAGCATTTACAGAATGTGTCTCACTGGTACCTAAAATGTCCTGTCCTTTACTGGTCAGTGTTGGTGTCTGACTTTGCTTTTGCAGGCTTGTTTCATGCACTCAACACTATATTTATAAAGCTTCTGTTCAGTGAACGAAATAAATGCTTGATTCTCAATGGAAACACCAACAAATATCACAAGAGAACAGTAATTCACAGAGCAGTAATGTGTGGAGCAATGCTAGAGGCAGCTGGCTTCTGACATCCTTTATTTTATTCTCAGAATGAGAACTAAACCACTGGCAAAGTCTTGTGGTTGGTGAAGAAGCCAACTTGGAAGGTTTCCCTATCTGAAACATGTTGCTTACAGCATGAAACAAGAAAACTGAGCAACTGGTCTGCACTATAATTAAGTTTGAACAATAACCAGTCATGGCTTGATCATCAGCTTATTTTGTCCAGCCTCGAATTTGCCATAAACCCGAAAGCATTCCAGTGTTGCTTCAACTGTGAGGAGTATGTTTTGTTCTGTTGGAAAATAAGAACCTCTGGTGCAAAAATAGCTGGTCCCTGCTGGCATAACTCTGTTAATTTCAGGGAAGTAACACCACTGGAAGAGAACTTGTCCAAGAAAGCCTAAATGAGGATCTAAATCAGATGTGAGACACAAGTAAAGCTTTCTACCTTTTTTTGTTTTTTCTCCCCTATCACTCTCCTGGGACCAGATCCTCAGCAGGTATAAATTACTATAGTTGCACTAATTTCCAACTGAGCCATGACAATTTGCACAGATTGAGGATGTAACTCTAGGTAGCAATATTCTTTTCCAGGAGTGAATAGAGTAACACTCCACAGTGTTGTCAGAAGAGGCTGCATTTAGTTAATACGAGATATAGAGAACCATAGGACAGATTGTGCCACAATGCTATCAGTTAACAATATCCTTTAAATAATCTGAAAATTAATCTCACTTCAGGGAAATGAAATGGTCTTTTGATTTCCCATAAATGGCCTTCCTAGGTAAGATCACAAGTCTGCCTAGTCCAGTATCCTGCTTCAAACTCTAATGAAAAGTGAAGAAGTGGTGAAGAATTGGAACAATGGGGTAAACGTAGCAGTCCTTCCCCAGACTGCTTCTACAGCCTCCAGTAATTTGGGGTCCAGGGAGAGGTCAGGCCAGAGAAGGAGCACTGTAAGCTGGTGGAATCATGGTAGTTGCAAGTGAAAAACTCAAGTCATGTTCAGGACAAATATATAATTCATTCTCTAAAATTCAGTCACTGCAGAATTCAGATTTTACTGCATGTTTTCAACAGAGTTGCTGATTTTAATGTCTTACAGGTTTTTTCCATATATAATGTTATAACAGAAAATACCATTTGGCATGAGTGTGTTATTGAAAGTGGTTGATGCAACTAATTGATGTTACTGAGATACTTAAACCAAAATCAAAATTCAAAACAAGTTAATACAATGCAGGATTGATTATGAAGTCCTTTATTTCAATGTGATTGCCATTTTATAACAAACACTCTTTAAGTAACATGTATTAAACATTTATGATGCAATGTATCTCAAGCTGTTCAATTTGAAAAATCTTCTAAAATTTCGGGAGAAAAAACAAAAAGAAAGAAAAAACCCCAAGCATGCAGTATGCTTGAAAGTGGTGAGCTCGAGTAACTAATATATGTAGAAGTCTTAATGTTTCCTCTGATGATTCTGTCATCTGGTCTGTGTATTCTGGCCTTTCTAAGGCATATTTTTGCAAAGTTTTCAGGTTTGGAAATCCATCATGCCCTTTTAGGTTCTCCTTTTTGGGGGTTTAGCAGACAGTGGTGGCCCATGAACAACAGGATGACTAACATCTCTCCAGATTAGCGAAAATTAGGTATACATATGATTGTAAAATCTGATAAATCCAGCAACACAGGTAACAGGATATATGAAAAATAGGCGGAAAACAGTGGGCAAAATGAACTAGAGGGTTTTTGGAGATATAATTTTTTGGGGGACAGGGATTCTTTGTGTTTTGTTTTTAGTTTGTTTGGGTTTTTTGTTTTTTTTTTGTTTTTTTTTTTTTTTAATTTTACATGGCAACCTCACTTGCAACATCACAGTAAATTTATGAAGTTTAGAGTGAAAATATTGTCCATAATGAGAAAAAGGAAGTCAATAATGATAGATGGCTTTGGAACAAAACTTGAAGAACACTGTTGGCAGCTGAGGAGTGGATCACTAGGAAGGCAGTGAGATAGTGAGAAGTGTAAGAACTAGTTGTCTAAAATAATTCAGCCAATTTTAACCATTTAACATTCTGCCAATTTTTTTCTTTCCTTTTAAAAATAAGAAAATACATATTCATTAGATATAGGTTACTTGACTCACTCTCTATCTGACATCCCGACAGATATATTTAAACAATACAAAACTCAATGAAACTGGAGAGAAAAATAATATACACACCCTTGTATTCTGATAATAAATGAGAGATTAGAAAAGTTTGTTGGCTGTGTTACTATTGCTCTAAGAGTTAACATCAGCAGGGCTAGACAAGCTTTTTAAAGGCTACATTAAAAAAAAAAAAAAAGTTACTTCCATCAAGGAATGCACAGCTTGCTTAAAAATATAATAAAACAGGTTTAACTGAAAGTAAAGAAGGAAAATATTGTATCTGATGCTTCATGACATTTGGTGAAGACGCTCACGTTTTCTTTAATATATTGCAGTAAGATAATATTCTGTGTTTCTGATATACTTTTAGGAAAATACTTTAGAATTAAGATCTTGCTGTGCTGTTTCAGCTATTTGGGTTTCCATACAATTTTAGGCCAAGTGCCTGGGATTCATTATATAGGTAATATTGTGTCTATAATGCCTTACCCCATTGCTCAGAAATAAATTCCCTCTTGGCAAGTATAATTTGTCTTTGGGCTGTTATTACCATCAGTTATTTTCCTATTGAAATAAAAGTTCACTGCTGACTGGAAGGACCTTACATTTAGCAGGTTTTCAGCAGTGTTGACGAATAAAATAGCTTTCACTGGAAGGCTGCTAAAAGGAGCAGAGAAATGAACATGATGCTTGCTATATTATTAAGTATTATTTGTGTGTCTAGGGCTGTACATCATAGTCCAAAAATACTGCATTTAAGCATGCAAAATACAATTAAGATTGGTTTAATTAAAGAATACAATTATACTTGCTCATGTTCAAAAGGCAAAATAAATAAAATGAACCATAGTAGGGGCCTCATTGATTTGCACAAGGACAAAAGTCATTAACTGAGCTGTGGTTAAATGGCACTCATCTGCTTCCAGAGGAAATGGCCCTGTGCTGTAGGTCTGTGATATATTTCAAAGTATTTTGCTTTTCATGCATGATATGTATGAAATATGCATTTTGTTGACTGGTAGCACAATCAGCAGGACATATTTTGACAGCTAAATGGCAAATTTAAATGTGACTTTCTTTTTAGTGCTCTGGAATTTAATTTTTTTTTATTATTTTTTTTTTTTCCCCCTGCACGTTCAATATGGCCCTGCTGAAGGTTTTAAATATTTCACACGGCTTACTCATAATGTATCACTCCCTGCATCTAGATAAGTGTCATCATGTCCATTAAATGTGAGTTGAACGTGCTGCTCTGTTATGATGTATTATCTCAGGAACGTCTTCAGACTTCATCACACGACAATTGTCGTACCGATTACCGCTGGAATGCCTAGACGAAGCAAATTCAAGGGACTAGGGACTTTCCCTTGTCTGAGGGAACAGAGCATATTTTATGTTTAAATGGCAAAGTAAGTTAAAATGTTTAACTTTGCATGAAATTTTGTTTGGGGGAAGATCTAACTCCACAGTTTTAGTGGCTAATTAAGAAAAATCTGTTAGAAGAAATTACTTTGCAGTTTTATAGTGCTCATTACGGAAGGGTTTCAAAGCACTTTACAACTGGTTCCTCGGCTAGCAGGAACTGCTTTCATGCACAGATTTCATGAAATTATTTTAATGGAGTTATAACAACATTATAACAACATTATAACATATTTAAGAAACCATCCAGTGTTCTTGGTATCATTATGTCCATTTTACAGAAGAGTGGGAGAAAGAAATTAGAAAGCAACAGTAGTCTCACCTGTTTTTAGGGGTGGGATTCAGTTTAAGATTAAAACACCTAAATTTAATGATTATCCAGCATGGGGCTTAGTTACACACACCTAAAAGGGCTTATAATGCCCTAGGATATCAGACATCCACAAGGAGCTGGCACAAGAATTACAAGAGAGTTATGAATTTGAGTGGTGCCTAATCATGATGAATCTCAAAGGTACTAGACACATATGTTTATGATGTGATTTTCACCACAGAGGTCTTCTGCAGACTGAGCTGAATTTTCCTCTGGGTGCCACTGACTATGTGCTCAGTGCAGTTGCCCAAATGCAGGTGTCTGGTGCCAATTAGGTTGCCCTAGGGGCTTCCATCCGGCATGCAGCTGCCACTCGGCAAGGTCTATATCTCCCTGGGTCTCCGTCATTTCTGACAGCTCCATACAGTTTTCCTGGACACCCTAAGGCAATTCTTCATTTTGCATTTTGGAGTTGACACCCAATTTACATGCAGACGGCTGTATTTGGTATCTGGAGCTTAATCCCACATTAGATGTTTACATTTGAGGCATCTGATTTTAGGTGACTTCGCAGTTAATGAAGAGGAAAAATCACTTTTGGGATATGAATCATTTGTCCAGCCTGTGCATCTACCATAGGGTAAGAAGAATCCTAAGTGTCCAAAGTCAAGCCATATAAATTCTGTCCCACTTGACTAAAATAGCACCAAAATTCTCCCTGAAAGCTAAACATCTTCTCTGCGTGACCTGGTATTTGAAGTGAAGAAATGTCTTTTGCAAACCACATAGTAACAGCAAAAGAGGGCAACAAAAATAAAAAAGAACCTATAAGAATTTTACTAAAAGCAGATGAAAGGAAACTGAACACAAAAGTATGTGTGGCTGCAGCATCGATAAGGAAATGAGAGCAGACTTTAGAATAATACAGCGACTGTGAACACGCATAAATAACTATATATACAGCTTCAGAAAGTTTCCACCCACATTTCAAACCTAAAGAGGGGCTTGTCTGTCTGAGACCTCATTTCATTTTGTGCCAGGTATGACCTAGTAAAATATATTAGGTTTTCTTGTAAGCCTTGTCTCACTGAACAGCTCTTCAATCAGTACAAGGTCTCATACCTAAGAAAAAAGACCTTAAAACGTATAGAATGGTCAGTCAGAAATGATGTAACCTTTGTGGCTAGCCTCTCTGAAACTTTAAACCCTTATCTGCTTTTGTATGTTAGCTACCCGACTTCCTGAAAAAGATGGATGAGTAAAACAAATTTATATTTATTCCTTAATTCATGTCTATTAAAGTGCAGTACGAAGGTGGCTCAGTCTTGAAAGGAAAAGTGTTCCCTGAGCCGTAAGAAACAAAATTATACTGAAGACAGGTAGGGGGTAAACTTTTTGTTGTTCTGACTGCAGGGTTAGGCACGATGCTTGGGATGCTTCTAAGCTCCAAAATGAGTGTGACTGAATTCTTCATGGCATTTGCCTCAGTCCATCCTGTCGTGATGTGGGTATGATTACATTCTTTATTGGTCATTACCTCCTTGCTTATACAATAAAAAGAAGGAATGCAGATACAAAGACAAAAACAATATAAAGATAAGAAATAACTGTATAAAGACAAAACTATCAATGCTTTGTAACACACTATGGAAACAAATATTTTTTCCTTAACTATAATTTAGATCTCAGGCTTCCCTGCATTTGGAGGCAGTGAGAGGTTGGGAGGGAGCATAAGTTTTGAAATTAATACCAGTTTCAATCAGGGAAAATGGGGAACACTTTTCTTGACTCAGACCTCTTCATTCACATGAAAGTAATAGTAATGACGTTCTTTTCCATCTTATTCAAAACACTGTCTTGTTCTTACAACACATTACACCTTAAAAGACTCACTTTAGAGTTTATGTGAGGTTTGACTCTAAGAGTGGTCAAACCACAGAACATTTCTTTAAGGAAATAAAAAACTACGATTATTGACATCCTGGCAGACAAATATCTCTAAAGGCTTGCAGCTGACATACTACTATGGACTAAATGGCACAGAATTTGCTTATACTTCAGTTATGTTCTCTCTCTTAACAAGTGAAATGCATATTTCCAGATCTTTAATGATGCTTTACTTCTCAGCTCAGAAATTACTCAGCACTGAAGTCTGTGCAATAAGGTTGTGATACCCAACTTTCTAGTAAGTAATGAAAAGATGGTGATACATTCAGACTTGTTTCTTCATTTGGAGGATAATAATTTAAAGATTATCCCAGCATCCCCAGCGTTTACTTTTTGTATTTTATAGGTAAGTAGAGATTCCTTTGAAAATACAAATAAAAAAAGTCTTGGGGCTGTCTCGGAAGGAAAAAATGAACAGGCTTGAACCATGTTAAAGAAGATTAAAATTATATTGAAGACACACAGGAAGATAAACTTTCATCATTATTACTGCAGGTTGCTTAGGATATGTATTAAGGGGAAAGCCAGAGGTAGGAAGTCTGAAATGAATGTATGTAAATACTCAGATAAACATATTGTTTGGGTGCATTCTCATGTCTGTGTTCTGATGGATGCTGTTTCCACTTCATCTTCTAAATCTTTTCCCTACCACAGAAAGCCAGTCTGGGATTTATCTTGCCTGGTTTTAAGAATCAACATTACAGACACCTGTGTGTGGAACAGTCACATGCTGAGGCTGACTGACTTGCTGTAGTCATCTGCACGAATTGCCTTCTTTGACTTTCAAGGGAGCATAGAGTGATTAACATACATAGCGGATGTCTACATTTCATCATATGAGTCTCACCCTAAATAACGACAAAGACAGTCCCTGCAGTACATGTATAATGCCAATTTATGAAAAGCATCAAAATCACTGAATTGAAAAGCTATAGGTGTTCCTATTCGGAAAACAGGCCTATCTATGGCTTAACCACCTGTTCAAAGTGGTGTATGCTGTGCAAATGTGTCAAACTGAAAAAAAAAAAAAAAAAGACTATTAGCTTGTGGGTTTATTTGCCCATGATGTTGTTTTTGTTGTTTTCATGACATCCAGAAAAAATTCAGTAGGAACACCTAACAACCAAAGGCAAGCAAATCCTGATGGAACAGGCAGCAATCATGGGGCAGTATCTGCCAGGCACTAAGAACTCATTTAGACCCATAAAATTTTAAAGCACAGAGGGTTAGTGCTTCAGTAGCCAGCATCTAGTGCATGACCAGCAAAGACAGTCTAGTAAGGAGGAGTATAATAATTCAAGCCTGTTATAAGACACTAACAGTCCAGAATTATTCTCTCTCTATTGCTATTTTATATCTTGAGTTCTGACTTGCTAAGTACCAGCCTAATTTGAGTTCAACTAGTCTATCTTTTCCAGTCATTAGTAGCCCAGCAACGATGCAGAGTACATTAACAAAGAAGTTTGCTCTTTTCCTTGCACTTTAAGAAGGATTGAAAGCAGTACAACGATGAAGCAATTAACAAGGAAGAAAGAAAACAGTGTGTTTTCTTTGTCTCCCAAACCCTTGCAAAATTATATCACAAAAGGCCAAGACCAGAGAAGAAAACACAGTTTCAAAGGGAGAGTGAAGAAAATTGTTAATCCCCACCCTGTTCTTGGGGGGAGTGGAAATCAAATAAGAAAGAAGGCCACAAGGAAGTTCCCTCAAACTTTGGAATTCATTATTTTCGGTTTATTATTTTGCATTTTTTTCTTTTATTCTAACTACAAAACACTTAAAAATCTGTGTCAACAAACATAAAATGGTTTTAGAAACCATGGAAATTCTGAAGTTCTGCTTTCTCAGCAGCACAGTAGTTTCTTAACGAATAAAATTAATTTGAACTTCTTGTTATACTTACAGTAGAAATTCTCAAGAATGGCCATTGCTTTCACTACCTCATGAAGGTTTAAGGTTTTATAGTCATCAGGATGACATGAGAGTTTGTTTTCAGAGTTTACAGACTCTTTGTCCCATGACCATTTGGGGATACCAGGACAACAAACATTATTGAACTCAAAAAGTGGGCAAATGAGGACTCTGGTAGGTGGCATGTCTCCAACGCTTCCACAGATGCCAGGCATGTAACATAGCCGTCTGGCAAAGATGTGAAAAGAAACTCTCTGACAATGTAGGCTCTGGAAGGGCTGGGTTCCTGGATCTAAGTTTATAGAGACTGTTTAAAACCCAACCCCTTCAGTATCTCGACAGGATACAGTGGGCAGCCTTTCAGTGGAACTCAGCCTGTGATTCAGTCAAGGTTTTGCTAAGCTCAAGATATTTTACAGAACCAGATTTAGAGCTAATGAAAGCGATGTGTTTTGATGAAAATACACTTTGTAAGAAAAATTCTGATCTTCTTCATAATTGGATGTTTTATAATACTTCGATGGTTTTAATTATGCAAGAATCAAATACCATTATGAAATTATGGGTTTCTTATAAAAAGTAATGGAAAAATTAGTTACAATGCATAGCCAGTATTCACAAAAGCAGAAAAAACCCTCATACTATAGAGGCTTATTTCCCATAATATTTTAGTAAGATTCAAACACATGATCAGAGTTATCAATGAATAGCAGAAAATATTATGTTTGCTCTTAGCTAACAACTTATGCAGGATTATAAATATAGTTCAATTTATTTCAAGTTTATAAGCATTTGGACAGTGGAGAAATGATCAAAATACCTACTCCCATCTACTGTCCATTGTGTCCATATATTTTGTCCATCTATTATCAAAATACTTCTGTCTCTACTCTGAACTGGCATGGACACATTTCTGGTTGGTGCCTAAAACACTTGAATCCAAGCGTATATGGTACGCAAAAGTTTTTTGCTTGATCCCGTCAGCTTACCTAATATCACTCACTCAGTGTTTTTGATAAATGATAACCTGTGAATCACCATGATTTTATCATCCACCTGAGACTTAACTCTCCCAAATGCAGGTCACTTTTGAAAATACTGCCTTTATGTCCCTGTGGCTCTGAATGGGGGTAATGACCATTTGTTTCTCTACCTAAAAAGTATGAGAGAAAAGGAAACAATAAGCATATGATGCCGAAATAAAAAGGGAATTTATAAACATATAATGATCATTATATATGTATAAAATAAATAAATATAAATTAATATAAAAATATAATGCATTATGAACATCAAATGAAATGCTCAAGCACATCAGGAGTTACTGCCCTTCTTAGTGAGTCCAGTATTGTATTTTAAAAGAATCTTACAATCCAGTAGTGACACATTTAAAATTGTCTATTCTGCTAATCTTAGAATAGTAGAAATGAGTAATTACTAAGCAGAAACCTTCTACCTTCTTATGGATATTCCCATTAAATTGAACTTTGCAGAGTGCCTGTTCCTAAAATGTCAGATATTTACATCAGCATCTTGATGCTACAGGCCTATATTTTTTAATTTATAAATTTACTGTTGCCTGTTTAAAGACTACTATGAAGCAGTCATATACAGTCATGATGAACTAGAATAAATAACTAACTTGCCAGCTATAAATACCTCTTATTGCCATCACTTTAATAGTCACTCCCATGTGCTACAAGTAGGATAATGTATTTTATAATAGGATAGTATAAGATGATGGTATCTTATCACTGTAATGCAGTAAGATTTAATGCCAATAAACAGATGAAAATGTTAAGAACAAGGAAGTTGTTCCAATAGCTTTACTTCAAAGTCAATGGAAAAGGCTCTTCCTCTGAGCACAGCATGATCTTTTTTCACAACTGATACCACCGTGTGCATGGAGTGACAACTCCTTTCCCTTTGGTAGGCAGAGGAAAATCTTCTGTTAGCTTTCAGGACTTTGGGATGGAAGAACCGATGCATTTGGTGATGGAAATCACCCCTCAAAGTCCTTACACTAAGAAATTTGGGGGTCAATCTCCACTAATACCTCACTCTAAGACATAACAGCAGAGCTACTTTTAGTTCCGAACCATATCAGAAGGTCTGCAGTTTCTCAATATCTATAGCAGACAAATGCTGAAAGTCCCTCCCTTGTGGCACTGGTGTTACCCAGACTGTTGCAATCTATTTCTTGAACAGGGCTCAATCAGTGCTTCTGTAAGCAGAAGGCTTCAGAAACTGTCACTCAACACAGCACCTCTGTTTTATCTTGCTCTTAATTTAACTCTGCAAATGATAAATCAGCTAAAGAGGTATAAATGAAGGCAGATTAACCTTTGAAACTGCTACTGGGAGCTGCTGATTACCTTATTCAAGTCAATGAATCTTCACTAGAATCTGCATTACACACACAGAGCTTATAATACCAATATATTGAATATGCACGTATTGTTACATGCCTGCACCATCACAATCTTTTTTCAATATTTTCTTCAAATTTTGAAAAGATTCTCTTTTTTTGGCGCTATTGTCTTATTTCTTTTATTTCAATTTATTGGTGGAGGGGGCTTGAGAAAGAACATCTTTTCTTTAAAGTATAAATAACCTCTTGGTAATCATATGGGTGATATAATGTGCAACAACGTTATAATATACATGGGGGTTTTTTTCCCTCCTTCTGTGAGGTCTCCAAAACATCGGTATTTATGTTGTACCCTTCCTGGTGACATCTATGTCAAATGACTTCCTTTAGCTTAACGGGAATGAAACTGAAGTGCTGATTATTAGCCCTCATACTAAATTGCTGCTGACTGACTTTCCTTTTCAATCAGCCTTTTCTCTTAAAGAGCTGCTGATGAAGCCTGACTGAAGACTTTGACAGCTATTCTATTTAAAAGCAAATCTATTTATATACCATATGATTACACTTATGGATACACGTGACAGAACCTGGTTTCTTATGATTAGCGAATCTTGTATGAGAACAGGACTTTGCTACTTCTGTATTTTTCTTGCAGTAAAGTGCCAGATACAAAACACAGCCCGCTCCCTCTCGGAAACCATCATTATTTCAAATGCTTCAGTAACAGAATGGAACATGGACTGCGGGCCCCATAACCACCAGTGGGGACACAGGTAGAAAAACAGTGGTTTAGAGATACAGGGCAAGAAAAGGGGGCTAAATAAAGAGTGTTTTGAGATGTAGCAGTTATTTCTGTATCACAAATCTGATTGGTAATACGAAAGAAGGCAAGATATTAGGGTTTGCTAGTTGTTTCTTAACTTCTTTTTGAAACTCTAATTTGGGTTTCTACTTCACATGGGATTTGGTTCACGAGATTTGTATGGTGGCACTGAAGAACATTATATTAGGTTTTAAACTCTGATTCAAAAATTAATTCATAGCCCTTAGTTTGGCAACCATGCTCCCTGTACACCTTTGACACAGTTTCCCACAGCATTTTCATGGAGAAACTGGCTGCTCGTGGCTTGTACGGGCGTTAAAAGCTGGCTGGACAGCCAGGCCCAGAGAGTGGTGGTGAATGGAGTTAAATCCAGTTAGTGGCCGGTCACAAGTGGTGTTCCCCAGGGCTCAGCATTGGGGCCGCTTCTCTCTAAAGGACCAGTTCTTCCACAGACATTAATTTGGGTTATTTGCAAGCCCACAGTGCTACCACAGCCTTTCTGTAGCCAACACCAAGCAGCACGGCCAAGGGAGCTGCACTTGAATATTGTATCAGACATGGCTCAGCAGCCTCAAGTCAGTCACTTCTGTCTTAATGCGAGAGCATGGCTAAAGTGGTTGGATGGTGACTGCGTTCCTCTGCCTTTTAGACTTTTTGCTGCTTGTTATAGCCATTTTGCCTCTTACACAGGGCCTGGCCAGAAAGCCAGATGGTCATAATATCTGATAAATGTCCTCAGTGAATGGAGTGGATGCTGCTGTGCATCAACAACTGAGCATCTGATGTCAAGAGTAATCTGTGTATGCAGAATAACTAGGAGAGAGGGAAGTATAATTGCAGGACAGAGAGAAACAGGGGTGGGGGTTTCCACAAGAATGATAATGAGAATGATTAGAAGAAGAAATAAAGCCCTCCTCCATGAATAGAGATTGTGAAGAATAGTGTCATTTCCCAGAGAAATTAAACAAGCAAGACAGGACATAATAAAGTGTTAAAAAACAAATGCTGTGTGGCAGGAGGAATGGGGGCTACTATTCCCCTCTGGTACAAAGGAGGCCTTCAATCAAACAAGAAGGGACAATTGCTGATTATTTCTAGACAATGAATAATTAGGCTGTGCAATACACAGCTGCATGATACAAAGGGAGACTGGACAGTTATATGACTAACAACACTACTGACTTAATGATCCAAGTTTTGGGTAGGGACATAAAACCCCATAATTTAAACCAGTGTCTGTTAACTATTCATAGCAAGTCTTTTGGAAGAAAGCAGGCTTTTTCATCTTTTTCAGCACATATTTTTTGTAGCTACTTCTCTACAGCTACTGCTGAAGACAATAGAAGATGAGATGAACCATGGATTTGATACCTTATGACTTGTACTATACCGCCATGAAATGCTACAGCGTATTTCACTACAGTATGTGATAGACTTCTATTTTTGGGTACTGCTCATTGCAAATATATTGCCCTGGGAACAAGATGTAAAATGATCCATTTCAGATAGAATTATGCAGAACCTAATAATCTCCTATCACACTCAAACTCTTAACTGCTTGTCCAGCATCAGACACAGGAATATCTTCAGAACTAGCACTTTTTGTCATAATTTTTGTAACTAACAGGGAGTGCATGTGCTGTAGGTACAGAAACCAAGCCTTAAAATTTTCCACAGTCCTCTTCTTTCAACTTAATGGGCTGACACTTCTACATTGCTCAGCTGGCTGATTGTACCTCTGTCCTGGTCTGACCTCCAGGCCACTTCAGTCTGCTTCTGATTTGCCTTCTGGTGTTCAGAATAAATCAACTTCTGTACTGCATATGCACCTCAGACACACTGCACAGGGAACTAATGCAGGCAAGTTGAGCACAGTTTTGATAAACTCTTCTATTTTTCCTATTGTTCCTGGTATTTCCACAGTCCATCAGTTCTGGGAACTGCATTTCGCATACCAATTCACTTCCTGGTGTGGCTTTTCCCAGATACTTCTGTTTCTGCAACTCTTCTTGTTCAACAAAGATATAAGTCAGAAAGCATCCACGAAATGTAGAGCAGAAGATTTGCCATTTTAGGGATAAACATGACCATCCATGAGCCATGCCCTTGTTAGACAACTGTCACTCTACCACTGCTTGGCTAAAAGCAATAGAGCAGTCTAGGTCCCTGAGGACTAGTAGGACCTTTGGACAGTGAAGCACTTACTGAACTGGCAGGACAGTGCACCATGCTGGCTTTAACTCTGTAGGAGTCCAGTGAGCATCACTTCTGTACAGTCAATCAGCTGGCAAGCTTTCACAGTGCTCTTGTCCTTGAGTAACCTGAAATATTCCTCAAAGCAGCCTTTCCCGGGAGAAAGATTTGAACCTCTTTTTCATAAGCGCAGAGAGAATTAGCTCTCTATTTCAGCAAGCGGGGGTGGGTTCAGTGAGGAAACCACTATCACCTCAAGGGACGTAGTAGAGTGGCTGAAACAGAGTATTAGAGTTTTATTACAGGTCATATTTTTAATCCTTCCTGGTCCAAGGAGACGTCACTGAAATGTCACAAAAGGCGCAAGCATGTTAGCATCCATTACCTCCTCTATATAACACCTTTGGTCAGCACTGCACGATGTTCATGTTAATCACTTAGATTAACAGAGCCCAGGGAGGCTGTGGAGTCTCCCTCATTGGAGGTATTCAAAAGCTGTCTGGACATGGTCTTGGTCAACCAGCTTTAGGTGGCCCTGCCTGTGAGCAGGGGGATGGAATGGGTGGGACAAGATGACCTCCAGAGGTCCCTTCCAACCCCAACAATTCCATGATTCTATAAAAGCAACAACAGAGCAGTTAATTATAATACTTTTTATTTATAATCAACATTGCTTGTGGAAAAATGCTTTGGTTTTTTATCAGAGAACCATGTCCTACAGCCCCTTCCACATCAACAGATTGCACATACATTACTATTCAGTTGTACAATGCTCCTACACGAAGCCAACATTTTCCCCACTATGAGACAGATAAAAACATCTCAGTGATTGGGAACCTGCTCTTTCCACTGTTGGCTTCTTCCCAGAAGAAAAAGGGCTGCATGAAAGATGCCTTCCAATTCAGACGACTTCCAATTCAACTTCTTCAGACCAAAGCTAGTAAACTAAGTGTGTAGCCCTGAACAACTCAGGCCTAAAAGCAAGGAAATCTTCATACAATGGCACAAAAATTAACCTGAGCCACAAAAGACTAATATTGTGCCAACATAATATTTGCTCCAGCATCACGTCCTAGAAAACTAACACTCTATACAGTTACCTAGCACCTGGTGCTGAAGACAATAATGTTTATAATGGCACCTTCCAAATTGCACTTTTTAACCAGTAATTAATCTTTCAAAAACAGAAAGCATGTACAGAAGATTGAATGCTTTCAATTACTCTAATAAAAACCGCATTTTCATACCTCTATATACATACAAACAATTGAATGAGATCTCTTAGGAACACATCCTGGCTATTATGCAAAATCAATATTTTTAGTACAAAATATTTGCAACAATGTTCTCATTTAATTGCAATCATCTGGGCCAAATTTGTTTTGAAAAGATGAAATGCGCAGGCTTCCTTGATGGTAATTTATCTCTCAGTAATTTGACACAGGATTGGAATATCTGATCATTACTTTGTTGAGCTGGTTTTCAATGATGCAAAGCTACAGTGAATAGTCTAATCTAGCGGTCTGGGCTGGCGATCAGACAGCCTGGATTCACTCTTTTTATGTCCTTTGACCTGCTATGTCCTCCTAAACAAGACACCTCACTTGCCCGTGTCTCTCCTTCTAGATATCCTTCCATATAATTGTATTTATGTTCAATTTCTTATGTGTCCCACATGCTGTCTTGTTTCACTTGCCATACATCCAGTATTTATAGTATGCATAGTACACACCGCTGCTTTTAAGCCATAAATTCTTTGGTTTTTACCAAGTAAACATAGTCTTAATAGAAGAGCCCATTATTATTTGTCCATCATGAATCACTAAATATACACCTAAAGAGATATAAACATAGGATAAATTGGGGAGGAGGGGGGAGTAGTGTACTTTCAGGGGCAAGCTGGGGCAGAAGGAGGGGAAAAGAAGGCACGTGCTTCTTCCAAGACTTACAAGATTTTCTAATGAACTATAAATGAGACCTTGATTTCAGTGGGAATTTCTGAATTGTGCTATTGTAATACATGTAGTAAGTACCATTGAGTAAGCACAGTCTCAAGTTACATTCCAGGTTTAATATTTTTAGGCTATAAATGTGGCCCTGATTATATTTCCTTCACTGCTTTTTAAAGCATTTATAATTAGCTGCCAGAGCAGTTTTAGCCACTGACTGGAAATCTCTCAGCAAGGTCCCTATAAATAAACAGTTCAATAAATCCTGAGTTCTTCTCTCCATGGAAAGATTTGCTATTATGAGAAGAAACGCCAGTAGCAAATAACTAGAAAAATTGCATTTGTTTATTAAATGGAAAGAAGACACAAAAAAGTATTTAAGACATTATACTTGCTTAAACCTTACCAATTTGTTATTCATGATCCATTCTTCTATACAAAATTATAGCTTTTCTTGGAGATATGTATCATAAAGATATTATTTTTGTATTTATTATTATTTTTTATCCTGTTTATGACGTTAAACAGTGTTCAGAGCACAAATATGGTGCTGTATACAGGGCTTAAAATGCTTATTGCGGGTATGTACAAGTGCTACTCTAGGCTGTCTTAGAGCACATCTGCCTCAGAAAGATCAATACCACAAAGGAAAATAATAGCCATTCTTTTTTTTCCCTGGCACGTCTAGGTAGGTCAGCAAAGATGGGATTTGAAGGATCATAGTGAAAACTGTTTCCCATGTCCCAAGGGAAAATGTGCTACAGCGTAAACATTGAAGAGTTGTGATAAGCCTTATTTTTTTATTTTTTTTTTAATTTTTTTTTCCCCCCTAGATTAATTAAGGGAAGACACAAATTAATCAGTAGTCAGGAAAAAAAACAGCAAGCTTATAGTCTGTAACAATCTCTCACCAGACCTACACATACTAGAAGCGCCTTAATAATGCAAAGGCCTCTTAACATGCCTGAAAAGCATTCAACATGACTGACACGGTGAAATGTGTTGTAAAAGCACAATTATCTGTGAACATATCAAGTCTGATCAAGCTCTTTTCATCCTTGGTTCTGAATACAAGGAACTGTTTGTCTACATGTCTTTCTATGCTGTTCATTCTTTCCCAGCAATACAACTTTTCCACAAAAGCACGTCAAAACACACATATACACAGTAAGTGTATGCACACATGTACAAAAAAGCTTGACTACAGAGACCCTTGGTGACGGGAAATTTGGGGCCATGGAGCAGCAGGGTGTGAATTGCGTGTTACAGCCAAAACCTAGGCATTAGGTCAGAGCAGACTTTTTTATCAGAGCTGAAGGGACAAGGTGGTGCTGGTGAGGGACCATGGAACCAGAGCTCTTGTTTGACTGCAGGAGAGGAAAGAAAAAGTTTCCTTGGCCAAAGTGGAGGAGGATGAATTTTGCCCTACAGGACCTAATTACCCATCACTGTCTCTCTACCCTTTATCCAGCCTCACAGCGAGCTCTGGCAGCAGCTGAGACAGAACTTATCAATCTTCCACTCACCCATAGCCCCTGCTAACCCCACCTTCACCTGAAGAAGTGAAGAGCTAGCAAATTTCCCCTTCCGCCCCCTGCTCACCAGCAGAACTCTAGATCGCAGCCCATGAGCCACATTTCTCTCTAATTGTGAGATACCCAGAGGGGTGCTGAAGCAGCAAATGCAGGCAGCCCAGCAGCAGACAACAAGGTCAAAAAGGGCACAAACAGCAAAGGAAAACCCATTCAGCGTATCCACACTTGCTCAGAAGACATTATGGATTGAACACCTCTAGAAGCTAATGGATAGAGAAAGACATACAACCTACTGCTTTTTATCCCATCAGCGTCATCTGCCATCCCACCAAGTCTGCTTCTTGCTCCTCAATGGGAAACCTTGTAATCACGTCCCTCTGCACAGAAGGCAAAGGTGACATAAGTACTAGCTGGCAACATTTGGGAAATGTGATGAAGACTGTTCATGCAGTTGCTGAAGATATTGGTCCTTACTCTTCCAGTTGCTATGGAAAGACCCTCCTGAAATCTCACAGAGGTTTTGCAGGGCACAGCCACCATCCTCTACTCAGAGGGCATTTGTGACAGCAGTGACCAACCACCCCACTGGCAGTAAGCTTATCAACTATGTATTTCCACACAGTGTGCAAAAAAAAGAAGGCAAACTGTGTACGCATTCCTGTGCTGACCAGGTACGGTAGCATTACCCAGCAACACAGGGGTAGGCAGCCTTTGTGACAACACAAACAGATATTCCAATGACATAAGAGGCTCTATTCTGACATGGAAACAAGCAGTCACTTCAGGCTGGGAATCAAAATCGGGCATTGCATGTTCCCCAGCAAAACCTCCCTGGCTATCTGTAAGCCTGCCTAAGTGTTTCACCAAGGCCTGAAGAAAAAAACTCCAAGGCTTGTACTGAAATGAAGTCACAGCCACACTGGGTTGTACTGAAGGTCACACCAAGCAGTGCTCATGCACTTCAGGAATGGACACAAAGTAAAGGCTAGATGGTTTAGCATAAGAGGGAGGTAGATAGATGGAGGCAATCAAAGGAACAGTATTTGGATGACAGCTAAGGAAACCTCAAATGTCTTGACCACAGCTAACCTGCCCATCTCAAACTAGCTAATGATTAACCAATAGGTGTCAGGGACCACAGCTTGGGAATTTGTGAAAAACATGCCTTGAGTTTAAGTATGGGCTCCTAAAAGTTTGCTCAGACATCGCAAATTTGTGGTGACAGCTTCTAGTAGAGGGCCTCAACTCTGCCTCTCTGCATCTGCCAGTTCTGCACTGAGGACACTACATTTCCACTAGCCTGAGCTCAGCCCCTACATCCATGACCTCCCTCTGACTGGGACAGAGCAGTGCAACAAAGAGAAGGTGCAAGAAAATGAGCTGTAAAAAGGTCTAGAAACATTGGTGACAGGTCATCAAGAGTTTCCTCCAAACCATATTCTACAGACATATGGGTTATCCCTCCCTGCTGGACCTGCCTGTGTCCAGCAACCAAACCAGGGGCTTGTCAGGAGAGGGGAATTGGATGACAAGTATCATGGTATTGCTCATGATACTTGGGGAGCGACTCTTTATCAGGGAGTGTAATGATAGGAAAAGGGTAATGGTTTCAAACTGAAGGAGGGTAGATTTAGATTGGATCTTAGGAAGAAATTCTTTACTGTGAGGGTGGTGAGACACTGGAACAGGTTGCCCAGAGAAGCTGTGGCTGCCCCATCCCTGGAAGTGTTCAAGGCCAGGCTGGATGGGGCTTTGAGCAGCCTGGTCTGGTGGCAGGTGTCCCTGCCCATGGCAGGGGGGTTGGAACTAGATGATCTTCCAACCTGAACCGTTCTATGATTCTACGATCCTCATGAATCAGGAAGAACAGGACAGCTAGGATCTGGAACAGAAACAAGCCATGAGCTTAGCCAAGATCAGAAATGGAGCTTGATTCCACATATGACACCTTCTGAAGGGGATGACACAAGAAAGAAAAAAAACCCCTAAACTCCTACCATCATGTCCATAAGACAGATGAAAGGGCAGCATGGCACTTCTGAGAGTGATCCACTGAAAAGGCTCCTGTTCTGAGAGAAGATATTCAGGGGCATAATTTTATTTTCTACAGCTTCAGGCTAAATGTTTATTGGGGATATTTTGCCTGCAGACCAGGCTAGAGCTAATCTAAGGTAAAACACCTGAAGTGCCTGAAGCACATATGTTAAATTTTTGGCATCACCTGCTTCAGTCTACTTGATTTGCTCTTGTTGTGTTAAGGAAAGCAAAGCCTGGTCATCAGTCTAAGACCCTGGACATCACTCTGCACATTGGTTAGCTCTCAGGCTTAGCTTTTGAAGGAACCGATTAGCTCCCTCTGAGAATAAAGTCAGAAGAAGTGTTTCAGATGGTTTCTTTTTCCCTCCCACACTGCTAAGGAGTGATCCATGGTGCTTTTTCCTCCCAACAATCCCATTTATCTGCTGCCACAATCCAAATCTGGCACTTCTAGCAAGACGTGGCAGAGGACTTAATCTTTTTGGAGTGCACTTTGAGCTGAAGAAGTATAAAAATATGCCTTCCAAGTGCACTTACTAGGACCTGGAAGGGGTCCAAATGCTCCATGGTGTGAGTACACACTTCGTGCTCCACAAGGCGTTAGTTCTGCGCAGTGTGGGTAGAGTGTGCAGTTCCACACCATGGCCTTAGTAGCTCAGTTGCAGACACCTTTAGCACTGCCAATGTTTTCTGTCTTCTTGTGCTTATTGTATGCGTCTTCCTACTTAAATAACTGCAGCAACATCACACAAAGCCTGCACATCCACAAAGAAAAATTTCTAAAAATGCGAGTTTCGGGAAATGGCTCCAGCAACCTCTTTCTAAGGGATTAATAATTTCACTTATTTTTCAGTCTGGAGAGGAGGGACAATTTTCACATGTTAGTTGGTACAACTAACATTTCAGCAACTCTACACACCAAGCTTCAATGAATTTTAACTCAGTTCCTATTATAAAAGATTCACATTCTCTAGGAAGGCCCTCCACAAAAGGCTTAGGTGTGTGTTGTAAATATATATTTTACATAAGGTAGACACTCATATTTTTATCCATGTCTACTGCCCACGCAGAACTTCACCTAGCAATATGATTTTTTGGTTGAGTCTACTCATGTTTAGCCAACTATGTGCAAGAAATCAAAATAAACTCAGTAAAATCATTACTCTGGCAGGGAACTCTTTTCTAATCATTTCCCAGGAGCCCATGCTTTTCATCCACGTTAGTGGTCACTCAATGGGCAAGTGAAAAAGCAGGGAAACCTCTTGAGAAAAAAGTGTAATTCAAGTGCCAACATCTCTCCTAATAAGTATATAGCAATTTTACACAGAAACTGGGCACTGTAATGAATGCCCAATACAACAAAATTGCTGTATAAAGTGCACAAGCAGGCATTTGAAGAGGTTCTGAGTGGATGGATGCTAGCCAAGAGCAAGTAACAGGGGAAACAAAACACCCAATGATACTTAAGTGAAGTGTTTGCATGGGGCTGGACTGTCACGTCTACGCTCTTTTGTGCTGTGAAAGATCTGCCATTTTGTTCAACTCGCCGCAGCTGCATGACCTGATGGCAGGAGAAGGTGCTCTGCGTGCCCAGTGTTGATTCCCTCGGCTGATTACTTTGCCAATCAGTCAGATGCAATTTACAATCAGTTTTAAGATTGCTCATCATTTCCTATGACTGGCATGCTGACTCTTTGACAGAACAACAAATTATGGCCTGTACCAATCAACAGCATGAGATGGTTTTGAGCATTCTCCCTTTGTTAAGCAGTGGTGTATATCTCCCTTTCTCTTCCTGGAGAAGTTGGCCACCTTTTGTCAGTGGAAATGGAGACAATGAATTATTGGATGTATATACACTTACCACAGTTATCTACATTTAAAATAACACTGATAAACTGAACCTTCCTCAACAAGTTTCATTGATTCCCAACACAATTAACAGAAATATAGCAAACTGCTCTAAGCAGCAGCTTGAGAGGCAATAAGGGGAGGCATCTCTAGGATTCACATTCTATCAGTCTTGGATGGAAGAGTATTTAAATTTTCTTCAATTTCATGATCTCAAATACCATAATATCCATTAACAGTCATGATGGATGCTGTTAAGTGTGTGACCCGCTGCTTTCAGAAAACCTAAATCTAACCAAAGACTTCATGGAGGAAAGGCCTGATGGTCACATCTTCTTCACTTTTAGCAAAACTACTATTATTCCCCTATACCAAGGATTAAAATATTAACATCTTGAATACAACTTCTTGCATTAAGTACTGTCATTCCTTAAAATAACATAATCTCAGATGCAAATGCCCCAGCAAACAACTTGAAGAGGTTACCCTGGCACCAAAGAGCTGGCAAACTCACAGTAGAAGTGGACAACAATTGCGAGAAAGTGCTTCTATATTTGACTGAGATAGACTCTTCTTTTAGGACTTGAAATTGCTTTGTATCTCCATAAAAAAAATTGTGGTACTACTTTTTACTGCGTTCATAATGTGACTCATTCACTGTGTGAAGAGTTTGAATCCTTTAAGCAGGGATTTTCATCTGAACTGTTGGGTAACGAACCCGCAAACATCTCTACTATTTTATTCTAGTTTCTCATCCTTTTTTTCCCCGATTCTCCATTTAGAATCATAGAATAGTTTGGGTTGAAAAGGACCTTTAAAGGTCACGTAGTCCAACCTCCCCTGCAATGAGCAGGTACATCTTCAACTAATCAGGTTGCTCAGAGCCCTGTACAATCTAACCTGGAATGTTGACAGGGATGGGGCATCTCCCACCTCTCTGGGCAACCTGGGACAATATTTCACCACCCTCAGCGTAAAACATTTTTTCCTTATGTGTAGTCTAAATTTTCTCTCTTTTAGTTTAAAACCATTAATTCTTGAAATGCTCTATGGAAAGCATCCTTAAAAATCTACCAGCTCTGTTCTGCTCCCTTGTCCCTGAGGGTAGTTTCCCATGGGGTCTTATTGACAAACTGCTTGAAGGGCTGGAAGTTTTATTCTTCCCCTGACCTGTAGCCCTCAGGACTGTGAACTCCACCACTGCATGATCACTACAGCCCAGGTTGCCTCCCATCTTGACATCACCCATTAGTTCACTTGTGTTTGTGACCAATAGGTCCAGTATCACATCCCCCCTGCTACAGCTGTCTATTACCTGGCTTAAGAAGTTATCCTCAGTGCACTCCAGGAGTCTCCTGGATTGCCTACAGCTCACCGTACTACTTTTCCAGAAGATGTCAGTGCAGTTGAAGCCCCCCAGCAGGTCAACAGCCTGTAAGCACAATACCTCCTGTAGCTGGAGTAAGAGGGCTTCATCAATAACCTCCTCTTGATCGGGTGGCCTGTAATAGACACCAACTACAAGGTTCCCTTTGTTGCCTCGGTCTCTCTTACCCATAAGCTTTCAACCTGCTTGTGGCTATTCTTCACAGACAGCTCTTCACAATCTCTCCATTTCTTGATGTAGAGGGCAACACCTCCACCTCTCCTTCCACACCTGTCCCTTCTGAACAGCCTGTAGCCATTGACAGGATTCATGGGAGTCATTGACAGTCATGGGATTCATCCCACTGAGTTTCAGTAATGGCAACTAAGTCTTAGGTTTTTAGCAGCACGGTGGCTTGCAGCTCCTCCTGTTTGTTGTCCATGTGGTATGCATTGGTGTAGAGGCACTTCATCTGGGCTGTCGACTGTGTCACCTTCATAGAGGAAGACCCCTTAATTCCTTTGGGGTATTTCACTCTGGTGTTTCTCTCTTGGCTCCTATGACCTCAGGAGCCCCAGGCTCACCTCTGTAAGACTTCAAGTGTGCTGCAGTGTAGCCAGCACATCTTAGAGCAAGAGGCTGTGGGGACCACTTACTGGCACCCCATCCCTCTAACCTTGGCGTGTCTGATATTCCTCCTCCCCCTTCAAGCCGAGTTTAAAGCTCTGCCAATGAGCCCTGCTAGCTTGTGAGCAAAGACCCTATTCCCTCTTTCAGAAAGGTGAATCCCCTCTGATGGCAGCAAACCTGGTGCCATGTAGGCCATACCATTATTGAAAACCCCAAAATTGTGACTGTGACACCAGCCACGGAGCCATGTATTAATAGACTGGGCTCATCTGTTTCTTCCAATGTTGCTGCCCAGAACTGGGAGGATAGAGGAGAAAACAACCCATCCTCCAGATTTCCGTACCAGCTGTCCCAAAGCCCTGAAGTCTCTTTTGATCCCCCCGTTGGACTACATGTTGCAGTTTCATCACCACCTGCATAGGAGAGCAGCTATGGGTAATAGTCCAAGGGCTGTACCAGGCTAGGAAGTTTCCTAGTGATGTCCTTATCCTTGGCCTTAGGGAGACAGCAGACTTCCTTAAGAGGAGGAGACCTCACTTGCCCTGCTTAAGAATCATCTTCCAAGCACCAATGATTTAGATTACCTTAACTGATATTTTCTTCTTTTGAAGGGAATCAAAGCTCTGATAGATAAGACAGAAGATTCAAATCAGTTACTCAATTGTACCTCAGCCCTCTGATCTGTTTTCAGAATTGCCTGGCAATGCAGGAAAATGCCTTGTACAATGAACATCAGGAGTTAAGTTGCAGACAATCCTAAATCAGGCGGACTTGAGCCAAAAGCTTATTCAGGGGCATTAAAACAATTCAATGCACTGGTAAGTATTTGGGACATCATCTGCTTTATTTGACGCAGGTGCTTCAAGCTGGAAGTATGCCATGTAGAGACGTTTTATAACACCCCTTCACCCTATGTAAGCAAGGACAGTCCTTATATACATATATATATATATATATATATATATATGTATATGAGGATTGGGAGAATCAGAGCATCATGATACTTCAAACACTGAGGGAAGCTCCAGTGACTCCTGCCTTCCTGAACATCAGCAATAGCAACAGCAGCTGTGGCTGCGGTCAATAAGACATTTGTTTAACAGAATGTTAAGCTGCTTTCCTATACAATCATTATGCAGTTGACTGATTCAGATGTTTTCGTATAATTGTCTTGTTTGACGAGGAGTTAATTCTTGTCTCTGCGTTTAAGACAATTTCTCTGACAGCCATATGGACAGGATTTGTTTGTTAAAAAGCCCGCCTCTACCGTGAAATGGGTTTTGGAAACAACAATGTTTTTTTTGGTTTGAAGAAGAGGTGGAGTAGGAAAGGAAAACATCCTTTGCTGTTTGTCAGTAATTTGACCAGATATTTTGGTCAGTTTTGTCTGTTGGCTCAACCTGGGCTGGAGACTTTGGATAGAACTATGGAAAAGTAACGTGATGCTTCGAAAATCAGTGTACTTTAAAAACAAAAGAAATCACACCTGAAAAATTTCCTGCAAGAATCAGAATCTTGCTACTGCAGACAAGTATTCAAAATAAAGCATTCAAGCCCCTTTGACAAAGCTTCTAAATTTGTATGGTAAAGAGAGTCTGTAATAACATAACCTAGACAGGATAAAACAAAAGAAAGCACGGAAAGGAGATGTTGTCACTGGGTGAAGCCTGCATGATTTTCGTAATAGCCCTTAAGAACATTCAGAGTATTTACAAAGAGATTTGGTACTTAGAGAAGAGCTTGGAAAGTCAAGACGGTTGAATTATTTTCATATCCTTTGTGGTATGATCTTGGGCAAGTCAGTCAGCACTTCTGTGCATCAGCTTCATATGGGTAGGACAGAAATTCTTCTCCCACAAGTATAAAAAAGCCACACACATTTATAAAGGCACCTCAGAAGAGGAGGATAAGTAAAATATCTATCAATAGAACATGATCAAGCCTGGCAATTTAAGTTAAGTAAGGGCTTAACCAGCCTTGCCTCAGTCATAATGTGGAAGATGCACGTACTTGTAACATCCATCCTGATGTTGCCTCACTTAAAAAAAATGGTTCAAAGTGGAAGTAAAAAATAGTATCTGTCAAATTTGTGTGTCAATGGTCTTTGCCTGCTGTTTTCCAAGGATTCATTTCTGCAATATCAAGGAAATACCATGCGAATGTCATATTTTCTGTATACTGTACGCAGGGAACCTGTTGTCCTGCCGCTTATCAGAAGAGGATCATTGCCACTAGGCAAGAGATGTATATAAATATTAAGGAGTATTAAAATACTAAAGAGGTTTTTAATTTTACCTGTGTGTCTTAAATGCAAGGACATAACAAAGGTATGTGCTTATGCTAAATTTCCATAACAATGGGTATTCATTTTTCTGTATTAGTATTTATAGCATCAAAATCAACATTAAAATACACAATATCTGAGTCGTTTTTTTTTCCTATATTACTGTACAGCAGTACAATATAAGATCATCCAGACCTTACATGCAAATCACTGCACAGTACTATCTCCTATCCTTGCACTTTACTGTACAAGTGTTTTAATATGGAAGACAATTTTTTTCTCACCCTACAGATGGATTCCATCACTCCCTAGCCTTTACAACGGAGATCATCTCTGATACACCACATATATCATTTTCCAGATGAACACAATCCTATCAATTATTTCTATTGCAACTGAAGTCACAGACAAGCCAAGAAAATATTGACACCATCTACATCTCCCACACTCTACAACTGAAAATGGTTCCCACCTTAAAGATTTTTATGCGATTTATTTTCCGTCAATCTGTTCTTTCATTCCCTGTCCCCCTGAGGCATCTGGCAAGCACTCCTTGAAAGTTGCTCCAGGATCACCCCGATGCTAAAGCACTGTTTTACCCTCAGCCACCCAACTCTTAGCTGCTGGCAATTGACGTCTGAACCAGAAGGCATTCAGCTTCCACTTTACTCTCTCAAGCGTGAACAAATGCAATCACTGCAGGAAGCTGAGCATCCTTGTCAGAAGCAGCAAGAACCTCTGTCCTTAAAATGTTACTCTCATGCCATTGTCACTTGTCCTGGACTCCAACATGCCGTGATGGGGTGTCTGGTGTCCTGGGAATCTGTCCCAGTCATATTCAGCAAGGCTAAGAAAAAATTTCGCCTGTTAAAAATTTTAGTTCTAATTGGTGAGTCTTGGCTCATCTTCTGTTGGCGTTGGTGAACTTGATTGTAAGTAAAAATTTGGGGCAGCAGTCTCTTATCAAATATACCTTTTCAACACTCCTCATCCAAACACACATTCTTTTCCACCAGCTTATATATAAACCCTTTGATTTAGCATGTTCCTTAACTTTCATCACAACATTCTTATAATTTATTGTGTAGTGGATAAGGTTTTTATTGTTGGGATAAAATGATAAATGATCTGGCCATCTTTTCTATGAAGACTGAGAATTTCCTTAGATGTCAGAGATACCAATCAGGATGAGACATTCATCCTTCTAAGCTCCAGAAAACACTAAATTTCCCCCACCTTGAGCAGTTACTTTATTTGAGATTTTTATGTTTTCAGAATTTGACCAAATGTTGCTTAGTTGTTCTTTTTAAATAAAATTCATCACAGATTGCTCCTTGGAGAGAAGGATCCCAAATGCAAAGTGAACTTTTCCATTGGCATTTGCTAAAATGCCAATCAGTCCTGGCAAGCTTTTTTGCTTATTATAAGATTAAAAAATAGCATTTGGGAAAAAAATAGTTCTGTGTACTGAATTTTAGCCAACAAAGTTTTAAAAGGTCTTTGAGTAGCACACAGGAAATTCTACAGGTAATTTCAACAGTTTGAAGTTTTGGCTGAGGTTCAGTTTACATTTTGATGCAGATTGCCTGAATGATTTTAAGCTGTTTTGTCCAGAGTACAGTCTTTTAGGTAACTACATACATAAGGCTTGTGGTTGGAATCCTTCAATATTCATGTAATTGAAGATATTTGGCAAGTTACAGATGATATTATGACGCACTCAAAGCAGTAGTGGCAGCCATGTGAGCATCTTAGGGAGCAGCAATCCACCTGAACAATGATCAACATTAGATGTGTCCATTACATCATAGATGTGTCCTTTAATGTCACAGGCATTGGTCCAAGGACATGGGACTGCACTGCAGTTTGCACTGCATTTCCAAAATTCTTAACACGATGAAGCCTTCAGTTTGACGAAGCCTGTAGTTGCTACTGTAAAGCAGGATCATAAACAGAAGAATGTAGATCAAGAAACCAGTAAAGCTGGGAAAAGAATAAATAATAATAATAATAATAAAAAAAAAAAAAACCTGGAAAGATGCATGAGGCCAAAAATCAATTAATGTAACGGAGATTTTCCCCAAAATCTTCAGTTTAAGAAGAAATCACCAAAGTGGAGTCAGAAAGACAGTTTACTACTGACACCTTCAAAAGAAGGTGACTCACACAGGGGAGGAAGCAATAATAAAAACAAATAAGTCCTTTGCAGACAAACGTATAAACAAAACAACTTAAAGCTAGAGGAAAATTTGATAGAAATTTAAACTCATCAGGGAGAAACATTAATTGGAATCAATATGTAGTTGTGAAAATGTTTGAAAGACCTAAATAATTACTGCACTTAATGTTGTTGCCTTAAAGGAAAGTAGAAAGGTCAGCTAATTAAATTGTCTTAATGTGAACAATAAGGAGTAAAAGCTGCAGCTTTCAAATGTGTTAGAGTAGTACACAGAGAAGTGTGAGAAAGTAAATTATGTAATGCCAAGAAAATTAAATTCAGGAAGGAGAACCCTACACAAATCGACGTTTGTTGAAGCACCTAATGGAAACCCCTAAGAAAGCAAATTACCAGTAAAATGAAAATTGATAATTTGCTTGGCTCAAGCTATTTGCAGTTCTTCCCATATTGTGGTAAATTGTATCCCAGTTCACAAGAGCACTGGCAATTACCAAAGACACAAGACACGTTGAACCATACAGGGGAAAATGCTGTTTATTCCCTAGTGAGGTAAAGGAGATCCTTTCATTTGTGGTTTCCCGGTCAGTTTTTGACAAAGCATAAACAGCTGGAGATAAAGTAGGGTGGGATTTTGTTTTCTCTGGCAGGCAGAAATATTAGGGAGAAGAAATGTAATCACCCTTTAAGAGGGCTTTTGCTTTTCATTGTTTAGCCTCCTAATATTCATCCATGTGCACACCAAACCATCTCATCTACCGTATTCTCTTCTCAACTGGATTAGCGTACTCCTGGGAATAAGAGACTTAATTGAAAATAGCAGAATGTCAGTACAATTTTAATGGCTTAAGTTGGTACAACCTCTGTTCAAAAGATTCAATAAAAAGACTCTGCTACATTCAAAGGCGGTACAGGAGCTCTTGCTGGAACTGTGTAAAAAATGAAAATTAAAAAAAAAAAAAAATCACAGTTTTGTACCAGTTCCACACCACACACTCCCCCCAGGTGTCTTCTGGCCAGACCACGCTACAGCTTGTGCTACCTGGTATCACTTAGCAAAAAGCATTGAGGAGAGAAGTACTGACTTGGAGAACTGTGTCTGTCTTTGAAGGAAGATTGCTTAGATTCAGACTATGAATTCCTTGGTGCATCTGAGTTTCACTTAGAAGTGAGGCTTATGAATACCCAGTAATCAAAACCGTTACCATTCTGTAGTAAAATTAAACAAAAAATAATTTTTTTTTTTTTTTTTTTTTTTTAAATCATGTTTGTCTCAGAAGGTATGAGCCCACTTTTTTTTAAATTAAAAAAAAAATCCCTTTAGCTGGAGATTCTGGCACCTACTACATATATGCTGCAGAAAAGCACTATATTGGTTACAGCTCGTAAAACACCCATGTATATAAGAAGGAGTGAAGATAAGGATACTTAGGCTACATTTGGAAAGCATGGCAGGTGAATTCAGTGGTCTGCCCTGGTGTGGCGGTGTGCTCTCCCCTTTTCCCCTTTCCCCAGCTCCTGCTCAAGCCATGGCCATCAGCGTGAGTTGTTATGAGTTGCACTTGAACCGTGGGAGATGGCTGGCAACACAGACAAAACACTGTCTGGAGTGGGGACCTAGGTATCTTGTTCCCATGCGAATATGACTATAGGTCAATTCTCTTACTCCATAAATAGCGGACAACCCAAGAGCCCTTTGAGCTCTCCTGCACAGCAGCGGCTGCACGCCAGGATCTCCCCTTGAGTGGGGACGCTCGCTTCAGGTTCTACTCCTCGAGGCTGAGAGATTCCTTGCCACAACAGATCCTCGGTAAGTGACCAATGGCGTGCTAAACTTTGAAATCTTAGCTAAGTGACATAAGGATTTATTGCGCATATATAATCCTTTAGACATAAACCGTTGACCAAGTCTGGGACTAGGATTGGATCCAGCCGCACCCAGACTCCTCTCTGAGAAGGAGTTTAGAAAGCCAGGGGGTCCTTTCCCAACCTCGTGACTCAATGGGAGGGTGTCCCTGACAGCTCTGTCTGACCCTGGCCTCTATGCAGTAAATAATCACGTGTACCCTGGCATCGAATCTTGTAAAACACTGTCGCATTCACTACTAACTTTGTTAAATCACTGGTTTATGTTAATAAACATTTCACTACTTCTCTCTTACAAGTGAAGTTAATCACTCCACCCGCGACACCTGGTGTCCTGCATTCCAGTCACTCCCACTAAAGGAGCCTTTGGAGCACAGCGGGGCTCCCATTTTTCCCTCACACCTTGACCCCAGAAGATCCAGACTCAGCGGCTAGGAAATACCCCATTTCAAAAACCTGGTGTTGCTTTCTCATCATCAGTTTCAACATTTGACTCTGCTGCTGCAAGACTGGATAAGATAGTTTGTTACTCAAACTTCAAGTCTCGATGAAAACCAGGTACACTTACTTTAGAAAAAAGGAAATTAATCATCAAACAGTGGTCAGACTTGCACAAGTTTTCCCTCCTGGATCTCCTGAATTTTCACACAGAATCTTATTGAACACTATGTCAAAATGCCAATTTCTTGCTTGGAATGTTGGAAGTAAAAAAGCAAATCAATATCAGGAAATGTCACTCGATTAAATAGTTATAGTTGCTTACAGAGTATGGGAAAGAATTAATTGCAACAGTGAAAAGAAGGTGAGGATTTTTTCGTTCAGAAAACCAATAACTTACTCCTTAAGAGGTTCTACATTTAAACTATGGAAAAAAAAAAAAATAGAGGCTTCTTATTCTAAAATAATTTTCTTTAAAAGAAATTATGAGGGCTGGTGGGGAGAGGGAGAGTCTTTTTAAATACTTCACTCAGTAAAAACATTACAGTAGTTGTTAGTTTTGAGCAATGGCACAATAAAGCATTCATTTAGACCTCTTCACCTGGAGAGTATTTTATGAGATATGATTTTAGAGGATCTTCCTTCTGTGCAAGTGCCACAGAATTGATGTATATGATGTTAAAAATCTCCTTTGCCAAGAGAATAAGAGATTTAAGGACAAATTAAAAAAAATAACCGAACTAAAAAAAAAAAAAACAAACCCACAACACTAAACTAAACTAAAACAACAACAAAAAACCAACAAAAACCCCACCTTGGTTAATAAAAGGGAAATTAAAAGTAAGTTAATCTCTCAGAATGATTCACTACAAGAAAACTTAGAATAGTGTGATGCAAAATAAAATCCGGCAGCCAAAGCGGCATTGGTCTTTTCTTCCCAAAGTGGGAAATGGGGGCATTTGGATTCTCATCTCTTGAGGTTTAATTTTGGACATGCCACTTAATTTACCCTGCCACAAATCCCAGTTGTGTTTCATTCGTCTCTTCTCTTAAAGGCCTGCTTCTCTTCTGCCCTTTTCATAGAAGAGTGCTGGAAGACCTCTCCTATGAGGACAGGCTGAGAGAGTTGGGGTTGTTCAGCCTGGAGAAGAGAAGGCTCCCTGGAGAAGTTATTGTGGCCTTTCAGTGTATAAAGGGGGCTTATGCGAAAGATGGAGAGAGACTTTTTACCAAGGCCTGTAATGCCAGAACAAGGGACAATGGTTTTAACGTGAAGAGGGTAGATTCAGATTGAACATGAGGAAAAAAAAAAATTCATGGTGCGGGTGGTGAGACACTGGAACAGGTTGCCCAGAGAAGTTGTAGATGCCCCATCCCTGGATGTGTTCAAAAGGGCTTTGGGCAACCTGATCTAGTGAAAGATGTCCCTGCCATGGGAGAGGGGTTGGACTAGATGATCTTTAAAGGTTCCTTCTGACCCAAACGGTTCTATACTCCCTGGTGTATGTAGCTTGGTACAAGGTGATGCTGTGGTTTGTCATAGCAGCAAAATGAAGAGGGAAGTGACCTCCTTGGAAGACAGTATGCCCTTTTGCACATGTTTGTAGGGAGAAGAAAAGATAGATCTGCACTTTCTAGAGGGTTGCAGTAGTCATGAATCTCTGGACCATCATTAGCCTGGGAGGCAAATTGTAGGTGATCTACAGTACTGAAGCTAGAAGCACTCACCGAAACTAGTGGAGATTGATATAAAACAGAAGAATATATACTTTTTAACATGGTGGGTAGTGAACTTCTGGATTCTTTTGCTGTAGCAGACTATAGAGGCAGACAATATAATCGGGTTCAAAAAACAATTAGACAAATTCATGGACAACAAGGATTAGCGATGCACAATCCATAATTCCTCAACTGTGATGCTGGGGATTGGAGGGAGACAGTGGCAAGGGTGGTGTATTCTCCCTGTGTGATGTCTCATACCATCGCCTGCGTGAGTAGTGACCTAGATGCATCATTGTGGAGACCATGGGTACTTTATATGTCATATGGTTAAACTCTCACCCTAAAATTATAAGTTTTGGGGTCGGAGGCTCTCTGTAATGGTGTTTGTATATACATGTCAGCCACGATACGGCACCAGGCCAGATTCAGTCACTTTAGTTACTAAACAATGCAAATAATCAATATGGTCTCCAGCTAGTAGATAAAATCTGATCCCTCTGTTGCATCTAATATTCCCTGCAACATCCCTCCTCCCCTGAAGAGACTATTAGATTTAGCTGGAACTGACTGACAGAAGTGGGAAAAATTCACAGGGCTTGCTCATGACTCTTTTGCTCATGAAATGAGGAAAACCTCCCATCACATCCCGCTTTTCAAGAAACTGCCATGAAACTTCACCAGCAATAAGGAATATCTGGAAGGAGACGAGACTCACCACATAGCAAAATGGGAAAGAAAAAAAAAAAAAAAAAGCAAAGGGCAAATATTTGAAAATCATAAAATGGCATATCATGAAGGAATAACAGCTTGATTTTTGATGTGCCAAAGCACTCTCAAAGCCACAAAGGAACTGTGTAGGCCCAGCTAATAAACAAAGAAAACAGGCTTATACTTTATTATACTTTCCTGAAAATCATGTATATAGGGGGAAGGAGTTCTTTTAGGTCTATTTTCAGGCACATGTAAGTGTTTAATATCAACTCTATTTGTTTCTTTGTGCTCACTGATATGTGTCTTGGCACTTTAGGACTCTGAAAACCAAGCTCTGCATATTGATTCTGTGATTATTTCCTAATAAATACTTATGCATCGTAAAGCCATTGCTCATGCAGAAGCAATATATAAATACAGGTTAGCAAGTCTGTTAGAGTTCAGAAAGATTCTGAAAGATGGTAAAGTTACAACCAAGAAAGTTTACCTGTATTTAAAAAAGCACTGAAACACATTTTTTCCTAAGCAAAAATGACAGAAGTCTATCAAACTTTTCAGGCTTATTGTGTAAAAAATCAGAGATGTCAATCACAAAATACAGAAGACAATCCCTTTTTATTCTGGCAAGACGTGCTACCCAGGAGTCAGGCTTCTTGTTACCACTTCTCCTTCATCTGTTACTGCTAAGCCGTGACACTGCTTTCAATGGAAAAGTTGTCAACATAATCACAATGCTTCAAGAGTGGGGTTCCTCCACAAGGAAGGACAAAGCATGAGCAGATGGTGACCACAACCCAGGCAGCGGTGACAACCTGACCACCAAGGATACAGTCGCAGTGTGCCTGAGCAAGAGGATCCAAGTCTGGCTCTGCAGTGCTGCCAAGGGGGAGGTTCCATCAGCATCCGAACCATCATCACACAAATGGGAGGTGGCTAGTCAAGTCAGCAGATCAGGACTGGTAAAGGCCAGGGCTGAAGACAGGGACGTCTATAAGACAGCTCAGGTCCCAGGGCTCAGCTTAAACAGGACTCTTGAAGAATGGGCAGAGGGTGCCTGGGTGGGATTCCCAGGAACACCTGGTCAGGTAAATGAAGGTCCAGGAATGCACTCAGGGTCCTTGAAAACACAGCAGTTAGCTCATACGCAACAGGGTCAAATCAGTATATGCAGGAGGCAGCGTGCTCTGTGCTGTATCAGATGGATAACCATAGCTGGAGGTCTACCTCACTCTACA
The DNA here is from genome assembly GCA_947846985.1 of Fratercula arctica. Taxonomy (NCBI): domain Eukaryota; kingdom Metazoa; phylum Chordata; class Aves; order Charadriiformes; family Alcidae; genus Fratercula; species Fratercula arctica. The sequence continues at coordinate 6,089,365 of CANTUZ010000001.1, forward strand.
TAGATGTATTTTCTATCATTATTTATTATCATTCCACAAAGCCTTGTATGTTGGCTTCTTAGATTCCAACTACCCACATAATTACAGGCAGCAATAGTTAGCACAGCTTCACTCTCAACATCTGTAGATAAACATACATAATGTAGCATTTTGGCATAATGACTGCAATACAAAAAGACAATGTTATTTCACTCCGTTTTCTCAATCTAATTGCACAAAACCTATGACACTTATTTTAAAATTCAAAACCACAGTAACTTACAGAACATTTAATAACAAGAAAATATATTTGGTTATTTATCACCATACTGAAGACACTGGCATTGCATTTGCATAACATCTTTTAAAAGTTGTTATGCCTTTGCCTGTTTTTAGGTTTTGAACTGTTTTTAAGAGAAAAAAAAAGTTTATACTGTTTTCATTTAAGCTACTGCAATCTCCTGTTCTTTCATTACAGACATTTTTCCTGTTTTGTTTATATCCGGTAAAGCTGTGATTGATTGGAGGATGCTATCTTTATTCTCAGCCCTTAGGATAATTAACCCTGAAACACACAATCAAGGCTTTCCCGTTAGTATGTTATACCTAGGTCTGTATTTCTGAAAATGCTGTACACACTACCCTGCAGTCATCCTTGGCACTTCATTAACAGTGAGCACAAATGTTTACAGGGGGAGAAATACCTTGCTATAGATTCTTTTATCAAAAAGATCCCATCCTTGGAATTTCACTCCAGTCCGTTTCGAGAATCGTAGAAACACAGAATCACAGAATCACAGAATGGTTCGGGTTGGAAGGGACCTTAAAGATCATCCAGTTCCAACCCCCTGCCCTGGGCAGGGACACCTCCCACCAGACCAGGCTGCTCAAAGCCTCATCCAACCTGGCCTTGAACACCTCCAGGGATGGGGCAGCCACAGCTTCTCTGGGCAACCTGTTCCAGTGTCTCACCACTCTCACAATAAAGAATTTCTTCCTAATAGCTAACCTAATTCTCCCCTCTTTCAGTTTGAAACTGTTACCCTTTTCCTACCATTACACTCCCTGATAAAGAGTCCCTCCCCATCTCTCCTGTAGCCCCCTTTAAGTACTGGAAGGCCGCTATAAGGTCTGCTGGGAGCCTTCTCTTCTCCAGGCTGAACAACCCCAACTCTCTCAGCCTGTCGTCATAGCAAGGGTGCTCCAGCCCTCTGATATCTTTGTGGCCCTCCTCTGGACCTGCTCCAACAGGTCCCTGTTCTTGTGGTGAGGACTCCAGAGCTGGACGCAGTACTCCAGGTGGGGTCTCACCAGAGCAGAGTAGAGGAGCAGAATCACCTCCCTCGTCCTGCCAGCCACGTTTCTTTTTATGCAGCCCAGGATGTGGTTGGCTTTCTAGTCGGCAAGTGTACATTGCCTGCTCATGTTGAGCTTCTCGTCCACCAGCACCCCCAAGTTCTCCTCTGGGATGAGGACCAAAAATCTACTATTTAGCATGTTGTGGCTTGTGCTGAACAACAGCAGCCAGATGCAGGTCCGATACCTGTCTCTGAAGGGCACAGTTGCGAGCCAGTCTGGTCTGGAAGTCACACATCACTGAAGCAGAGCCCTGTGCTTCTGATGCCCTTAAAAGACAAAGGCACATAGGGGCACTAATGTGCATACGCAGCTCACATCTCACTTGTGTCTGGCTATAAGCCATGTCTCCATGGCATGTATTACCCAGTAACCAGGCTGTTCTGGGAGCCAGCGGTCTAACAGACCGGTCAATGGAGAACGCTGTAACTCCTAAGACTCAGGAGACTGAGATTTGGCGATTACCCTGCACTGCGTGCTAAGGTACTATTGACATCAGGCAAGTAAGAAAAGAATTCATAACCTCTAGTAGAAATATTGATTCTTTACAGAAAGCAGCTGGTGATATTACACTCTACAGAATAGCTAAATCCTTGTGAAAAGAAGGAACTTTTGGGGTTTGGACATTTTTTTTTTTTTTATTTTATTTTTTTACTTTCAACCTACACTGTGATAGCAGCAGGCCTAATCACTGGATTAGTGTGTTATTGCTTTGGAAAGCTCAGTGTATACATTTGCAATTCTGAACAGCTTGCAGTGGCCTAACTATGAAATTCACAGAGATACTGTTAGGTTTGGTGAAGGTTAAAATTTAAAAAAAAAGTACAATAATAAGAAGTCTGCTTTTTCTGACACTTTTGTGTTTTTCAGGCATGTTCCATGCACACTGAAAATGGACAGTTTACTTTATTCTTAAAACTAAAGCTATTTATTAATATTAATAGCTATTACAAGACTATCTCTGGAATGAGGAACCCTGTTGTTAATATTCTGAATGTCTTATTTTTATCAAACTTCCCAGAGAAAGATAGCATTAGAAGCCAGTCATACACCATTAGCTTCTTGGTATAGTGATTTCTCATAGGAAAATGCTCTTATTATAGTAATGGGAATTCACACGTTAGAATACAGCATAGGCGAAACACTTGTTTATTCTGCAGAAGGACGCTGGTAGGTACGAGTCCCTTTTTAGCACATTTTAAATTTGCATAATGGATTGGTTTGGGGGATAGCCTGAAAAGAAGAAGAGGAGAAGTTGACCAGCTGGACAGGGAGCATAAAGGGGATATCAGACAGAAACAGAAAACCTTTAACCAAACAGCGCTCCATCCCTCCTTTTGCTTTTGAAATATATTTCATAGAGCTCGGTAGACTAAGGTACCTTATCTATAACCATCCTACAACACCAATCTCTCTTCTACCTATTTACAAATATTTTTTTTTAGATACATTTGTATTTTTAAAATACATGGACAATGAAAGGACGGTCTTCTCCATTAAATTACTTTTTTTAACAAAACATTTATTATATTTTTTATAAAGATAATTCATATTTCAATTTATTCAGTGCTTTTCTAAAAGCTGAAGCTAGCCCTTTCTTCATGGCTGTGAGGAATGAAGGCTCCCCTTGAAGTTCATGTTCTAAAGGACAGAAGGAGAAGGGAAAAAAAAAGAAGGGGAAAGAAAAGAAAGGGATGTGTGTGGAAAAAACATAAAATATAATTCCTATACCAACCAGCTTGACAGAGCTGAGGATCAAAAGGGGCTTTCACGAAACATAAATGTGAATAAGGCAAGGGGCTGTGTCTGACCTCATGAAATCTGTGCAATGCTGAAGGGGCGTTAATAGGGGCCTGAGGAGTTGCTGCACTTTGGGATGAAATGTTGGGAAAAAAGGAAGTTTAAAGAAGTAAGCCAGTAAACCAATCAATGCTTTAATGGGAATGACGAAAGACAGCATGGTAGTAACAATTTATGATGTCAGACCAGAGCAAATTGGAGTGGCAAAATAGCAGGACAATTTGTAGGTGTCCTTACAGACTCAAGGCTATTTTGTTCATCAGTTCTCTAGACAAATAATTTTTTTTTAATATTAAAGAAACTTGCTTACTTATTCCTCTTAGAAGGCAGCCAACATGTTAAAGAAACTCTAGTTATAATTTGTCATTTTCTGTCCATTTTCATGAGAAAGTCAGTACAATGGAAAGCGATAAGAGAGCCAAGTTACTAAAAGATGAAAATCACAGAATTAGCATTTATCCTGATTCCTTGGCTGAGGCAGTCAAGGAAAGAGCTTGTGCTGATCACACAATGTTAGTTAGCTGTTGCGGTTCGTTAATTTTCATTAACTCTCAAGGGTTAACTCTAAAAAAAAAAGTTAAATGACACCGATTTTAGAAGACTTTCTTTAATATTGAAGAAATTAGGGTCATATGCTTATTTTCAAAGGTTTCTATAACATTGGATTTTACCCTGCTTTATACACTGCATGGTTATTTGACATTTAAGTGTCTTTGGATGTAAGGGTTAAAGGAATTTTATTCACACTTCATCCTGAGAGAACAGTCGTTATCAAGGTGTTTAATACTTCTAATGTGTACTACACCACATCATGGCTTCTATATTACATTTGGTGTTAACACATCCCAAGTCACTTTTCGCTTTTCAAATTGTTTGTGTTTATATTGATTTTCCAAGTACTTTACCAATAATTTCTCATCTGAAGTCCTCAAGAGGTACTAAATAATACTTCTAAGAGAACACCACATCTAGCTCATATTAAGTGATGTATTCGTGTTTTTTGTTTGTTTGAACGAATGCTGTGCTACTTTATGGAAAAGCAGGTAATGAAGATTAACAGAAAATTTAAATGAAGCTAGCAAGTCATGCTGGGAACTGCTAAAGTTGCTATCAATTGAGAATATAGTGAAAGATAAGATCATTTCCACAAAAACCCTGCAAAGGATTTTGAAAATCAGGCATGTTAATCTATGTTACTCACAGTGATATTTGAAGTCTTGTTTTATAAGGTTCGATAAGGTTTTGGAGATACTTAGAACAATATATTTTACATCCATTGAATTGCGTGTGCGATTCATCATCTGGCAAAATTATGGGAAAACTTTCTGTGGGCTGCAAACAATGATGTTTCAGACCTCAGCTGGCTTCAGAGGTACCCACCTCTAGAGGAGCAGGAATTCTAAAAATCAGAATGGAAATGAGACATACATACAATCAATGGAACGAAAACTAGGCAGGATGGCAGAAGAGGAGGATAATGGAAAGTGGGTTTGCAAATGAGGAATTTTGAAGGAGTCCTTGGCACAATACCTAGAGACAAAGACATAGGAGGTCCCTGGAGGATTTAACCACCCAAAGTATATATTTTGATCCTTGGTGTATGATAATGCTAGGGTTGAAGATATTGGGCAGCATGTAGCAAGGATATCTGAGGTCCCTCAAGGCAATCCAAACCAAGTCTAGAAGCACTATGGACAAATCTGCACGTGACAACCTCCTTTTAGGAAGCACATGAAAGTGACTTTACCACTTCTGGAATAAGGCTGCCCTCTGAGCTACAGAATTTGGATGGACCAGCTCAGGTCTCTGCCATGTGCTTCTCTGTGTAGTGTCAGACACTCCTGTGATGCTGCTCTACAGACCTCCTCCTCAAACATACAGTCATTGAACCCCTTCCCCATCACCCCGAAAAAAAATCCAGAGTAATACTGCTTTGTTATTTTAATAGATTATTACAGATCAGAGCCAGCAGGGGATGGGAGATGGCTAATCTTTTTTTTTTTTTTTCTTTTTTTCAAAATATGAGTTGAACATATGAATTGAAATATGGAAATATGAGAAAATGCTTCAGGTATAGCTCTCTTCTGATGGCATCCTAATCAATTCATCTATCCCATTGCATACATTAAAACGCAATGCATATGCTAAGAGTGCTCTGCTGTGCTGTCAGATGCCTCTGCCCTGCCAGCCATTGTGGGGATGCTGAACTGGCTGAAAGCTCTGAGTAGAGGCATCTCCACACAAAATATTCCTTCTACTAGACAAAACCTTTGGTGGAAATCAGTCCTCATATTGCTACATCTCACTTCTACTTTTATTTGCTTGTAGGCTTAGACCTCTGTAAAGCAGAATACTGAAAATCCATCAGGTACATAAAGGGTTTGTGTGGCCAGGCCCGACGGTGTCACTCAGCAAGTTAATGCTCCACATGCATTGAATAAAAATCCCTCAGTCACTATGCATTTTAGAATAAAATTATTAAGCTTGAAATTCATGGCAATGGAAACTTTGAGAGTGGTTCATTTATAACTTGGCTACAAGTAATTGGTGGGTCGTTCTTCTCTATTGGTTTTTCTTATTTACCTCTTAAAACAGAATGTCATACCATTAAATCTGCTCCATTGGTATCTGCTATCTTAACAGCATGTTAGCCCCTATGTTTATGAAGTAAATGTGAAGCTTTTAATTTTCTATTCTTCACTGCATTTACTACTCTCACAGGACGATCCTGTGTCATCCTTTTCCAAGTACAATAGTAACTTACCCCACAAATTCTTTTTTTTTCCCTTTTATTAAAGATTTCATCAGCACAAACTATTGCTTTATAAGAGAAAGGATAGAAGAGTTTGGCCCAGGTGCGTGAAAATCAGTTTTTCTTTTTCAATAAGGACAATTTGCATTTTTCAGAGGGTTGGTTTTTTTGGAGTTGTGTTGTGGGGTTTTTTTGTTTGTTTTGTTTTGGTTTTGTTGTTTGGTTTTTTTTTGTCAGAGAACTACTTAAAAAAATCAAGTTAGAAGCTGCTGAAAACTTTTCAGAAGAACATTTTTCAGTTAAAAAGACTGCACAGCTTTGCCTGAATCAAAACATTTCATTTCAAAATTTTTCTTCAAATACATTTTCAGTTTTGAGTGTCACAGTTTGCAGCCTGTGCTGACACAGTAAGATGGTTTATTTTAGCTTCATAACTTCAACACCTTTTAGTTCTGACTTCTATAATATGAAATCTTTAATTGCAATGTTATATAGAGTGTTTCCTTGACCAGTCTGTTTTGCCTTATGGAAGTCCTGCACCTAGAAAAAGGAACAGCAAAGCCAAGAAGAAATAGTCACCCTCACTGATAATAAAGCACAACATTTTGATGATGCAAAGTAAACTGAGACTGTCAGGGTCACATCCCCTGCCAAGGCTCAAAACTAGATCAGAAGGTCATCTGTGATGTGAAGAAATTTTGTGGAAAAGGGATGCTTTTTAAAGGGCCGTGAAAGAAACCCAGACCAGTGTGATTGCTGTGACAGACCAGTAAAATGTTTTTGCTGATGAATGAATTAATAATGACATACGACATAAAAAAGATGTCAGCATGATCTTACACGACAAGGTCAGAAGATGACTAGCTTTCTGCAACCCAGTCAATTCAATTATCACAGCCCACTTGGGAGGTCAACTCGTTGCCCTCGCCATGATCCAGGTCTACACTGCAATGCTGCGCACGGGGCAACTGAGTGATCTGTGACCAGCATGAACGTTGCCTAAACAACGCTATGAACAAAGACGTCAGCGTGGCACCAGGCAACACACCACCAGGGCTGGAGAGCACAAAATTAATGGGGAGGCACCAGAAACAGATGAGCGGAATGGCGCTTCCTCTTCTCCAGAAGCCACATTGTATGTGTGCATGATACAGTAATCAACCACAATCCTTAAATGTAATTTTTTCTTCGCAAACTAATACTTTAGCACTTCACCTTCATCACATTTTTGCCAGGTTTCAGCCATCTCCTCTGAGATATGCTCCCCAGATACCTTGGAATTATTGAAGGTAGAAAACAGATATATAGGAATCTTGCAATGCTATAGGGGTCCTGCCATAACATTTCCAACTTAAACATGGACCAAGCCTGCTCAGTATGCTTGCTGGCAGGGCAAGCTGGTATTTTCCTAGCCAGATCTTTGATCCTTTTAAAGGAAAAGAGAGCCCTGAGTTTTAGCTGACACTCATTTCTAAAGCTTTTGCTACTAAAGCAAGGTACGTGCTCACGTACTGCAAATGCTCAATAATAATGAAGTAATATGGAATTTCAGACGTGGCTCCTGACTCGTGCTGTAGGAAAACTGTCAGTCACGTGTGGCTACTGTAACTAGGTTGAAAGCATATAGAGCTGAGGAATACATGTGTAATTTGTGTGTCCACTGTCTCTGCCAGATTTTAGAACTGCTGTGTTAAAAACCAACTACTCTCTCCCCCAAGGGTGCGTATGTTGAATTATTAATGACACAAATGCTTCCCTGCACTATTATTTTATTTCAGTACCCTTGCATAATTATCAGAGCTCTTCCAGGGCACTGCCAGTTTTTTAAAGCTCAGCCATGCTGCATTTTAAGTAAACAAACCATGATAAATATAGTCTTTGTGAATACAAATAGTGAGCAGCGTGTATTTACTGACACACAGCTGAAAAATCTGTCTAGATGTGATAGTATTGATAGATAAAAGCTACCATGCAATGAACTAAGATGATCCTAGTCTTCAGTTCTTTAATAAAAATATGTACTAAAGCATATTTTTATGTATGGTTTTAAAAATGCAGTATTCGTTCACGTATTAATGTATAAAAAGTAAGGTATAACTCCTGTAAAGTACTTTTAAAGTGCACACAGCATATTTACTGTATAATGAGGCTGTCCGTAGTGTAACTAGGAAATGCATTCTGGGATGATCTGTAAACCTGGATTGATTTTTCTCTCTTCTGTTAACTACCTTCACCGTTCATTTACCATAACAATCGAAAAGGCATTTAAACTGGAAGGAACTTCTCCGGCTCGCTCAGTTTATCTCTCAGTTTACTGCATTTAATGTTTTCTTTCTTTACTTAAACTGAGATGAACCTGAAGGACAAACTATAGCCTCACATTCCTGATTTCAGCGGATTATGTACCTACAAGAGTAAGAACAGATGTTAAAAAGACCTGAAATGGCACAAAGGAAGCCTGTGATGACTTGGTTAGCAGGGACACACTAGTCTTCCACGTTTCACAGTAGCATTAAACTGAAGCATCGGGTACCATCTTCCCTTTGTGGCAAGCTCCACATCGAGTGTTATCTACTTGCTGCTTGCTTGGTCAGGCACCTCATTCGCTCATTAATGTGGCTACTTTTTATATGATTTGTATCTTTCACTATCTTCTTAAAATAACTAAGATGCAAGAATAACAATAAAATGGTAAGCATTTGGATTGTGCTGGTTTTTATACCTTTGCAACCTCAAAGAATCAATATATCCTTAAAGTAGCTTGATGGCTAAGTCTCAATTAAATATCATTAAGTATCATGAAACGAAAACTAAACCACTGAGAAAAGACGTGAATTCCCTTGAGCAAAGTTTGCCAGCTTCAGCAAGATCACAACAAGGTTGGGGCACTCAGCCTTCCCTGAGCTTCAACGCTCTTGATACAACCTGGTCTTCCTCCATCTTCCTCCCAGAGCCGTAGCTCCAAGAGGACCAAGGGAAGAAGTGCGATCAGGGTATGCAAAACACACATAAGTGGATGAACCATTTCCAGATTGTAACTATTCCATTTGCAGTTTCCACCCTCAGTTTCAAATCATCCATCAGACACATTGTTTTTTTTAGTTCTTTCAGACACTCAGTTTGTGGAAATACAAATCCCACCGGGACAGGAAAAAAATGCTGGAATAATGGGTACATTTTAATTTTGTTTTCTGCGCGTTACAACAATCATAACTCAGTGGCACGCCACTGAAAGCCATATGCATCTAAACACAGTGTCTGTGGAAAACGAATCAAAAACTAAATGAGCCACAGACTGAACCCGGAATCAAACAGATATGGAAAGCAGAAAGGAACGCTGCTGAACTACATGCAGCTTTTCCCTCATAAAACCAAGCACTGTGTTTGAATGTTGGCCAGACATGCTCTTTGTGTTTCAGTTGATCCTCATGCCTTAAGATCGTGTGTTATTTAAAAAAAAACAAAACAAACAAACAAAAAAAAAAAAACAAAAACAAAAACTGCAAAAAAGTATGCATCTGTTTAGCAACACACAGTGTAAAAAAAGGACAGGTACGGTGATGCTCCCAGTTACTTAAAGATCAGTGTTTTGTTTTTTTTTTTTCCTTCCTGTTCCTTCAATTCAGAATCCAGTTGAATAAATAGAAATCCTCAATTTGTATCCAGATCACTGTTACTACTCTGTAGGTAAAAAAAACCCATAAATTTCAGCTAAGGGGAATGTTCGTGCCCTAGTGATTTAAAAAGCTTGAGCCTTTGTAGAAACTCCATAACACAAACCTCCCAGAGACATCATATACCGCAAAAATCCTGCTGTGATTGAGCTCACAGATGTTCACAGACCGTGTAAGAAGCTTCCTGGAAGTAGAGGTGTAGCTTTTGAAACCAGCTAGTTAGTTGTTTGACAGGTTGTTTGGTTTTGTTTTGGTTTGTTTTTATTCTGTGGATCATTTTAGTCTTCTGAATGTAAAAATGCACAGCCCAGTTGTAATCTAAATGAAAAAAAATCTATGGAAGGTATTTGGATTGGCATTGCATTTATACAAGATTTTCTTTACAGTAAACTCCCAAACTAAATCTTTGACTTTTACATCTTTTTCTGTGATAAATCGTTCTTTGAAAGCAAATCTGGAACTGTTGTTCCACTGGCACTTAGTAGCGGAAGGTCTTATTAGTGTTTTGTGAAGGTGCATTGCCTGGAACCATAGTATCCTGCTTCAACATTACAATACAAACTTCTTCCTAGAACTCAGAAGTTGTTTTATTTGGTGGGATTAAGTAGATATTTTCAATAAATAAGTCATTAAATAAAATGTTGGGCTAGTTCTGAAATCATTTACAAATTCAGACTGAATTTGGTAGATAAATGATTACAGTAGTAGGGGAAAAAAAATAATATCAACCAACCAAGAAATCAACCCAATCCTTTTTAAAAAATGAGCAAGGTTTATTGTTTTATCCAGTAGCCTAATGAACAAGATACTTACTTTTGCCTATAAGAGCAGTATGTTCTAAACTTAAATGTCTTGAACCTACGCTTGGCACTACTTTATGTGATATTCTGGATAGGGTGGCTCCTATGTCTTTCCCTGAGGCTATCTAAATTCTATATAGCTTGAGACAGAATTAACAATCTGATAGCAAGTATCGAAGTGGGGATACCTGGGTTTCATTATCTCCTTTTGTCTATGGAATATTATTTTTTCCTGAAAACTACATGGTACTTCCATTCAGGCTGAATCACCTTCTTTACTACAATGATTTTGTTCACTTCCATAAAATTCTGCATAACTAAAAGTCCAGGTATTAAATTTTCTAAGGAAAAACCTTAAATGGAAAAATACCATGTTGTTTATTTCTGTCTTTTCAATCTGAAGTTCATGATACAATCAGGTATAAGACTTCAAATCTAATTATAACCTTTTGGTCAAGGACTGTGATTTTTTGGGTGTTGTTTTTGTATGTCTGTAAAGCACAAAGGATGCTTTAGACAACAGGAAACGAACAAAAAATAATCTGTTTTGCTGCAATATAGGATACACAGGTATCTGTCACAGTAACACTGATTTCCAGCCAATATTGCCTTAATGAAGGGTTGACAGTAATTCCACCGCCCTTGTCTGATGCTGGGAAGCTCTTGAAACCAAAAAAGATCGACTTCTGATGAATCTTTCTAACTAATCTGTGTGGTGAAGAAAGTCTGCTATTGCCTATCTTGCTGTTAAGTCAAGGCTTGGATACCGGCTGGTTGCTTCTTTCAATGACTACTTCATGGAAAACTTCATTTATATATCTTTGAGTTTGCAATGAGGTAGATTAAAAAAGGATTGAAATAATTCTGCTGCCTCATCATTAGAATAGATTAGGTGGGTGCAAGAAACGGGTTTCTCGTTGGAAGGAATAGCCAAACTTGTTATGGGTTGGAAACAGTAGTTCTGGAAGGCTATGTCCATTTTTAATACAATTTATGAGAAAAACTGTGAAAAAGGACCATTTCAGTTGCTCTCTTTACTACTTTTTATCACACCATTGTAGTACTTTTGGTTCTGATTTGATGTGAAATGAAATCAAAACTCTTGCTCCACTAAAGTAGAAATTCCAATTTAAAAAAAAAGCTTGAGTTAACGATGCTGTTTTTTAAAAAAAATAAATAAAAATTAAAAAAAAAAAAAGATTCCTCTTTCCAGCTCTTTGTGTCCTCTCTGTATTTCTAGGTTAGTAATTAATTAACTTGGTTCCATTCTCGAGCTGTAAAATGGGGTGGATTGCAGTAACCTGATGCAAGAGGTGCTCACAAACAGCACGGTGAGGGCAGTCATCTAAGTACACAGATAGCTAGGTACGCTGCACTCTCCAAGGCATTTCATGGGAAACTTAAATCCTATCTGAGAAATTAGACTTCTTTTGAGTTCAAAAAGCTAATTAATCTTTGTATTCATAACTGTTCAGAGGCCCCACGGGGCTGATATATTTTTAAGAGTGCTGTGGGATGGCAGGTGGTAGTTTTCACCGCTGTTATCAGCTGTGATCTTGAACATTGACAGACAGTTTCTGTAGGCTGTTTTTCCCCTTTTCTTAATTACTCAGACTTTGTGAAGTGGCCTTTTTTTCTTTAAGCAATCAAGGGATATTTTTTAGAGGAAAAAAAGACATACATCGGTATAGGCTGCAGGAAAAAAAAAATAAACACAGCACAAACCGGTTCTTAATATATCACATAGACTAGTTCTCAGGAATCTTTTAAAATAAAATAAAATAAAAATATATTTAAAAAAAAACCTAAAAAAAAAGAAAACAAACAAACAAACAAACAAAAAAAAAAAAAAAAAACAAAAAACCAAACCAAAGCACCAAAGATAGGGAACAAAGGGAACAAGGAGATAGGAAAAGTTTGGGCAGGATGTCCTTCTGGGGGAGATGAAATATATCCTCATCTATCAACCCTCCCATCAGCCTTACTTTTCTTCCCCTTCTCCCTGGAGGGAAATAGGACATTTGCTCTGCTGAAACCAGTGTGTTTCACTGATAAGTAATGCTTACCTCGCCAGGGTCTCCCTGCTTACTGCTCTTGCTGCTTTAACGCTGCAGCTATTTATTCTGCTTTCACTGCAGGGGAAACAAAGACTTTGGCTAAATTTCCTTTGATGTCCTGATTTAATCACCTTGCACTAAACTGCTGCATTTTGTAAGCAAAAGAGAAGTCACCAAGGAAGTGCATTTTCTCCTTCCCATGCCAATGCACAAGTTAAGAAATCTCTTTGTAAATCAGATATTTCTTCCACAATTAGAAAGAATCTCACCTGTTCTCTGGTTGACTTGCCAGCAGAATAAGTAGCTGAATGTAATGTTATCTACAGGCACAATATTTTAATTTCTTTCTGTCACAGCCTACGAGTGTTAGAGAAAACAGAGCGGGCATTTTCCAATGCTTTGAACGACTTCTTTCTTATAATACACAAATTATAAAATGTGAGCACATTTTCCAAATCTCTGCAAAAATTCGAGCTTTTCCAAAGTTGAGATGTTTTGTTCTAATTTTACTTTAAATTGGGCTTTTTCTCTAATAGTTATACATATGTTTTGCAATTCAAAAGGAAATATCCAACAGTCAACTCTCTATTCTTCTTTACAAAATCTTCGTGTCCCATTGGTGGCAGCACGCTGCACTTGCCACCGTACATATTTGCAGTTTATTTCCATTCAAAGACACAGTTTTCTCATGTCTGCTTTTCAAATTTACTGTAACATCATTATGCTTTACCATGGGCAAAGACTACAAATCATGCTGAAATATGAAATAAGATTTTATGTGACTTTTATTGAACAGGATAATGGATAATAATTAAAGTGCCACAAACTTGTCTCAAGCGAGGCAATAATAATAATAATAATAATAGAGTACAAACTCTCAAAAATGATGCATGGAAAGGCTAACTTCTTAAAAAAAACAAACAAAACAACTACTAAGTGTTCTTTGTGTTTTACTTCTTTGAGCTGCAACTACTTTGCTAAGTTGAAGACAAGAAAACGGGTGAATGCTGGAGTTAGGAGATCTTTAAAGGGAGATGATCAGACTGAGCTTTGCTCCTGGCTGGAAGGGGGGATGTGGAGCTGTGGCGGCCTCGCCTGCATTCCGTAGCTCCTAACATTCTGCCTTAGTTTTGGCGGTCTTCTGGTTCTTTCGAAGTCAGGTCCCCGGCAGGGAGTTTCAGACGCCGGCACACCGGCTTGCTGGGAAGCGTGTGCTCAAACGCAGCTTGGGGAAACCCACCTTCACCAGTAACAAACCGCAGAGCAGTGCAGTGGGATCTGGTTTTTTTTCTTCGGAAGGAACAACGAAGCCACAGCAACAAAATTGGGTACGATTCAATATTTCCCTAACAGAGCCTTCCCTAAGAATTTACTTTTCACCAGCAGCTTTAAGATCTTTAGCCTTCAATTGGATTTGCTAGGAAAAAAAAATAATAAAAAAAATGCTTCTAAATGTAGTTCTACAGGAACTCTCTGGATTTGTTTAAACTACTTTTGAGACTCCCCACTTTTCAGTATCCTCAGCTCCCTGAGAAAGATCCAAAGGTTGTTCTAAATGATAATGGGTTCCCTGAACCTACTTATGGTGCTTTGTAAGCCAGTCTTGTGGTATATTTTTTTCACCTCCTTAGGCTCTGACCAAGAGGCTTCTTATACGCAAAGGAGGCAAAATATATCCCTGTCAAAAAAAGAGTTTAGGAAGTGAAGCAGGACAAAGACACAACTTGACATCTTTTTTTACCAAGAGCCCCATCCTGGTCCTTAGCTAGTACGTCATTTTTATTGAGTTGTAAATGTGTGGGGTTAAGGAATGTATGTATTTGTTAAAAAAAATACAATATTAAAAAAAAAAATAAAAAATGAAGAAACAACTTTTAAGGAGGATAATTTATCTATAGATGTAGAAAGAAAACTTAAATTCTGGGGGAAAAAAACTATCAAGTATTTCAGGAGAAAATAATTTGTTATAAGCACTTTATTTTAATTAAAAATCTTACTTGTGATAAAGACTGATGTAAACCCAAAAATTCTTGATTTTTGCCTAATTGTGAGGAATAAGATGAAACCATAAATATGTTGAATTTTGACTTTTTGTTCCAATAAGTACTCAACTAACAAGATATTTATTTTATTATATTCAAGCTAGTTATATTTCTTGCAATGGTACAGTTGAGCAAAGATCGTTCGGAACAGTCCGTCTCTCAGCACTTCTCTCCATGACTTGTGAGACCGTACAAAAACTGCAAATAATGCAAAGAGTTATTCGAGTCTTTTAACATTAACACAGAAGTTTGTATGTATACGGATTCCGTATGTCCTTCAGACTATATGTACACCCACACAATTGTCCCTATACAAACATGAAGGCAGATAATCCCAGCCCTTGAGAGATTTCGGTATAAATTAGACCATTGTAACTCAGATGACAGGGGATAATATGTGAGACTAAAGGTAAACCGTGTTGGTAAAGAAGTGGCTTTTGGATGATAGCGTGACTTTTACCATTAGATACTGCATTTTTAACCATAGATTATGGAACAGCAAGGTTGGACGTGACCTCAAAGGATCATCTGGTCCAAATTTTGTGGGAAAGGCAGCCTAGATGAGATTAACTAGCACCTATTTGGTTAATCCAAAACAGTTTCTTTGTTTCTAGAAGAATTAAAATCATTCAATGGGAACTCTTAGATAGATCAACAGATGTTCTGGGATAATTCCGTACTCTGGATATTTCATTACACAATTTAAGCAGTAAGCATGAAACTAGAAAACTTTAAAATGAAAGGCTGTAGGGAGTCTAATAAAGTCTACATTATTTCCATCATCACCATGATACCGCCTCACAAACACTGGTTTTATTATTTGCAAAGAGGACAGACTTTCGATTTAAACAATAACAAAAATTCCCAGAACTCATATTCAGGTATTTTGGGGGGAGAAGTTAGTTTATTAAATTTTAAATCACAACTTTCATGCCATGTTATTGCATTAATTATTCTTTTAACTGTTGTGCTTCTTAAAGCTCTACAGACCTGTCATACCTTTCATTAAAGCCGTAGCTTAATTGCCCTTAAAATATTTAAGATGAATAAAAACATCCTTGGCAATGAAGTGATTGAAAATGAAAAATTAATTTAAATAGTCTTGGATGTGAAAAGTGCATTACATGGACTGAAGACTGGAAAAAGGACAAAAAAACAAAGGATGCTTAAATGGCAGTATTACTTCTTAAAAGTTTGACTGTCAGTGTTTTATATCAGGGATTGTGTTAAGCTGCCTCTGCTAGTTTGATCCAAATCAAAAATCACTTGACACCAGGAATTATATCATCAATGACCTACACGGGTTTCATATCAAGACTTTAACTTCATTACCTAGTAATGGGTATGGGCATAAATATCAACTGAAATTTAACTGACAGCATTAAATTGTGAATTTTGCATTTAGCAGTGAGGACAGGTAGGTAAAACAGAAAAGTCGAGATTGGTCCAGGTAAACCAGGAAATGTCCTTATTCTACCTCAATATTTGGGTCCCAGGAAAATGTTCCTTCTGGCTTAATGTTTCTGTGAGTCAGAAAGGTTGTAATACCTTGCTAAACATACAGTGTCTGCTTTTAACATTTCACACTAGCCATGTGAATAAATTGCAAAACTGTATTTGTAAAAGATAATCGCTTGGTTGTACTTGACAAAGATACACATGTACTTGCGCCCCTGGATAGACTTTACACAAAATACCAGATGACTTTATAGAATCATAGAATCACAGAATGGTTCGGGTTGGAAGGGACCTTAAAGATCACCTAGTTCCAACGACTCTGCCGTGGGCAGGGACACCTCCCACCAGACCAGGCTGCTCAAAGCCCCATCCAGCCTGGCCTTGAACACCTCCAGGGATGGGGCAGCCACAGCTTCTCTGGGCAACCTGTTCCAGTGTCTCACCACTCTCACAATAAAGAATTTCTTCCTAATAGCTAATCTAATTCTCCCCTCTTTCAGTTTAAAACCTTACCTCTTGTTCTATCGCTCCACTCCCTGATGAAGAGTCTCTCCCCATCTTTCCTGTAGGTCCCCTTTAGGTACTGGAAGGCCGCTATAAGGTCTCTCTGGAGCCTTCTCTTCTCCAGGCTGAACAACCCCAACTCTCTCAGCCTGTCCTCATAGCAGGGATGCTCCAGCCCTCTGATCACCTTTGTGGCCCTCCACTGGACCCGTTCCAACAGCTCCATGTCCTTCTTGTGTTGAGGACTCCGGAGCTGGACGCAGTACTCCAGGTGGGGTCTCACCACAGCAGAGTAGAGGGGCAGAATCACCTCCCTCGCCCTGCCAGCCACGTTTCTTTTCATGCAGCCCATTATGCCATTGGCTTTCTGGGCTGCAAGTGCACATTGCCAGCTCATGTTGAACTTCTCGTCCACCAGCACCCCCAAGTCCTTCTCCTCAGGGCTGCTCTCAAGCCATTCTCCACCCAACCTGTATTTGTGCCTGGGATTGCCATGACCCAGGTGCAGCACCTTGCACTTGGCCTGGTTGAACTTCATGAGGTTCACACGGGGCCACCTCTCAAACCTGTCCATGTTCCTCTGGATGGTATCCCTTCTCTCCAGTGTGTCAAATGCGCCATACAGCTTGGTGTCAATGCCAAACTTGCTGAGGGTGCACTCAATCCCACTGTCTATGTCTCTGACAAAGATGTTACAAAGACATCTTGAAGATTCAGTGCAGGCAAATGATGCTCATGTTCCTATAAAAGCTTCAATTGGACTTCTAATTATTGATGAGTCCAAAATTCTTGTTGGGCACTGCCCGTAGTTAAATGTAATGAGATAATAATCTTATCTGGTTTTATTTGTCTAACAGTTAATCCTCTAGTCCAAGTTCTTCATGTATATCCTTAATGGTATGGGAATTATAGGCCCCTTCAGGGAGTGATTTGGCCCATCATGAGACAGATGCTCTACATGACAGGAGTGACTCATCCACTACAGGGGGTTAATTTCTTTCTATTGATTTGAGTGGGAATTTCTGGTATATGGCAGCATGCTGTGCTTAATAATAGGTATATTCGTTATTATACAAAAGCAAATAATGTACATTGAGCTACTTAATAAGTATACCTAGAAGTACTTTCTATTTATATAGCACATTTCTCAAAGGAGAAAGGGAGGGTGGCTAATTTAAATAAGCAACTACTATAGATATTTCTCCCAAATTACTTCTATGCCTTCAAAATTAAAAAAAGAAAATATTCAAAAAACAAACACATGTCTCTGACTGATATTCTGGGTTGGTGATTTTGCTTAATTATTCAGAGGAAATGTGTTTTTGTTTTTCTCCCCAGAGGACAGAAGTCTGACTGAGGGTTGCAGGACAAATTCTCCCATGTTCAGTCCGGTCCTGAAAAAAAAATATTTCTTTACTTTAAAAAGATTGTTCCTTTATTATTTTTTTTTCCCTTAATAAAGAAGAGAGGTTGTCTGGGTTTACAGAGAAAGAGAAAAAAAATGAATATATTATTTTTTAGTTTGATGGGTCCCTTAGGAGGAAGAGTAGAATAAGACTAGATCCTTTATTCAAGAACGCTTAGGCATTTTATCCACTGATCATTTAGTGGCAAATGCACAAACATTTCTTGAAGCACTTACAGTTATTTAGGCATTTTCTACTCTAACTTCTGAGTCAGGAAGGCACTATCCACTTGTTTATTTCAGACTCGAGTATGTACTGTAACCATTGGGTATACCCACAATAAAAAATGTGAATATCTGCTCATATTCTATCTACATCCTTTGACAGCCAGGCAATGAATGAGCACCAACGAAATTCTGAGCCAGGGTATAATGGTACTGTCATTGGAGATGGAGGAAAAAGCACAATGACTGAGTCACCAAACCCAGAGCAGTTCCTGCCCGAGGATGTGTCTTGAGGATATATCGGGTATTAAATTGCTCATTTGATTCCAGCCAGGTTTCAGCTTTGTTTGTCTCATGACATTTTCAGGCGAACCTTTGCTGAACTGTTTACCCTTCTCAAGGTAAATCACCCTCGGAGCAGCACAGTCTGTCCCTGCTGAGGGGAAATGAAGATTATTTTTTTTTCCTCATGTAAGACAGACAGCAGCAACGTCTCCAGCCCGTCCTCCCCATCCTGGGAAACAAAGCAATCATTTTTGCTATTACACTTGCTGTCAGCATAGCACAAGTCTGCCAGCTTCCCCTTTTCACCTCTCCCAGCTTTCTAGTTTCTTGTCTGAATGCACTTCATCATTTTCAAATTTTCCTTTTGGCGGATTCAATACTCAAATAACTATTACTTTGCAATGCACACGCAGTAACCCCAATTTTCCATTCACTGGATTTTCTTCATTTTCTGAGCAAAAAATAGTACTTCATTACATATCTATTCATCTGTGTGCTTGGTGAAATGCAACATTATTCCAGGCAGAATCTGGGCTATTTATTTATTTGTTTGTTTGTTGGAGAGAAAAAAAGAAGATAGATGGGTGATTAGAAGGGTATTAAAGCACGGGATTTTTGGAAGGAGAGCTTAATACGTCATTATTAGTACCCCTTAAATGGACACCTTAGATCTCCAATGTAAAATTTATATCCTATGATGATACAGACACTTTAACAGCAATTTAGGGTTATCTTAAAAAATATAAATAGTGTTTTAAAGTGTTTAATTGAAAAGCTAACTCAAAGTTCAAGACTCAAGAGGATGCTTGGGTTTTTAACTCATAAACCCCCTTCTGCAATATTAAGGGCTTTCATGTTGTAAAACTGGTGTTATAAAGTAATTTAAGGTTTTGCATTAATTTTTCTTTTTGTTGTTGTTCTTTTTTGGAAAGAATAAAGCAAGGTTTTCTGATACCAAAATGTTGGCTGCGTTCTGATATCAAGGACTACACTTTTGCCTAAGGCAGCCTCCCCACAAGTTGATAACAGAAATGAGGAGTGAGGGTAACAGGAGAGAGGACGTACTTTTGGTCAAGACACATTTAGAATCGCTGTCATTGAGGACAAGAGGAGACCACAGACATTTCCATTCAAGGAATTCTTCATAGTAGATATTACTCCACCACTGATACTGAAATAAAACTCAACTTCCTCCTGCAAAAAGTTGATTCAGCATCATGGCTAATGTCCTGACGTGCAGGGTGTGAAATGTAGGAGCCACTGGAGATGTTGGGTTGCGTGAACAGGAAGGAGGAGGAACCAGGCTGTGCCTGAAATGAGTAAAAACCATCAGAATTGACTAGTTTTCTCTAAGGATGCTTTGTGGTTTTGTAGAAAAACTCCAATAAATAATAGAGTTGGATCACATAGACAAATAAATATCTAAATAAATAAAGCTAGGAAAAAAAAAAAAAAAAAAAGAGGCAATATGTCCTTAACACATCTTCAGGTCTTTGGAAGAATTCTATTGTGGCTTCAGCTGTCTTTGGTTTGGTGTAGTATTAATGATTGTTATATTTAGATAAGGTTTAAGTTATACAGCCCTGAAGAGGAATCCATTGGTAATAACGAAGTAAAGTTATGTTCTTGCAGGTAATTAAAGGATCATGATATGATGCAATCTTACACAAAATATTTCTGAAGATGAAAACAAAGTTCCAAGGTTTCTGATGAAAGATTTTTAATATTGGTTTTGGAAGTTTCTTTACAGAAGGCATTTTAATTTCACTCTCAGGATATCATACTAGTTCTAAAATTTATTTTTTTTTGTTTTCATACTAGTTTTATGCTGTTCTAATTCATAAAATATAAGAGATTTTTTTTCTTTTTTTTTTTTTTTAAAGAACCTCATGCTAATTGAAATTGTATATCTAGATGTTGAAAAAACATGTATAACATTGTGGATGAGCAGCAATTAACCAAGATGCTTTTGTTAGCTTACACATTTTCATGACACGGATGCATCCTTGTTCGGAGTGAGAGCACAGCTGCGTGGCCAATTATGCACTGCAGGATTACACATATGTGTTCCAGTTGGGAGGACCAGTAAGGGCCCTAATAAAAATGACCCATGGGTCAAGAGGGAGATTCACACCTCTCCTTTCAAAATACATCCCTCATTTTCTCAGATTGTTGTTTTCTTCCCTCCCCCACACTGCCCCATAGGCACCAGGGGATAACAGTCTGTGTTTATTTATAAGTCAGTATAAATAAATAATAATAATGCTATAAAGGGTAGACAGAGATTATTTCCAATGCATTAAGTTGGCTGTACTATGGTATTAATACACACACACACACACAAGGAAAACAAAAGAAAATAAAATGGTATTTGTGGGAGAAAGGAATGGAAAAAAGACCAGAGAAACTACAAAACCCTAATATTTCTCAAAATTTAGTTGATGTAGTCATGCAATTAAATATAGACGTTTCATAGTATTATCAGTGAAATTAATGCTAATATTTTAGAACAGCAAATTATGGCTAAAATAAAATGTTCTTTGCATTAACATCATAATGACATTTCTGAATATACTGAACATCATGAAATGTTGCAAATAGCAGCAGAATCTTAAAGTCTCTCCAGGTTCATTTTTGTGCGTGTGTACACAAAAGATGAGGATTTTCCCATAATTCCCACATTTTTTTTGGAAGTTTCTGCCTCTGTGTCGGACCCTTTCAAAAAGTCTTTCTGGAGCTGGGATCTTGTGGTCAGCATTTGTGTGAGAAAAGAGAGGCAACAGTTGTGGTTGCCTCTGTGGATGGCTATCCCTACCCCTCATTTCTTTTTTTTTTCCCCTTCCAGTTTCCTTTTCTCATTTCCCTTTTTTTCCTTTTCCTTTTATCTGGCCTTGAGCTTGTCCCAGGTATAAAATCTCTGCTGAGCAATGTCATGTGGCTCAATTTACCTTCGGGTTTTGCTTATGTGCATTTTATTTTTGGCAGTCTGGGTTGGTGCATGTAAAGCAGTGGTTCTCCTTCATCTAAGTTAATTGACTAAGATCTGGTAAATTAAATTTGCTTAAAAAACAATGTTATAATAGTTATCTGGGTGAGCTAATGAATGCTTAGTATATATAGTAAAGATATGAAAGAGGAAGCAAATTAAGGTTGACACAGAAACTCAATATCTCTAATGTAAAATGGTCTGAGAAGATTGCTATTACTGTACTTTCATCAACTCTTTCAGGAGAGATTACAAAATTTAACAGAGACTTACAAAAGGTGCCACTTTATCTGATGGCGTCCAGAAATGTATCCTCATAAGCAGCCCTGTTCGGGCCATTTTTTTCCTTTGAAAATGCTGTAACATTTCAGTCAGATACATTTGGATGTTCTATAGGTCTATTAAGCCGGACTGGCCTTGTACCTTTCTGGGATACAGGGCTTTACTATTTTTTTTATGTTAAAGGACATAAGTAATATGTCACCTGCCTAGAATTTATAACAGCATCTGAAAGACTGCCAGACAGAAAATTAATTAAAATGGCAGAGATGGAATTAACAGAAATATTATAAGACGGAGAAAGGATTAAAGACAAGGGAAAATGGAAGCTACTGGGTCGGAAAGTACTTATTGGAATACCTCAAGGACCAGTCTGGAAATAACCTAATTTAATATTTGTCATCATGGCATGACCTAAAGTAGTCATATTTGCAAATGATGCAAAGTGGGGAAGCATCATCAGTACAGAGAATTTGGAACATTGTGCAAGACGAACTAGAATTGTAAAGCCTGAAAAAAAGAGAAATGGGGTGAAATTTAGCAGTATAAATAACCGGGTTATACTTTTGGATAGAAAATGAGGTAGACAACACAACACTGAGGGAAAATCCTGGGACACTGAATATGGTGCAGTATTCTGATTACTCACATTTAGGAACAATTAATTCAAGCCAGAATAAAGACAGGAAGAAACTAGTAGGATATAGGGGAAAAATGAGATTTTATAAAATGGAACAAAGGGCCATAAAATAGAAGCTTCTGAGCGGGCATGATCCTTTGTTGTATAAGCAAATGTGTCAGGAGAACAAACACCAGGGATGTGAAATAATTAGTTCCCTTTAAGGCCAAGAACAAGATTTGGCACAGAAAGAAGATGGATATAAACAGTCTGAATAAATTTAGGATGGAAATTAGGAGAAGGCTTCAGCCTATCAAGGAAACAAAATTTGGGGAGAGCTTTCCGATAGTACAAGAGGAGAAAAGCAAACGTAACCAACTTTGAAAAAGACCTCACAATGCAGATAATCAGTTTATGACTACATGATGTGTGATCATGTGACATGGTACCGGACTGGGGTTGCAGTCCTATTGCCTGCATTGCTGGTTGCTGGAGTTCTCATGTTTGTAGCAACATCAGATTTATTAAAATTCCATAGCTATTCTTTAGTAACTACAGTCAAAAAAGAAGGGATAAGCCAATTATTTTAATATCTTCTTACAGAAGATTTTCTGTATACTCGTGTAACCACCCGTGCTAAAAATTTGACATTATTTCACATAAATATTTTTAAAGCTAGGAAATTACTAGACTACTGAAAAACACACATGAAAGAGTTCAGCTTCAAACAAGGTATAGAATTAAATTTGTAGGACTCCTATCGTGTAAGGGATTCATATTCAGTTAACTATTACTCCAGTCTCCTCATAGCTATGTCCAAAACAACTCAGTTTAAAACATTCCTAAAAAATAAGATGAACAACAAAATCTGCTTTAAGGACTGAACTATAATTCCTGGAGAATTTTTCCTGGAGAATTAAACTTCCACTGAAGACAACACAACCTTCTCATTCAATAAGTTTGTCTTTTTCTGTACTTTTAGTTTATAGGACTGACCCCAAATGCAAACGCTAAAAAATATGAAGTAAATGCAACAGTTTTTTATCAAAGCCATTAAGGGCTAGAACTCCACTATACACAAAGCACATCCTGATGGATGTCTCAATACAGATAAATGACGCTAATAGGCATTGAACAAATGATTTAGAATAAACCACCAAAAATTAACAAAGTTAAATACTCAGATCCCACTGCTGTTACGTGTCTCAGCTGAGTTTTGCTTCTGAGATACACCAGATATTGAAACTACCTGTTATGGTGGTTGTGTTTCTCAAGAAAGAGCACTGTCAGATGTGTCAGCAGTGCATGGAACCAGAGACGTTGTTAAGACAGGGTGTCCATCAGCTACTGGAGCCAACATGCCACCCAGAAATCAAGGAGTCATAATTGACCAATTATTACACAGGGAGTAAAACCTAGTCTGAAGTTCAGATTATTTATCCTCATTAAAAAAAAGGCATTACACTACACTTCCATGACAACTATGAGCTGTCATCAGCCAGTTCTGGTGTTGGGAAGGGGGTGTGTTTGGTTTTCCTCTTGGTTCTGGTTGTCCTTTTTACCCCTGTATTTGCTTCTTCCTTCATACGAGCACAAGCACTCAGCTCAGCCTGTAGTAAAACAGGCTTTTGAACCAACCTGGACTAAAACTAGTCAGATTTGAGTCTGTGCGTGTGGGGGTGTTTAACTGGAATCAGTTCCCCAGAAGATCATTATACTACCTAATTGTTCAAGTGTTTGCCAACTCCTGGCAAATGAAATTGCTTGTGGAGCTACTGAGCTAGATTATATTTTCAGTAGTGTTATCCAATTTCTTTCAGAAGCGGTTAATTTACCAAAAATAATTTCAGATTAATATAGGTTGGTTTACACTGTATCTAACCAACTCAATTTATTTCGCACAAAACCCTTCTTGAAAAGTGCCTGGAAATCAGAATGTCATTATATTTGGAAATGAACCGCCAACTGCTCTAGCCCAATGCTTACAGTTCTGAGTCTCAAGAGCTTGCAGCATTTGAGGTTGAGATACGGTGTCAACATGGTCAGCAATGAATAAATAAATGAAGAAAAATGGTATTTTAATGTTATGGCATGATGAGACCTACTGAGAGTGCCCAGTCAGGACCTTTTTCAAGTTGTACTGAGCTTGATCAATGAAATCAAATGTTTTATCAGCAAACTCTGCAATGTGGTTTGTGAGCAAACGCAACTGGACCAACTGTATGTCAGCTATTTTTCAAAATGACAGAAATAGTAATGGATCATCTGGAATGCTATTATTTAGTGCTAATGAATGATTGTTTGGTGATGGAAGAAAAATCAATTATGACAGCTGTGAGAGATGCTGCCCCTGTTCCATTATTCCAAAAATAAATAGCGAAGCTGCCTGCTAAGGTAGGAAATCAGTGAGCATTCCCTGTGAGAGGCAAAAGTTATAGGCAAAGAAGCAACTGAAACTTGTGTTTACGCACGTAAATGGTGGTGGAGCCCCAGGGTAGAAACAGGAGTCCTTGAACTACTGAAAAAACCCACAACTTTTTCCCACTTATATTGCAAGAAATCAACACGTTTTCTCTCTCCAGACAGTTGGACAACATTTCCTTGAGCATCAAACTCTTTTTTTTTTTTTTTTCTGGGGGGGAAACCTTCATGCCTGATCCAGGATGAACAGTGGCTGAGAGGAGATGATGGGTGAGACACCATTATATTTGGACTGCTAAGAATTTAGGGAAAAAAAACAGTTTGAAAAACAACAAGAACCACCATCATTTAAAATAAAAAAAGGCCATTCCATTAAAAAACTAGCAGAAAGGCATACATTGGCCAGCTTAGACAGGTTGAGTGCTGGGAGTCAGTTACCTCCTCATTGCCTCCTCAGCCCCAGCTCTTATGGACCAGCCCCAGGACACTATTGTCTTGTTCAGTAGCCCGTTGCCTGTGCTTCACTCCTCTTTTTCTGTCTCACCAGGGCAGAGGAAAAGGAGAAGGACAAGACACAAAAGGGGTGAATTGAGCTTGCAGGCAATCAGGCAATGCCCACTTAATGCATGGGCCACTTCTCTGGCAGTCTGTAGTTCTAAGCAGCTTTTGTGTGCAATGCCAGCCATATGTGAGTGTGTTTGAAGAGCAGAACATATATGAATGGTCGGAACCTCGACAGACTGATCTAGCATCCACTGATTCAGCTGAAACCTTCCTCTTCATATCAACAGACTTTGACCAGGGCCTGAACATACTGTGTAGACACGAGAAAGTAAATTGCAGCAGAAGTCTCTTCTTCAGGATACCTAACCTGACAGGTGTCCACTGATAAATAGTGAAGAAATAGGACAGGGAAGAGAGAATATGCTAAAAATAATAAGTTTATAAAATTTCACGAAATGAAGCAAGTTTAATTTGTGAATTCATTACTCTAGTGACAAGCTGCTAAAACATCAGTTGCACTAATGTGCCACAAAACTAGACATAAATTGAAGGAGACTAAACTTTCCATTATCTGAAACTCCCTTGGTAATGGAACGTGATTATTAAAGACAGTTGCTAATATGTCTTACTACGAATTTATCTGGGTACTAATACCTTTGATTACCAATTGAAATTAGTGTTTTAGTTATTTTAGCTCAATTCTATATGACAGCACAGCCAAAGGGAGGTTTGCCACAAAAGTCAAGGGCAGCGGGAGAAGGATGTTGGTGTAGCTATGGGACCTTTTGAGGGAGCTATTACAAACTTTAATGAACATAATATATAAGTTAATGCTAGGAAAAGAATTCCGGAAGGATATGAAAACTCATGGTGCAATTATTACATCAGTCTCTTCATAAAAATATGAAACACAACCAGGGAACTGACTATCCAACATCTGCCAAATCTGGAACTACCTATGTCTTGCTGGGAAACTAACCTTGTTGGTGAGTGACAGCTTATGTGAGTGGCAGATAGGTGTAATCTAGACTCGTCATCCTTAGACACAGCAGGAGGTGTAAACTAGCTCAGTATAAGCAATTAAAGTTGTTACAAAATATGTAAGTTGGGGCTATTACCCGCCATCAGTCATGGAAATCATAATATTTATTTTTTTCTTCCTACAGATATTTTCCACAGTATAAAACTATGTTGTTGCAAGGTGGAAAGAGAAAAGTTAGAGCATTTCATTTCTGCAAAGGAGACCCATATGGATTATAGTTTCCAAAATAAACCAAAATAATTTTCTCATTGATCTTGGATATTTCTGGTGGTCCTAAGCTCTGAGTGACCTGTGACTGAGCCCTGTGACAGTTTACCATAGAAGCCCAATGACAGTGCAGACAGGAGAATTTGACAAAGAATATGGGGGAATACACCTTCATAGCCAGAAAAAAAAAAACCAACATTTTTCAGGCCTACTGAGGATACCATTGGACAGCTTTGAAGATATACAATTAATAATCAAGGACAACTACAGATCTCTTGCAAGGTTTCAGTTACAGCTAGGATGAAAGATCAAGTTCTTTCATCGATATTATTTTGCTGCTGCTAACTTTCCTTGAAGTCATTTGTCATGCTATGACAAGCTATACATAGGTTTCTGAGGACTTAAGATTTTCTCAGATTAAAATAATTACAGTAAGTATTGTCCAGGTTTTCTTACAGTAAATGCAAGCTAATTGGCTTCTGGCTTAAATATTGCTTAAAATTGTTTTGTTTTGTTTTGTTTTGTTTTGTTTTTTAATTGATCCCCTAACTGAAGCAATGACAATTAAAAATAATCTATTAAGGATTAACTCACTGTATTTTCCATTTTCAGTCAAATCAAATGTTCTACTCGACACAAAGCAGCCTGCCTTACTTTTGTTAGTTTAATGTTTGCATTAAAAATACCTATTTGGCTAGATTTGGAAAAGAAATCACATTTAAGCTGTAACAAACTGAAATGTTGAAAATATTGAACTGCAACCATATTGTAAAATCAAGCAGCCTTCCCCATTGTTCATCTGCTCATTGGAATCAGTGCACAGTTGCAAATACCTTGGTGAATTTTTTCAGCTAATAAAATACAATTTTGAGGTGTTTGCAATTTCTGTAAGCCTTACCCATGCCTACAATGTGGTTTATTAATGCTGTGTATCTTAGTGGTCTGCTCAGAAACAGATTCAAAGTTATTACATTTTAATGCAGTTCCTAATCGTAGCCCCTCATCTAGGGTGAGGTTTTGGGACTGGATTAATCCCACCTAATTTTAGAGACCTGCTTGATTTACTATCAAAGAGGCACATTCACCTCATATGCATAACACAAGAGAAGGACACAAGAATGTCCTGAAGATCTCAAGCAGGCCATCTGGACTCAAAACAAGAAAATGCAGGTAGAACACAGGGTCCAAAAGACAAGCCAAAGGTCTTGGCAGAAAAAAAAAGTTTGGGGAAAGGGAAAACAATGGCCCCAAAAAGTAAGTGTCATTAGTTCTCATTACTATATTGAGTTTTATGTTTTCCGGAGCATTTTAATAACTGCAGCTTCTGGGAGGAAGTGGTTAGAAGAGAACCTTCTCATTACATTCAAGATAAATTAAAACAAAAACAAAACCAAAACAACACAAAATGAAACAGAAAGAACTCTGGTCCGATTGCTGGGGAAATAAAAACCTGGAAATATTAAACCTCAAGGATTAACGTCAAGGATTAACATCCAGAAGGAAATTGAAGAATTATACATCTACATTTAGAAGTAGCAACAGTGATAAACTAATATAAAATCATAGAATCATAGAATTGCCGAGGTTGGAAGGGACCTTTCAGATCATCGAGTCCAACCATCAACCTAACTGACAAAAAACACCACTAAACCATTACCTCTAAGCACTATGTCTACCTGTGTTTCAAATATTCCCAGGGGTAGTGCCTCAACCACTTCCCTGGGCAGTGGTTTATGGATTGAAAAAGAACTGATGCAACAATGAAATATGGAAAAGAGTATGCAAAATTAGAGGCAAAATTAGAGGGTCTAAAAGGAGATTTTCATGACCAGCAGAAATGCCTTAAATCAGCTGTTGATAAAGGTACATTCGTGGAACACCCTTCTTGGGGCTGCCCCTCTAAACACCACATGGAATTTCTGGTAAATACTATACAATATTTTGCATACTTGTACAGTAAACATAAATAAGATGTAAAGCTTCACCCTCCTTTTTCCTAAAGTAAGGTAAGCATTCCTTGAACAAAGCAAAACCCTGAACAATTTCTTATGCTTAAAATCCCTTGGGTTGGCAGAAACAAGTTGTTAGGAAAACAACTTCAAAACATACATATTCATTTATGGATATATATATACACAGAATATGTTAGAATATCATATCCTACTGGCTAAGCATTACATTTATGTCACATCAACATTAATGAGGGTTTGAGGGTCACTAAAGTATCATAATCAGAGCTTGGTCGTGCAAGTATCTAAAAATGTTTGGTGTCAGCACAGCTTGATTTCGTAGTCGTCTTGTAAGAATACTTGATACTAAAACATCCTTATTACGCACTCTATGCACATTTCTAATCTAACAAAGCAACACATTACAGGGCTTATTGCCTTATTACCTGTTTACAAAATCATGATCCTTCTTCTATGTTCAAGGTAAACCCTGACATGATATCTTACATATAATTATGGTATATAAATGATAAAACTCTTAATCAGCTAGGTCTCTCAAGAGCCTGATTGCTTCTGCCTACTTAACGAGAAGCTTTAATATAGACAACAGAGAAATGTGTCTAAATATACACCCTTAAGGAAGATTATTTTTCCATACATTTTTAGTGCAGAGATCCCAAGGGTTCTGATCACAGTTTATCTCTGACAAATTTTCAGTGGCCATAGACAGGATGGAGAAAGGTAGGGTTTTTTTTCAGGAATTAGTTTGAAACTTGGACATTTGATTTCTTTTCTAATATTGGACGAACGCCAAAAACTAATCTACAATTCAAACGTTCAAATGGACAAGTTGGCTGCAGGATTAACGTGAAGCTGTGGAGATGGGAAACCAGAGAGGGCCAAGGTACAGTTAATGTTTCCTTTCAGTTTTCACCCTCCTTAGATACTGAAAGTCCTTTTGTCCCTGTATCCAAAATTGCACTTCATGGTAACCCCAATTTACTAAGACCCTACCAGGTGGACAAATGATAAGTAGTGCGGACAGTTTATAGGATATTTTGTTTAAATCTGCCTTTTCAGTCTTGTCAGAGTCATGCTGCTTCTCCTAAGAGTAATCAGAAAAATCTGAGTTTTTAAAGATATGTCGGAGTTTTTCCACACGAACAAGAAAATGTGATCCCTATGGCGTCTTAAACTCTTTAAAGTGTTTGCATGTTCCTTTTGAAAACTGTAGATATCCTGGGCATGATGTATCTGGTATGAATGCAGGGGACATGACCATCTCTTGAGCTGTTCGGTCACTTGTACACGGGGTGGACAGAGTTCCACCATTTAGCCAAACCTGCACACTACGCTGCACTGCTGGAGCAAACCGGTAGTGCTCACTGGCAGTCTTTGAGGAGAGAAAACTTAAAGTTAGGCTGATTTCATCTACAATATGGTTTATTCTGCAATTTAACATTTAAATAACCTGTATGATTGATTCGTTCAAATAATTTATTTATTTTTTTTTCCTCTATCCAGAAACAGGTAAGATTCACTTGTGAAGACTGAGCTATATTAGTTTAATAATGAAAGGACGAGGTTTTGAAAGCAGCTTTGGGATGCTACTCTTGTTGCCATCTGTGCTCCTTTTTGATTCTTCCATATTTGAGATGTTTCAATCTAGATATTTTGTTTGTTTCTGTTTCCGAATTCTGACCCTACTTGGGATTCTTTTGCTGACACACTGTGAAAACCCAGATCCATTAAAGCCGTTTTATCTACCTTAAGAGAAGGAGAGGGAGAAAGGGAAAAAGAACAATAAATAAATAAAGAAAAATGAATCATGTCACAATCTATGTCAAGAACTCTCTTTTTTTTTTTTTCCCCCTGAAAAAGAGCATAAGGATCAAATGTCACAAGCTTTCAAGAATAATCTCATGATTGATAGGGGTATAAGTTGATGGTTGTCAATCTTAATGAGGAGGTAGCAAGATCGCTGTGTCTCATAGCCAAATTTTACGTTCCTGTAGGCAATCAACACCATTCCAAGGAATCTTTCAGATGTATATATGAGGAATTACAAAATCTGTAAAACTGTACTTCTTTCAGGAGTAACACTAGAAACCTCACTGTCATTATTGTGCCATTCGGATCCTGAAAATTTGTAGATGTAAATCTTCTCTCTCTCTCTCCTCTGACTGGCTCTGACAGCCAGGGAGCTCCAGAGATTTTAAAATGGAGAAGCTATGGACGTGCCTACAGTCTCCTAATGGTGGTTTTATTGGAGGCATGGAGAGCCAGCACTGAAGCTTCACCCATATCTTCTGGTAGTTTAACCCTGTTGTGATTTAACCCTGGCCAGCAATACAAACCCATAGACACATCAGTTGGGAGGTGCCACTTCCCAGTCTTATTTGCTAACAACATACTTCATCATGTAAATCATCCAATTTCCAGTGAGGGGTGGTTTCAAACAATGTTCAGTCTACTTTGAAATATTTTGCAACAATGAGAATTCCCTGGAAGGAAGATTTCACAGGCTAATAATTTTCCCGGTATGCACCAGTCACCAGGTATTCCAATCACATTTTTCTTTTCTCTGTCCCACATCTCTTCAACTACGTCTAATAGGCAGTGCTGCTCTGATGCACAATACTTCCCATCATGGGATCCCAAAGAGCTGAAACAAGCATTACCTAGTTTTCAAGACGTCAGTGAAACTGGAATGTAAGTATAGTAATTGAGTGAGATGAATGGATAAGATAGCTTTAAGGATGGCTAGCAAGAAAATATTCCTGGAAAAATACTGAAAACTATGAACAAATATCTATTTTTGTGTTAAAAATGTTCCCCCAGGGTGTTTTGATCAAAATGCCCACAATGTGTGCAAACAGTGGATGCTTGGAGTTGGGAGAATTTCACATAAGTGTGTTTTCACAGAGAAAAAAAATAGATTTAATGTAATTTTGATATAAAATTTTAGCATTAAAAAGTCCCAGTGATCCTAAGGTTAGGTGACTCCCCAAATATAGAAAGAGCATGTGTGCACTGTGGAGGCTAGGATGCCAAAGCTGGCTCTGTGTCCGCTAATGCTAGAAAGGAAGAGAATGATCCAGAATGACCAATTAGCTTAATGATACAAAAATGGACCTTCCAGACCTGGTGCTCCTTCCACACAGTATGAAGTGCATTGGATGAATGCGTTGGGTAGGAGCAACACTAATTCGGGGGTCTCTGTTCTGCACTCACCAGTATAGTGTTGGGATACCCAGAAGAACTTGATAACACAACTGACAGTAAAGCTTGGGAAGAGGTGGAGGTGTTCTAATTTTAGTAAATACCAGGTCAAACTCATCCCCAGAGGATCAGTAGAAGGTTTGAGAAAGGAAAGAAATTTCATTCTGTGTTTGGAAATGGTGATGCTGTTAGCTTGGATATTACAGCAGTCAATAGAGATGTGTTGGAAGAATGTTAAATATCCTCTTTTCCTCCCATAACTTCTGGAATAGATCTCCAGTATCCATACCTCCAGAAGATAATATTCCATAAGCGCTCTGCAGACTCAAAATGGCATTACACGGGAGCGAAATTTCCCAAGTTACCTTAATTTTGTAGAAGCATTCTCCTCTTGGTAAAATAGAAACTGAAGTTTGGAGGTCACCCCTCTGCTGCAGAAGGGGGACCCCGGGATGGAGTTTAGCTCTCGATGTAGCTCCTTTACAGAAGACCTTTCTTTACAGCAGCTGGTTGCTCCCAGGCCCTGCAAGCAAAGGCTCAATTCTTTAGTGAGCTGTCTAATCCCTGGGATTACCTGTTTAGGCTTCAGGACATCAAACTGTTAGCGCTACCACTGACCATAAATGTCATTAGCTTTAATTAAAAAAATAAAAAGATAAAGATCTCAGTAATGAAGTGTAGCGCTTCAGTTAATAAGATAGATAATATCGTTCTCTGTACTGCTGCTTCCATGAAGTAACTTCATTTCTATTAAAGCACAAATTACAGATCAGAAAAGAAGATAAGGAAACTATTTTGTTTCTACAGATAAAGTTCAGGTGTCACCCATCTTTTCTCCTTTGCTTCTCCTAGATGTCCGAATAGAGAATCAGACAGAGTATTCAGCAGCAGGTGGTGCATTGCAGGTAATTTTCCCCTCATCAAATTACACTTCACAGGATATTAAAATTCCACATAACTAGACTTGTTTCTCAGACATTACAGTTCTACTGCTCTGCACATTATTTCTATCTTTTCACCTGTTGCTACACCTCAGACTAGTGCTGATCATTCTACAGGTCTTCTAAACTCCGCTATGCCGTATCTAGAGAGATTATTTTTTTTTCTTTTTCTGGAGTCCACACTCACCAACAACAGTGTTTCCATTGGCCTCTGTAAACTCCAAACCAGGTTTCATGATCAAATTCTAGTCTTTCCATCATTTTAATCTGAATTACATTAATTAAAACAGGTACAGTAGAGAATAAATCAGATGTTCATTTATACTTCCTACTATAAATGTTCAAACTTTCTTACGTATGTCAAAATGAGTAATAATAAAAAAAAACCCACAACTTCTAAGGAAAAAACGTCTGTCAGCATGATTTTTAAATACAGCCTTAAAGCAGAGCAGAGTATATGTTTCCCATTGAAAAATAAATATTTTTTCTCCACTGGTAATCAGGGTAGCTATTAAACAGAAACTGCTAAACGTTTTTAAATTAACCAGTCCAAATATCTCGATTCAACAGCCATAAAATCTGTAACAAACAGAACTCTGAATCTGTACTACTGATTTTTAACAGATAGTGCAACAATACTGCAAGAGCTGAGAGGACCATAAGTAAACTGGCATTGTTGCATTATCTAGGAAAAGATAAATAAGGAATAATTAGGCCGTTTAGTTTCAATTCAGTCTCAAGCACATATAAAACAAGGCGGAATGCCAACCACAGGAGCTCATATTGATAATGAAATCAAAGCCACACAAATGTTTTTATGGATGTTACATGCTGTCACACAATATTATTATTTTTTATGAAATCAAAAGTTTGATTTGCACAGAAATGCTGGGCAGAATCCCAAATGGTGTTCAAATAAAGCTTAATATAAAATAAAATAACATAAATGACAAAATGTAAAATCAAGTAGAACACATCATGAGATTTCAGAATGTCACCTGAAATGGAGAACCATCCGCCAGTGAGAGCGCTTTAAGTGGGATATCTCAGAGGATTTGTCTCAGTTTAGTGCTATTCGATAAATTTAGAAATTGTGTGTAATGAAATATAAAATAACTGTTGGTAAAATTTGTAGATGAACAAGTAATTAAAGTTTTGCAAGTGGTACTTATTTCTATATAGTGTATTTGTGAGGCATACGAAAAATTGATCCTTTGTGAACAATTAATATTAGCCATGTTCTCAAACTAATCAAGATCCCAGCATTCTCTTATCTAGTGACTTAAAAAGGTCACTAGACTTGAAAAAGAAATATAGATCCTGATATATGATCTGTTAAATTCTGCCATGTATACCTGAAAGAGAAAGCTAAAGGTTTGAAAAGGATTGAGAGAAAAAAAGAAAAACACAAAGCAAAACACACACCACCCCTCCATGGACTGATGGACGCGCCTTATAATGAGTAGCTAAAAACCTCGGTCTATTAAACCTGTCTGTTAAACTCTGTTTATCTAGTAATCTGTGACCTGCTAAGGAATATATGTGCGGTGAAGAGATTTCTGACAGCTGATTACTCTTCAATTCAGGAAAATAAACAAAAATTGGTAAAATCCACCCGTTGGAAACTGAAGTTAAACACACGCATATGAGAGACAGACTGCACGTTTTCTAACGAGAGTAAATGGCACCTGGGACTCCCTGTTTAATAATGTCAATGCTTGGATATCTTTCAAAAAGATATAATCTATCTCAAATAAATGTACAGGCTTTCTTCAGAAGAGCTTGGGTAAGAAATTGAGGCACATTAATGAGAGGATCAGATCAGATATTTGTAACAGTTCTTCCCAGCCTTAGCTTTACTAGTCTATCTCAACAGGGTGGTTTGACTGATGTCCTGAGTGCTCCCAAATTAAACGTTTAGGGGGAAAAAAATCATACGAAATTTTGTGACAAAGTTATCTGTTCTAAGGTAGATCTCTATCTCTGAACCGGTCATCCTGCATCTTCTTAGACTAAATAAAAGAAGCACATCATCAAGACATTGTCCATCTCGGTGTTTCTGCGGACGATGCGAGAAGGCTGAAGCATCTAGCCCAGCTGCAGAGGTCTGCACTGTGACTACACGCAGATTTGTAAAGTGAAGCAACCCTTCCCGTAAGAGGGATTAACCTCCATGATGGAAAGACAAATGGGATAAAGACAGGACTCAGGACCAAGGTTTCAGGAAGAAACTATTCACTGCATGAAAATGTGATGGCTTCCAATGGTTGCGATGTCAATTCTCAAGCTTTTCCCCATGGGGAAAGTATCTCAGAAAATATTTCAGTGCCTTCCAATCTATTGTTTTTATGCTTCTTAGAAGCACCAAGATGCTCACCCCAAAGTTATGCTTGCTCATTGTTTTTAAGGTTATCTCGTTGATTTTCAGTGCAGAAAACTGTTTTAAAGACCTTCGGTTCCTGGAGCATAATTTTGCAGTGTGAATTAGAATCTGCACAACCTCGATCACAATATTGGTTCATAAAAGAAATTTAAGACTCCACAGGGTTTCAAAATGCACAAAGAATCATCACGCGCAGGGACCACTCATGTCTTCTGAGAGAGGTGTGTATTTATGTGAGTTTTTTGTGTTCCATGAGCGATAGATCCATGAGTTCATCTCTCATTCTTCTAGTCTCTCAAGAAGGTGATATTTACACAAATTGGCAAAGCCACAGAAGTAAAATGATGTCAGTCTAATGTTATGCAGTTGCAAAGTTGCCTTTTCTATTATGACAAGTTACCGCGCTTAAGGATAACAAGATAATTCATTTCAAGTGGCATATCAAGCACTTGGAAAAGCTGAAGTTACTGTAACTTAACATTTACGCGTCACACACATTGCACAGTTCTCTGTCTTTATCATTGTGAACTAGTAAAGTTATATAAAGTAATTCAATTGTGAAATACAATAACCTTTTCTGAGGTTTCCGGAAGGAGTCTATGTGGTCCATGTGGATCAGGTAGCCTGATAATTTCCTGGGTGAGTAATTACGCAAACTCCATTACAGACAGAGAAGTGTCTAAACATACACAAGACACCACACTATGCATCAAATCATATCCATTTTCATTCACTCACAGCAAAATATTTTTAAAAAGGAAGAATCCTCAATTTAGAATAAATATATATATATATATTATACCTTATAAAATTATAATTTAAGGTATAAAATTATATACAGCTGGGGTTTCAGTTTGTCATTGGATTTGTAATTCAGATTTAAAATATGAATAGAAATAATGGGGTAGAAATGCACCGTCATGTGTGCCATCATTGGAAATGTTTCTGTTTGTTCCACATGCATACATTTATGTGTGAGCTATGATGTTGTAACACCTTTATTCTTTAATTTACTCTTTTTATGCCTATTAATGTATTCATTAATTTATTCTTGTGGTGCTTAATCTCTGAAGTGTCAAAATCACATTGGAAAGCATAATTTAGGCTACAAGGTTCTGCCATATTTTTTGCTTTACTGCAGACATATGAGGAGAAATACAGCGTACCAGAAACTACAAGTAGGTAATGTTTTCATTAAGTTTGCAAAGTTTATCATTAATTATTCAGACATTAAGTAGAAAAAGAAGAACTCAGTTTCTTTGTGCTTAAATTGTACAAGTACAACTTGTTAAGGTCAAGTACTAATTTTCGGGCTTTTGGATCATCTTCTGTGCTGTATCTCCTGGTACCCTATGGTAGAATGGAGACAAAGTGGAATCACAGAATCAGGGAGTAATTTAGGTTGGAAAGGGACTTCAGAGGTCACTTGGTCCAAGGCCTTCACTGTACTGAAAATCCCCAAAATGGACACAGTTTTTGAGGTGCCTTCTCACAAGTGCTGAATAGTAGGAAACAGCCACTTCCCCTGCCCTGCTGGAAATGCTCTTACTCATGCAGGCCATGGTTTTGTTGGCCTTCACTGCTGTAAGGACACACTGATGGCTGATGGATTCTTCCACTAAGGCTGCCCAGTCCTCTTCTACAAAGCTCTCTTTTCTCCAGTCAGTTCCTACCAGTGTGGGTGTATGGAGTTATTCAACCTCAGGTGCATGACTCTGCATTTGCCTTTCCTGAATTTATTGAGGTTTCTGCCGGCCTGCCTCTCCAGCCTGTTGAGGTTCCTCTGGACGGCAGCCCTCCAGCACATCAGTTGCTCCCACCATCTTGGTGCAGGTTTTTGCTTCATCCATGTTGTTAACAAAGACAGGAAAAAAATCATAAGCACTCAAAATTCATCTAGGAAACCTGAGCTCTAGGTGCCTTTTGGAGGGCCACAAGGGTACACATACCTCATAGAGCCACAGTCCAGAGCGAGGACACTTGAGGCTTGCCCATACTCTCCAGACATAACTCTATAGCATTAAAAGGATATGTTGAACTGCTTAGCACACTGTATAGCACAGTTTTAATACTAACTATTATAGGAAAAATTATTAGGAATAAAGAAGGAGAGAAAGAGAGAAGAGTCATATCTCACATTCAGAATGTCTGAGAACTTTTTTTTTTTTTTTTTTTTTTTAAAAAAAAGCAACTCACAAGTGGTACATTAAGAAAGGAAGACAAGCAAGGATGACTCAGGTAAAGAAGGGCTTTGGGAATAGTGCCGCAAACCACAGAAAAGCACAAAATTCCTGAGTGACAGCAGGTACAAGAAGGAAAAAAAAAACCTGAAAGCCATACTAAACCAGAGACCATAAATCAAAGGAGACATCCATAAAATTAAATGGCTGAAAACAGAGAAGACATTAAGGATATGATTAAGAACATTACTGAACAGCCCTGGCAGCATGGTAGTACAATTTTAGAGGACAGAATTTTGTCACATGTATTTGAAATACTCCATTGGGTTGAAGACGTTAGCAGTCTAGAAGCTAGGAGCTTATTTTACACTTTCTTCTAAAGTCAGGGAGAGCAGGAAAATCCTTCAGATAATGACTGAAAAGTTGCCCTCTGGAGGCAAGTCAAGGGAGACTGTACTCCTAACATGAATATCTCAATCAAATTAGTCCTGGGATCATCTAACCTAAACACCTAAATCACCTTTTTAAAATTTTTCAGCTATTTCCACTCATGACCTCCTATGTGGGTTCATGCCCTAAAGTTGAAGTACACTTTCCTTACAACTATTTTAAAAGAACCAAATTTTAAAACTCACTCCATGTAGCAGCCACAGATATAACAAATGTGCAGCTTCAACCAACATAAAAGATACGTGACCCAGCATCCCCATGCTTCTTCTGAGGTCCTGCTATGAAAATTAAGCTTCTGTATTTTTTAATAGGAATTTCTATTTTCTTTAAAAATAAGTAGCAATGGGGTTTATAAGATTAGGCAATCAAGGTTTTAAGTGGTGTTTATATATTGTTATTTTTTAGTCTGGGTGCCATCTTTAAAATTAAATTTTTAATAACCTTTCAGACTTGTAGCCTTAGGGAAATAATTTTCTTAACAGTAGTTCAAAGGTCTAATGTCACAGTAAAGGCTTCGAAATGTGATGTGATCCCTTTCATTCTAGAAAATTAACTTTTTAAAAAATAATATATCAAAGTAAAAATACTAATGAGGAAAATATATAGACCCCAGCTCCAAAACAGGACAGGAGGTTGGGGAAAGAAACTCAATTATGATAATGGTTTTTTTTTTTTTTTGAGATTTCCTCCTGTGTTTTCTAAACTTTAACAGCTACAAAATCTTCACAATCAGGCTGCAAAAATTTGTGATTTAGGAATGTGAAAGGGGGCAATGCCTCTGAACTTCACCTCCAAGTGAAGGCTAGACAAAATTTTGACCTTGGGAGCATTTTCCCTCCCCTGCATTCCATGGCTGATGTCCAGCCCAGATCTATTATGGTGGAAATCTGCCAGTGAGTATGGAAATAAATTCAACAATGAGATACGGTAGAGCTTTTGGAAGGTTATATCCCATTCAAAGCAATACAGTTGGTCTGACCCTAAGCCTCTGCCTAATGCTAAGGAGCTAAAAGTTTTTTCAGAGGTTTCTGATTTGATCAAATTTCAGCAGATATTCAGTTACCAATGCTAGCTCTGGATTTCAAATGCTGCCTTTATTTCTCAGTATAAGGTCACTTTTATTTGCAAAAGTAGGAGAACTATTTTGTGTTTCAAACTCCTTTCCAGACTTGGGTTAAAAATATCTATAGGAGTATGCATTCTCTGTCAGTTTTTTGTCTTTTTTTTTTTTTTTTTTTTTCCAAGACAGAAATATAGTCCCACTAATTAAAGTTTGCTCATGATGTAAATAAATGAAAACAGACTTTTAAAAGATTTATCTGGCAACATCTTTAATAGCTTTCAGATGACCTATAAACATTTAGAAAGTCCATTCCAGAGCTGATGTACATTCCTGAATGACCCAAAATACACTTCAGTTATCATGATGCTACTCACATTCTCACGAAGCAGGCTGGATGATAGTTATTGCCCAAATAATAAAACAATGGTATAAAACCGATAACACCAAAAAAGTCAGTCACCTGCTTCAAGTAGAGTTGAATGCCGAAATATTAAATGTACGCTCAGCAAGAAAACAGAAAACATGAATCATCCTTCATATTTTCGTGTCTCTCATTCAGACCGTTGCATGATTTTAAGGAATAATTCTATCACAAACTGATGCCAAAAGAGTTTTCACAGCATTCATGCCAGTGGTGGTGGGCATACACCAAAACCCAGCATATTGCTATTTAGTCTCAAGGTTTATATATGGTCTTTTTTTTTGTGCTTGTTTGTTTGTTTGTTTGTTTGTTTGTTTTCTCTTTACTTTCCACATTGCAAACAACTGACTGTCTAATATGGATTATCCACAAATCTGTTATCACAAGAACAGCAGGAACATCTGAAAAACACGTGTAAATTCTGGAGAGACGGCCACCTGGCTTCTTTATTTGAACTGCTAGGAAAAGCTATGTAAATAGTGCTAACTAAATGAAAGAATTCAATGTTTATTCAGAGCTAAAAGCAGTAGACAAAGAGATGCTTAAAGACAGGAAGAGACGTTCAAAGAAAAAAATGAAATCATATTGGTCAGTTGGATTCATACTGTTCCCACAAAAGGACTGTATAACAAAAGTTCACAAAAAGTAATACTAAAAAATATGATAATACCAGGTTAACACATTGCTTAATATATGAGATTATTATATTTTCTGATTTACTGTCTCAATTTTTGCCCATTACAGAGAATTCATTTTTTTCGGTAGAGTTGGGCTACTCCATCTACCAAGGCATAAAGAAAGGACTTGGCCTATGGGCCAAATGGAAGGAAAACAGGTGTAATCTACAAACAAACCAGTAAGACTGTGCTTGTTTAGCATTCTGAATGTTGATGGCAACATGACAAAAGAAAGAGGGAAAATATTTGCAGCTTTATTTTCCAAATTAAAATATTTAAGTCCTTTGGGGTTCTCTTAAACGGTTTTACTTCCTTTTTTCTTTCTTTTCTTCCTTTTCCTTTCTTTTTTTCTTTTTTTTTCTTTCCTTCCTGCCTTCAGTTTCCCCCCTCCCACACCCCCTTGATATAAAATAGCCAAGGAGAGGAAGGGTCAAAGAGAAAGAAAGAGGGACGAAAGAGAAAAAGAGAGCACAAGAACAAGAGAGGTAGAGACTGAGATATTTCATCTCTTTTGGAATTAGAAGGAACAATTTCTGTTTCTATTCATAAGCCAGCAAACTTCCTGTTTAAAATCCCAAATTATTTCTGTGGACAAATTTTTTTCCATAGAAAAGCAATGTTAACAAATTATTTTTTTTTCCTTTTTTTTTTTTTTTTTTTTTTTCCACAGTAAGTTTCCTGTTCTTTTTGAGCAAGCTCTTAGACCTGCTAGGAACAATGCAACAATTAAACCTTTTTTTTTTTTTTTTCATTTTTTATCATGTTTATTCCCACGACAAAAATCAAAAGCAACTAAATATTCGGTTTGCCAACAAAAACGAAGTGAAAATAGATTTTCAATGCAAACTTTTCTGGATGGAAAACTATCAACAATTTTTTCCACTTTCTATTAACAGGCCTTTTTCATCCTGTTTACCCCCTTGTGTCTCTTCCAGATGGAAACAAGTGGGATAATCAATAAATGAAACTGCTCAGCAGGGTTGCCAGATCTTAAATATTAAAATCCAAATCCAGAGAGGGAAATCATGCATGCACATGTAAGTGTACATGAATAAGTAAGTCCAATGTCTCAAACTCAGGCCATCTAGTGCTACTTTATGCCTGAACATTACCCAGCACACCTGGCATTGGACCTAGCACATACTTGTGATTTATCTGCTTGGTTGCTATAACCACTTTTGTGGTTGGCATCATCCCGTATAGACAAAAATTTACTTTCTGTGATTGCAACCAGTTGCTGGGGAAAAAAAAAAAAAAAAAAAAAAAAAGGAGAGGGGGGAGAAGTTATGTAGAGAAAGCATAGCTAGTATGGGGTCTAACTGTATAAAGCAGGATAACCCAGATTACATTAAGAGTTTTGGCAGCTCTCCCATTCAGCTCTCTGCTAGTAAGCATCATCTGGTATGGGGGCCATGAGCAACTGATTAAGAGCTTGCTTTCTTATACCAATCTTCCACTAAAAATATCTGTGAGTATCTATTTTATGTTGAAGGAGAAATCCAAGACATCTTCTGTAAGTCAATGAAATTCGTTGCATGAATTTTGGAGTAGGAAAAAAAATAATAACTGAAGACAAGCCAAATTATGATCTCAGAAGATTCCATGTAAAGCTTAATGGCTTCTCTGGAATAGCTTCAAGTTTATGAAAGTGTCACATAGATCAGAATTTCATATTAGATCTGACATTTTTCAACAAAAAATCATTCAAGAAGAAAAAGAAATCATTTATTTTAATCACCCCACACACAAACACAAACTGTACTATTATTTTACAAGCTCATCTAAGCTCTGCATCCTCTTTTGCAAGGTCATCGGGGAGGATGGGGTGCATAATTTGCTCCAGCATCGAATAGCTTGAGCGTGCAAAGCAAAATGGGATATATGCACTTCTTCCTAGACCTCTTCTGTGTTCTTTCACATGACTATGTTTGAAGAATGAAGAAAATAAACAGCAAAAGATGTGTTTCTGTCTCATTGAGTTTAACCAAATTGAATTATTCTGCCCACGATATTTTGGGGAATGCAATAAAAACAAGAACATAAAATAGACACACCTCACCAGGGCTATGACATATAGTCACTCAGCATCCTGCTATTAGTCATTCTAACTACAAGTAATCTACCAGAGCAGATTGCAATAACAAGGTAATTTTTTTCTATTTTTTTTTTTTTTTTCCAGTACAGAAGTTCATGCTTCTCTGATCATGTTAAAAAAGGGCAAGATTGTCTGCAAAGAAGGTCAGGTCTGTCTCTTTTTCAAGCACGGGTAGTGCAATGCTTTATCCATTCAGCACAGAATTTAAACTAAGTCACCAGATTTAAAGACAAGCATGTGTCTTTCCTCCTCCACAGCAGCGTGCATAATGGTTTTCATTGTACTCAGGATCACAGCATGGGCACCATTTAACCTCATTACTTTCTAAAGCATTGTGAGAGATGCTCCCGAGCTCAGAATGGTGCTACAGAAAACTGCCTCCCCACTCTAAGGGCAGCTGACAATTTAAGCAATGTAGGATGAGTGTTGTATATTGAAAAGAAAGATAAATCAGCGGTTATGAGGGGAAGCCGGCAGAGGGGATTGTGTGTTCTCAGATTTCCTTCTGCCTTGGTGGCTGACTGCAAGGAATTTGTATGTAGATCTGATGCAAAAAATTAGTTGTGGTTTCAAGAGTGAAAGACTTCAAAATATGTCCCTTCATTTTGGCTTGTATCACCTAAAAAGTTTGGTTTGGTTGGTTGGGGTTTTTTGTTTTTTTTTTTTTTTTTTTTTTTTTTTTTTTATTTTTAAATGAATCGTCAGAGCAAAGGGGAGAAATATAGTTCCTCTCCCCAGTGAAAGCATCAGCTAGAAGACCTTGGTCCCATTCCTCACTGTGCCACGGTACCTCCCCAGTGTCCTTCATCCTCCCACACTGCTCAGCACCTCAAGTTCTGATATTCTGCACTGGAAATCTCTGTGTCCGTGGAGGTTCATCTTGAGGATCATCATAAAGTAATCAACAGATTTCTTTCCATGCTTATGTCCCTGGACCCATGTAATCTCTGTGAGGTAAAAGGTAGATCTAAACGCATTTTGGTATTGTCCTTCATCCTCCTATTACTCCCCCCACCTCTCCTTTGGACTTTTAAGAATGAAGATAATATGCATCAGATTCCCTCAGTAATGCCTTAGAATGTAGAATAAAAAGGTGAAATTAGAGGATTATGGTATATTCTGCACTGTTCTTCTGCAAAGGAGTGCATCTCTCTCTTTTTATAAAATAAAGCAAGTCCTTATTAAGTGAAAAAAAAAAAAAAAAAAAAAAATGCAATCCATTTCCATGGAGGAAGAAAGGATTAAAGATGTAAGAACACGACCACAACTTTAACCGAGACATGGAAAGTCCACAGAGAAAACAAAACAAAACAAAACAAAACAAAAACAAACAAACAAAAAAAAGAAACGGAAAACACCAAAAAAAAATCTCCAGTGTAAGAAATTTATTTTTTCCCCCAGCAACAGAGGAGATTATGTGTGCTGGAGAGAGATGCAGTTTCAGCTTTGCTTCAGTAGCTGCAGCCTCATCTTTGACAAACTCAAGAGACATAAACCAACAGTGGTGACATTGTACGGGTGAAATTACAGAGCATAAAACAGAGCGAGGACATTGGAATATTGTTCCTGACTTGCATTGGAGTAGCGAAGGTGCAAAAAAAGGTTACAGTTTGTCTAGTGCCTGACATTTTTCTCCCTTTGGGACATTCTCATCACCAGTGACAGCACAACGACCTTGTATCAGAATTTTTAGTAGAATGCTCGAGTCAAAGGGTAGAGTGTTCAAATGCAATTATAAGTTGGTTACATATGCCTGCATTCACCTAGCTTGCTTCATCAATGTTCACATTAATTGTATTCGCAAGTTACCTTCCTTATCGTTTTTGGTTTGTTTTTGTTTTTTTTTTTTTTTAACCTACTTGAAAAGAGCAGAATTCTTCCTGAGATATGAGTCACTACTGTACACTGTCAGCTCTCAAAAGGCAAGGAAAGGAAAAAAAAAAAGAAAAAAAAAAAAAAAAGTAATGCAATTTTGCCACTTTTCAACTCTGGATTAGTTCCAGACCTGCCAATTAACACCATCGTCATTTAAGTAAATGCCAGCTTCTGCAAAGACTTCTATTTATCAGCCTTTTGCTCATTTCAATATTCATTTATATGTTAACGTATAAAGTGTGACAGTCACATAAGAGAGTATGTGGCAAAGCATAGCACCAACACAAAAATGATTTCAAAAATTAAGCTGCAGGAAATTGGACATTAACCTTCACAATGTTGTATACAATAACATGGACTTCTCCAGCAACTTGCA
Source organism: Fratercula arctica (assembly GCA_947846985.1). Taxonomy (NCBI): domain Eukaryota; kingdom Metazoa; phylum Chordata; class Aves; order Charadriiformes; family Alcidae; genus Fratercula; species Fratercula arctica. The sequence continues at coordinate 6,133,392 of CANTUZ010000001.1, forward strand.
TCTGATTTAAGGCGTTCAGCTTCAGCTGTTGTCTTAGAAGTGTGAAACATCCATTGGTGAAACTGTTAAGATAATTTTGTTGAATTTCGAGAAATAAAAAACATCCACAAATCACAAGTCATGTCTATAAGTCTTGGCCAGGGCAGCTACCGCTTTTCAAACACACCTATAATATCCTGCCCTTTTGCCTTGACTTCACTTAGCTTCTCTCCTTGCTATTCCACCTCCTTATTTTTAACCCTGTATTCTCATTATATCCCTAACTATGGTCATTTATTTAGTGATTGCAGTAATCCAACCTTAGTATATTGAATGTAATCACTCTTCTCCCGAGGGAAAACATCTGCTAATAAGAGGGCTGCTTGTCCTTCTGAATAATCGGGATACTTTGACAGCATGTCACCTTTTATTTACTCTCATTTTGCTAATCTGTGGTGATGAAGACATATAAGTCTGTGCCTTTAGTTTGAAAATTCTTCTGCAGTCCTGGGTTATAACTTCATGATTGTTACAGATGATATTTAATAATTACAAACCCCGTCAAAAGTAAGAATAAATTTGGATAAATACAGAAGGTCAATCAGGAACTGAGCTAAAAATTTTGTCGTGTTTGTTGTTTTTTCTTTTTTTTTTTTAATAGACTAATCTTTAATTTAGCATCATACTTTGTTTTAATATGTTTAATTGGTTTTAAAAGTGTTTGACTGTATCAACATGCAGGGCACAAATTAACACTAATTAGTTTTCTTCCATTTACAACTAAGAAAATTTTTCCCATCCTTGATATAAGAAACTAATTGGAAGTCCAGGCACTGCATTTTGTGATGGGTATTTAATTATTAGTACAGCTAAATGTTCCTTTCTGTCGTACAACACAGAATCTCAATAAGTTTGTACTCTCAAATCCAAGCTTCTGGCTGTAGTAGCACCCCTTTTTTTTTTTTTTTTTTTTTTTTTTTTTTTTTTTTTTTTTTGTCAGTGGTCCACAAAGATGTTTATAGTCCTCAGAAATAAGTTGTCAAGTCCAATGTGAATGGCTAAAGAGCAAAAGGTGATCAATACTGAATTCCTGAGAATTCACAGTACTTTGGATCTTGTTTCTAGCACAGGTCCTGCTCCTAAGAAGATCCTCTTGGCCACAACCCTTTTACCACGGAAAGCACCAAAAGAAGGTGCCACTCGTGCAAACAGAATTTACCTAGGAAGTGTTGGCCACAACAGAAATAAGAAGTAGTAAAGTTTTTCACAGGGCAAGTTGTCATTTTTCTTGCATTACTGTCTCAGGATCCGCATTCTTTTCCAGAGTTGTGTACCATGAGATACCGGTGATCACAGTGATCCAGTAGGAAATAAGAATCCAGTCCTAACCATGAGCACACTGTGACACAGCAGACAGGGAGCATGGAGGGATGACCCATCTATAACTACCTGTAAGACCTCTCCATATTAGGAACAATATGATGCCATAACAAAGAGTTGTTACTGCTCTTTTTACACATATAGGTAAAGAGAAGCACTGGGGTTTGTTTGTCATGTTCTGTTTAGGACAAAGATGTCATGTGACAAACTAAGGAGCAATTTATCTGACATCCTTTGATTCCTAAATTCACTCCCAGTTGTAGTAATTTTCTATGTTTTCCTCAAGGCAGATTGCAAGGTACTGTACAAGATCACATTAAGATAAACATTTCTTTTTCATTAAGTTTTCTAGTTAGAAATATTTTCTTCAAATACAGATAAAAGCTTTAAAGTACTAGAAGCAGAAGAGGTACTGATCAGTGGCTTCATTAGGAATGACTGGCTTCTCTAGCTGTCAAAATGTCAAGTTACTTGTAGATTTCTGCTTGCCATGTCGTTAGCAGAGACACGAGCTAATTTGAAGAACAAACATTTCCTTTGCGCATTCTATGTGTTAATCTTTCAAGTTCCTTTCAGGTACTCATCTTGTTGCTCATTTTCCATATTCAAGCTGGAATAGAGCCAAGTTGCTCATTTGTGCCTAGTTTTAGGATTTTATTTTTATTTTTTTTTTTTTTAATATGAAAAGCCAACAACTATTATTTCTAAAAACATACAATAGTATTAGGAATTCTAAATTCTGATTTCACAACTAACTTGGTCCTAGAGCACAATGAGCTTTACATTTTAAAGTAATTCTGGTGAATTTAAACTGTGTTTCTAAGAAAAAAAAATCCACAAAATACAGGACATATTTTATTTTTTCATCTTAGGATAAAAAAAAAACCAACAATAACACACAAAACCAGAAAAAGCAAAATAGTTAACAATTTGTTTCTTCCCTCACTTTGAAGATACTTCAAATTCAAAATTGACTTTCTTTTGAGTGGTTCAGATCAGATAACATCCATGAGTACCTTCCAACCAAATCCACTCTAAGATTCTATGATTTGCATGCTCTAAGTATGAAATAAGTTTACATTTAATTATTCATTCACTAGATATTAAGATGGATTGATATTTTTTTCAAATTTCAGCAGATGAAATAACTGAATTTTCCCACCAAATATATAAACCTCCACACATAATTTCTGAACAAGAATGAACCTTTGTTAACCAATAGAATATAAAAAACACTTGAGTCAATGAAATAATAAGCTTACAGCACACAAGGTGATACCAGAATATATATATATACATTAACCTGAGATAATATTCTGAAAGTCATTAAAAATATTGTTGCCTAGTTTTTGTCTGATTTAAAAGATAAAGAATTATTTTGATAGTTTTATAAGAATGATCAAAATTGATAATTTAGATAATGAGTAGAAAAATATAATGCTCGTTAATTAACTCTCTTTGCATGGTGTTTATCATCTTGGTCTAAATCTTGGAAGATATTTATACTTTTCTATGTCATCAAAGTTTTACTTTCTCAGAAAAAACCCAAAACAACAGAGGTGAATTCGGAATGATTTGCTTTAGCTCAGAGATGTAGAGAAGTTGCAAAAAGCTTGCAGAAAGTTAACTGGAAAATGAATTTGTCCTCTTTCCCAAATTAGTCATACTGAGAAACCACCTCGTTAGTGCCTCTGATTTTCCTGCTCGTGGACAGATGGTCGTACCAAGAACTTGTCTTCACATAGCAGAGAAAGGATTGAGAATGCACACAGGACACCGAACCTGAGCTCCAAGGCTCAAGCAAAGAAAATTATATTTGTGCTAAGGCATGCAAAAAAATCATCAGCGAAAGCCAAAATCTCAGCAACAGGTCCATGGCTCAAAGAATTTCAAACTGTTAACACACTATTGAGCAAACAGATTATGCTGCAGTCTGTGGGAAGCCAGTCGCTTCTGATAAGGTTCCCTCTCGAAGGACTAGAGCATAACATCCTCAGTCAAAGCAGGGCAAATATTGCCAAATATCTACTACAAAATTCTTCTGAAACAGAGATCCTTGATCCCTCAAGGACTGCTAGTGTCAACACTGCATTTCCTAAGAGGAATTTATAGGGCAAGACTGCAGCATTCTGCATTATGCTGGAATGCGTTTCCTGTGCAGGATTAAGACTCCTTCCTAAAAAGATACTGATATGTCAGGAGGTCTGAAACCACGGTTATGAGCTTCTAGATTTTGCCGTATTGTATAGCCAAAATTTGCAAGGCAAAAATCATCGTAACAACTCAAGTACTCTGTGCCTGATTTTTATTTGCATGTCTGATGCATGGAAATTAGCAGGAAGATGAAATACCCAACAGAGAAAGGGGTGAGAAGAGGAGGTAGTCACAAAGGTTTGCTTTAGCTCCAGGAGGCTGAACAGCCCCGAGTTTAATTATGATCAACAGAGAAATATCAACATCTCCAAAGAGCAATGCTCAAAATTAGGCTCCTGCTCTGAAACTTTCGCCATTTCACAGAGGAATTTCTCTCCACCCACTAACTAGAGCAGGACTCACGGGAGTCTGGCCTCACTACTTTTGGTGAATATCACTGAAAGAGGTCATTCAGGATTCAATAAACATATATCTGCAATGACTGTGCAGACAGATGTGTCTCCACTTTCAGGGGGTTTCTCATTGTTGAGATCACTTTTGAGAGCGGTTGGTATACAGTAGCAGTATTTAGGCTGACAACATTTCTGCATACACCACACAGAGACTGAAGACTTCGGTACCTTCAATACAGAATAAACTATTCCACTAGATGCAGTGATGACATAGCTGGAGCCATGTAATAAGATGACAGATTAGGATAGACGGGAGAGGAGAATGAGATCATTACGCAGTTACACATTTTACCTTAGCTTATGGGATGCCTTTCACAATGTTTTCCTCAGTGGGGTTAATTTGTAAATGCAGCTTGTTTTCTCTCTGTTCTCACCTAACCCTTCTGGCGGGAGCTTTACATATCAATAAACATTTCCTGTTCCCTATCTTTTCTTTTTGCATTAAGCCCATAATTTTAAGGTGACTCCATCTGTACTGCTTATAGAGGTGTGTTCTTATGTTGTCAGTGAATTAGGTCATGTTTTGACCAGGAAAAAATGATTTTTTCTCTATTACATTGTTGAATAAGTTAAAATCTCAGTGCAGTCAAATCACATGAAATGTTCCTTTTAACTTTTGGTATAGCATCTGTGAAGGGTCTTGAAATACAGAACCAGATTGCAGAATGACAATTATAGACTACACGTATTCCTTTGGTTTTACATTCATCTTCCCCCCCTCCCCCTTCTGCAAAACTCAATTAAGAAGTACTTATCTGCCTGTTCCAATTGCTTCAGTACTTAAGTGGAGTATATAGGGGCTATTTTTCGAGGAGGAATAGTGTATAAGTTTGTTAGTGACACCAACAGCATTTTAGGGGGAGAAACATAATACTTCAGAGTTTTAAATCTGAGTCTTATTTATGTGTTTAAACCCCTAAGTGTGACTCTCACTGCTGGTTTTAGAACAAGAGAAGACTGAAAAGTCTGCGCAACAACAGAAGAGAATTCAGTATAAAAATATCGAGAGAAGTGGAAGGAGACACGTTGCAGGATTTATATCCATTTCAGTAAGAAATACAAAAGAGAAATCAACCCAGGGTGGATTTGAGATAACAATCCAATATTTGATAACAAACATTTGCTAAAAGTTATCAAGACAGATATTTTTCCTTCGCATTTTAAAAGTATTTTTTAAAAAGCTAAAGAAGAGATTTATCTAAAAACCTAAAAGAGGAAAATTCATTAAAACAAATGAGTGCCTCAATGAACTTTGTATCCCATGCCTCAGAAGTTAGAATTGTATTGTGATCCCACAGTACAGCTATTCATTTCAGCAAGAAAGTTTTGAAAAGAAGAGCTTACCTGTGTCACCAATTTCTGTAACTGCATCAATCACGTCTTCACTTGAGAGTCATCAATAGATTAATGTTGTCTGGAGGACTACGGTGTCCTGTAATGACAAGTCATAAATCATATGAAAAAGGCATCTATCATGTTGAGACAGTAATAGCATAGAATAGCCCAAACTGGGATCCAGAACATTGTGTTCATCCACCGTTTCTACACAGGTATCTACAAGTCATATACTACTTTTGTATGGTGCATCTATATAACTAAGAAATGGAAAGAAAATTTGCATCGTAATATGGGTAAAATATATTCAAAGGTTAAGTTTTAACCTTGACATTAAATTGCTGTGAGGTTTTTTGGTTTGGTTTGTGTGTGTGTGGTTTTTGCTTTTTCTTTTTTTTTTTTTTTTTTTTTTTTTTTTTCCCAGGAGCTAAAGGAAGAAGAATAATCCAATTAACACATAATACTATCCCTAATTATCTAAAATATATTTTTACATGCCATGTCATAATGTTGAGGTCAAATATCTTGAAGCCTTACTGTTATTTTGATGTAAATTCAAAAATCCTCTCCTGACAAGGTAGTATATAAAGGTAATTCCTCACTTTTAATGCCAAGAGACACCAAACATAGTTAGGAGAAGACTGGATTTGAAATAATAATAATGATACTCCAGTTTTACTGCTGCAAAAAAATAGCATGAGCCTGGAGAGAAACAAAGAAAATGGGAATGGATCTCTGCAATGGTTAAAATGATATAGAGGACTCAAGTTCTCTTCTTTTTAATTCACATCTGAGACTTCAACATTGGTCTTTGACATTTACGTTAAGTGCTTGAACACCGAGTTGATTAACTGTTCTGGGCTGAAATTCAGAGTTCATCATCTGTCTCTTACACACATATATGGAAATTCATTTCAGGACTGAAAAAACCTTCCAGGATAAAAGTTTTGTTAGTTGGCATATTTCAGTAGAAGAATTTGTTTTAATGGAAATGGATTTTCTTCAAGAGGAAAATAGTTTGTCAGAAAATTTACAACCAGCATTAAAAATAAAGCTTTGACTTCTGCTGATCCAAAATGACAAGGCATTCTTACTAAACTTCAAATCACTGTAATCACAATTTGGCAAGAACTCTACGTTCATGACGAGTGTAAGCAAAGTATTTCTTTTTGGATTTCCAGAACAATCACAGGGATACAGATCCCCTTTTTTTTGTATTTGTTTGTATTTTCTTGAATGATCAATTGACATTTTCAGATCTCCACCGCTTTTAATTTCTTATTTTCTATCTAGAAGTTTTTAATGTTCTCAGACTAGCCATTCCAACCCAGGATTATGGAATTGTAGAATATTTTAGGTTGGGAGGGGACCTCTGAAGGTCATCTAGTCCAACATCAGGTCAGATCCTTTGAAATTCTTTCAAACGCAATGTCTTTTATAGTACAGCACTCTAGAAATGTCATTAATTGTTCACTCACATTGTGCACGCAATTTCATCACGCAGCACACATATTATTTTACTATTTTGCAGGTATATTACATTCCAGGATTAAGAGAAAAATGAGATCACCTACTGAAGCACAGAACAGAATATTACAAACTAAGGGACAGAATTATTTTAGTCCTTAAAAGTTGAATCAAAATTATCTTGGGACTCACGAAACACTCGCCAAGTCCAACGAAAATTCCTGAAATAAGAGCTCTTTTTCAAAACAGAGTATGTTTTGCCTGTGTTTCCACCAAGTGATTTAGATTGTTGGTTGGCTTGTTGACTTCCTGTCAATACCTGCCTCTCGGTATTAACTATATAGAGAACCGAGGGCTGCTATGTCCTCATAGATCTTCAGCACCTTCAATAGATACCTTTAATTAGAAAGGATAAACCTGGGCCTTATGTCTTCATGAACACTTGTATTCCTTCTCAGTTCATAGGATAACAAAGCTGGATACATTTCACATAAGTATTTTTATTTTCTTCCAGGTATTTTTACCACTGTAGTTTTGGAATGCTCCCAACTATGAAGATTAAATTTTGCAGTGTATTTTCATATGTTATACAACTGCTAGTTACTAAATATGTGGTCTTTTATCAAATAGCAGATTAAGTCATCATTCTATTTGAAACAAAAAAAAAAAAAAAAAAAAAAAGAAAAAAAAAGTATCAGCTTCCAGAGGAAATTTTGGAACACTTTGATTAGCAAGATGAAAAGTGAATTTCGGCAACACTAATAAGTGGAATCTACATGTTGTATTATTTTCCACTGAGTAAAGAGGACATGCACAAAATAAAAACTAGAAAAATTCTAGAAATTACACAACTGGTGTTTCTTCTCCAGTGTTCTGACATTTTGGAAAGGAGCTTATTTTCCTTCTTTTCATAATCATTGAAATAACTCTAAACAAACTGTTGTGCATCATATCACTCGCTTTAGTAATTTGCGGGCATTTACAACTACTAAAAACAGTGCCACCCACAGAGAAGACTGCTGTTGAATTATGCAAGAGCAAACCACATATTTCAGCCTGACTGAAGAAAGTAAAAGCCATGTTGGATATTAAGAAAACATATCAGGTTCAGAGGTCTGTAATTAATCTTGTCAGTGCACGAAGCAGGCTAACCTGTGTGCAGGAAAACTGTCTTGGCACATTTCTCTATGAATGCAAAGTCAACCACAGGCATCTGGGATTTAAATCCATTTAAGTGATTTGGTATAGTCTTGGTCAAGTTCTTGAATATTATACAGCATTCTTAGGAGCATTAGATACTTACATCATCAGTAAATAACACAGGCAAATGGGATGCAGTTTTGTTAGCTAGCCTACACAGAATAATACAGATATTTCTCGAAGAGAGTTCCATCATGCTATCAGTGGAAGCAGAGAAATTTGCTCTGCGGTTGATCGCAGTATGTCTGACTGATGGGTAGAAAAGTCAATATAGTGCCCATAAATACATTTTTAAAACAACATTGTTCTTGTTTTATACAACCAGTGCAATAGCATAATTGAATACTTTCACTTTTAGAACCTGTTAACACTCAATATACATGTAGTGAAATTGACTGAAAATAAATTAAAATAGGTTAATTTCTTTTATTGACCTTGACAAACATACAAATGTTATACATGATGATTATTATGATCCCTATATAAAGAAAAACTATAACCAAGCATGTTGCAATTAGCAGGGCTCTCTCCATTGATTACATGGAGCCTTCACGGAGAAGTCCAACAGTAGGTATTTTTTAAGGAAATTTATTATAGTGATTAAAGAGAACTAAATTTCCCTTTGATGTTTCACAAAAGAATTATTCCCACTGCAAATATCAGCATCTAGCTTAAGTTCCTTAATGGGAACAAACAGGTACCTGAAGAGGACCATTCATACTTACGATTTTTTATTGACTTAAGTGGTCTACATCAGAGGGAACCTAAAAGATAGGGTTAGGGAAGGCATCTGATTTTTGGTGACTGAAGGGAGACATGAGACATGCCACCTGTGCTACTTGGGTTGGCATGCAGGGAGCTTGTGGCTTTAGAAAGCTCTTTCAGTATTAAAAACAAACAAAAAAAAAAACAAACCAAACCCAACCCAAAAGCAAAAAACTGTGTACACAAAACTGAAGTACCATGATTGTACATAGCACTGTGGAGTTTCATAGGAAAAAACAAACTGTGCCTCTGTTACATTGACAAACAGTGATTTGTACTGATTTTCTACAAATGTACATTTAAAATTATGTAGTTTGCATGTATCCGTAAGCTTGTTCATTTGTTTGGTTTTTGTCCTAGAGAGGAATAAAATACATATATATATTAAAAAAAAAAAAAAAAAAAAAAAAGAAAAACCAAAACCAAAACCAAAACCAAACAAAAAAAACCCAAACCAAACCAAACCAAAAAAAAAAAAAAACCAAACAGGAAAGAAAGGAATGATCCTGGAGATAATTAATCTGGAAGTCAAGTTTATACAAAAAATCTCCAAAAGTCCTAAATATTTCCATCAAAAGTTCTTCTCCTACTAGCAAAACTAATTTAGAAAAAAAAAAATAGCAAGAAAAATGTTGAAAAGCATATTTGGAAATGAACATTCTGCTTCTCACATTCTTTAAAACTTTACATTCTAGTATAAAATAAACTATCACAATGATATATGCAAATTTTGTCAGACTATAATGCTTTGATTGAGTCTTCTGTCTTCCTTCTGAAATCAACTACAGTTTATAAAGCTTGAAATCATTACCAAAGCTCTAACTTTCACAGTACATCAGGATAACCTGTAATGATATTCTGAACACGTCTGGAAGGTGGACTTCTTAGTGTTGTGTCATTTTTCAGTGTCTCAGCGCTTAAAGACTTGATTATCTTAAGACATCCAGCTTCCCGCATGAAAAGAGACATGGTACATTTGAGTTTTTACCCATACATGGATCCAGCAAACCAGTAGAAGCATCTATTCAGATATTCGAGAACTGTGCAAAGTAGCAAAGTAATTTTATTGGTTTTTAAATTAGTCACCAAGATGGTAGAACTAGAGTTTCCCAGATTTTCCACTGAAATTTCATGCAAAGTTAACATCTGTAACTGATCCTGCTGATAACTGTAGCCTTTGAGCACCTAATAAGTCATCTGAGAAAAAAACAGTCTTTTTAGAAAAGTTTCCTATGAGCTCTATCCTTCAGGACTGCCAACCTTGTAGAACAGATTACTTTTAAGATTTCTCCTCTGCTTTCAAAAAACTGAGCATGAACAAGATCTGAAACATGTGTTCTCAGGTGGCAGTTTTCCAAGCTCTAACAGAGATAATAAAGTGAAAAGTGAAAAAGATAAGGTAATTACCACTACCTTTTCTTAGCTTTTAGAGCAGGTTATGAAGTGTAATTTACTGCCCGTTCCAATTATGAGAGTGATTCTCCATTACAGGAAGAAGCCTATGTTTCTTGCACGTACAAATATTTAGATTAGTTTCATGATTTTTGGAAGCAATGATACACTTCATAAGCAACGATCCATTTCTACATTAAGATCAGAACTGAACCCTGAGTTGATTCTCTTGCTTGCTCCCGGTGATTTCAGTGGGACTGCAATTTCAATTTCCTTGACACATTGGTCTGGCAACGTGCTCAGTAAAAGCGAAGGAACACAAGTAAGAAAAATCTCAGTTTTTTTTAAATCGGACACTTTCAGTTCTCATAAAGTGGGACCAGAGCGTTCTGGAGTGGAAAAGGGTGAGGGAAAGAAGGAGATGGGATCATCAGGGAACAATCCAGATCCATGTTCGAAGTGAGGAGGATGTAGTAAAGCTTTTGTTCAGCAAACTCATCAGTTTGCCAATCACTCCTGCGCATCGCTGTGCTCTCGAGTTCAAAGGGAAAACCCGCATATAGAAAGCCACCCAAGTATTAAAGTGATGCCAGAGACCCCCACACTTGTTTGAGCTCTAAGCTGCCCAAATGTCTTATTAAAAACCCTCCAAGCCTTGAAAACACTTTTTTATTTTGTGGGAAAGAAAAGATTTTAATGGCCCAATTTCTTGCTTCCACAAACATGTTTAATAGCTTCTGAGTTTCTGAACACAGGAAAAAATATACTTAATGACCTAAGACAGCAATTTAAATAACACTTTTAAACTTTAGCCTGCTCTGTAATGTTTCTTAGTAATTTAATTGAAGCCTTTGTACCTCATTAATTATTAAATGGATGTGTTTTCCTTACAACTTGGAGTCTTACTGACCCAGTCTACACGGTATCTAAAAGTTGCAGCTGCCTTGCACATAGTAATAAAAAGAAGTTATGAAGCGCAGAGCTGACTGGTTACTTTAAAGTACAAGCATTTCCAGGTGAGATTGTGTGGTCACCTTTGGTGATCAAGGGGCTCCAATAGCACGGACAGAGTGAGTCTTGATTTAAAGAACTGCAGTTCTTGTACCGGTGCATGAAATAGACCCTTAGCACAGGCAAGAGAAAAAGCTAAATATGCTTTCAGAGTAAAAACTCAAAGCTAAATATATGAAACAAATTAATTTCTGAGGCCGACAATGGTCCTTTGCATTGTATTCACTGCAGTGCCGGCGTATTGCAGAGATGGGCCCCACAGTCCCCAAATGTAGGGCTAATTTTTGTACAGAATAATTGCAAAAGGGATACAGGCACAGTTTAGTAGAGCTGTACGATATTGTTGCAGAGCGAATCTGTTTCTCTGCTCAGTGCTGTAGTTTTGAGCACCTTCCTTGAAATTGGGTAAGCTGCTGAAACAAAATTGTACAACCAGCTCTTTAGATTCCAAATTTTTCATTTACATGATGTGTTTTTTCTAGTAAACCAATAACTGAGGAAACAAGAAAATCTCTACAGATAACATTCTCCATAGTTTTACCACGTACTCATGTGAATGACTGGCTGTTTTAGGCACAAGCTTGCTGGGAAAAGAGAATAAAAGAGAAGCCAGAGCTAAGAGGACGTGGTTTCTTTATCAGCTTCCAACGTCCTGGTGCAGCTATGCTAGTTTAGAGGCACATAAAATTCGGAGTCTCACACCTCTATAAGAATTGTACATTCAGCAGAGTGTTATATACTGAACCTATCCTTTTTTATTTTTTTAATCCCGTTTTTTTTTTTTTTTGTTATGCTGTGGTGTTGTCTCCTGGCAACTGATCTACCTGCCCCCAATGCCTCATTTAGCAAAATGGGCTATATCACAACAACAACAAAAAAAACCAAAACCAAAACCAAAACCAAAACCAAAACCAAAAACAAACCTAGGAATCAAAAAGACAGAAAAAATTCCAAATTTCCTAAACAGTGCTTACCTATTATATTTCCTTCTCATAACAGACTTAGGAATTCCCAAGAAACTGTATAGAGCTTTGCCTAAGGGACCTGAACTAACTTTTATACTTTATTGTTACCCTAAGCACCCTTTGAGATCACACCTCTGTTCTGCCAGGCACTGAACAAATGCACAGGTGGAGATACGTCCTGACCCAGAATCCATATACTCCAAATAGAAGGAGAAATAAAAGCGTTAATACATAATATTAAGATTATTGCCTGTTGTGGTTTAATCCCAGCCAGCAGCTAGGGCCATGCAGCCACTCGCTCAATTCTCCCCCTTTTCCCCAGAAGGGTAGAGAAAAGAGGGAGAAAAGGAGGGAAAAGGAAAAAAAAAAAAAAATATTGTGGGTTGAGATAAAGACAGTTTAATAGAAAAATAATGGGAAAGGAAAAAATATTAATATTAATAATAATGGTAAAAGAATATACAAGATAAAGTAATACAATACAAGTCACTCTCACCACCCAGTGAATTAGTTGCCCAGCCCATCCTGAGCAGCAATTGCTGATTCCTGCCCCCCTGCCAAGCCCCTATTCTTTACTGAGCATGACATCCATGGTAGGGACTATTCTGTTGACCAGCTTGTTCTTTTATGTTCCCTCTCAGCTTCTATGGGAAGCTGAAAAAGTCCTTGACTAATATAACCATGACCTGTCAACAACTAAAACAATATGTGTTATCGATATTCTTTTCATACCAAATCCAAAACACAGCAGCCACTAGAAAGAAAATTAACTCTATCCCAGCTGAAACCCGGACATTGCCCTATAGTAACTCAGCTGTGGAACTGGAATGAAAAAACAGTTGTATCAGGTCAGAGTAGAAGACGTATATGCTAATAGGACATGTAATAAAGGACATACACTAAAATACAGTCTAAACTAGTGCAACTGTACAGCAATAGTTCTCTACACACAATCATCCAGCCTCCTGTGTATCAAGGACTTCCTGAGCCACAGGTGGTGTCTTTGAGTTTAATAGTCCTGGATTAAGTTTTTTCTTCAATAACTTAGTCCAAATGAATTATTTTAAAGTCTATGTAACCTTTAGAAATGCGTGTTCCCGATACCTGAATGAACACTACATAAGCTAGCCATATAAGCCATGTAAGCCACATAAGCACATCCACTGCTGTAGACATGAGTGCTATATCATCCTGGGATTTCAGCACCTTAAAGACTGAGGAACAAGACTCTGCCTGCTGGGAACTGATGCTTTTCCTTTCCCTGAAGTGTCTGAATTCCTCATCACTACGTTATGCAAAGCACCTCCTTGGTAATACTTGATGTGATGATTCAGTCAAGGATCACACTTTTACTGTAGCTGGTGTTGAACCTTTTGGTATTTAAAGAGTATCTGGAATACTTCCCAGTGTATACATCTGCCCATCTAATTTAGATTTCAGCAAATAAGGTTTCACTGGGATGCTACAAGGATGATTAAGAGCCTTAGTACCAATACTACACCACTTTCACTCTCTGTCAAACCACCATGGGCTGTTCTTTAAAGAAAATCAGGCAGATGGCTGGATGGTCAACAAATATGCGACAAAATACTTCGTCTAGATATTTGCAGTTTAACATGTGCTAGTGTTTATCCATCTGTAGAACAAGCCACCTGCCAGTTGTTTGAGTGATATGACTGGCTAAGCATTGCTAAGCACTCTGTAATAGCAACAGTAAAAATAGGGCTAAAAGAAAAAAAAGAAAAAAAAAAAAAAGTTGTATGCAAGGTGTGCACACTGGTGGCTTTTGCAGACAAAAAGCGCAAATTAAGACTCAGAAGAAAGCAATCTTATGTTGCCAAGATATTTATCTGTGGCGTGCATTACCTGTACAATTCAGAAACACGTACGCCACTACTACATTAGGCAATTTGCTGACAAGACGTAGAAAAGGCTACAACACTATAGCGTCTGTGCACTTTCTGGGTTACTATGCTGAGGCAGAAGTGCATGCACACAATTTCAAAACTAGTTATATAGCTGATTGTCAGCAATTCATTCTCTAGCATTTCTGCTGCATATCCTTCATTCAATTAACCCCAGAGCCATCAACACTTGGAGGCAAATGTGAAAATAAAATCTTTGCAGCATGCAATGGAAGCAGACATCATTTAGTAATACATGTGTCTAGGGTAGTAATGATACCTCACTAGAAAGATTAACGGGACTCAAATCATAAATGGACTTGTGACATTAGGCAATTCTCCTCGTTCTATTACAGATTAGGTGCCTGTACAGGGCTTTAAAAATCCTCCCAGTTCCTGTTTTGGAGAGAATTCAGCAAATTCTCTGCATGGGCTGTTTGAATGTACTTTGAAACTTTAAACACATTTCTATTCGTCTTAATAAAATTCTGTGTCTGCATTCATTCTCTGCATTTTTATTTTTAGTCATTTTTCCTCAACCTTTCAGTGCTACCAGTGATATTGCTGGGTCCTAGGTGTTATGCAATACCTAAGTGATGTGTAAATGGGGACTTGGAGAAGATGGTGTATGGTGGCACTAACAGGTTACTTTCCAAGGGTAAGCAAAGTATACTAGCCCGAGTAGGTAAAGCACTGAGATCCTAACTAGTTTCAATGTCCTTCTTGGGATGCTACGTCCCATAGCATGATCTAAGATCCCTTGGGCTTGAGTACACAAAAAATAAATATTCTTTTGTATAGGCGTTTTTGGCACTCGCAGCGTATGCAAATATTAATGGCCTAATGCTCAGTGACCGACTTCTCCCTGTTCCTTTTCAGATTAAACTGAAGATAAAATGAACACTGCACAGCTCCATCTACTCTTTCCTTAGAATAAGGAAGGTTGCAAACACAAAAATGCCTAAGAGCCATGTATTGCTGAAAGATAAATTCTTTCATAGCAGTCTGCAAAACAGATGTCAGTGTTTCTCCAGCGACGTCAAATCAAGCACAGTGCATTCAGGTTCACTTGGATCTGCATTCCCATATCCTTTGTTTGATACAGATGCCTTGTGCCAAGAATGCAAGCTGTTCATCTGCCAAAAGCAGGTGCCCACAACACGTTCAAATGAAATCTTGAGAAGAATGGGAAAAACAAAAAGTTATGTCCAGGCATACAGAAGCCTCTTTATTATCATAAGCTCTGCCCACTCCTGCAAAGACCCTTCTTAGCTATATATCTTTACCAATAGTTTCCTTTCTAAACCCTATTATATATTATTCATTACTAGGCTCAAAGTCCCCAGTCAGGATGTTATTATGTTTTAGAACTATGCTGATGATTTTCCTCAACTCTCTGAATTGAGAGGTACAGGGGGAATAGACTTGATTGCATTGCCAAGTTTATCGCGGTGTGGAGAGTTGTGAGGCACAGAAAGGATACAGCCGCTTTATTTCTTTTCCTGCCATTTTTGGACCTTTCCTGCCAAAATGTGAGAGCAGAATTACGCAGCTGCTAGAGCTCCCCAGTCAGAGGGAAGGCTCTCTGCATTTTTATTCTGCACACCCCTGTTAGCAGATGCTTGGCTTGGTACATTTTATGCTATGCAGATCAAACCACAACAGACAGGTCTTGAATTGAATTACCAGTTTTGCAGCTCCACTGGAGGTTTGGTTACTAGCAATTTCCATATTTGTTAGCCCTACCCAGTCATAACAAACTCCTCCAAATAAAGAGAGGATTACCCAATATTGATCTGTTACCTGCCAAACTCTAGCCCAGGTCAAACTGAAATAGTGGAGATGTAATCCTCTGAAATGGGGGTCTTAAAATGAATTTGCAATAATAGTAGTTTGCTTAAGTAGTATTATACTTGCATTGGAACAGAGCAACAATCTGAAAAATTAGCATAAAAAAATGAACTCTCCTGCAGCACAGGAACGCGGTGGTCAAGGGCTGAAAACATCCACACTTTCAATTTTTGCATTAAAGATGCTGAGACGAACTTTCAGTTTTTGCAAGGTCTTGCTCCACTCAAAGAAATTAATATTCAAGTGAGACTCTTCAATATAGCTACCTCATGCATAATGAACACGAATGAACCTCAATGAATATCTGAATTTTACTTTCACTATCATTGCCTGCTGCTTCAACAAAAGGAATTTAATTTGCATTGGGGATGGGTGTCCTTTGCCTGGGCTGGTGCTGGACTTTGTGGATCCTAGGGTGGCTCTTACCTCTAGTCTGAAATCATAACTTTACGCATATACAACGACTACCTCACTGTCTGCAAGACATGAACAAAATGTCATTGTGCTCTGAAGTTTGTTTAAGTAAGTCTCGGAATGTGTGAGGTCCGAGAGCTGGAAATACAACGAACTGAAAATTCGCACGAAGCGAAGACCGTTGAGAGTGAAAGGTGAGGAACAAGACTGCATTCACCAACACAGTATATCCACCTGTACAGGGTCTGGGACAGGTTAGACATTCCTCGTGCTATCTGAGCCCAAACAGAGCGTTTCCTGTAATGAAAATTGCACCTGTCTCCTCTGTGGGAGTTTCCAAAGTAAGCTATTCCACAAATGAGCTTTAGGGATCTAGGGAAGAAACACTTATTACACCTTATAGACTTCTTTCTACAAGTTGCAGTCATGTTGTTTGTGTTGAAATATGGGTTTGGGAAAAAATGAATAAGCAAACAACAAACAAGCAAACAAAAAAAGGTCAGTCCTCTTTCCCTCAAATATTTAAGGTTAGAGAAAAAAGAAAAACAAAAATCCATTGACAGTGTTTATGAGGAATGAAGAAGAGACAAGACTCAGAAAGATTACTGAGACTTGAAGTATCTATTTTGTTTTTGCAATAGAGTTGGCAAACTTCATTGCAAAAGTACAGTAGAAGACACAGCTACTTAGTTCTCAATACATTTTTAGGAACAGATAACATCAAAGGCACAAAAAAAAAAAAAAAAAAAAAGACAGCACAGTGGAAAAGAGGAGTTTTTGAGCCAGAAGGAGCAGTAGTATGGCTCCTTCACCAGTACAGGAGGACCCTCTGAACAATGAACTGGTGGCAATAAGGTAGCAACTAACAAGGAAGTACATGTAAGGAGCCGGAGTTTAGTTTAATTTGAGAAAACAGGAAGATTACCATGAGAGTGGCTGCAGCTCTTGGATGAAGTGTTTTAAAGCAGACAGTGTTGCCGTGATGGGAAGGATGGAGACACATAAGTGAACCAGGAAGGAAAAGATGCAGAATTTGTTCACATGTCTAAAGACACTCTGGGACCCAACACCAACAGTAACAATAAATCCAATTTGTATTATGGAAAAGCCAATGATAGCTGAAAGTTATTAGGAAAAGGCTGTCTGGTGAAATCACGATGGATATGGGTAACCAAGTGTGTCCATTTGGGGCCTTAATGGATAAATCTGTATACCAAAATCAAAAAAAAACCAAGGGCAGAGGCTCTATAGTGGTCCAATATCATCAACATCATCAGATTGTTAATATAGTTCCTGCAGTTTTAGCCCAAGACGAATACTAGTCTTCCAAACTGTATCTGGGGATGGTGTGAGGTTGGCCCAGGCCAGGGATCTTCAGAGATGTCCAACAGAGCCAACAGAGGTGCCACCCCCAGTAGAGATTCCCCAGAAGCTGGTCTTGGACACACAGTCCCCTAAAGATACCTACAGACACACACACACACACACACTTAGATGGGTTTTGCACCTGGACAATGCTCATGCTCCTGTTATCTAATGCAGTGCAATTTGTAAAATAAATGTGAAAAGGATACGTTTTGTGCATATGCCAACAAACAGAATCAGACTTCAAGTCATAAACATCAGCTACGGGGTGGGGGGAAGCAGATAATGTAAGTATGAGCGTCTGAATTCATTTCAGACTCAGAGAGCTGCTATTAATGTTCTTCAAGAAAGTAAAGTATTTAAGATAATGAAAAACATATTGCAAATGTTGCTAGTTTCATTTGTTTACTGCTTTCACAAAGTACTCCAAAGAACTTGTTAATGGAAACTAATTGGAACAGGTTCCGTGTCCATGTCCAGTTTCTTTTATAATTGCTGAAGTCACTGAATTGGCATGAAACAGCTCCTATTTAATCTGTCTGATTAAAAAGGGCACTTTCTCTTGCTGTACTCAATGGAGTGGAAATGAATTGTTCGCTGTCATGCACCAGGCTGTTCCCTTCCTTTGATAAACCAAAGGATTAGGCAAATTTAGTCAAGGAGTCTCGAGGACTCTTCCCTCCCTCTATTCCCTTCATACCATGAGGTGAAACACTGTACTGATTATGAGACCTCCTTTTAATTTTTTGATTACATGAATTAATTGGGCTGTCAGACTGGACTGAATTTATCCCAGTCAATTCTTCAGTATCAGTAAATTATTTTCACATAAGTATGTTCCTTATCTGAAAGGAGGGTGCAAATTTCTTTGTCTTAAAGAAAAGCTCGATATGGAATGCAAGAAAGTGCTTCATTCATGGATATCCCTTCTTTCATGATTCAAACGAAAAGTGTGGGGCTGGAGAGCCCTGGTCTGCTGCTGTCTCACAAATTATCTAAATATTACCAACTGTGTGAAGTGGGAGGAAACCACTGGCTTTTTTTGGCAGTGCACTATACCAACGCCAATGGTATTGGCCGCAAGAGTGGGAGGGAGCCTGGAGAGGTCAGGCCTGGAAAAGTTGTGGGGTTATCATCTGGGCAATTCAGAAAATCTACAACACGCTGCACGAGCAAACTCGGTCTTCAGGTGTGCTATAAACACAAAGGCCATGCGTCGCGAAGCACTTGGGGGAAGAAAAACCTTTCACATAAAGCTCTGTAGCTGTACATACCAGAGACGTCATAATAAACCTATTATTTCTAATAACTGCGCGCTTTTGGGATGCTCTTGGGACTCTGAAGTCTTCTGCAGCCAACTAGTCTCTGTGTCCTCACAGCTCAGCCCTGTACCATCCTTCCACCTCCTGCACTATGTTTCTACCTTGGAAACACAAACCACAAGGCTGAGGCTGCACAGCCGCTTTCAGCACGACTCAAAACCTAGGAGAGGAACCTACGAAAAGGTCAAAATCGATATCATTACCATGAGTGGGTAAATGCATGGCATCACATCACAGTGATCGCTGCTTGTGCACATCACCTCTGAAATACGGACTAGGTGATTAGGCAGTGCTGAGAGAAAAAGAAGAAAGAACAAATGTCATCTTTCCCCCCCCCCCCCCAAAGACCAAATTAAAAAGGGTGGGCAGAATAGCAAAACTACAAGAGTTTCAACCAACCAACTTTAGGTCTCACAAAAAGAAATAACCTTTTTTTTTTTTTTTTTTTTTTTTTAGCTTGTTTGTTTGCTTTTCCCCACTAAAGATCCAAAAAAAGATCTCCCTGTTGGTAAGTTAATAGGTGGTTTTTTTTCCTAGGAAACAGACACAAACTACCCCTTCTGGAATGGAAAGGGTCCCCCTCATTTTTTCCACTTCCCAAAAAAGAAGTCAGTCATGACTTCCATGCCTAAAAATCATAGCAATTGCAGAAGGGCACTTACAGAAGCAGCTAGAAGTCCACACAAAGCAAGCATAATGTAATTTTTAGAGTCGCCTGCTGCAGACATGCGGCACCTACCAGTTAACATGCCAAGTACGAATTAGAAAGGAGTTAATGTTATTTTTGGCAGAATGCCTTAGCCTCAGCACGATTTGATAAAACACTTGCTGCCCTTAAAATAAAAGGCCTTATCTTAACTTTAAAGACTCAATTGACTTCAGTGTGTCAAATGTACTTAGAATATCACCTCTCCTCTTTCAAGCAGCTTATCGGTATCCCAGACACCGACTCCTGGAGACAAGAAGTCTGTGATATTCAAGCTGATTCGTTTCTGAACAGGACTAAAATTCAAGCTTTCTAGGAACTGCGGGTGCTTTTGTTTCCTTGGAGATAGAGTGACCACCAGACCACCGAGCTGAGCTCCTGTGACCCCAATCCAAACAGCTGTCACGCTTGCCAGCAAAAAGAGGCTGGAAGCGGAGACACAGATGTAGTAAAGCAACCCCATTCTCTTCCAAACGCTTGTGATATTTTTCATCCCTTTGCAGGAAATTTGGTCAAAAAATGCTCTGATGCTTTGTGTTTTGCTCTGCATTATTTGCAGAATAACTTGATGGCGCACACAAAGCCTGACAATCAGGGACTGTGTTGTTAGATTTTTTTTGGATACAGCTATCCAGCTTTCATTCCCTTGGGAAGCCATCTCAAGCGTGATCATGCTCCTCCTTGCAAATTTTTTTGCATAAATGCATCTTCCATGATTTTAGCCAATCACAATTTATTTGTAGGGTTGGATTAAAAAGAGAAGACCTTATCTCCTATATTCTCCCCAGAAATGGCTTTTCCCCTTGCCCTAAAAGTATAAACAGAAGCTAGACCGTAACAAGTTTTCCTGTTCAATATTTGGAGGTACGAATTCTGCAATGTATCAATTGCCAGTGAAGTTCTTTCTGAGAGTGCCATTAATAGTTTTCTCTCCCTGTCCTTGTTTCTCCCCATCCTGCCAAATTCTTTCATGAACAACTCTTCTCCTACTTATGCTCTTCGGATCCCTAAGGAAATAGGGAGCAGAACTCCAACAGCTTGTTGGGCCATTCATGACGGTCATGCTTAGTATTTCCCACTGGCTGTTTGTAGGTACCTATGGGCAGCTACAGATCTTCCTGATGTGAGATGCAACAGCCACAGATTTTAAATGATTTGGACACTTCTATTCCAAATCAGGCAGAAGAAGGAAATGCTCATGGCTCTTAAACCCCCCAAAGGAAACCATGCCTTGATGCAATCACAAACCAAACTTTGCAACATTAGCAGCAAGCTGTGAAATTTTACAACTTAAAGTGCACTGGTATTATCTTATTCCTTAGTTGCAGGAGTGATTTTTCCTAATAGGACCTTCCCTGCACACTCTTGAGGGCAACAAAACTGAGTGAGTTTTTTGGTAAATAAGCCAGTGGGCTGCAGTTGAGTTGCACTAAATCTCTCTTGCATTTTTTTATCTGTTCTTAGGGCAGATTTGTCTCTTAGACCTTCTGTAATTCCAATGAAATCAATTGGACCGCCTGATGAGCAATTCAGAGCTGAATTCAAACCTCTGAGACACAAGTGATCCCTGACTAATTAACCTACAAACATTCTTGTGCATTGACAATTTGCCAAGGTATAGTCTGTACTGAAGATACAAATCCATCAACATTTATGAAGTTTTCTCTTGGTTAAAACTGTGTTCTCAGGTACAAGCCTTCTCCTAGAATCAGCGCTGAAGCGAACCAGTGTCCACCCCTGAAAAGCAAGAATTTACCCCATGGAACATCCGATGACAGAATAGCAACTTACAAAGCAGTTAATAAACAGAACCCTTGAGGCTTTATTTTCCTTGCCAGGGTTCATAATATTTAATAACGGCAAATCTGAGAGGATTACTGTTCTGAAAATAGCACTTAACACTTAGCAGGAGGGGTTCTGTGTTCACGGCATTGCAATGCCTTACAGTATAAGCTTGAACAACTTTCTTCCCTACCACTCCTAAAAATTTGCTATAAACTTTGACAGCAGACCTTCCTTATCTCTGCACATCCACAGTATTTAACCAAAAGGCAGTGAAGATTAATATATATCCCTAGACTCATCTGTCTAACGCTGACCACATTACCAGCAAAACCAGCACAACCCCATGAGAAACCTCGACGGTTTGAGGAAGGGTCACTGAGAGCATCAGTCAAAGGCAACGCTGCTGCAGGAAGTGTTTTCACAAGCAAAACCTGATTCTGAAAAAGTATCCCCTTTTCACCCTTATGGCCTGAGATAAATTTGTATAGGTGTTTAAAAGGTAGAGGAGGGGAAACGGAAGCTGCACTTTCAAAATGATAAAGCTAGACATTTATTATGGCACATAGTATGAGGCAACAGGCACTTTCTTAGTAAAACGGTTTTCAGTGACTGCTCTTTTGAAATGGTGTGGAAAAAACAGCTATAAAACACTAGGGTTTTTATAATATTGGTAATTCTTCTTTGTATAGTGCTGCTTTCTTGGTCTTCAACATGAAAACCACTTCTGAGTACTACTCACTACAACCCTTTGAGCAATTCCCTTCAACAGGAGCCCAGTTCCAGTTTCCAGCATTCCCATTCAGATCCATCACTCGCTTTTTTTCAGTTTTTAATCTGCTGTTCAAACCAGAATTATTACATTTTAATGGACAGAGGTGAGGATACCATTTGCATCTGTTAAATATCCTGTAAGTGCTCAGTATGCAAATTGAACACCAGTAACCTATGTTCTTGGTGTATTTAATTTCTCAATTTGTCTTTGGGTGTGAACAATGCAAAATGACTCCACTCTTCTTATGCAGCAGCACTGAACAAAATTTCATCATCTGGAAATTCAAAACTTTTAAACATTTGAGAAATCTAATAAACTTGTATCCATTTTTTTCTTTAACTTCATTTTGTATTTTCCTCATAAAAAACAATTTACTGAAAGCCCTCCCAATTCTCAGATGTGACTTTTTATTTATGGAATTGGCAGGTGAGCAAAAAAAGCCATTTTGATTTAAACTCTGATTTGACATATACCCTGTGTCATACCTAATGTCAAATCAGTCTAAAAATCCTAAGCTTTTCCTTTTCCTAAGGAAAACTATGAACAGTAAGAGCAGAGGAAATATGAAGTTATTCCAATACAAACATAATCCTGTGCTTCCGAGCTTGTCCAGCTGTTCTTGTCTAGACTTTACAATGGGTCAGAATTGACAACCAAGGAATGTAAATTTTGTTTAAAAATATCATTTTTTAAAACTGATAACTGCTTCAGCAAGGCCTGAAGCTTTGTAATTTCAGACCTCGGTTTGCATAACTGAAACCAGTCTGAATTTTGGTACTACCTGAAAGCAACGGATTAAAATGATTTCATCATCTCTTATCATTGCACTGATAAACAATAAAATGGGGTTTGGTATCGTTGATCTATGTTTTTCTTACATGCCTAACCTTGAAGAGATCTACCTGTATACAAATTGATTAGTGCATCTTTATCCCAGGTTTTCTGATGCGGCATTCCCACTAATGACAAACATAGGCATTTTAAATATTCATACAGATTGCACTGTGAATTAACATGCTTTGCCCCTAGACTTGAAAAGGGGGAGGTGAGAAAAGAAAAAGAAAGCAAACAATAATAATCAGAAGACTGTTAATACAGTTTTGCAACAGTATTAAATTCAAATAAAATATTTACAGAGGATAAACAATGCTTTTGGTACCCTACACAATTTACATTACAAGTAGAAGCCACTAATCTTCCACACGTTCTGGTTTATAATAGCGAAGCATGAACACAGCAATGGAAGGGAATGGAGTTTTCATTATGAAACTATTTAAAAATAAATGTGTGAATATAAGTGATCTATTTGTATCCAAGCTCCAGTAGATCTAAAATGAAAGCCAAAAAAGCAAGATGGTGTTGAACAATATTGCTTTCAAGAACTGATTTATGTCGGGTTTTGGT
Organism: Fratercula arctica; assembly: GCA_947846985.1. NCBI lineage: Eukaryota > Metazoa > Chordata > Aves > Charadriiformes > Alcidae > Fratercula > Fratercula arctica. Next base: position 6,157,015 of record CANTUZ010000001.1, read on the forward strand.
ACTAGAGCTATTCCCAGTTTATGAGTCCTCCATAACAACAACAACAACAATCTCAACCTAACAACAATGAAGATTTCTGCTTACTTAAATGGCTACTTACTTAATTTTCTTGTTAACAGTATTACTGATACCAATTAAACACAAGTGCACATTAACTGCTATATAGATGCTATTAGTTTTTCTTTTCCAATTGGTAGCTCAAGAAAAATAGCCAGGCTGCTGTTGTAAAGATTACTGTGTGAGTACATGATTTTTCAGCTTACTGACAATTTGGAGCAAGTGAGAATAAAATTATTTCAGTTGGCGTAAACGTATGGTAAATTGATGTACATATTTTTACCAAACATCACATTTAAAAGGAAAGCATCTCCCAAACACCAATACATTTTTTGAGTGAAGACAATTTCTGTTTGACCTGAGAAATGTTGATTTTAAGCAATCCTCAATTTAGGGGAAAAAAATAATAATAATAAAAAAAGAAAACTCTGGAAAAATAGACTTTCTAGAACAAAAGGAACACCATTTAAAGTACAAAAATAGAGATGCCCAAGCAATGATGCAAATGCCCAAGCAGTGACGCAATGTTGCAAAGCATTCTATGTTTCTGTGATTTTATTGGTGTAAATTCAAGAGAAATATGGATTTACACCAATTAAATCACAGAATCATAGAATGCTTTGTGTTGGAAGGGGCTTTTAAAGATCATTTAGTCCGACCCCCCTTGCTATTGACGGGGACATCTTTCACTAGGTCATATAAAATCATAATAAAATGAAGAGGAAATTCAAGATATTTTTAGAAATCAACAAATCCTTATTTTTCAATGAAATTTCACAGCACAGTACGTCTCCAGCTCCAGCTACAAACATATATGTACACTGAGCGACTGCACAGCATATGCATATATTTATGTATGTAACATACATATGTATGTACATACACACACACATATTTTACACCTATTTTACACATGCAATTAATACATATATTCATACTGTAAGTTTCTGTTATGTTATAAATGTTATACAATCTCTGTTTCTACATCCAAGAATGCTCCTTTTAGTTTTTCTTCTCTTTCTTGAGTGAAGAGAGCAGTCGACCTGGCTTTCACTGACGCTTTTACAAAACAAGGGGCCAGGACCCCACAGTTAAGAACATTTTCTCTGCCAAGTTAATTCTTTCTACTCAATGGGATTATCCCAAGCAATTTCCCTTTTGAGTGTTTCTGCAGTAGGGCAGGGTAATTGTACTGTCGATGATACAGTGTAAAGTTTTAATATTTTCTTTAGTCGATCCAGATTCAAACTGCTGGGAGCTACGCAGGGTCTCAGCAGCCTCACTGCTTTACTATTGTTTAAGCCTACAGTCATTTTACTGAAAGACTGCTCTTGCACGGCATTGACCCAGCTGTATCTGAAGATCTTCACAATCACACTGTGAGCCTCTAACATTTGAGCTAACAACCAAGTTCCAAATATGTCCTTGGCTCAAAAGACACCCCAAAGTGGACAACAGTGGCATTTTTCTTACATTATAGTAAGTTATTCTTTCATTTGGGCCAGCTTACACAAATTCTCCTAACCTTGATTTAAACTTATATCTCCCTCAAATATCTTCAGAAGATGATCAAAATCACTAATTCCCTATTTCAGCCAATGTTTTCTATTTATTTATTTTTTTTTTCCTAAATGACAAAGCTTCTAGATCTTTAATAAACACTTCCAATTTGAACTCTTTGCCAGTGTGGCTAGTAAAGCCGGTCAGAAAGGGAGCTTTATAGGCTCTCACTTCAATGGTTTCCCATTGATCAGCCATCAGTGGTTTCCACTCAGTGGAAAAGTAAGAGTTTTTAGGAGAAAAAAGCAACAGGAAAATTTTCACTTTTTGGGGGGTCTGAAATATCACTTCTCATAGAAAAAGACATTTCCCTTTGCCAGAACTGGCTGTTCTTTCCCAAGTATGAATTATTCAAGTTTTGTGTGCTAAACTCTACACGGTTCTGTGAATAAAAAAAAACTACTGGGAAGACCCTGCTCCGGAATGTCCCTAGCACCATCAAACCAGCACATTTTCCAATCCATCCCTAGTCAGGGGTACTTTCCCACTCTATGAGTTGTCCTTTATGGAGATGGAGTTACAGCGAACGCTTTCTTGAAAGGGTTTTTTTCCCCAGTATATATATAAGTGCCTAACATCTACTGCCAATTAAAATAATAAACAAACAGCATAAACTATATGAATTAGAAAAGGGTATAATTGCCCTTTTCAGTCATATAAATGAGTGGTTGTCTTGCTACAGGGAAGAGATAAACTAGACGGGAAGAGGCAAACTAGACTGGAATTCATTTTCACCTCCCATGGTGAAATCTTTTATTGTTGTTTTTCTGTGCTACAATGGGGGAATACAAAACCTAAGTCACAACAAAGCAATAACGCCGCATTGATGTGTTCCCAGAATTGAAGCCATAGGCAAGCGACACTACTTACTGCCGGGCCCCAATTCAAGTCTCCTTACAGCCCTCTGGGCATTGCCAGACTAAATAGCTTTGAAAGGGGGAACAGCACATTAGCAGCCCCTCTGAGACAATCTAAGTAGAGTTACTGCATAAAACCCCCAGTTTAAATTATGTTAATAGAGCTGCAAGCTGCAAAGAAATTATTTATCAGAACTAGTGCAAGACCCTAGAGTTTATGCATTTTTTACATCAGACTTCCATTCCCTCGCTGCAGTCCTGGGTCTCTCCAAAAAAACCTTTATATGCCGTCGGCAATTGGGAATCTGTCATTTATATCATCTGTGCTTTGACCAGATGCGGTCCTTAATGCCATTCATGCCAGGGCTTCTCTGAGTCTGTTCTCTAGAGTGCACCGAACCACTCTTTGTGCCCCAGAGTGCGCCAAAGCCCTCAGTGCAAACCCAGCGTGGCCATGACATTGTATGAATGGTGTGTGGCAGATGGCACGTACCACATCTGTCCCCTCTGCTGAAACATGCAAGGTAAAGTGCTTCAAAGGAATGGCTGCAGTTGCCTAAGTAAGTCAGAAAGATAATTCTTAAATATTTGGGAACAAGGACTACCTTTTCACTGCATGTAAATAAGTAAGAGCTTGACCTTGGAGCACCAGCTACGGTATGAAATGACAATTGGCCAAGCCCAGGGTTCTCCCAGTGAATGTATATGTATCAGGATCCTTCATGGATCAGGCAAACAAATGAATAAAGCCAAGAACAGAGCGGGGAAGGTGAAAAGATGTATAAAGTATCTGAAGTGACCCCAGAAAGGTTAATTGGTTTGGTTTTGGGACAACTATGTACCAGTCGCACTGATTATGAGAATGTTCACCAGAGGATGCTTCCGCTGGCAACAACCTGTGCTTTAAGGAAAGAAAATCAGATTGTCTCCAGCCCCAGTTTCATCCTCTCTGATTTCACAGTGCACTCAACTGCTTGAAGGAGGGAGAATTGCTCAACAGAACACCATCTGAGATGACTGAATGGCATTGCTACAATGGGAAGAGGTTTGCATCCAGGATTTCATCAAGAGAGACACCGCGGCGAGGTAGGACCTGATTCCTGTCTCACTAGCACCAGCTCGAATCAGAAGGAAGCTAATGAAGCCAATAGACAGTCAAAAGCGATGGGGTTGGACCCACACTAAAGGTGTGGGAAAATCAGCAGGAAGAGCGAAGGGTTCAACGTAGCTGTATGTACATTTAAACTCGCAATTCATGAAAATACCAAGCATGAGAAAAATCAAAGGTAATCTCGGATTATAAATGGGTCCATTTAGTTTTGACATTAAAAGGTAGGTGTCATCTTCCTGGCTTTTAGGTCTCTAATAATTTCATTCTCCTTTTCCATAATTCATAGCCTTTCACAGTTTATTGAATCCTTCAAGACTACTCACCCTTTCTTTTTCATCTTTTTATTTTAGTTCCAAAATTTGTGTGTGCGTACATGCTTGGGAAGAAATGTAAAAGAGCTACTTAGCATTTGAAGGAGTGCTGCAAACAGTTATTTCAAGCCTTTTGTTCTAAAATAAAATAAAAAAGCCAAGGGAGGTGATTTTTCAAATTTGTTTCAGAAGAGTTTTTATCACTCAGATTTAAGAGAAAGAATTTTCCCCTGGCATAAGCCATCATCAATCTATGGTGCTGCTCTAATTTACACCACCTGAGGATTGAAAGTGACATAAAGTGAGCAACTAAAAAGAAAGAGACCACACGTGACAAACATCTGTCACATCGCTTAATACAGTGTTGTTCAAGGAATGAGGTGACAAGAATTGGTGTAGTGCCAAAAAGCAGAGCAGGAGAAAAACTTCAGAATTTACTGCAGGTTTTCCTAACTCCTACAATTACTTTGAAAATGCAGTAAATAGAAATACAGAAATACGTGTTCATATTAGCAGAAATTGGTTGGACAGTTTTATCATTTCTTTAAAGATGAGCTGCTGCAGGTGAGTTTGCAGAATGGCTTCTGCAATTTTATGCGGCCCAAAGTTCTCTTGCAGGATCTTTCTCATGGATAATTTGTAGTTCCTTCTACTGACTCACAGAGTAAAGAAACTCTGCAAACCCAAGTGTCGGATACAATGAGAAAATGAGGACAGTGCACACACGCAATGGCATGCAGAAGAGGAGTCACACATGCAAAACTCAAATTCTTTTCAGAGAAAGTGTCTTGGGGAACCTGCGGGCAGAAGGAAGCCTCGGGGTCCATATCCCAATAAAGACCTTCGCTTGGGACATTGCTTTGGAAATGAAACCTTAACTTTATGGATACTACAAGAAAAGGATTATAGGAGCATAACAAGATATTCCAGAAGAAATCCCATAGTCCTAAGAGTCTGCAGGCAGAAGTTAATGTGTTGGTCAGTTAAGGCATTCCCCTCATAATTTCAACATTTGTGGCACCATGTTTGGTCTTCATACTTTGTTAACAGGTTATTACTTGTTATAAATGTGACACTACATGGTACGATGTCTCATAAAACAATGTATGAGTATGTGCAGTATGTCTCCTTAAAGTTGTAATAGAAACAAGAAGACTGAAGCAGGAAATATGTAATTAAGATTGTTAGTACTTGTACAATTAAAGGACCTGGGGGATGAGGAAAGAAGGTAAAACTCTCATCCCTCCATCACAGTAGCAGAAACCCCAGTCACAGGGGAATGAGTAAGGGGCAGCAGGGGAGAAGAGTCCCTTCCAAGTATCCTTCCACATCCCTTGGAAATAAGAAAAGAATAGTGACGGGGGCAGGGAGGAAAGCAGCAGTCAAGAAAATAAACCATTTTCTAAGAGGGGGGAGTTGGAGGGTTCAATTTACTGTAAGAGAAAGACAAATCCAATTCCCTTCCAACCTGACAATTCTATGATTCTGTGTGATGGTTTTTGTCAGAGTTAGGTTGATGGTTCGACTTGATGATCTGAAAGGTCCCTTCCAACCTGGGCAATTCTATGGTTCTATAGAACTGACATATTGAAACAGCCAAGAAGCATCTTTATTGATAGATATAAACTTAGTAATTAAATAATTATTAAAAGATAACTAATCAAATATAACCTTAGTAATGTTAACAGAACTAAGTAGTTTTAGTTATTTATTTGTCTGATTGTTTATTTATTTGTTTGATTATTGAATGTCTTCTGTTGTAAATTTATGGTTTGAAGTAAACATTTTTTTTTAGCCTTAAATCTTGTCCAGGATGGAAGTTGCCCTTGACTGACCTGACACACAATTACATATCCATTGATGCAGAGAGTCTTAAAAATAATTTAAATGGTCATCTTGGCAAGTGTCCAGCTCCTTAGCATACACTACAAGGGTGTGCAGCATGTGCCACCACAGAAGGGTTGTTAGGCAGGTTTGAGGTCTACTGCACAAAACTCAGAGACGAGGGGTCCTCTGGGGTCACTGACAACAGGGAATACTCCACGTCATGAGCAGGGAATGAGGATCATGCTTGACTCTAAGAGAGAGACTTTACAAGAGGCCAGGTTCTTTTATTGGGGTACTTCTAGCAAGAAATTTTATTTCTATTTTTGTTCTTTCGCTTTTTTTTTTTTCTTTTTTGCCTTTCCCCCCCCCCTCCCCCGGAGCAGGAAGGGAAAGGGGAGAGGAAAAGACTATGCTCAGCACAGGGGGAATAGTCAAATCTTGCAAGTTGTTAACCCAAAAGAAGACGATACCCGATTTTCTGTATTTTAAATTCTACATCAGCAGAGGGAGTACAAAGGATCCCTCTGCGTGTGTTTATATGTTATTTACTCCTAGAAGAACACTCAGACTCTTTCTGTATTGCAGCAACACCAACCCATCAATAAACAGGAATGAAAATAAGAATGTGTATAAATGTTCCTGGGGGACAACTGCTTGTTTGATTGAAAGAAAGTATCCATCTTTTATACACCATTGTGCAATATTTTCTTCATGCATCATATGAAAAATAATGCAAAGAAAGCCTAGTTAGCATTGCTGTGACAACTGCCAGAAGGTATGTAATATACAATTTTCCCCTAAATCATTTCATTTTGGAGAAAACCCTAAAACCTATTTGTCCACAGTCAAGTGGGAAGCATTATTAATTATAGGGTCAAGTCAGCCACAAAAAATCTCATCATTCTTAAAATGCTGCAAAAATATTTAAATTATTCAAAGGTCTTGACTGAGAAACCTGAAGACAGCTTTGGGTTGGGTGACAAGTATGTTTTTCTGGCCGTACACCTGCTGTGAAAAGAGAATTATATCATCATGGCTTTTGCCGCTCTACAGTCCATGACAGCCTGTCTGTGCTCATAGGATTTAGACTCAGAGCTGGTTAACACCAGATTTTTGGAAGAGTGGGCAAAGTTGGATCCCTTCTGCCTTTAGACATAGTTGGATTATCATTTGGTTTTTCAAACAATGCTGCATATTTTCCTGCCCTCCCAGATAATAGACCTCTAAAAATATCTTCATCCAGTTGCAAATATCATATCTAGATGCCCTTGCAAATATCATATCTAGATGCCCTGTTGAGTTGGAAAACATTGGCCTTATTGAAAATGAGTGTCAAATCTTTCTTAATTGTTACTGTCTTGGTTTATTTCCCTATGTGCCTCAGGCATCCACAAAAAGGACATCGTTTTGATAGTCTAGAGTGATTAATTACAGAAAGAGAAAATGAAAGAAGCAGATTGGTGTGACAGCACATGGACTATAAGAGTTGTATGGGTCACTCCAGAGGTTCCACTAGGTCAATAGTTCATGCGATCAGTAGTGGAGACCCATGAAAGTAGAAGAAGTGGCCACAGTTAGAGAATTGTACACCCAGCAATATCCTCCCACCTTCTGGAAATCTGTCACCTTCTGGGTGACTTGAGCTGGTGGTTGTATGTTTAAATTTATAATCTAGAATCACTTGTATTTTACTTACCATTCTTACGAGGATAGAAAAACATTTAAATTAATAGAATTGAAAAATTATTTCTTTAGAAAGGACCTCTGGAGGACATCTGGTCTAAATACCTGTTCAAAGCAGGATCAGTATTGGAATATTTCCAGAAGAACGGGTATCTGTAGCAATTTTCAGTCACAAGAATTAAAAAACAAAGAAACAAGTGAAACCCTTTGACAGTAACTAGGCACCAGTGAATTTCTGTCATAGTCCATGGTTTTAAAACTTTTCAGACTTTCTTCCCTGCATATGGGCTACATTTGTATAGTTTCAAATGCACAATATACTCTAAAGCCAAATCACGGAGCTAACTTGATGGGCAGAACTGAAAGCAGATAGTATGTTGAAAGTAAATCTATAGAGAAAGAGAAATAAGCCAATACATGAGAATCACTTATTTCAGTCTGACACACATATTGTTTAGCATCATTTATCAACTGCATAGCAAGTTATAGTCCTGTCAGAGCATCAGTTATTTCAGGAAAAAAACCAGCTTCCCAGACCTTCAGAGGCATGCTGGGTCCCTGACAGAGTGCTACGGTGTGCTGTGTCCCGTATCCCCTGGTCACCTGTCCTGTATTCATGGCTTCACAGATCCCAAGCTTACCCAAAGTCATGAAGAGAAACCCTCGCCAGCAAAATACAGGCGTCTTACACGTAGCGATTTCCCTCTAAACATCTCACGATTGTGCAACCCTAATTCGACGTGCTTCTTTCGTAACAGAGCATGGGTGCCCTTCTCCGGGCTATTCTGGCCAGACTGTTCAACAGATGGCAAAGAAAAGTCATGTATGTCCTCAGCAGCTAACCCATATGCGGCTTGAAAAGAAAATGCAGAAAGCTACAGTAACGTGACAGAATCCATTACTGGCTTTTAATCCTGACAGTGCTGCAGAGACGAGCCATGAGCACAGCTGTATGTGCCTTCGGGAGAACACTTTGCTCAGCTCTGGTTCAGAAACAGATCATTAGAAGTAAATCAATATAACCTGCCGTTCTTCTTCACTCTGTCCTCTTTCAGCAAACTAATCAGCAGCACAGCGCTGGATATTGAGAGCTATATTCTGGCTGAACCAATCCGCATCAGACTGAAAACCAGCGGAAACCAGCAGCAGCAGCAAAACAGGGAGGATTTGTTCTTTCTAAAGAAAAGTGAGGGTAAAAAGTCACAAAAATTACCATGCTGTTTCCAGGCTATGAAAACCATGATGTGACAACCTGCATTAGTAATTTTTGTGCAAGAAGAACAGCCAGGGCTAGATTTTATTTTGTCACTTCATGCATCTGAAATATGTGTATAATATTGAATATTTCCATGTTTGTGTGTTATTAGCAATATGCTGTGTCCTAACCATCATTTCTGATGCACAGTAAATGAGCACTGCCGTAATAACTTTTAAACATAGTGTTCTTTTGCCTGCTTTGTTTCATGAGAAGGAAGGAAAGGGTATGAAGGTGGCTTCTGTAAGGCCATGCAAAATATCTATTTAACAGTGCTGTGCTGAATTATGGAGCCCTGAGCACCAAGCCCCTGCCTTAACCGTAACACTATCCTTATCTTTCTGATCTTGTGATCCTACAAAGATCTCCATTGCTCTGAGCTAGACACTTTTGCCCTATGGGAGAAAGATGTTTTAGCAGAAGATTTACTAAGCGATCAAAATTACATACTGAACAGGGTCTGAAGGTCTCAGGAAGCCCACCAGCCCTACTGGAAGAGCTAGCCAGGAAACAGTATTTCACTTCAATGGAAAATGTCACAGTTGGGGGAAAAATAATTAAAAAAAAAAAAAAAAAAAAGAATAAAATCACTTGGCAAATATATAGAGAAATTAAATTCAATGATATGTCTTGATGTTCCTGAGAACAAGCTTCTGTATCCCAAAAGACGTTGCTGGCAGCCCTGCCCAGGTGAGTGCATTTCCACTCCGGGTTCCTGGAGGGTCTCACCCTCAGCTCATCTGCAATCTGCTTCCTGACCTTCTGCAGACACACACCAGTATCTGGAGGCACTTCGACTAAGACAGAAAGTTTCTTGGAAGGCAGATTGGTGGGCGAGCTGGCAGGAAACCAGGCAGGTTCGCTGTCAGCCTTGCTCCTCTTGGAATTGACACGCTCCCGGGGAACGTTTCACTTTGACAAATCGGCATTTTTCCAACGGGAAACATTCTGTCAGAACATTTCTGCCCACTTCTGCTGCGTCTTCATCCTTGTCACTCTCTGCCCCGATGAGAAAATTTGGCTGTTGGGTTTAGCGCAGATCGGCTGCCCTTCTCTCCAGGCAAGATGTTGAACTTGCTCATCCCCCATCCCTTCCCCTTGGGCAATGCCAGTAGGACATGACATAGGAAAAACGTTCTTGCGCTCCTTCTCTGTCACCTACCCTTTAAACTGCCAGAATATTGGCTACAGAAAAAGCACACAAGTTGTGTTTCGTCCCTTAACAATGCTTATGAGCTTTTCTGTAAGAGAACAGAGGTTGGGGGTTATATTTGTTTACAGTCTCTAGTATAGCATGTTATCGCATCAATGTAATAAAATGTGAGTGCATTATTTTTACATACTGCAGCAGATTTAATTACTGCTACTTGCAAAAATAAATGCCACTTGTTGCCACAATTATGAGGTACAATAGCAGATATCAAGCACTCTGCTGTTCGCACAGTTTTAATGAGAAGCCGTTACTTCATTCAGGTTCCCTTTTTCCTCCAAAATGCAATTAACAAACAGTGATTAGTTGAGCCAATTCCAAATTGTATTCAAATGAAAGCAATTTGGCTAGTTTGTAGGTCCAATAGGTGATACTTTCTGAAGTCTCAAAGAGAATTAATTGCATGTTTCCACCCAAACGTGTTCTAGGGAGGGGAAAGATAAAAGGTGTCTTTGATACAAAGGCTTTCTTCCTGACAATGCAAATCATTCTCTATAAAAGCACATCATTTGGACCAGCCTACGAGACTGCCTGAGAAATTTGTATCTCCACAAGAAATTTCTCTTCTTTGGAGGAAGTATTGTCCCTTAACGTGCAAAATGTTCCTCTTCAGCATAACTACACATCCGAAAACCTCCAGCTGCTGCCATTTTAACAAACTTCACATAAATAAAGACCCTTTTTTAATAGTGATTTCTAATTCATGTTCAAAACCTGAAAGGAAACATTCAGATGTGTTCTAATAACTTCTAGCCACTGATAAATCAGTGATGTGTTTATACGGATGTGATTTTCTTATCTTCTTTGCAAAACGCTTGGTCAGATATCTCAGCTTCACAGTAAATACAGAATATCTCTACAGTTTAATTTTCAAACAAGTTCAGACGCAGAAGCTGTGGCAGCATAATGACAATTCTGATGGCAGGATTAATGGTTTCAGCTCCTACCCAGAGCAAGCAGAAAGCTTTCTATTTATAACTGCATTATTTCCATGTCATTTATTATTTCTCAGGTATCCCAAGAGTTAAAAGTCTGAAAAAGCAACTGCAACGTACAAGTAACCAAGAATGCAAGGACTTCAAAATGTAAAGATCAGTAACTCCTCCAAATCTCCCACAGACTATTTCCACAAACCTAAGAGGGTCGATAAAAATCCCATTGTATTTTATGCAAGAATAAGACTGTTTTCTTTGGAGTCCTGGCCAAATTCTAATTACCTTCAGCCTACCTAGAGTTCTCCCTGAAGTATTAATGGGATGTGGTTTTCTTCACTTTCTGTCCTAAATTGTTGTAAAGTGCTCTATTAAACAGCTGCTCAAACCTGGCTATATTTTACCGGGGAACAAAATAATAATGGATTTATACCCAGCACACATACACAAGCAGGAGGTATGCTACACAGGTATTAAAAACACTGCCATCAGAGGATGTTATTAGCTGTGTGGACTGACCACCGGCTGTCTCAAAACAGATATAATGAGAGTTAATAATACATGCAAGGTTTTATCCCAGGATGTGCTTGTGACTCCGCTTGCATGACAACTAAGTCAATAAAGGTTCACTGAAGTTAAAAATGGGTCCATTTTTCCATGTTTTTTCCCCTCCATAGAGCTGCAGGAGCAGCTGATCTGCATTCAGTCCCCCGTGAGAATGAAAACTCATTGCAAGTAGATGAAAATTGCGACATAAAAATATTATTTTTTGATGGTACTCTCACTGGATTGTTGCTGTGTTATAATTAAGGTTACAGCTAGAATTGCGATAACCAAACCAAGTTTGAGAGTATACTGTTTTTCCTCGACACATCCGCTCGTCTCTTACTTTCTTGGACTCCCACTCTCAGTCATGCCTCAGGTTTTGTAATTTACGCAGATGCATGGGATAAAGGCCCATCAAATGCTCAGAGATTTGTCTTTTGTCTTTCTAGTCCTCATCATTCATTAATGACACTCACAGACATGGCTTTGACTGCTTTCATTTTTTTCTCCTCCACTCCCTCTATTTCATGTTGCACAAAGAGCTGTGAAACAAAGACTCATCAAAGTCATCATTACACTACATTTATCCGCACAGAGCTGCCTTTCTCATCTATTAGCCTTTTTAAACGTTCCAAGTCCTTCTGTGGCTGGATTCCCTCTCATTATTTTGGCTTCCTTGTCACTCGTTGCTGGCTATTTCTGGAATCGCCCTCCTCCTCCTTTCCCCCTTCTCAGTTTTTTCTGGCCCAAATACCACTATGCATAATCTTCTATTTGTTCGAATTCAAACAAAATAGCATTTTTTGCTATTGTTAGCAAAATTAAAATTTTAAATGAGTTATTGTTTGCACTGATTTTCATCTGTACAACTTATTAGTCCTTTTTTTTCACTTTCAAAGAGTGAAAAATCTTTGCTGGTCAACTATTTACATATATTTTTAATAAAGTGTAAATATGAAAAAAAAACAGATGACCTGATTTGTTTGCATCAGGTTAACTGCAGAAATCCCTTTACAGAAGTCTTTTGTAATAGATCATAGGTTTTTAGAGTTGAAGATCAATAAGTTAACAGTGAAAAAATAACAATAATTAAAAAAAAAAGTGTTGGTACTCTTATCCCCAATTCTCTCTCACCCAAAACAGTGTCCCAAAATCATTCCTCTGTCCCATGACTGAGCAGCTACTGCATGAGCTGCTCACTGGATTTTGACAAGCTGCGTTCTCTGTCTATAGACGTCCTGCTAACTGGGAGGTTTACCCTGGCTCCACCTTCTTTACTTCCTGATATTGGATATTTATACACATTGATAAAATCCCCTTTGAGCTTTCTTTTCTCCAGGCTGATCAGTCACAACCCTCAGCCTCTCCTTATACATCAAATGCTCCAGTGCCTTAGTCATCTTCATGGCCTTTACTGGACATACTCTAATATTTCCATGTCTCCCTTGTACTGGGGAGTCCAGCATTGGGCTCAGCATCCCAGATGTGTCTCATGAGACCTGAGCAGAGGAGATGGATCACCTTCCTCAACCTACTGGCAATGCTCTACCCAATGCAACCCAGGAGGTGGATGGGCTGTTTGCCATGAGTGCACATTCCTCGCTCATGGTCAGCTTGGTGTCCTCCTGGACCCCCAGGTCCTTCTCTGCCAAGATGCTTTCCAGCTGGTCAGTGTCTAGATTTTCCTGGTGCTTGGGGTTATTCCTGCCCAGAGACAGGAACCAGCATTTTACAGAAACACAGAATGGCAGGGGTTGGAAGGGACCTCTGGAGATCATCTAGTCCAACCCCCTGCCAGAGCAGGTTCACCTAGACCAGGTTGCACAGGAACATGTCCAGGTGGGTTTTGAATGTCCCTAGAGATGGAGACTCCACCACCTCTCTGGGCAGCCCGTTCTAGTGCTCTGTTACCCTTAAAGCAAAGAATTTTTTCCTCATAAGGCTGAGATGTACCACTTGAAACAGAACAGCCACCGTAAAAATACAAGCTACCTCTGACTTGAAGCAAGGTTATAGGCAAAATGCCCTTGTCCTAGAATCTACTATCACCCTCCAAAAGTTCCTTTCGCGGTGTTGGTTTAGTGCAAGGCTCTGAGCTTCATCAGTGTCTTTGTCTGAAGTTGAAAGGACAGGTCAGCTACTGTTACATGGCGATGCTTCCTTGTGAGAAAGAAAAGGTCACAAACCGAGGCTGCTGGAATAACAATCTGAGCTGGTAAAGAAGAATGTCATTCTTTCCCGCTACTGATCTGTTCACTTTACCTGCACTGCTTCGTAACCTACAGGCAGTCAAAATGTGCAGGATCTATATTGTCTGCATACTTAGTGGAAGTCCCATGGGTTTTTCCCTGTATCTGTATGGATGACAGGAATCCCAGGCTGCTACCAGAGCGGGTGCGGGCTGCAAGGCTTCCCTTGCTGCAGCCCTGGGAAGCTACAGCACCCTTTCACCTGCTCCCACTCCAGCACGCTGCAGTTTGAGTGAGATTCTTTTTTTCCAGCATTATATGAATACAGAGAATATGGCAGGAGCAGGATTATGCCCAAAAGAAAGACTTTTTGTATGTATATCCAACTTGCTCTTAAATAATTAAGCATATCTTTATAAACTAACCAATTTCATTTGCTAACATTCACACTTACAAAGCATGAATGTTTCTAAAATGTTTGTAAATTTTTCAGGCGACTCTATTTTTTCTGCATTGCTTAATAAAGCTTAATAGCTCTTCTCAAATTAAACTAAATTAATATGCCAGCTGTACCCAGTTTTGAGCACACAAAGCCCCCAGTGGTTTATAATAAATTAATACATATGGTTATGGTACATCTTAACATGAAACTCTCATTTGCATGTTGGATGCCAGAATCCATTAGTTTTGCTTCATAGTTCTTACATTAAGTTTATCTCAAGACATCGCTCTCCCTGCCGATAAGTACAATTAACTACAGATTAATTTACCGTAAGTGGATTTTCGTATTCTGGTTTGTAACCAATGGATGCATGTTTACTGAAGAACTGTTCTAAATTCTAATATTTTCTTATTGCCCCACTAAACTTGTAATCCTTCTCCCCTGTGGGTTTCTCTGATCCAGCTGTGACTGGCATTGATTATTTTTTTTTCGGTTTAGGACTTCTAACCGTTAATACAGGCACCATTGCTTTAAATTGGCATTAGTTCTGTTGTCACATGGACTCCGGGCTCAACGACAATTAAGCATGTACATAAGCGTTTCCAGAATCAGCATCTCAGCAGCAACTTCTCTTTCTAATTTGTCATCCGCTAAAAAGAAACCCTGGAAGCACAGATACTCTCAACCATTTATAGAACCTTAATTCTAGCAGAGACCAGACATGAAGATATCATGTCCCTTTACAGTGCAGATGTCTTCAAGATTAGGAAGAAAAAGTCAGATCGTCTGTAGTGTTTCGTATTTCAGTATTCCATTTCGTATTTCTGGGTTCCATTTCAGATATGGATGTCTTGGGCAGTTTGAAATATTGTGAAATATCCTATTTGGCTTTCAGCTTCTGGTCTAGAAGGGTGCAGTCTCCTGTAGATCCTGTGTCATGTCTGCCTGACTTGCATGGATGTCTCTCAATGATTTATGGCAATTCAGATGACACTAAGCAATGGGCAACTGAGACAAGCCATCAGTGGGTGAAAGGGAGACTAAGGGTAAAACAGCCTGAGACAAACAACTTCATTTAGGTGTTCTCAAATGAGTGAAGTGTCCAAATTCCCACTATAATCAAAACAGAGTTATTCATTTGTCTAAAAGTAAGTCCCTAATGTTATTTTATGAACAGTGGGCTATCCCCCCGACCTCTGCCTGCTGCCTCAGATGATCATTCTGTGCAACATCTACCAGCCATCTAAGTTGCATCTAAGCAAGTGTCTATCCAGCTTGGATAACTAAGGGAATCCAAAATGACTGTTATGTTCACGCATTTGAATCCCAGCCACCGACCACATTCAGCTCCAGGCTCCACTGGCTATCCTGATGTGTTGGGTCTAGCTGGGATGGAATTAATTTTCCCCCTCATACCGCTGTGCTTTGTATTTGTAGCTAGAACAGTGTTGATGACACACCAGTGTTTTGGTGACTGCTGAGCAGTGCTCATCCAGCATCCAGGCTGTCTCTCCAACCCCCACCCCACCCCCCGCCAATGGCCAGTAGGATGAGGATGGGCAAGAGGTTGGGAGGAGACAGCTGACACAAACTGATTGGAGGGATATTCCATATCATATGGCATCATGCTCAGCAGTAAAAGCCAAGAGAAAAGAGGAGGAGTGGGGGCATTCATTATTTAGGCATTTGTCTTCCAATGCAGACACTACACATACAGAGGCCCTTCTTCCCAGAAAGTGGCTGGCCATCATCTGCTGATGGGAAATAGAGAGTATATCTTTTTTGCTTTGCTTTACTTTTGTGTGTGACCTTTCCTTTTCGTTATTAAACTACCTTTATCTCAACCCATGAGATTTTAGTCTTATTTTCTCCCCCTGTCCTGCTGAGGAGGAGGAGGGGCGATAGAGCAGCTTGGTGGGCACCCAGAGGCCAGCCAAGGTGAGCCCACCACAACTAAGTGCACACTGACATGTAGAAATCTAAATGCAAGCATCCCATCCTAGGGGTCCAAACACTTTCAAAGATTTAGCTAAAAGCTATATGTGCTATGCGAGCTAAGGGTATATGTGTTAAAGCTCTATAAATATATATACACACACCCCTATAGGTATAGGTATATGTATGTATATATGTATCAATAGAGAAATAAAGCTTTACAGTCACCAGAAGCATACATGCCTAGAAATGTCCCTTTTGATAGAACAGTACCAATAAAAAAACTCCCCCCACACCATATTTATGCTACACTCATAGGTAGTATTTGGGGGTCCATACAGAATACTAGCATAGTAACGTCAGGTTTCCTAAATAAATTTTCTAAATGGAATACTATGTAGTGAGAGGATTTTTGTGAAGCTTAACTCTAATCAATTTCAAATATGTTTCATTTCCTTTGCAGATGATATTCCTTTATCCATCAACTAACTTTGAAAGTTTAATGACAGCTATAAAAGATAGGGGCAGTTAAACAAGTTAAATACAATTAGTCTAGTTTTGTGAGTATTAGATTTCAGTGTCAGTGAATTTGTCACTAGACCGTTATTGGGAAAAGTATCCAAAATATAGTTACAGCACTGTTACTCTTCTTTATGACACTGAGAAAAACATTAAGTCAAAACTTAACCATAAAGATTTGCCCAAGATGTAATTGTGATTAGGGTATATTAGACACTTCGTGAGAAGTAATAGCTAGTTCATTAACCAATTAGACAGCTTAATACTTGTACCCAATATTGCATCATATCTCTAATGATTTATTAATTTACAGCGTTGAGATCAGCAGCTTTCTCCTCTACAGAGAGCTCAAGGTAAGTCTTCTGGAAGAATAGGCATGTCTGCAGGATTCCCTGGAGACTTCAAGAGAAGCTATGCCTTTTTTGGGAGCCAGCAAGCCACAAAGAATTAAACATGTGATTCCACAGCTGAAATTGCAAAATTGCTGAGCACAAACGTTGTAGCAAATATTTTGCCTATTCAACATATTTATATGGTGGGATGTATTTGGAGGAACTGGGGTTTATTCTGCCCATCTGTAGAAAATGAAACTGGACTTTAAGGAATGGGACCAACACTGAAGCTGCATCACTGGCCTGATGAAAAACCTAATAAATTTGGAAATGATCCAATGAAATCTTTGTGTTTCTGTTCCCTGATCCAGTGACTACTTATGTACTTATGTGAGAGAGTCATCAGGTAAAATAGCATCGCAAGAAGCCACTGGGACCAAGACTCTTCCTTTCTAAGGGAATGACTTCCAAACCAGACTCCAGGTTCTCTCACTTGCTTTCCATCTTGCTTTCCGTTCTGGTTGTGGCCAGATCCATAAGGGCTATAGAGAATGCTGTCATCAGTTGCGGCTTTTGGATAGGCGCTCTACAGGCAGATATGAATCTTCTCAGACTGAGAAGGATACTGGGTCATGATACTTTAATTACTTCCAATAAGCATGAAGAAATGGATATTGATGTCTTTGCTGAGCTTCAGAATTTTTGAAGAATTTTTTCCTTAAATTACTATGTTGCCTTCAGGGAGTTAAACTGATCAAAACACCACAAGGCTCTGACCATCATGACAGTTAATCTGAAAAACCTGCCCAAGCACCACCTTAATTCTGCTCAGCTCTTCTGAGCAGGCTGAGCTCTGCTTATTCGAAATAATTGTTGAGAAGTATTGGCCAAAGGCCAAGAAAAAAAGAACAACCCGGAGGTTACCATGAAAACTGGTAACTGTGGCTTTGCTTGCATCAGTGCGCAAGGGTATTCAGAAGCTCTGTGGTCTTAGAAATGATCTTGTTTTCTACCACCCCTCTGTTTGGTAACCTTAGCATCAGTGTCTCAGGTGAGGGCAGCTGGGAGATGTCTAGCCAAGACACTGGCCAAGAATGAATTTCAGGTGATGGGAAGATGGGAAAATGCAACATTTTTTTGCCAGGCTCACTTACACAAGTAAAAGCCACAACTTTTGGTGGAAGCTCATC
This sequence comes from Fratercula arctica, assembly GCA_947846985.1. NCBI lineage: Eukaryota > Metazoa > Chordata > Aves > Charadriiformes > Alcidae > Fratercula > Fratercula arctica. The sequence goes on from CANTUZ010000001.1 coordinate 6,174,971, forward strand.
AGTTTTTTTCTAAGACTTAAAAAGAAAGAAGTGGTTACACTTGGATAGTCGCTATATTGTGAGATTTCCTCCTGCTCTTCGAACAACAACCACCATCAAAAAGGACCATCCACCTTTTGTATCTACCTCCTGGAAACACTCAAAGGTCTCCAAGGTGGAAGTAATAATATCCCTTCTAAAACTACATTAGCTGTTGTGAACTTGATACACTATAGGTGTTGTTCTTCCCTTCACCATTGTTTTCCCACAAACATCTGGGTTTTGTAGCAATCCGATTGATAGCAAATCTTTTTGGGTCCAGGTGGTTGAGCTGTTAAGCTCTTCAAGCATTGTCATTCTAGAAGAAGGGAGATCTATATGCTGTTTGCTATGTCACCAAATAGCTACTGGGTAATGAAGCCATCCAGTACACATTTCTCAGAGGTGGAGAGCTGGTAAGTCAGGAGGCAGAGTTTGCAAGAATGAGGAGATTTTCAGCAGGAGAGAAATATTTTATGAATCATACAGGTTATTATGAAATTCAGAGGATGACAGAGGATATTTTAAGGATATTCCAGGCCCTTTCTGAGTCCTGGGAGCAGACGACTGAAGCTGTTCTTTCTATTCTGGAACATCTGTTCATTCTGTGGAGTTTAATATAGATATACAAATGGATCTTTTAAAAATCAAAATAGAAATTGAGTCACATGCCTTCTAAATTTCACATGTTTTGACATGATAAAAGTGAATAAAGAGCCATACAAATGTTGTTGTATATAAACTGTACACCGCAAAAATATAGAGCTGTAGCTAGCAGGTGTGACAATAGAATCGAGTAACCTTTTAGCCTATGTTCTTTGCCATTAGCATGATTCAAGGGATGCACAGTACTGCATGTAAAAGTAAATTGCTGTCTCTATTAGAATGGAATAGCTAAAGTGAAAGGATTTCCAAAAATTACTGATGGCCTATCTGTGATAGAGCCAGTATAATTGGCCTTCTTCCAGCACTTCGTACAGCTTGAGTTTTACCCTAAACCGCTAAATTTCATCTGAATAATCATGACTCTTTCAACACCAGAAATGCGATTTTTAAGACTTCCACCGTTTCTCTAGGGAACAAAAACACTTCGCGTGCCGTGCGCCTAAATACAACAGTTTGAATTTTAAGCAACCAGCATTTGCAAGGAAATGAAATGCAATCTAAAGACCAGGACTCCTTCAAAGCAGTGATTTGCAGAATAATAAGGCTTACTGGGAACTGCAGTGTGCTCTGGGAAAACCTGCAAACAGTAGGTGAATGGAATATTCATTATTTGCCTAGCTCTAGTCACTACCTCTCAAATGTTTCTGCTGCACGAGGGAAGTGCTGTGTAGTGTCCAAGAACATTAGACAAACCCCAATAACACAACAAACCTTCAGTTTTAGGTATGCTTCGTAGACAAGCACGAGATTTAGGTTCATGTGTAAGGCACCCTGCAGAGTTGCGGTTTCCAGTTTTGTATCTTCTGTGACAAAGAGGACCGTGATTAATGCAGTATCTTCCACAATCTGACTGCTCAAAAGAGACAGAAGAAACTAAGTAATTTCCTGGCCCAATGGAATTTTCATTAGTTCCCATCCTATCTCTCTTTACTTGCTGATCAAGCCAAGCATTTTAAGAACAGTTTTCCAGACTATTGCTATTAGCTGCTCCAGAATTCAACTCCTCTAATGAAGAGAAGTTGCCTTCCAACTTTCTTTTTTCTTTTCTTTTTTCTTTTTTTTTTTTTTTTTTCCAAGAGACATTTGTATCCATTTGTTCTTATCCCAGTGTTGTCCTTTAGTTTAGCTTACACTTTTCTTGTTGTCCTTAACTTCTTCATGCATTTACACTCTGCTGTGCAGGGCTGAGCACAGTCAAATCCAAAGGCTTTGAAAAAGCAAAACATTAAAATCTGCATTTAATTTTAATGTGTGTGTAAGAGACTTGTCTAAGTTAGAATTTAAGTACATAAGGCTTCATAGAGATAAACTGAAATCTGTTTTTTAAGGGTAAAATATTTATCTGACAGTCGTGCCTTTTCAAACATTTGTTTAATCCACATTGCAAACTAGTGTCAATACGCACACAGTTGTGAGGAGAACTAATTCACAAGGATGAGATTTTATTTTATGGATATTTTTGTAATTTTATGCATTTGGGCTAGATTTTCCTGTCAGGTTATGTGACTAAAGGATCGTCTCCGGGAACAGAAAGGAGCACAGAGGAACGGTGATGGGCACAGAGCAGATCCCAATAACCCCCTCAGAGATATGAGCCCTTGATGTGATGCCTCCTGGGGTTGTCCCAGGGGACCCTCAGCCCCCTGGGCTGGGGGTGACACCAGTGGGAGAGCCCCTTACAGACTGGTGGGTCACTGCTTATGGGAGTTGTGGGATGAAGGGGAACAAGATTTGGGGATTACATAAGACTTACTATGGGATGTCTAAGGGAGGAACTAAAGGTGGGGACAGGAAGGGATCAAGGTGAAAAAAATGTGGGAAAACAGAGATAAGGGGTCAAAAAGGGTCAGTAGGCTGTAAACAATGCATGTGTGTGGTCATGCCCCACACCTGATGGACACAGTCTGTCCTGTCTTCTAATTTATTTCTTTGGTGAGGGTCTCTCTATTCTTCCTCTGTGCATGTGTATGGGGCACTGAGTGCCAGCAAAGGGGGTGGGAGCAAGGGCCGTAGGGGCCCATTGGTCTGTGGTGCCAATGGAGTGACTGGAGCACGTGTACACCATCTGGGTGCCTATGTTAGAGGGTGTTTGCTAGTAAAACATCAAGCCAGACTTGGTGGCAAGTAGGATATGACACTTGGAAGCCAGGTGTTGGGGAAGCCATAAGCCTGGATTGGGAACACGAGGGACCCAAGGGGCTGCGAGGTGGCTGCTGGAGGGACCAGAGGGTCCCAGATAGGGTGTCACAGCCGTCGGTCTGAACCAGCTACTGGAGAGACACATTGCCTATGTTTGTGAAGTGGTCTCCATCGGCAGTTGGAGTGGGTCTATGGCCTCAGGGGCTCCACCATCCAGCTGCCAGCAAGTGGGGAGACCGTGATCTAGGGGCAGCTACTGGACAGACTGTGTCTGATCTTACCTGCTGGGGGGAACCACACTGCAAATACATGTGTATTTATTTCATCCTGATGTATATACATCCTGATGAGAGGGAGGATGAGGCTCTTTGCCCTCATTGTGTTTGTGTGAGTGCTGTGTTTTCTTTCTGCGTTGATAAGTGTGACCAGGTATATGTAAATGTATAAACGTAGTGAATACACATGTATCTGCGTATGCTTGTGCTTGTATGGAATACATGCTGGAATGCAGCCTCGCTCCTCGCTGGACCTGGAAACAGAGCTGCAGCAGCCTTACCGCTGTCAGGCTACAGCACTGGGCAACTCATAACATCTTCCTCAGGTCTTTTATTTACCTTTGGCAAACATGCAAAATAATCAAAATAACGAAAGCATTTCTCAAATCTGAATTGGGGAAAAAATACAGGAGGTCTTCAAGGCCTAAGAAAGGCATTATAGAAAGGCAAATTAACTTTTGTTTGAGATGCTTGTTTTGACATTGTTTTTTAAAAAAGGTTAGTTAAATTTGCCCAACACTGTGTGTCCGAAAAGCCAAACAGACCCAGTATTTTCCTCAAAGGAGGCTGAGCACAATATATGTGGATTCATACAAGCAGAGAGGCTAAAATAAATTTGCACAGGGTTGTACACACATCTATCTGATGGCTGCTGGGAAAAGCAGGAGCGAGCATTCTTGCAGTGTGTGACCCTGAATACGCGCAACGCTGGACATAAGGGTAATTCCAGCCCCTGCAGCCCCTTGGGCAAATCTGCATCTACTGGCACCTATTCAGTCCTGACCCACCTGAGCTTTTAAAGAGTTTTCTTGGCAAGAAGAACAGCGCTTGTACCATACACGGCACTTTACTAAAATGAAGAGATACTACAGAGGCTCTTAGGTACACACCAGGTTTCTATACATTAAACATGGGTGTAAAGCCTGCAAGGAAGCTACACCGCTAGCTCAATTTTGCAGCGTCAAAAGTTGTCACATATAAAGTAGGACATAATATGGGAAAAGCATTAGTAATGGTGCCATCTTGTGTTTGAAATCTGAAAATATTGCATAACGTTTCCTTGTGATAATCCATTTGTAACCAACTTTATGAAGCCAGAGTGTATACGAGGCTTCAGCTGGGATTTAAGTTGACAGCCAGAGAAGAAATCAGGTTTTGAGCCTTTATTCTGCTAATCGGTTTGTTTTTAAACATACAAGATTGAGTTTGAAATAAATGTTAGGGATGATTAACGTAAAAGAAATAAAATAGTACTGACAGTGATTGTCTCAGTCTCCCAATTAGAAGCCTTTGCAGATTGCCCTTTTTTTGTATATTTTAAACTGTGCATAGCATTCCAAATCTAAACTCTGTAGAAATTTTGCTGCAAGGAATTGTTATCAAATTTTTAAAAGAGAATGCTAAGTAAATGTAAAATCTTAGGAACACCAAAAAGGGCCTGCAAATTACACAAATGTTTCCCACCTATTTCCTCACACCTAAAGTGACATAAAAAGGCAACAAAAATAGGAAGTCACGAACAGTCCTTGCTTTTCATGAAGGTGATTTCATTTGACGATAGGCTTACAATATGCAAACTGTGACAAGAACTATGAAAACATCTCGACATCCAACAAGCTCCACCATATATGCAAAAATCCCAAAGATATTTCAATGCACACACACGTCTCCCAGAATAACGAGAGATCTGGCCAAAGTAAAAGTACATTTTGAGGGGGTTTACATGTTCAACAATTTTTATCTAATGGCAAACAGTCCTGGAATGTGAAATATTTTGCATTTGAACATTTATTTCATAATTTGTATTTATTTTAGGCATGCAAATAACAGCTTCAGAAACTCAAAGCACATGTACAGCTTTACCCTAAATATGAACTTAACCTAATGTCAGCGGAAATGACTCGAGATCCATTTTACTTAGATGCCTGTTATTCAGTTCAATATTTCAGTTATATCAAGCAATTAATTGCACTGTGTGACAGATAAAGCTGCACAAGCTACTGAAAAAAAAAAACACCACAACCCACTCAAATCAGCTTTCCTTAAGACCTTAAAATAAATAGTTACTTGCTAAAATTTATAATAACACAAATTTGTTGCATATAGTTTGCTGATGGATTCAGGGAAAGAAAGAACAGCTTATATAGCTTATTTTTTATGTTGGTTGTTGATGTTTGAATTGCAAATCTCTGGATGCAAAATGTTTTACAATAACTGCTGAGCTGCAACATATCCTAAAGGAGGCTTTCAGTGCGGCAATAAGCAGAGTATGTTATCCTTGATCTGACCATACACTCCTGTTGGACAGTGTTCAACAGCATTTGGCTGGGCGGTATTTTCATTTTGCATGGCGTAAAACGTGACCACTTGCAAACCACAGGCTTTAATTTAGCTCTTTTTTAATGTTGCTAGATACTCTTGGTGTATCCTTGCCATCAACTTTTTATTTAAATATGCATTGTAAAACCCAATCCATATTTCTATTAATATTAATAAGAATGTGATTGTAACAACGATGGAATAATCTACACAAGTTGGTTTCAGTGACAGCAGCCTTGATCAACTGCTTCTCCATCGCTCTCACAAATGCTTCTGGGTATTTTTTCCATAATGCTCTCAGGGCATGGGGAAAAAATGTCTTGCAAATGATTAACCTGATATTTTTCCTTTTTTTAAAGCTGTCCTAACATCTACAGATTACTTCATCATGGCAGTGGGTAGCAAACTGATGAGTTTCGCTCCAGCACTTACTGCAAATATCAGCCCTTGTTCCCAAATCCCTCCACTCCCCAGCCAGTTTGTCCCAGTACCCACCAGGGCCCAGATCCACAAATTCCTTTAGTCCCTTAATCTGCCTGTAGAGGGACTGCCTTTGTACTCTGTTATTCTCCACAATGTTGTTAACACTCTCAATTAAAAGTGTAAATTAAGAAGGAACAATTTGTGGGATTTTTTTTTTTTTTTGAGGGGTTGCTGTTGTTTTCTTTTTAGGGCCCCTCGAGCTCTACCACAGATCTGAACTTCCAGCAGCTTTCATGAATACTCCTCTTGGATTCTTGGTCTACTCCCAGCTGTACTCTTAAACAGTTATCTTTTTTATTTATCTTCCTCTTAGATTTATTTAGATAAGTTCACCCACGTACCTAGTAGAACATATTTAGTGGATCTGTTTATATTTATAACCTATTTCCAGACGAGGCAAACAAAACTAAGTGGTCATATTTTTATGAAACTGACTTATGTCCTGATTTTGGAGCAGCGATTCAATTTTTATCAGGCTATAAATGAAAAATACATTTGGAGATAGACTTGATTTTATGAGTTATGTTTTAAAATGGTGGTTATTATGAATATTTTGTACAACACTATTTGTGTGGGGAAACTGAATCTCGTATTACTTTCAATAAATTATAAATAAGATCTTTAAGATCTTTCCTTGAGAGAAAAAGAAAAGAAAAACAACAAACCATGCTGTGCCAAGAAGTAGAAAGATCACTTCAGTGCTGTCTGTGGCATGATGGAATTTGTTAACTAACGGCTAACATTTACGAAATATTGAGTGCAGAATCTTTCTATTGAGCTGAAAATCAAGTGAAAAAGCAGTGCAACAAGGTATTTAAAACAATCTGGCACAGGGGAAAGAGAAAAAAAAACAAAACAAAACAAAACAAAACAAAACAAAAAAACCCCACAAACCAAAAAATCCCCAACCAACCAAGAAACCCCAAAACCAACAACACCAACAGAACTCTTCTGTACTTTCAAGTAAAAGGACTACTGCAGTAGCTGGGGTGTGGGGGGTTATGAAGTGAAAAATCCGGGCTCACTGATCTCTGTTACAGATTATGACCTGGAAGAAGCCACTTAGATACAGAGACTCAAAAGATATGCAAGTTCTGTGCTGCTTCCTTCTTCAAGACCTGTATAATTTCAGTAGGTAGGGCATCTTTAGAAATGATAGGTGCTTGGAAGCCTGTAGCCCTCCAGTAGCTCCCCAGCAACGCTAAGACAGAGCAGAGGTTATATAAATACATTCAATACTCAGGTGTTGCTGCCTGTTGAAACACACCTCAACGTGGATCTAAATGTTTTTGTTAAGATAACAAAGAATGCAAAGCATGACCCAGAAGGTGTGGGTTTTTTTAAGCTGTCTTGCAAAATTCAGTTGAGGAGAAAGAACTTAAAAATCAATATTTGAATGTAGATACGCATGTGAAAGGGTATTTTCACATCTTCAACAAGTGGACCTCAAAGCATTCCCCACGAGGAATGATGCAATTCTACATGCTTGTAATGTAGCACAAGGAGCAAAAAGGTTTAGGAGATATCATGCACTAACCTCCCTCTATGCTTCACTGCAGTCCTAAAAGTCCACATTTTCTATACCAGCTTCCTCAAGCTGGAACTCCAAATGAACTTAGTTCAATTAATAGACACCACAAACCCAGCTCTTTTTGTTAACATTTGTCATCATTTCCTAAAAACAAACAAAAAAAATCCAGCAAACAGAGTGATATCAGCTAAGAAAACGCATTAGCAGAAATTCTGCTCTGCAGATGTTTGAAATGCCTGCATTTCTGTTCTGCTGAAATCCAGGTGGGACATCACTCCCCATGACCAGGCAAAACAAAAATCTATGAGTTTTACAGTGGCAGAAGAAATAACATGTTTATTCTTTACGTGATCAAAGTCAGTTAGAGGGCAAAACCAACCCATCAGCTCAGTAATGAGGAGTTTCCATCAGAGAAACACTGGGGATACTGGGCATATGGTGAGAAAACTGAAGAGGAGAAAATGGAAACGTGTACAGGAGCGGTAATGTATCTCGGTTCTCAAAGTCTTCTGCGTTTAAAGAATACATTCTGGCAACCCTCTTTGCCACTAAACTATTGGGGGATACAAGCTCTCAACGCGATGAAATGTGTTAAAGTAACAGCCTGCTGACTCATGGCTACATTGCATGGAAATGATCTAAATATTTTATGAAGCACAAAATGAGCAATGAACTCTATAGCGTTTCAACACTTGCTTACAATTCCAGCAATTACAAAGTAAAGCACTGTGAGTCTTTAAAAGGGGTGAGAGAGGGAGACAAAGAAGAAACACCCCGAACCCATTGCCTAATAGCTTTTACAAAGAATTCTGACTCAGTCTCCACAGAGGCACAAACCCTAAAGGATTATATTAAGGGGTTACAAGGTGTCAGAAGAACCTCACATCAGAACAACAGCACAAAATGAAGGAAAAGAGATTTACTGGTTTAGGGAAGTTTTTGCATCGTCAGATTGCCTTTCCCCACCCAGGTTTTAGGATGATGTATAACAGGGATGCCACAGGCCACTCTAGTGGTGATTTGGTGCAATGTACACAACAGGATCCTTTGGACAACAAATCCATGTCATAAGCCATAAAGCTTCATGTTGCTTTCTTTGATGCCCACCACTATGGTGGCTGAGACAGGACTACAAACAGTGATTGATATAATAAATTTGGTCCAAGCAGCACTTCATAAATGAGTTTTCTATCTTAGTCTACTAGAGAAACATACAGAAGCATGGGTTTGGATCTGGTTTTGACTTCTGCTGGGTCCTTTTGCTTCAGTAAGTGAATAAATAAAACCATTCTGTGTCTGACATTTCTAATACAATCCAAAATTCCTATTTTTCATTGTGTGCTTCAGCCAAGTATTCCTCTAATCTTTGCAGCTCTGTGGCAAATTAGGATCCCATCATCCACCTGAGTCTTAATTACCAGCTCTGTTGCAATTAGCCGCAAAATTCTTTAGTCAAAATCACACCGAATGACTGCAGACAGTACCACCTGCCTAAATCTGGGTCTGGTAAAGAGTTTTTCCTACCTATACTTTTGACATGGTCTGCAGAACTTGATTATACGTAAAAAAAACCCTGGACTTAGAAACACAGACTAACTTAATTTGGAAAAGGGCATTGCCTAGTGCAACCTCCAGGTGAGAGAAGGGTAAGATTCAAAATTGGATCTAGGTCTGAACTTAGACCATGGGTTTTGACTGCCCTGAAATGGTAAATGGTGATATTTTTTTTTTTTTTTTCCCTTATATCTAATTGGATTCCCCCTTAGTGCAACATGTGCTTGTTGCCTCCAGTTCTTTCCTTGTTCACCTCTAAGAAGATTCTATCTCTTTGTCTCTATGTGCTCCCAGGAAGAAGTTGCAGACACCAAAAATATTCCTCTTCTCCAGCCTGAACAACCCAGCTCTCAGCCTCTTCTCTCACATCCTGGCCAGCTTGGTGGCCCTTTGTTGCACTCTCACCAACATGTTAATGTCTGTCTTCTACTATAGACCCCAAAAGTGAGGAACATACTGTATATGAAGTCTGAGAAGGGCTGAGTGTAAGGAACTGTAAGCATAAAAAGAATGGCTATCCACCAAAGAATCACAAAACCAGCCAGAAACAAATGGCCTTAAAAAAAGAAGGACACTTGGAGCTTTAATTCTTCTACAGTTGTAGGAAACCACAACTTCCTCCCTTACAGGAAGCACAGAATGAAATTTCTGACCATCAAAACAAAAATAAAACAATTTTTTTTTTTTTTTTAATTAAAAATCAGTATTTACATCCAACACTGTGATTGTGGGACAGCTAGGAAAGGAGGATGAATTTTTCAAGAAGAGCCACCGTAAATACATCAGGGGCTCAATTCCCGACTCCCAGCGTTACAGTTGGCAATAACAGATCTTTCCTGGTTCTGCTTACCTGTAGGGCAGAGTCTATCTGCTGCAAAAATCCTGTTGTGGCCGATATTTCTGTTGACATCAGAAGACTGGTTTGGCTCTGGGTGGGTAAGGTGTCTCTCAGACTTCCTCCTGACTTGGCGTGTTGGAGCTGCGGTGTGACAAACTAGCCCTTCCTTTACAATATTTTCAAATTTCTGACTTGCGTTTGCTTTGCGGTTGTGTACAGACATGCACTGTGTACAGCCAGTGATGGGGATATGAATTATTCTCTGTGGAAGAATATACTTTATATTTTATATATATATTTCTTTTTCTTCATTTTTCGGATTTCAATACAAACAAACCAGATGTGGACCAGTTAGGTCTGTAGCAGGTTAAAAGGCTGCACTCTACTGTTCAAAAACGATACTGCACAACGTTTCTAAAATCAATCTATTCTTGAATGCTTCCTTTCTTTATGCAACTAAATTTGCATATCCTGCAGCTGAAGAAGGCATAATTAGTAATTTGTGATTAATTTAAGCAGGAGCGGCTATAAAAATCTTAGGTATTTACATAGTTCTCATAAATTAGAGTCACAAACCGTAATTTGTTAAATTGAAATTCTGCTAAAAGCTTGCATTTACATAGATGTTCAGATGTTAAAGTGTTGACACGCATTTTAAAATCAGCACTGCTGGCACATTCATAATTCATGCCAATGAGCTGGAAGGTTTATTTGGAAAGTTATTTGGATGGTAAAATATGATGGTCAGTAAGAAACTGCAATTGTAAACACTCTCAACCAGTGAAAACATGCATCTTCTTTATTAAGAGTTGAAGATGTGTCTACAGAAGATCTGCATGCATGATCATTCCCAAAAACGGAGCTACACTGATGGATGTAATGTACTACCTTGGGCTAATCCCGTGGTCCTACTTCATATTCACTGTTCGCAAGACAAAAGATCGGGAAACGAGCTGCACAAACCTGTCTGGACAAGTCAGCTCTTGGTACTTGATGAAAGTTTGCAGATGAAGACACCAAACAAGGTGTTCACTTCAAGAATGAAATAAAAAAAAAAAAAAAAATGTAAAAAGTCAAAACTGTCTCATTTTAAGATCTGTGTCGGTGCATCTGAATTCAAAATGGAAAGGCCATGTTAAGGTCTGGGAAAGCTTTATTCTATAATGTTGCAACTGTCAGTGGTACTAACGCAAATAGTGAGATGGTTAATGGACTGAAAGAGAAACATCAATGCCAGGTCACCCATTAGCTGACACAAGTCATCATAGTTCTACAGACGCATAGCTAGCTTTATGTCCCCTAAGAACCTCCCATCTAATGTACTGAAAAAAAAATAAAAAAATAAAAAAATAAAAAAAAAATTTACTTCTTAGTGATGAAGAAACAATGTTTTAGTATTTTAAAATACTAATATCAAGAGTCTCCTGGGTACATCAGTGATTTTATTTTTGTTTTCAAAAAACACCCTGTGTAACCAGATATGACTAACATATGACAAACATTTGTATATCTATAGAGAAGGAAGATACTATAGAATTTCCTTCGAAAAGTTCAATATGGCTTTGTAAGAGGAGAAATTAACAAAATAGTATTGAAAAATGCCTGCTGTATAGATATACCAACTGCGGCAAACGATGGAAAAGTAAAACGCCCAGTGATGGTGTCAGGTGGGATGTCCTCCCATACTCCTTCAGAAATCTCTAGGAAAACACTTTTTTCTGGCACTGCTATTTATCCACTCAGAACTGGTGAGGCAACATCCTCTCTCTTGATTCAGTAGAGGATTTGAACAGAGGCATCCAGATTCATCTCACTTGGTCTGAAGTGCTGACACTAGGAACGGTGTTGCTCTTAATGCAGTGAAGAGTAAAGACAGACCTCTCCAGGCTCAGGTAAGATCATAGGTGCGCTAAAAATCCCTCTGAAGACATCTGTCTCCTTTCTCTCTTTCTTTCACTTGCAGAGAATGAGCTCTTTTCCCATCCAGGTGCCTAAAGGTTGGTGAGATGGATCAACACCATTGTATTTCAAAGAAAAACAAGAATCACAAACTCTTCCTCTATTTTTCAAAACTTTCTTTTAGTTTTTTTACTCCTCTTTCATCTTGTTCCTTGTTGGAAAACTGCATATGGACATCACCATATACTCTAGCCTTTTACCCACAGAGATGCTGTACAAATTTATATCTATCTTTCATTTTATTGGATTGCCCAACCCAAGCTTGATGACAGTCTGCTAACATTGCACCCATGTCCATGCCTATCTTCCAGTAGGACCATCTTCTTTCTTGGGTTCTCCTTCTGTCCAATTGCCCTGCCAGAGCCTTCGCAACCCCTAGTAGTTTCACAGTGATCTATCCCTTGTTAAGTTGGATCTTTAATGAATGCAATATGAGTTTGTGCATGTCTCTATCCCAATAAAACACTGAAACAGTTGTTTTCATACTACAGTTCCATCAATGTCAACTTGAATCTGACACCCTTTAGCATTAGATCACAGGTATGAGCTAAGGCAATGCCCTGGAAACCGTAACAGTAAACTCCTAATGCATCCCACGGTGTGGAAGAATATGGTCTGACCAGCCAGAGACAACGTGCAGTCTGGTGCTTTGCGCTGTGGTATTTATCACGGGGTTAGGTTATCCATAAGGTTTAACATCTGTATGTGACAGCAGCTGAGCTGCTGATTGTAGGTGTTGAGAATACATGTCAATGAAAGCAAAAATTCAATAGAATGAAAAAAAAAAAAATTACATCAGATATAATTTTCAATGGAATAATTGTCTATTTTATTTTTATTTGATTTGATTTATGAAGCATTACATTTCCTTTCTTACTCTGTAGCACTTTACTTGAGATTGAGTCCCACAATCTAGTCTACTGTAAGCTCCTTAGAGAACAGAAAATTACGTTATCGGTGCTTAATTTTCGTGCACAGCTTGCCACAGTGACTAGCTCTCCTTCGAAGAGAAGCTGAGTTATTTGTTACTGCAAAGCATGCTGCTGATAATAAGATTAGAGGTGATGCATGCTCATATTTCCACCATTACCAATAAAGCCCAGCTCCCATGTGTTTAACTGTTCAAATCTTCACAGTGATCTGCTTTATAAAATGCCAGGCACCCAGAAGTTTCCACAGAAGTCAGCGGAAACAGTACTCAGCAGTTCTGAAAACAGGTTTTGAAACCAGAATAATCATATAATCTAACATTTTTCATCCTGTTGGCTCCATGAAACATATTTAGATGCCTACATTAGTTTTTAGAGAACTTCTTGTAGACAGTTGTATTTTAAGAGAAATTAACATTGTCTCTGGTTTTCAGTTTTGGCACAATTAAATACTGCTATGATATTTGAGGGACATTTTAAATATTTTGCATATATTTATTGGGGGAGGCATTAGATTAATTAGCTTCTGCATCATTTGAGTTGTTTCACATAATCAAACCAGTATAATTTTACCTCCATTTTTGAGTTTTTATCTTGTTAGTTAAATACAGTGGTCAAAAACTCTTTGTCAGAGGTTAAATACTGTTTTTGTAAGATGTTAGGAGTTTTGGAAATGTTTGTTTTAAAGAAAAGAACACATAACATAGCACATTGAGTGACAAACTTTTTATTCAGTCTAAGAAATTTACAGTAGACCCATCACCTTAGTTAACACTCAATGAGAACTGAATGATATTTTATTTTATTTTATTTTATTTTATTTTATTTTATTTTATTTTATTTTATTTTATTTATCTGCTCATACACCATTGCATCATAGCTATTGTTAAGTCACTGAAACACTCTGGGGGAACATCAAATGCCTGTCAGCGAATTCTGCGGGAAGGAGATTAGCCAAATTTCTGTCAAGAATGGCTTGGGATGAGCTGATCTAGGGAGGGGGAACAGGGTAGATATGGGAAGAAATAGTGACTTGAAGTCCACTCCTTCTATCAATATATTTTAAAAAAGGGAAGCAGAATTACTTATGAATACCAGGCTAACATATTCAGTTTCTTAGGTATATCCCTCTATATATCATAGAATCATAGAATGGTTCAGGTTGGAAGGGACCTTAAAGATCACCTAGTTCCACCCCCCTGCCCTGGGCAGGGACACCTCCCACCAGACCAGGTTGCTCCAAGCCCCGTCCAACCTGGCCTTGAACCCCTCCAGGGATGGGGCAGCCACAGCTTCTCTGGGCAACCTGTTCCAGTGTCTCACCACCCTCACAGTCAAGAATTTCTTCTTAATATCCAACCTAAATCTACCCTCTTCCAATTTGAAGTCATTAGCCCTTGTCCTATCACTACATACCCTTGTAAAAAGTCCCTCTCCAGCTTTCTTGTAGGCCCCCTTCAGATACTGGGAGACTCTGAAGAGGCTCTTTGCTCCTCTGCAGTGAAGGGAAAAGGCAGATGGTTTCAGAGAGAAATTTAGATTAATGTTTTAATCGCCAGCTGGTAAGAACTGGCCCTTGCAGTTGGAGCTCGTATAGGACCACACAAATGACTGCAAAAGTGCCGACAGAACATATTAATCGATATTCCCACCTTCTCTCAGTCCATTTCACTATCGCACTGTCAATATCTAGCTTTGCCTTTTGTTTCTGGCACAGATGATATTGACAGCCTCAATTCATATTCTTCTGCCTCTGGTACCTCTGATGAACAAGCACCGAATAAAATTCTGCTGTTGCTTTGCAAGAGGGATTTGACTATGGTGAATGTGCCAGATGCAGATCAGCCACCAAGACCTGAATGTCTCAAGCAAACACGCTCTTTGGAAAATATCTTCTTAACTCCATTCAGTTTGGCAGACACACATGTAAACAGAAAACTAGGGGAGTTATTTGAAAGGGCCTCTGTCCGTGTCCCAGAGTATAACTCAGCTGCAGATAAAGAGAAAAACTACCAGTTTTCAAAAATGCTTAAATTCTGAAGTGTCCAGTGTTTTCAAGGATATTTTAATACCTTTTTAGATGCCTGAGGTTTCCAAAAGGTCCATTCCAGCTAAGGATTTATCAAAGTATCTTGACAAGAATTATTACCATCAGATCTCCCATAAAACAGAGATGTATCTGTTTTCTTTCCAGGGAGGTGATGGTGTTGCCCCCTCTGCCCTTCAGGTTTCTCAACCAGGACACAAGAACTGTAGGTTCAACCAGTCACAGCCTCCAGGCATTTAAAAACTATTTGCAGGCGAATTCATGAATCACCAAACCAGAGATTTGGCTTAGAGCAGGAAAGCTTCCACTCCTTCCTGCTGAACTCCTGCTCCTGAGCAGAAGGGAATGGAGAATTCAAGTGGCCAGAAAAATAGAGGGAGAGGGACCCATCAGCTGAATAGTTATAGTCTTTTGAGATCAGGGAGTTTTGAGAGTATGCCTAGGACTATTTGAATTTTTCTGTTAAATTCAAATGATCTGGGGTGCAAGGAGGATAAGTACTGACTAAGACCCATCATATATTGAGCCTGAAGAATTTTCTCTAATTTACGAGTTAAAGTAGAATCCACACCACAGATAAAGAACTGAGTTTTTGTGAGATTATCTGACTCAGATAGGTCTTTTGTGGATATACCTGGTGAAATGCAGTAGAGGTGTGGTGTCAGCATCTAAGGGAGGCAAAGAAAAACACTTAAACTTGTGTCTGGTTCAAGAACTAAACCAAATTTTGGAAATCTCTATGGGGCTGTGGAGGTTCTTAGGGGCGGTGGAGATTTATAGGGGTAGATGCAACAGAGTAAGACGTATGCAAGGATACCACCACACTTAATTTATGGATCATGCTTGCAAATCTAAATCAAGATCTAAATCCAATCACTGCAGTGGCAGCTTGCTCGGTACCTGACTAGAAACTTCTAGTTGTGATTCAGTCTTCCCATCAGGACGCCATATTTTATATACTGTTCACAGCAACCATAGCCTCCTTCGGTATGGGTTTGGGGTTTTTTAAATTATTATTATTTTTTAAATAGCAATGAAAAATAATCTTCTCTGGTCTGGCCCTAGATTTAATTAATGCTGACATCCCCCACCTCTGAATATCCATTCCTCTAAAATTGTCCCAGCCCTATTGAAGCTCCAGCTCTCTGCGCAGCTATTCTTGCCCTTGGGAACATTAGAAAATCTCTCCGTAATTGGTCATATGCTGTCTTTTAAAGGTCATACCCATGATTCTTCTTATTCACTTGAGAGCAATTCTTTCAAAGGGCAGGCCTGGGTGCAGATTTATAATCGTGTTCCTATATTATGGTTGGATGGAAAGCAAGAAAAAATGTAAACAATCCTATAGGGAAGTCAGCTGTCATAAGATTTCCAATCCATAAGGCTCAACTGGGTTCCAGCAAGTTTTTCAGAAAAGGATTCAAACCATTTTCTCCATGCTGTGAAACTTTGGCCATTTATGCCTAGGCACATGAATTTACTTTTATAAAAGTGATATTACATCCCAGAACTGACTTCTTATCTGTCAATCAAGCAGTTCTTTTAATAATATTTGAAAATACTAAAGGACATTTATTTATCCTTTGAAAGAAGTAATTTAGGTCTCAGCAGGTAATTTAAATATGTCACTAGTTTAACTAAGCAAGGATTAGCAAATTAAAATGTAATTAGGTTTTTTTTGCATAATTTGTCAAAATTATATGCTTTGTGTGAGTGACAGGTAGGTGGTAAAGATTTTAATAAAAAGTGTATTCCAAAAGTTTCCCTGACTTTGTAGGGACTTCAGTGGAAAAGTAACTATTTATTGCATTATTTTAATTTAGTGAATAGGTGTCTATCATAAGCTCCTGTTTAATGTCGAGAAATTAGACAATAGTTTATAGTATTTCTCCGAACTGGAAGATATTTTATTTTTATTTTTCATAAACTCCAGGAGCACTTCAGGATCCTATTCAGAAAAGCTCAGAGTCTCATCAGGCTAGACAGTTTGTCAGACAAACAATAAAAGAAATTCAATTACCATTTTACTAGTGGAAAACCATAGCCCAGAGGGATTATGCGACTTGTTCAAAGTCATGTAACAAAACCCAGGAGATGGAACTGGATTTTCTGGGTCTCAGAGCAGCTCCTTCACTGCAATCAGTGCCTTCAAACCCACCTTAGACTGCCTTTCTCCCAGTCACTGCAACACATTCAGGTTCATGTTGCATCCAAAATTATGCAAAGAGGTGATTTAGGCTATGTAACCTGAACAAGTGTGTGCAGTATTAAAAAGGTATACATCTATCATTTTGTATATTAATCCCATGAAATATCAAAATAATGGAGCATCAGAGAAATGTTTCGGTAAAGCTCATGTGAATTGTCTATATTTCGTTTCCCTTCATAGAAACTCCTTCATCTCATAGATGTGTGTTTTCGATTTAATGTGCTGACACGGGATATTGCAAAAAGGTGTAACTGTGAGACAGCCAAAAGGAGAAGGTTCCTCAATCCTGTTAGTCACACAGCCGTAGAGGATTTCCTACATTGTATAACAACATAATGCAGGGTACTTCCACAGAGGCCTCTTGAATTTGACTAATGAACTGCCACTCACACAAACTTGCAGTATCTACTCACTAGTCATCTGAGCCACCAGAAAATGAAGGTATACTTGGAATCAGGGTACTTAAAGCATCACAAGTTGAATGCATTGCAAAGTGGTCCCAGGAGGCCCCCTTGACATAGAATCATAGAGTCATTTAGGTTGGAAAAGATCCTTGGGATCATCAAGTCCAACCATCAAACCCACTCTACAAAGTTCTCCCCTACACCATATCCCCCAACACCACATCTAAACGACTCTCAAACACATTCAGGGGTGGTGACTCCACCACCTCCCTGGGCAGCCTATGCCAGTGTCTGACCACTCTTTCTGGGAAGAATTTTCTCCTAATGTCCAGCCTAAACCTCCCCTGCTGCAGCTTGAAGCCATTCCCTCTTGTTCTAGCGCTAATTACCTGTGAGAAGAGACCAACACCAACCTCTCTACAATGTCCTTTCAAGTAGTTGTAGAGAGTGATGAGGTCTCCCCTCAGCCTCCTCTTCCTCAAGCTAAACAGTCCCAGCTCCTTCAATCGCTCCTCATCAGATTTATTCTCCAGGCCCTTCACCAGCTTCGTTGCCCTCCTCTGCACTCGCTCCAGCACCTCGAGATCTCTCTCGTATTGAGGTGCCCAGAACTGGACACAATACTCAAGGTGTGGCCTCACCAGTGCTGAGTACAGGGGGACAATCACCTCCCTCCTTCTGCTGGTCACACTATTTCTAATACAAGCCAGGATGCCATTGGCTTTCTTGGCCACCTGGGCACACTGCTGGCTCATGTTCAGCCACTTGTCAATTAGAACCCCCAGGTCCTTTTCTGCCAGGCAGCTCTCCAGCCACACTTCCCCCCTGTAGCGACGCATGGGGTTGTTGTGGCCCAAGTGCAGGACGTGGCACTTGACCTTGTCTTTAGTGCACTCTAAAATGTTTATTGTTAACAGTAGCATTAACTACTCAGGGACTTAATGTTGGCCTGGCATCATTTTAAGAGCATGGTGAGGAATCCCTGTTGCTTTTGCAGTCACGAAGCTGGACAGAATACATGGAACGTCAGCTTGGGCTCATGGCCAGATCCAAAATGTATCCAGGGTCAATTGAGCACCCACTGATTTTAGTGGATTTAGGCTGCGTCCTCTGATGAAAAAGACAAGGGAATAATCTACAGAAATAATTCTGAACATTACAGATTTCAGCATGGGGAGAAGTACAGGGATGATGTTGATGGCTCATTTTCTTGCTTTGCTGCCATCATTTCTCTGCTAGGAAGGGATGCTGCATTAGTTCAACTCAACTTCTACAAATAACACAGCTGATAAAAAACTGGCAAAAAAATTTCAATGGCTTTCACTGGCCAGCAACCACAAGGGACATCCTGAGACCTGGCCATCTACGTAGGTGTGCGAGTAGGAGAACATGAGCCACGGTTACTGTATGTTCACACTGTTGTCCAGCCATCAGCTGTAGGCAGGCAGGTATTCCTACCTGTTTTATATTGGTAAAAGTAAAACAATGGTCTTTTTTTTTTTTTTAAAGACATTATATTATTTTATTACATGAGCCAGATTTGCTAATCCAGGAAGCCACCTTTGACTTTAAATGTCAGTGTAGAGTAAATAGTTTAGACTCATACATAGGCTTTGGCTGATGAAAGTATGAGGAGGTTCCAAGAAGCGTTTGCAATGTGGATGTAGGGTATCATGAAAATGCTTTGTATATGGCTAGAAGTAAGGTTCAGATTTACACAGACTAGAAGCATGAGACGTATCTCCTAAAATACCTATTCACTTGCTAAGGATTCCACTGAGGCTTGAAGGATGACAGAGTGCCATTATAAATAAGCTGTTGTCTGCCCAGCTTTGGATGACAAATTCAGATACTACAGTGCTTTGCCTTTTGTAATACATCATTTTCTTAAAGTATGCAGCAGTTTAGGCAAAACTCCGCTCAGGTACTAAAAATTCACAGAAGGACAATTAGCAGAAGTAGAACAATTGTATCTGACAGTTCTATAATAATACAAAACCTGTTGAGTTGCCCGAAATAATGGTGGCAAGTAAACCAGAGCCATAGTCTATGTTTGGTCTTTTGTCTATAATTTAAAGGATAACTTAAATCTCCTGCTGCGTGATAGCACAATTCATTATATTTTACCACAGGTGCCTATTTTTAGTCCTAGAAAGGAATAAGGAAGTTGTGACTGGAGAAGGGAAAAAAAGTCTTTTAAAAAGAGCACCAGAGACAGTGGTGCTGTGAAATGTGCAAGACTTGTGCAAGAAATGGTGGTGCGGCCACTTTCCAGCAGATCACCAGTTCTCAGTTAGGTTATGTACCTCTGCATCTGGCAGTTGATCCTTAGTGCAGCTTCGGTGTTCATATACCGGCAGCTACATTGCTAGTTGCAACAATTAAATGACTTAAAAATAATAAATTAAACTACATAAATAAAATTTTTAAAAAAAACATACCCCTTTTCTCCACTAATTCTCCAAGGAGCTTTATCAGTTGTCCTCAGAATAACCACCTACACAAGATGCAGGGGCTGCCAGAACTGCTTCAGTGTCTTCTAAAATATTTTCCACTCTGGAATAAAATACACATGCAATCCTCTCTTTTCCTCTCCTTTATGCGCCCTAACCTTGCATACAAGAGACCAAGATGCCGTATGCCGTTGCTGCACTCCAAGAACACACTTGGTAGGAAAGGAACAGGTACAGACCCTGAGCTGGTGGCTCAGGGCTGTCTTTAGTGGTGGGCAAACGCATATCCCTGCAACCCAGAGGGACGCAGCTCAGTTCAAGACTTATGCTTTTAGCATTTCCCTCTGGCTAACACCAGGCAGCTACAGACCAAGTACTTTGACTTCAAGCGTCGGGTTAGTTCATGTCCTGCATTGAGTCTTATTTTGAAATACCCACTTCTCGTGTGCCACAGCAGAAATTAGCATTTGCACAAGGATCACAAGGGGTCACGGTACTTAGAATTACACAAGTCCTTTACTGCACCTACAAACCTATTAAAGAACTTTGAATTTGAGTGAATGATCATTCAGCGGTTCCTGTCCTCCCAAAAAGGATACAAATAATTCTCCATACCCTGTCCTTTTATACACCATCTCCATGTCCACAAACACTTACTTAAAGTCCTCTTTTTCGTTGACACAGTAAGATTTTGGTGTTTCTACATTTGTTGTTTGAGAAGTTTAAAGCATAGAAAAACAGGGAAGCAGAAACAAAGTTGGGAAGGGAAGGGAAGGGAAGGGAAGGGAAGGGAAGGGAAGGGAAGGGAAGGGAAGGGAAGGGAAGGGAAGGGAAGGGAAGGGAAGGGAAGGGAAGGGAAGGGAAGGGAAGGGAAGGGAAGGGAAGGGAAGGGAAGGGAAGGGAAGGGACTGGAAAATGTTTTAAATTCATATATCAGAAGATATGTTTGAAACTGGTAGAGGGCAGCCAATCCATGGGCGCTGTAGTATCAGTTTATAAATATATAGGAAGGACAGAGTATTTGATATACTTTGAGGAATGCACACATTTAAAAAACAAAAACAAAACTCAAACTTCACAGTCAAATCAGATATATAACTTGACTGATTGAGAATTAGTACAGTCACATTTTGGGACTGAAATCCCCAAAATATATAAGAATAGTTCATTACCAGGATGAAAAAAGTTTTGGTAAAACAGTAATAAACTAAGAAATATTAGAGTTGTGAGGACAGGAAACACAATAAAAATGGAAGACTTCAATTATCCTTAGTAACTTTGTAAATGTCACATCACAGTGTGATGGTGAAACTTCACCTTTGGTATTGCAAGTACCTTCCTCGTGGATCAAGTAGTTAAGGACAGCAAAAGGAAGAAGCTGCTCTTGACTTCATCCAGGAGAGAAAAAAAAGGGCTGATTCAAAATTTTATTATTAATTAAAATCTCTACTACAGTGCATGTAAGATGTTTAGAGTTAACAATGCTCATAAGTGAATAAAGAACCAAAGTCTACTACAGCTCTTAATTACAAAAAGGGTAACTAGTGCATAGGCTTGTTAGAAAGGAACTAAGAGCTAAAAGGCTTAAATGTTTGCGGGTGGTGCAGAAATAAAGGACATCACTTTAGGCACTCTAATCAAGCATATGTCAGTCAGGAAAAAAAAAAAAAAAGGCAGTAAGACAGGACAGGAGGACAAATGAAGCTATTAAAAGTATAAAAGTAAAACATTCCTTAGGAAAGCTATACTCATGTTCAACCAAGAAAACCAGAAAAAGACACAAATATAAGTGTGAAAAACATGCGAGGCACGCCAAACCAACTCTGAAAAAGAACTTGCTAAAGCACAAAATCTGATGTGGCTTGGTTGTTTGCGTTTTTTTTCTTTTCAAACACACCCAAAGCAGAAAGTTTTCCTGCTTAGCCGGTAGATCCAGTATGCATTTAAGACATCAAACAAGCCCGGATTGGTTGAAAGTATAATATTGACCGAAGCTAGTGAATAACTATAAAATATGATCAATACTGTCTAACAGGAAACAGAATATGCCAAAGGCAGGCACATGTCACAATCCACTTGCAGGTCTCTGAAAGTACGAAGAGACAAGTTGCTAAAAAAGGGTCAGTTGCTACCGTTTGTCTCCTTGGATGGCCAAAGGCTATTCTTAAATCTCCCATTAATGATTCCTATAGAAACTAAGCTTCTGTAGGACAGGAAGAAATTTATCTTCTAAATTAATGTAAATAGGTGAAAATATAGAAAACAAAGTTTAGGAATAGATTATCAGTTTTGAGAATGTAGGGAAGATTACCACTAAAGTCCCACAGGGACTAGAGACTGCTAGAATGTTAGAAACTTGTGCTAGTAATTTATACTGGTTGACATCTTCATAAATTACCTAGGAAACGAGGTAATAATGAGGTAATAAAGCTTGCTGATCAAATTAAGCTATTTAGAGCAATAAAACTGAAAAACTCCTTGAGAAGAACTGCAGCAAAATCTCATGATACTGAGTACGCCATTCATCTGACCAAATCGGTGCATCTGCAGTGCACGGAGGGCTTTGCTCCGTTTTTACAATCAGTGGAATAAAAAAGGTACTTACAGTGACTTATCTCACTGTAATGCAAGGGGGCATAAATCATCCCTTAAAATGCCAGTTTATCTCCATTGATTATAAAGGGAGCCAAAGGTAAAGAACTCAGATGTCACCAGATTAATCTCACCTTGAAAGACTTGAACATGAAATGTCAGATTAAATCTGATATAAATATTTACAAAAAGGGGTATGGGATAAACAATCCTAACTTTGCATACAAAACATAGAGTACCAACTAACTATTGCCACTCAGGAAAGACATCTTAAAATTCTAGTCCATAATTCCATGAAATACCATTTTGGCACTCAAGAGCAGTCAAAACCAAATAAGACATCAATAATTGGAAAGGATAGAGAACACAGCAGAAACCATCATGCCACTCTGTAACCTCAGCAACTTGATTCTTGTAATTTTTTGTGGTCTTTTCTTTCCAGGAAGTGTAGATTAGAAATAGAAAATACTCAGAGAAGGTGACAGAGATGATCAAAGCTACAGAATGAGACCAGGAGTCTCTGGTCTGAAAAAGAGAGGGTGGAGGGAACTGTAATAGTAGCATATGAAATAAAGAGTAGCATAAAAAAGTGAAAAAGCAGTCACTATTCACTGTGGGTTTTTTTTACTACGTGCTCAGGTACACTAAGTTAAATTACTAGAAAGAAAAGTGTAGCAGAAACAAAGGGAACAACTTTTCCACAAAGCTGGAGTTAAGGTGGAGAGTCCGTCACTGCAGAAGACTGTGGACTTTGAACATTTCTATCGATTCATAGATTAATTTGAAAAATTAATGGGAAAAAAATGACACAAGTGCCCCTAAAAACAAAAATTCCCTTCTTACTCTTGCCTCAGAGGTCTGTAAGATGAAGAAATCGGGTTGCTGGGAGGATATAGTGGAGGAATTGTACCTGTTTTTTTTGCCCTGTAAGTATATTTAGTCATTTTTTTCTAGGCCACGGACACAGACAGTACACTAGAACTAAATGAACTATAGTCTGATCTACTAAACCTGTTCTCACTGCTTGATCTGTTATTTCCTATTACATTTTCCAAGGGAGGTATAGGTCCCTTAAATCTATTAACAGCGACTTGCTTTTTATAGTTATTTTGCCATAAACTGAGCTGCAATAGGGCAATGATTTGGTATTAAAATATAAGGATTAAAATATAAGGATTGATTCTGTCAGTAGTGTGGATGGTGGATATAACCAAAGGTGAAAAATGAGATGGTTGTGAAAGTGTTGTCTTTATAAGACATGAGATGAGAAAGAAGCTGTGTCCACTATGTATTCTAAGATTCAAACATTTCGTCAAAGCTGCTCTAGAAATATTTTGACCTGCCAACAGTACTGATATAATATATTAAATAACAAGCCTCATATCGTAATGAGCTAAGCTTCATCTATTCCTACTGAAATCCGAGAGTTCGGAAAGAACACAGCACCTGACAATATCAGGCTAAATGATAAGTTACCACAGGCATAGATTCACTTTTGCTTTGGTTGAGAGTGGCTTGAAGAGGAATTCTGCTCTAACGTGAGCACTTAATGAATTCTGTAGATCCCATAAGGTTTGCTAGAGCTGTAAAAGTTAATATCTGTTGCTTACTAGAAGTGTTTTTGTGTACAGATTGCACTTCACATCACTGACTAGATCCACGATCAGACATTTCCAGTTCCTGGAAGATTTCTTTACCGGCCAGACAAGAGATCACATAAGAAGGTGTCTTCTCTTGTTGCTCTGCTCCTGGCAGGGGCGATTGGATGGAGATAAATCCCTGTCTCTCCTGCTGCCGGAGACTGTATTACCCACAGGTTGACAGAAATCTGTGCAGAGCCCCCTCACAACTGACCCTCGCCACATGTGGGGCAGCAGTCAGGCATCCTGGCGTTCTTGCCATGGAGGGAGCAATACTAATGGGTTGAGTTATCAACTCAGTAGGCAAAGAGCATTCAACAGATGAACAGGAGCAGAAGGGAGCAGATAAAGGAAAGGAATCTTTACTCTGTTTATTGAATATTGTGCTTTCTCCAGAGTAAAAGCAACATCTTTTCATTTTAATTTTTTTCCATTTGAGTTTGATCACAACCCGTGCAGAAGTTGTTTCATGCTTCAGGTGTTTAAACTGACTAATTTTAAGGGTGTCCATGGGACATGCATCTTTTAGCACTCTGAGCAGCTTTTCACACTTCTGCTCTCTCTAGGCTTTGGGAAATATTGCTTTACACTTGAAGACACTTTTGTTAAGTGGCCTGGAAGCAGGAATTCTGTCCTCTCATTTTAAGAAATTTAGATTTAAGTTGAAAATAAGGAAGCCTTGAGAAAGTCAATTTTTCCCATTTTAGAAACCTATCAAATATTTCCTGTCTGGTTAGTTAACACGAACAACATGGACAACTCACAATTGAACTGTATATGTTAAAAGCCCTTTCAGCAAACTCCATTTATGGAAGCAATTACCTTAGTGAAAGACAGGGAAAAAAAGCATTATCAGGGCAATCAGAAGGAACTAAGACTCCTATGCTGAAACAAAACAGAGTTGTACTGAATTTTCTGAGCATATGGAAGAATCCAAATAAATTTCAGTGGTGGTCTTAATTAAAAATAATATATACCACAGTAGTAATAATTATACATATAAAAAAGTAGTCCAGAGGAAATCTCAAGTGAGGAAAGATAATCAATTTGGGGTCAGAAAATGACTGATACGTGGCTGGAGACTGAACTCATGGTGACTGTGAAGTTGAGAGTCGATTTGAAAGGTGCTGGTACTTGAGTTTGCTGGGCATATTGTTTGTATACGAATCCAACCTATCAGAGGAATAAAGCATCAACAACTTAAAAGTCAACAGCTGCTGGTGGGAAAGAAGATCTAATTTCTCTTTTCAGTCTTAAATTTCTGTGTGCTTCTGCTTGGGAAATTCACTTACACCAAACCTTCAAAACAGGCAAGCACTTGTGCTTTGGGTTGCAGCTTAGGACATGTGGAGCCTGATTTTCAGGCTTGTGGACTCTGATGTTGTCATTAATTTCATGTCCCGTGGAGCCCATGACCTGTATTATTGATTCAGCTCTCAGTATTCCCCCAACTATTTACACCTCCTGAAGGATTGCTTAAGAGTCCATTGATTCCCAGCTAAATTATCTGTAACTGCTTGGCATCATAGGGCTAGATAATCTGCAGGACAACCAATCCAGTCCTTTGTACTGAGTAGGAACGAATATATAAAAAAACCTCTTGACAGTTATATGTCATACCTATTCTTAAAAATCTCTAATAAAGAAAGTTCCTCAGTGTTGTCATACTGGTTATCCATTAGTTCAATACATTCCTTTATCATTAAATTTCCTGTAAAAAACCAATCGCTTTTTTTTCCTCTTTTTCTCCTTTGGAACATGGAGAACAATTAATTTCTCTCTTCAACAGAAAAAAAAAAAAAAATGTTTAATAGTGGACTTAAATTATTCTCACTTTTCTTTACTTTTCAGGAAAAAAAGAAACACAATTCACTTCAGTGGTTCCCTTTAGGTCGTGTTTTCTGATCTGCCGATCATTGGTGGTTTCCTCTGCCTTCTCTATTACTTGTTTACATCTGTGTTAAGGTATGTTTCCCAACATTTGACACAGTGTTCAAGTGACAAATGAAGCAGAAAAATTACTTTAGACCTCTCCGACATTCCTATAATTTTATTCTTAAATATAGTTCAGCTTACTTGCAAAGATATCCCATTAAATAAAATCAGAATAATTACCTTTGATCTCCTGACATTCCTGTTAATATATTTGTACCTACAATTCACCTTTTTTTACAATGGTATCAGATTAAATTTATTTATAACAATATTTTAGTTTGGATGAGGAATTCTGAAGTGGATTTCCAGACATTTCTGTTTATCATGCTTTTTTTTATCACCAGAGAGTCATCTCAGAGTAGACACACTGAATTCTTTTAGGAGGAAACTCACTTGGAAGCTGTGCCCAGGACCACGTGAGCACATGTGCTTCACCTGCTAACTGGCTTTAAGATCACAGGAAGGACCAGTTTAGCCATAATTTGAATTTACCACATCCTGGAAACACTTTTTGTGTTGATTTCATGTTTTCAACATTTTTTCTCTATAAAAAAAATCTTTTATTCTGGGCTGCACTACTTGCTAATGTAAATGTAACTATTTTGGACTTTCACTTGTTTCAGGCTTATACACATATTTGTATCTCCAACCTGAAATAATCCTACATCAAAGCTCTTCTGGGGATCCAAGTTGAGAATCTTCCATATACATGCTGCTGTTGTACTGGAGCGATTTTTTATCAGTCAGGTACCATTAGGCTATTGCAACAATAATCTGATTTTACAATACAATATAAGCTGGAGGAAAAGAAACATTAAGTACTATTTGTCAAGAAGAGTGATCTTTATTAGATCTGACCTTTCTCTAAGCCAACAAAACAAAAAGGTAAGTGTCATTTTTATACTTGCAAAGATTAGTTTTGCTTACAGTAAGCAAAAGATGAGTCTCTCAGGGGGCTTGAAATTCTCATTGGAAATAACTGGATCTCATTACCAAGCATGCACTATGAAGCTCTTATGATTTGCCCCAATCAACTATTAAAAACCTTTTCCTACACAGAGCACTACCTTTCCAACCTCTGCTGCTACACAGTATAGTACTAGTGAATTGACCTTTTATGAAGACTTAAAGCACCATGTAATTAACATTTTCTATGTATGGAGTGAAGACTTAATGAAACTGTGAGGTTAAATGTCAATATGGCCTTTGTAAACATTTTTTATGTTACAGTTCTTGGCTTTCAGATGTTAATGATACACTTTCTGTAACCATTTTTTTTTTTTTTTTTTTTTTTAAAAAGTGTAAATTTGTATTGCAGTGCACAACATGGTCCAATTTCACTCTTTGAGCAACTCCAGTCAACAAAGAATAGCTCTGAAATGCAAAGCAATAGGCCGTGTTGGAGATTATTTTATGATCCTGATCCAAAATGCATCGAACTGGATGGAAATGTATTGTATTCGAGGTTGCATGGTTTCCACATCTCTCATTCTGGACAGTTTCACTTCAACATCCAGGGCAGCTCTGTGTAAAACCTCTAGATGGTCATCAAAATCTTTCTGCAAGAGCAGTAGTTGATTTGCACACCTCTGAACCGAAGTGATTACCCCAGAGACAGGCATGGGTAGATTTCATCGGTGGTTGAAACACCTTATTAAAGGGATGAGTAAGTATTGTTTTCCTTGTATGTTAGTGATGATACTTGAAATTCAGAAAAGAGAATCTTCCATTTTTCACTTCAGGTTTTTGCATTCACAGTTCAAGAGCTTTCACTGACTGTGGTATTTTTAGGTAAAAGTTGGTCTTCTCATATATTTACATGAGCACACGGAATTCAACTAAGAACAAGTTGCAGTACGTCAGACACTGTAAGAGTTGCTGAATGCATTTCTTGATTGAATTAGACCCATAAATATTAGCTCCTAAATTGCAGCTACTATTGTGTCTTACTGTCATACCAAATTAATAAACTCCTAGCACCCTGATTGTAATCTACCTAAGTTGACATGCACTGTGTTTAATAGATAATTCATTCTAATTAAGACAATTAAGAAAGATCATGTTTCTAGGGCAATTTCACATGTATTTTTTTAAATGCCATTGACTAATACATTTAAAGAAATTCTGAAATCCATACATAACTGGATGAGCTCTGGAATTTATGAAAGCCACACTCCTATCTTATCAGCTGGTTCACCTCATACATTTTATGATATATATACCAGCGATTTTCATTCGCATCTCACTGAAAAAAAAAAAAAAAACCCTCATGTTGCAGAGCTTGTCAGACCAGAGCCAAAACCAGTTTTTCATATGCATCAGGACATCATTTGAAAGAGTATATATCGCTCAGGAGCAGTAAGTTGTTGTAAGGAACTATTTAAAGCCAGGTAGGAGGCAACAGGCTATAGGCCAGAAAGTGAAGGCTAGGCAATAATCTGCTGAGTAGTCTTAACTCTAGAGAATAAAGTGACCTCCTGGGAAAATAACTAACTAACTAAATAAATAGATAAATAAAAAGAAAAAAAAAAAAAAGAAAAAAGCAAAAAAACCCCATATTTCTTAAACAGCTAGAAAGGAAATATTAAATTGCATGGAAATTGTGCTTCAAATGTTGGCTAGCCCATGGTGCCACAACATATGAAAAGGCCAATTGCTTCAAAATCTATCCTTTCAGGTTTTCAGGGAAAATGTCTTTTATTATAACCAGCAGTGGAGAAGTGCTGTTTCAATACCAGTAGTCACACACCTGTCTCCAACACACGATTCGGGTCCCAGCAGACAATTACGAAGTATTAGGAATGTTATAAACTATAACTAACACTTCGCTTACAGGCTCCTGGAAGCTGCACCAAATTATTCCTGAGTTAGAAGGCTTCGGACATCCAGCACTGTGTGTGAGGCAGAACACAACTGCATCACTTAAGAGAGATCCTAGGGAAAAAAATCCAACCTATGCCCTTATTTCGCTGTCTTTCGGAAACAAGTACCTCCAATTTGCAGCTTAGCACTTTCTTCAGACATTGAACATTAAACTATGTTTAATGGTTTGGCTAGTAATCTCTATATCACTTGCACATTTCTCTCTCTTCTATACCAATAATCATGGCAATGGGGAGAGTTAGAGAACATTAAGGACACAGGTTTCCCGTAATATGATATTTTTAGGCCAAAATCTAGGAAGAGAAATCTTCCAGTGCTACTTGAAGGAAATGATGGAGACTTCAACTGCATTAGGACAAAAAAACTGAGTCTACTTAATAATTGGAGAATTCCTTTCTACTCCATTCCCCAAGGCTGAGGTGTGGTCAAATTTCATTCAGTCGGAAGTTAAATACCAGACCCTTCTAAGTCAGGTGACAATGGTGAACTTCGAATTTCTGAGTTAGGGACCATCTGCTAACTTTCACAACAAAACAACAGAAGGGGCAGTTGCACAAAAATGTGCTCTTGAGGCAAAGATGAATGCTGAATCTTTAGATGCAATGTAAAGGAAGTCTCTCAATGGCAGCAGAAAGAAGATTCTGAATTTCTGGAAGTTTTGGGGTTTGTTTTGTTTTGATTTGTTTTGTTTTAAGCAAGAAAAAAGTGCTTTTCGTAGAGACAAAATTTAAAGAATTGTTTTAAAGTCCAAGTGAAACAAAAATCTTATTCAAACACTTCTAGCTCATGCACTCTCTCAGAAGAGAAATGGGAATATTATTTAACTTTCTAGCAGTTAAGAAAAGTGTATGGACAGAAAGTTCCTATAAGCACATGATTTGTATACATAGGCAAAGTGCTTATAGACCTCCTAAGCTTAGACAGCAGAGCAGACTCAGAGCCAAGATATACCATAGGTGCAGTCAAGGAAGCTCCCAACAGACACTATAGTCTGGCCCTTTTGTAGTCCCATCTACCTGCAGAAGATTTGAACTTTTGCACAAGTTCTCCCATAAACTCTTCCAATTGTTCACCCATAAAACCAACTTTATTCTCAGAAGCATTTTGCTTTAGGATCACATTGCATCAACACAAACAAAGGAACGTTCTTCTTATTTCTGTTCTCCTGAAGGAAAACTGCCATAGAGTATTGTGCCTTATTCTCTTTATTAATTTCATGGAAATCTTCAAGACCTTCTTTAGAATGTCACTAATTCCTGATTTGAATATGAATTATAAATTGCTAATAAATCTGTTGGAAGTTAACTTAAAAACCCGTCTTGATATGAGCATCCCAGAAGAGAAACAAGAAAGCCAGGCAGGGAAAAATTATACCAAACGTTATCTCTGACAGAGCAATTTTCATCTCTACATGTGAAAATACATTACAAAGGAAGTTAATTATCATTATTACCACTTTCCTTTCAGATTGGTAAGCTTAGTCAGAAAGAGATTATATAACTCAACGGAGATCCAAGCTGAAAAGTGGGGGAGAGAACCTGTGTCTCTCTGAATACCTGCCTGTTTGTTTGTAACTCAGCCAACCATGAAATAACAGAAAAAGATTTAAGGCAATAGAAATGTAGCAATCAGCACATCACAGCAAACTTGTCAAAATATGTCCAAAGTGGCCACCTTTGGTTAGACCTCCCTCTGTTTCCTAGGTCTAAAGTGCCAGCTGAAAGAGGAGGACATCAGGGCCAGTTTACAGTATTATACTTGGACCAGCTTTTGATAAAACTGAGCAGATAATATTCAGCAATGGCATAAAAAGACCTGGTCTTGGAACAAAAAATCCCTATAGTGTGGTGAGAGTATATTACTTATATTCTTTGTATTATATGCACCTTCCCTTTTTATTTGATTTGTAATGTTGAAAACATTCTTGATTATAATTTTAAATCACTTGCTGCATATGTCTAATTTCATCTGCACAACTGCATGGTGTTGCATACCTTAAAAGATCAAAAGCTACTTATAAAAGGATAGAAGAAACCTATTGGCTTTTTCCCTGCAAGTTCAGCAGGAATACCTTTTCCTGATGCTGTAATACCTTTTCATTTCTTTAGACAAAATAATTGTTTCTTCTGAGATTAATAGCACGCAATAAGACAAACCCACAGGTACAGGCGATATTAGAAACTGCGGACTCCAAAACCATCCTGGTTCCATGGGTTCAGGTTGCCTCCTTTACTTTTAACTGCCTTTTGTAGTGTGTGAATTGTTCATAGTCTAGTTACAAAGGCAGCTTTCCTTCTGCAAAGCCATAAAACGCTCCAGTCTTCAGTCTAAAAACTCTCAGAAACCATTCGGCAAGAACTGTGATAACAGGTGGGGTTTTTTCCATAAGAGTGATTTCAAGAAAAATTTTACAATTAAACATCAACTTGCATGTAGATCTTGATGATGTCTGTGTAGGTCTGCCTGTGAGTAGAGAGGCACCGTGGAGGAGAGTTTGTTAAACAGGATTTCCTCTCTTACTAGATTTCTTTAGAAGGAATCTCTTTCCTTCACTTGGTGTCCCTTCCTGAGGGACTTTTCTCTCCAGCTTTCTTTCCTTCTTTCTCTGATTTCCTCCCTCTCCCTTTTCTCCTATTTTTCATACCTTTTTTGTCCCACTGTTTTCTCTTCTTTTCGTTCATCTCATTGATGTTTTTTTATTAGCCTCATACCACATGGGCTGTTAGATAGCACGTTACCACCAATGCCACTTGATAATAGTCATGTTATCAAAACAGTACCACTACTCTGATCTTTGTTTTCTGTAAAAACCTTTGTAAAAAAAAAAAAAAAAAGAAAAGAAAAGATTTTGTGTTCTGAGGGAATCAAAGTGCTCTGCAAACATTGATTATCATTGCTTGTGTTCTCTGATTTTTATATCTGCTGGTACTAATAATATTTGCAAATAACACAAGATACCATTGCAGATTCAGATCTTGGTACGATGCTGGTATTGTTCACCGCGTGAGGGTGAATGTTCCATCTTCATGTTAGTGCCATGGAGATCACTTGGGCTCCTGATCTCACTGCACTTTTATGATCCAGACATTTTTTGAAGAAGTCATGAAAAATTAACAAAGTACTCACACTAGCTGGTGATGAGAAGCAGAACAGCTCAAGCTCACATCGCATACGCTGAACATCCAGCTGCTTTCATCATCAAATTAAAACTAGGTTTTACTTGATCCTCTGAGAACAACATTTATAAGCTCCTTAAACACTCTGAGGTATACAATAGAGTATGATTTTGTGAAAGACACTTTTCAAATTGTCTCTAACTCTATGAAACAAGCAGCTTATGACGGATTCAGTAATGACCTCTGGGTATCAATAAACTGCGCTTGCGAGCAAGGACTTTGATTAAAAAGCCTCACTACCGGGGGAAACATCTAGTGCTGAGAGCAACTTAGGTTTCAGAAACAAATACTACAAAAAGTAACAGTCCATAAAAGTCACATTATTCAAGAATTAACAAGAAGAAGCTTCTTTCTTTCATTGTCTTTCTGTGTCTTGACCCAGGTACATACAATTTCAGTGGTTTGCTCTCTGATGGTGTCAGCATTTAACATTTCAAGAATAACCTGTGAAATCAGTGCACTCCTGCAGCCCCTCTACCAGCACCTCCTATAGGTCATCCAAAATGAGAGGAATTTTAGGTTTTTTTTTTTTATTCAGTTTTATTCTGGAACTCTTCAAAGACCAAATTAGGGAAAAAACCCTACTTAAATAAAAAAAAAGGCAATGTCATTCATCAGTTGAACACTGGGAAAATTTTAAGTGGGATGAAATTCTAATATAGACACCTCGTATATATATACCTTATATATATACCTTGAAATTATACCTATACACTTCTTTTTTTTCTGAGCTTTTTCCACGGTTGTGGTCCTGTTTAGGCTTTTTTTTTTTTGGGGGGGGAGGGGGGGGCGGTTCTCTTTACTTATCAGCTCCAGTTTTCATCAGATTCATTAACACATCAGTTCCCTGCCTGTGAGATAGGCAGCACTGACGCTTGTTCATAAGATGGAGTGAAGATGGAGGTACCAGCTCCTGTAGCCCTAAGGGGTTTCCTTCACTGGTACTTTGGCTTCTCACCAACATCGGTTGTTTTTCCAGTGAAGCACTCCAGTGCTGCCTCTGGGTTGATGTTTCCACCTAAGTAATGCAGTACTTCAAAAATACGCTGCACTGGGGAGAAATATTGGCGGCACCTTCACTAAGATATTTTATTGAAAAGTACCTCCTCATATAGTCTAGCTGCCACTAGCTAACACTTGTGGAGCATATATCTGCTGTAAAGAAGAGCGCATGCAATGGCAACAGAAGAACAGTGACATGGTATTGAAGAATTTGGGATAAAAATGGATGATTGTTGCTTGTAAAAAAACAGATAATCACTTAAAGGATATCTAAGTTAATTAAATGTACCATGTGGGGGAATAATTAACCACAAGGAAAACCACATGGATAATTATAAATTATATTCAAATACTAATTATAGTAATAGAAGTTCACTTAAAACTCACGATCAATTTTATTGAGCCTATGTGAAGAAGAAACATAGCCTGCAGTTTTAGAAGATGATAGCGTTGGCAGCAAAGGTATCACAAGAAGTTCACAACCCCAGCTCAGCCCTCACTCTTCGCTGCTTCTAATTTGCTCATCTCCGTGAGGCAGTTAACCGCAAACCCACGAACAGCTGTACTAACACCAGAGAGAACAAGTCAAACAGCACCATAGGAAGACAGGACTAAAAATATCCTAAGCTGCCTATGTACTCCAAGCAAGCGCCTTTTGAAACTGTATCCTAAAAGTAGATCCACAGAGGAATTTCTGATATGGTGATAAGTTGCCTTTACTAATGCTTCCTCGCTGCCTGCACCCTGATGTTGAGCGAGCTCGGCATCTCAGATGTCAGATTCGGAAAAGCCAAATGTTAACCAGAAGAGTGTATGATAAACCTTCAGCTTCACTGTCCCCTGGGCACGTCCTGGGGCTCTACTTATACGTGTACTGGGTCTGCCTGAGATAGGGTTAATTTTATTCACAGCAGCCCATACGGTGCTGTGTTTTGGATTTGTGACCAAAATGATATGCCGTACCACATGACATTGTGTTCAGCAATAAAGACTGAGGGAAGGAGGAGGAAGGGGTAATGTTTGGAGTTAATTGGCGTTTGTCTTCCCAAGTAACCGTTACACATGACGAAGCCCTGCTTTCCTGGAGGTGGCTGAACAGCTACCTGCTGATGGGAAGTAGTGAACGAATTCCTTAGTTTGCTTTGCTTTATGTATTAAACTGTCTTTACATCAACTCGCAAGTTTTCCCACTTTTCCCCTTCTGATCCTCTCCTTATCCCACTGGGACAGAGCAAGCTGCTGTGTGTGGCTTAGCTGCCAACTGCTACTACTACTGCCATTAACCCACAACATTATATTAGATTAATTTAGTCAGGACTCTGTTCTCTCTGAAAAGTGCCTTCATCATTGGTCATTGTCCTCTTCTCTCTCCCTTCTGGTTCAGTTAATCTTGAATTAATTTACTGAGAAGAATAATTTCAGTAAAACCAGAGTTTCCCCACTTTCTTTTGTGCATGCACTCCATGTCTCTGTCCAATTACTCAAACCCTCCATTTGCAGAAATATTCATGGACAAGTTCCTCTGAACAGCGATCTTCCACAGCAGGGGCAGTCTTGTGCAAGAAGACCTGGGCAGGAGTTTTGAAACTTTATGAATGAGAAAGGCAGAGTGTCTTTCTGCAAACGAATCATTTTATAAAGGAGAGCACCATATTATTTTTGGGTTTTTTTTGCTATTTTCAAGTGACAGTAGCCTTGGTATTATGCCCTGCAGAGAGCTTCGGCCTTCCAGTGATGATGTTAGGTTTGCTTTGGTAGACTTCCTCCAAGGCTTTTCATGCAAAGGAGTGCCTCAGCTTCTGCCTCTATATGAGCAAAGGTTGGCTGTAATCATTCACTTCTTTACCTCATTAAGCCAGTGGATACCCACAGAAAGACAGATAAGCACAAAGGTAGAGAGAGAGGTGCCTGTTCACTGCAGCTGTAGGGTCTACTCGCTCACATGTAGGCATCTATAAGGAACATAACCATCTTAGGCTCCCATACAGCCCAAAGAGGTAATGGATAATTTGTCACATCCTAAAATAGATGTTTAGAAGAGGCCAGGTGAAAAATATTTTCTGAATTCTTCCCAAACTTGAGGCAAAATAATATGAGGCATTAATATCCTTTTTTTTTCAGATCTGGCCTCAACGTAGGTGTATTGAAGTCCACATTTTGTGACATTCGGAAAACATCTTTATATATAAATGATGACACTGATCGCCATTAAAAAAAGACCCAACGCAAGTCTACATAAAATTTAGAGGTACTTTAATTCCAGATAATGAGCTACATTTGATGAGTATCTGCATTTTATTTACTGAGATAATAAAATTATTTGGCTGAACCTTAAATGCAAAGCCACAGTTGATGTCTTGTTTCAAGGGCCTTACCCAGAAGAGCATTTAAGCTTTAAAGAACTGAAGGACTTCTCTAATGTCCCTGGGACTTCAGTTTACAGCATACTAAAATGTTGTCTCAAACAGTGATGTTTTTCTGAACTGCAAGCTCAAATCCAAGCGCTCCTTTAGGGTCCACGTCTCCCTCATGCAATGTGTCAGCACTCCTGTTCAAAGTCAGCTATAGCTTGGTATAGAGTAGCGAGGGCAATATTGACCCCTCGTATAACAGTTATGAATCATGTTTACTGTGCGCTGATAAAAATAGCAAGGTAAATACTTCATTATCGGAAGAATCTGAAACACATTTTTGAATATCTATTAACACACTAGATCTTTGTATCTCGTGCAAAACCAGCACGGCACTAGTTCACGCACGGTGTTCAAACTTCACTGTTTTATTATTCAACCAGTATATGCAGTTATATTTCTAACCTACTCTCTTTCATCTGTATGCACTCATCAGGAGAAGAATATCTGGGAGTCATGTGGGAACTGTGTTTTTCTCCACCTGATATTTTAAAAGCAAATATTTCCCATAGATAACAAAATGAAAACAAAACAAAAACTTCTAAACACTTTTAATAGACAAAGCAGCTATGCAGAATTTTCTGAAAAACTGGCACTGAAAATCCCCTAGTAAGCTTCAAAACAAGCCAAGATTTGTATGTGAAGTTCTCCTTTTTTGTTTTAATGCAAGAGGGTCAGGGTGTCAAGATCTTCTGTCACATGTTCTGAACTTCCAGAGAACATTTCACAGGTTGAAGGGTAGAGAGGTTAATAGTTTCTGATGAGGTGTTATTACAGTGTGATGAGATTTTGTTTCTGTTTTTTTTTTTTTTTTGCAAACCAGCTCAAACAAAAAAACACATAAAACACGTGGTTTGTATCTTAATCAACTTATTGTTTTTGAGATGCTTTGATGAGAGTGGCTAGCTCTTTGATTTTCCAAAAAAATATTGCCATTAAAAAGGCAACCCATCCTCCATTGTTTTCCTCTTACCATTTCCTTGAGTCATGGCTACTTTTCATTTATTACATTTCATTACTGAACCATAGTTATTAAAGGGGATATTGCCAACAATTCATCTGTGTGTTGATTGGGGTCCTCTCAGAATCTCTCCATTTCTGTGCAAAGACCCCAAGTGACAGACACTTTCACCTTCTCTCAGAGTTTCTGCCAGTGACTCCTTATAATAACCTTTAGAAAATGCATTTTATTTGTAGTTTGGATTTATATGGCTTTTAACTCCCAAAGATGGGATTGGGTAATCCTTCAGTCTCTTAAAGAACTTCTGTTGTCTTTTTTGAACTGACATGTTATCTACTGTGTCAATAAGGCTTGTATTTGGACACTTCTTTTCATCTGGCATATCAAAGTTTTGTATTTATGGTGTCATTTAAATACCTGCCAGTGATAAAGAGAAATGGTGGCTTGATCATGACTAGTAAAAGTCTACTTGGGGAAAATACTTTTTAGAGTAAATGTTTGGGTTTTTTTTTTAATCTAAGAAGGAGAAGACATAACAAGAGCTGGAAGGTGAAAATTTGGACTACGTAAACTAATTTGAGGCTAGAAATAAGCAAGAGAATTTACCACTAAAACAATTAATAAAAGCACATCATGTGTTTTTCAGCACTTGAGATCAAGACTGGATACCGACTTCAACATATCAAAGTGCTCTTTGCTAAACTATGAACTTGAAACAGGAATGATTGGGTGGACATTTCTTCCTGTGGTGTCATGGAAGCAAGTTCAATAAGATCTCCAACTGTTCAAAGAAAAGAATTACAGTAAAAGAGGATAAAAATGGATGGCAACATAAACTACAAGTAACCCTCTCACAATTTTAATTTGTCAATTTTTTTTTTTTCTTTTCCTAATAAGACAGGTATCTTTAGTCATAAAATGACCGAAGAGAGAAATAAACAACATCATTTTATGGTACAATTTATTTTGAATTGTTTTGTTAAATTCCATAGGTCTGGATAGCTACTGGTAACCCCATATGTCTGTTACGGCAATTGCAATATTGAGTTTATCTTTTTTACACCAGTAACGATGAAAGCTTAAAAAAAAAAAAAAAAAAAAAAAAAAAGAACTCCTGTTCAGACTGGAGAACAACTCACTGTCAACTCTGTAAGGGAGATTTTGTCACAGTTTTTGGAAGACTGGGGGAAAAAAAGAGACAGGGAAAATCTTTGTAGAATATTTCTTTTTAAGAGATACTCTTTGTAGATTTACTTAAAGAGTACATGTTATTGAATCAAAGAAGGGTTCAAGAAATCCACAGGAACTTATTTTTAAATCTGATGGGCATTCTTGGAAGAGGAAAGAGTCTGCAGTTATTTCTACATGATTCTGTTGGTTTAAATTTGTTTAGTTCCCTTTCAGTTCGTTTTGCTAAAGGAACCGCAGGAAGAGCTGCCATCCAGTGCTGCTGAGGTCTGTGGTTCTCAGAAAAGAAAGTTTGTTTTGATGTCTGAGGGTAGAGAGACCACAGTGCTGCTGTAGCTTCTGCACATTGCTAATGCACATCTCGACAGCTCACAGCAGTATGAGGTCCCAAGCTAAACTATACAGAGCATCAAAACAGAACATGTGGAATACGTATGACAGATCTGCAGATTCATTCCTGTTATGATTTTCAATTTGATTGAAGCATTAACCTTCTGATATCTCCTCCTATTTCTATTCACACAAGGTGAAGGGTGCATTAGTCACCTGATTTCATACTGTTTTCCATTACTGTTCCTTAAAAGTTCCATACACTGCGATTGAATGGACAGAGGCATCCAAAACTGGCACCTGGTCCTGTGTGAAACAGAGGAGGAGAATAAATCTTAACACTCCATCCCGTGGAGTAGGTTTTACCAAGACTATCTAGCTTTTATCATCTCCAGAAAAGAGTTATAGTCTTGTGAAAAGCTATGTCAAAAATGTATTCTATATGGAAGTAACTTTTAACTTTACAGGCAAGTTTAAAATTATACATACACAAGGGAAATTAGTGAGGAAATTACTCATTTACAGAAGAAATATTGAATTATAGACCTTGAGTTTTACATTCTGCTGATATCCAGCATCAGCCAGGTGAGAAAGCACATCTTTAAATTATTAAAATGTGTTCTGTCATGATCAGAAGACATAAACAGCTCTTAGAATATCCAAACGACCAACTCGTCTAAAAGGACCAAAATCTCCAGTCAGTCAATTCTCTTGCTTTGAACCACTGGCATCAACTTGACGTGATAACCCAGGGTGGGTTGCACAGAACAAAGACTGCAGGTGCCTACGCAGTGATTCATCTAATTTATTGTGAAACAGTTTAAAGAAAAGAAATATCACTGAACTCTGCATGTCATCTATCTCAGTTCACATCTCAGGAGGATAATAATTACTGGTTCATACTTATCCTTCCTTCACGTGACACAAAAACTCCAGTGTTTTAGGCAAGATCAGAGATTCAGGCAGGAATCCTTCTTTGAATAAAAAATCTCATTTACAAACAGGGAGGAAAAGATATTCTGTAAAAACTCTGATATTATACTGACATTAAAAACTCCCCAAAACATGGAACTTATTGCATAAATATGCCTAAATGTAAGGTATTTTGGAGGGAATTTCTTCCCCAGTATTAGTAAACCCAGAGTTAACAGATATGAGAATCGTTTCTTATGGCAACATAAAAAACCTATTCCTGAAGGGTCTAATTCTCCCCTCCCTCTGATCAATCCCTCTCTAAATGTAACACTTGATTTCATAGATAAAACTAGTTTAAAGTTTTTAAAGTTTTCAAGGTTTTCAGAAGAATAGCAAAC
The DNA here is from genome assembly GCA_947846985.1 of Fratercula arctica. NCBI lineage: Eukaryota > Metazoa > Chordata > Aves > Charadriiformes > Alcidae > Fratercula > Fratercula arctica. Next base: position 6,214,226 of record CANTUZ010000001.1, read on the forward strand.
TTTCAAAAAGCTGCAAATAACACCTGAAAGTAATCTTATATTACTATGAGTTCACTTTAGTTTTATAGACTCCAAAGTTTTCTAGGCACTTGGAATAACAGGTTTTGAAATCACGGTAATAAGTATCAAAGGAGAAAATATTGGAAAAAAAAAAATAATTTCAACCATAGGAAAAGCAGCAAATAATCTCACAAACCACCAGTTCAAGATCTGAAAACAAAAATGGCAATACCAAACCTGCACTATGAATTTGCTTCTGAATAAATTTACACCAAAGTGTATCAAGAGGAAATCCAAAGGAATATGTTTAACATACAAAGGCACAGAAGAAAGAACTATTTCATAAGAGTTTCTAAAACAGAATTTATATATGATAACCTCTTCATTTTAAATAACTGCTTTCTTCTTTTCCTTATTAAAATAGCTGATTTCTTTCATGATTCCCTGAGCTCAGAAGTTTATGTATGTAAACACAAAGAGAGGCATAGATATCTATGCATAAGTTTTCTGAAAATAGCTAACGCTAGCTTAAAATGTCATTCTTCCTATATTTTTCCCATTGTTTAAACATTAGAATATAATCTCGTTATTCAATAGCCTTTTTGTAAAGAGTCACATACGTTAAAGCCTTTACCATATAGATAATCTACATCTTGGAACCAGGAGGCTAAGGGATTTTTTTGATGCAAAGACAAACTCCGCTTGCAGAAACAGAAGAGAGAACTGTTGAAACTACTACATTTGTGACGTGTTTTTACTAGAGAATCTGATTTGTGATTCAATCTCTGCCAAAAAAAAAGCATTGTATTTTTTTTCCCTTTTCCTAAAGAACCTTGTACACTTATCATTTCTGACTAAAACTACAATCCTTTTGCTTTCCTATTATTACCTCATGGTTCCATGTCTTAATTTGCTAACCATATGCTCTTCTGATCAAATCAGCAGATGTTTCTCCTCTCGAGCTCAGCCTCCAAATATCTCAGCAGTGTCAAAAGAGCTATATGCCATAAACCCTAACTAAACTAAACATGTATAGAAACAAATAAAAACTATATCGGTCAAATTCCTACATTATTTTTATTATCATGTCATAGCTATCATTAATCTGATCAAAAATATAACTGTGGCTTCAGAATTTGAAATTATCTTTGTTCCCAGCATCGGTGCATCAGAATTCATCTTCAGGCTGTGATGCCGTTTATTATCTCGGGCACTTTAAAAAACAAAAAAAACCATCAGCATATCTTAACAGGTGACTGGCCAGAGTCAGGCTCAGCACACTCCCCCGGGGTCTCCTTTTTTGCATCATTTCTGACCTTGCGTGCTAGGCCTGTCACATCTTTCTTATCCCTATCAATACGCTAAAGTATGTATTTAACATTTCAACCCTCTTTCCCTCCACCCTGTTTTATTCCCTTTGAGCTAACAATCTGTATGTAGCCGTAGTAGCTGGTGAAAGAAGTTCACTGCATTATTTAGTTTTGTTTGCTTTGTCTGAGTGCTGGAGAGAATATTGATGTACGTGGCTGTCTTATTCATAATACTAATTCTTAAGTCACATCTCTTCATGTACATATTTCAGTTGGTGACTGTGTCCTTAGGGATTTTTAAGTAATGTTGTTTTCCAAAATGCTATTCTTTTTATAGGCAAAGCACAAACGAGTCAAAGAAACAGTAGTTCATATACTCACCTGCAAATGAAGCAAGGGATGATGGATGATTTGGACCTTCACATATCTTTACTTTTGTCTTGAGATATTGACATGCAGTAAGAAACATCTTATCCAGATTTCACTTTGAATTTTATTTCTTTGCATTTTGGACAGTCCTGTACTGATGGTCCTATGCTCCAAGTTCTCACTTCAAGAAAGCCATATTCCTATTTCTAGAAAGACTCTGATCCTCAAGACCATGAGGGGTGTATTACTGACAACACGTTTATGTCTGTGATCCTCTGAAAACTGAATTCTCCAGCTGCTATAAGGGATGCTCAGTCCCTTCCATCACCTACATCATAACCTGCCAGCTACACTTGAACAGGTTACATTGTTCTGTCAGGGTCCTTTTAATCACTTCTAAGGTCCTACCTGCAGCCCTGTTTACTTTAAAATGTACATGGCAGATGACAGGGTTAACCTCAAAACCAGCATGTATTACAATGCTTCAATCTATGCCATAGTCCTAAGGTTTGTTTAGCATAAAAAGTAAGGTTATTCAATATACCCAGTATCTAGCCTCAAGTATATTTGGCTTTCCTTAATAGCCCAGGAAGGTTATAATATGGTAGAGGGGAAGGAAAAAAAGGCAGATGGATGTTGATGAATGCAGAGGAGGAGAACTAAGTAATTTTCCATAGAACTAGGTAGAAATTATAGTTTCTAAAAGTTGAGACACCTTATTCACCTCATTCACCAGCAATCCTCCTGCCTTCATTCCTGTTTGAATGCCTCTTCTGAGTACCTATAGCACAACATATGTCGGTTTTATGCTAGTCTTTTCCTGGCCATTTAGCTGCTAAATTAGTCATATCTGTACAGAAAAAGAAGCTAAGCCACCAGTAAGCATTTCTCTCTCCTAGCTATCTCCTGTTAGTTTTGTTGTTGTTGTTGTTGTTCGGTTGTGTGTGTGTGGGGTTTTTTTTTTTTCTTTTAAACTCTATTACTGAGACAAACACAAATGAAGCTGCCATTAATTGGTCATTGAGAACCAAGCAGATGGTAGATAACTATGTTAAATCAATGATACTAACTTATGACATCAGCTTGTCAGCAAAAAAAAAAAACTTGGCAAAGGCTCTGTTTCAGAGTCAGAACACGCCCTTCAAGTCCTGATGTGCATCTGCCATTTTTCATTGGTCAGAAGTTGAAGGCATCCAGCTCTGACTAGGGAAAAAACAATTGGGCATGCCAACAGATCAATTCATGTATCTTTCCTAAACTTCTAGCAATTCTAAGTTTCAAGAAAAACACTCGTCTACTGGGCCACTGTCCTATTTAACTGGATGTTGTGGTAGGCTAAGCTGAGAAGAGTTGAGCTGAAGAAAGTCTGAAAATCTCCATGAAGAGGCACTTTTTTCCTGTACCTCTAGGCACCTCGCAAAATAGAGCTCTGATCAGTAATTAAGGCTATAGGAATAGATTTGGCAGAAGTAATAAACAGCACTCATGTGAAAGGTGCTGCATAAGATATTGCCCTTTCCTTTTGGAGTCATCAATGACCAAGTATTTTCTTCCTCATTCACGAGATGTACATCGATAATCGACCCACTCATGAAAAGAAAACAACAAAGCCCAATATACAGTTAAATACACAATATGTTTTCTATCATAAAAGATTGCACTTTGCTAGGAAGAGAAACCATCAGCAAGCTCAGAAATGACAAATGCAATTCAGTTTATTCACAGTGAGATGAGCAGTTCACTTTTGGCAGTTTCAGGTTATTGAACTGAAGGAAATGGACACAGTTCCTTTCAAAGCTAAGAAATGCTCTTTGACAGGTGATTAATATGACAATCAAAATAAGCACGTTAAAAAAAAAAAAAAAGCAACACAAAAATGGGATTGAATGGGTCAAAACTTTTATGCTACTTCTAACCCTGTAAGTCAAGGGTCAGAGCGTGCAGTCCACTGGGAGTTAGATGGATGACAAAGATCTAAAGTGAATAACAATGAAAAATCGTGGGGGAAGGTTTGGTCAGCATGAGATTAATTCCTTTGACAAGCATAATGTTTCCTATAACCTCAGTTTCATGGTCGAGCATTTTTAGTGTAATTAACTTTCTCTACTAAATGTTGAGGAATTCCCAGACCATGTGTGGTAGAAATAAATTTTGATAAAATGCACACTTCACCTCATAATCAGAAGCGATTAAGAGGGCAACTATTTTAATACACAGGGGCTTACGCACATTTAATATCCCAAGTGTAAATAAACCCAAATAAGAAATTTTAAACTATTTTTGGTTTTCTTCTGAGTCTCTTGAGAGATTACAATATACACTTCTTTAGGGGTAGAAATGGAAGCTTTTAATGATAATTTTATAGCTTGTTATGAGTATTTCAACTCTTTAATGACTTGACCGCAATGTAATGAGTGCTAACGAAAATAGATTCCTCTGTCATTTTACTTATTAGCTGGAGATTGAAAATAAGATCAAAAGAATGATGCTGACTGACAGGCTGGGTAGTATGACCTTGACCTTAATAAGTGCTGTTATATATTATCCACCAGCACCTACATCTGATAACAAACCTGACTTTTTGGTTTGCTCATTTTTGTTATCCTCTGGGTCTTCGTCTTCTGATGTTCACTCACTCTAATGGCTTGACCATAATCCAACTGCCCAACAGCTGAGTTGCCTGCATCCTGTTAACTAACATCTCAGTTCACCTCTCCTGGGGTCTGAGACTGAAGTACTAATGACAAGAAGACTCACACAAGCATCTATTACTATACTACAAGACAAATAAGAAATAAAATAAGAGAGCCCAAGGCAAATACACATAGATAAAATTATAGAACTATCAATACAACTGGAACCTCACCTGAAGGCAAAAGAATTATAATACTATATTTTGTTCCTATGAAGAGTTTTAGAGAGGTTAAATAATTCTGTATACAATGATGTCACATTTTCACTCAGTACCATGAGTCAATGGAAGCGCACATTGCAGACTGGGAGGAGGCAATTCACTAACTATAGGGGTGGGACACTTCTGAGGTGTGGAGAAATAGCCTTTGGCTTGTACAGGAATTATCATGGGGTATTTACAAAAGTAACCAAAGGTAAGGAAAGAGAGGAATCAAGGTAAATAAATGTGGGCAAATAGAGGGAGAAGAGGGATAAGGGCTGGTTGCACATGAAGATGCTGGTAGTCGGTGTGTTTGTCTGGCCATGCCTTGCAGCTGGTAGGTGTAGTCAACCTGTCTTCTCACTTAACTCCATTTTTATCTATTTTTTTGAGTGAAAGCCTTTCTATTCTGCATGCATGCATGTGTATGGTGCTCTGAGTGCCCGCAAAGGGGGTGGGACCAGGGATCATAAGGGCCCATGTGTCTGTGTTGCCAACCGGAACACATGCACACCACATGGGTGGATATGTCAGTGGGTGATCACTAGCAAACATTAAGCCAGATTAACCAACAAGCAGGACTAGGTACTTAGGAGGCAAGTGTTGGGGTGGTCATATGCCTGGGCTGGATATAGGAGGGACCCAAGGGGCTGTGAGTTGGCTGCAGGGGCTGACCCAAGGGGCTGTAACTGTCGTTGCTGAGGGCCAAATGGAAGACCCTTTTGGATGCTCATGTCCCCGTGCACGAGGCAACTGGAGAAAAGAGGATCCAGGAAAAATTATTTTGTAACCTTATCTAAGGTAATTTACTGGAGAGATCCACAGCACGCGCGCACACATGTGTGTGTGGGCATGAGTGAAGGGGTCTCTGCCAGTAGCTGGACTGGGGCTGCAGCCTCTAAAGCTCATCTGTTCAGATGCCAGCAACTGAAGAGAACGGGACCTAAGGGCAGCTACTGGGCTGACAGAGGGTCTGAGCCCAGCTGCTGGGGGGGATCCACATCGCACATAAGTACGTACATGGATTGTACATGGATATATTTCCCACCAACAGACCTCCATCCTGATGAGCCAGATGAAGGAACAGGATAAGATCGGTGATGTTTTTTTTGTGTTTGTGTGAGTGCTGAGCATTTGCCCCTGTGCCTGGTCACATGCATGTGTGCATATGTGTGTTGCACACATGTGTTTGTGTGTGTATCTATAGGGAATACACGCTCAGCGTGACTCCTGGCTAGAGCTGGAAACAGGGAACTGTGGCATCCTCACATCTGCTGGTCTTCCAGATTTCACAATTGCGAATAGAAAGAGTCTGACTCACCCAGAGCTACAAAATAGATTTGAAAAAGAATACAGGATTATATCAAAAGCTGTATTCCATTATCTATTCATTAGGGTTTTTTTCTTCCTTATATAAATGGAAGATTATGCTCTGGATGGTTTAGATGATTATTAGCTCTTGAAGAGTGGAGATGTTTCTATACAAAACAGCTATAGAAAACAGATGTTGATAGTTCTTGGAGCACTGTAGCCCCGTAATACAGCACTTCTGCTTTTTATAACAGGCCATAAGCTTTGTGCTGAGCTTGCAAGGCCTCAGGACTGAGACTTGTCAGTCTTGCTCTGACTGAACTTTTGCCAACCTGCTTGACCCTCACTTTACTTGGTGACCGCAACTTCTCTGGTAGACCAGGTGTCTGTCTATATGTAATTTATAATACTTTTTTTAATCTTTGTATGGGGTGACTGTAGTTTTATATAAACAGAAATAACAACCAGTTATTCCACGTAGAATGAGATATTTACATGTCTAACATAACGATGCACTGTAGAGAAATACAAGCCTGGTAGGACAGCAGAGGTCTTGAGAAGGGGAGACACAGGAGATGGCACAGAGGTTTATAGGCAGGGGATGATAAGAGGTGGGGCATACGCTGGCGTTAGAGGCAGCTCACCCATGGCCAATTAAAAAAATACAGACCCGGAGCTGGACAAAACTGTGTTTAGGGGTAACAAAGAGAATGAGGTCGTATCTGTTATAGGTATCGTACACAGTAAATTTGGATGTCATGTGGAGCTGCAGACAGATGAAGAGCTAGGTGTAAAAGCATATTAACAAACATCTGAAAATGGACCCCAGGTGTTCCCTAGGGCAAGGAAGAGAAAACCATCAACACAAACATTGTATTCCTCTTGGTGAAGGACTCCAGATGCTGACCATTTGCTGTAACACCTCCACAAACAACCACCACCAGAATGAAATTGCCAACCCTGGGACAAGGGGTAGAGAATAAGTGTGTGTATAACAGTTATAACTGCAGAACTCTTCTTTTTCTGTAACAGTTAGATCTCAAAAAATCCTGGGTCTGACTGTTGAGAGTTCACTTATACAAACAATAAATTCTTGGGTTTATGCATATATAAAAAAGGTGTGCTTACTTTTTTTTCCCCCGTAAACAAGATTTTAAGTGTAACATTCTCACATGAAGGTTACTGAAATTACTGAACTATACTGGCTGGCATGAAATCTGTATTGTGCCTTAAACAATAATGCATGATTTCCAAAAAACTGAACCAAAGAAGGAAAGAAAATTAATCTTTTAAAAGCCTCACGAGACATATAATAGTAACTACAGAAGCACTCTAAGAGCAATATTTCTTATGTGGTGCATCACTGATTTTAAATTTGATCTAGAGGCAAGATTTTCAACTCATCTTTTAACTAGGCATCAATTTTATACACATAATTTTGTAGACACAAATAACTACAGACATATTTTATGCTTGCTGTGATACAAGGAGCCAAAATCAACTGAGTAGCTCATGTAAAGCATAGCAAAAAGAATACTAATATAAATGGAGAAGACAAGAACCACCGGGCTGTGGATAACCACAGCTTTAGCTCATTCAGACCTTTTAATAGTGTATACTTTCACCTGAAGACAAAAGCTGCCAGTGTTTTGCTCCCACTTTTGAAAATAACTGTCGGTGGCAGGAAATTTAGGTCACCATTCCTTATTTGAAATGCAGGCATTAATCAGACGCATGCTCTCCATCTATTGTAACACAAAGTAAAAATGGGTAAGTGAAATGCGGAAGGCAATGATAATTTCTTTAGACTAATATATTTCAATTCATATTTCAGTTCATTAAGGGCGTACCAAAAGGAGTTATTCAGGCTCAGCCGAAGGCTGGTAACGTTTTGTGAAAAGAGGAAATTGCTTCGTTGAATGTCCCTGCTTGATCACTTGTCCCCATCTGATCATATCCTTAATATTTGTTACCACTTAGTAGGTCTCCATGTAAGTGGCAGCAGCTGATTTGCTCATCTTAAAAAACCCTGATTTTCTCATCTCAAAAGAGCTCACCTATTCAGTCCCAGTCAAGGATACTTTGTGTGTGTGTGTGTATGTGTGTGTGTAGACAAGGTCTGAAGAAGGAAGAAGTGATTTAGGGACTTGCTTGATTTGTTTGTGTAAACACAGGCATCTTGTACCCTTTGAAATGCTCTTGCTTCCAGCTCTCACTTAGGGGATGTGTGAAGGGTCCCACGTTTTGTCTGCCAGCCCCTGTGAACGCCTCAGAAACACCAGGATGCCTCTTAGCATACCCAAAACTGTCAATACATTCCTCTGTTTAGGCACCTGAATTACTCCCACACAGTCTTAAATCACTTAAAGTGGGAATGAATGACAACTGATACCGTCAGAGTAAAGCTTTTGGAAAGTTATTGTTTCTGGAGCTTAATCCTAATTGGATTCTCAGATAAAACTCTGTGCATTAGGGAAGATGCCAGTGGAATTACCAGAATTATGTCAATAGGACCAGGATCATACCTTGGAATTCTAAAAAAAAAAATATTTTTAGGACGTTTTCCTTCATGGATTGCTTCAGTTTTTGTGTTTCTGAGTGTCAGCACGTTGCTCTGAGTCATAACTCCTTTATATCCTTTTTTCTTGCAAAGCTCTCAAGCAAACAACAGTTCTTTTTTCCTGCTCTCTCTCCCTCCAGAAGTACATCTACATATATTTTCCAAGACTATTATCTGCCTCTTTGCTTTCAGAAGCCTGTTAATCTTTTTTTTTTTTTTTTTTTTTTGCTATTGAACTTGCTCTCTTTCAAAAATGGCTCTTGCAGGATATTGCACACCAAAAGAAAAAAAAGAAAGCTCACATCACATATAGCCACCTACCAGTAAGAAAAATGTGGGTGTCATCAGCTCACTGAATGCTCTTTATCAGGCAGCTTTTATTGTACTAGGTGTTGTCAGTGTCAACAATTCATAACTTGTATGCAGGTGGCCAGGTGAACATAAGTATGTTTTTATAGCCCTCCACTGCAAGCTCAAAGGAATCGCCCTGGATGTGAATTGCAAGACTGAAAGTGCTCCACGGGTTCCTATTCTTGCCGTAGTGCTGAGACAAGGGTTAAACAGACATGAAATGCAAGTACTGTGTTCTCTTTTTTTCGTATTATTACAATCGTTGTTACTGTTATACCTACTCTAATAATCCTTCAAAGTATCCAGGAAAAATCAAAGTTCTGTTTTATACCAGTCTACATATGCAAAATAAGACTGAAGTTTCCAAAACTTCCTGGAATAAGGCAAGAGAGAAAAGTGTGTGGAAAAATAAAGCATTATGAATTCCCTTTACATTCTGCAGTAAGTAAAAAAAGAATCTCAGAGTTTAAGGATGTGGAAAAAAATGTGAAAAACTGTATGTGAAATATATGTGGAAAAATATATTTCATGGTTGGGAAATGAACACAGTTCTATCAATCCTGCATAGATTAAGAGGAGACAAACCTCATATCTACTACAAAAGCCAAAACTGCATTGTTAAATTAAAGCAAAAATAATTTCATCTTATTTTACTTTACTTTATTTTATTTTATTTTATTTTATTTTATTTTATTTTATTTTATTTATTTTATTTTATTTTAATTTTATTTTAATTTTACTGAATCTCTCAGCAGGAACCTGGACATGAAAGTTCTCACCCATGTGGTCTAATAACCAAGCGTTACCTCCCTGAGGTATAAACACTTAAGCTCACTCCTTTTTTCTGCATTTTTACCTGAGGCCATGAACTGTGATAAAGTATATAGAAAAGGGATTTTGTCTTTTTTTTTTTTTTTTCAAATGTGGCAGACTGACATGAACAACATGTGCACCCTAGTCCACATGAATGGATTCACATAAATGTTTGTACATTAATCTCAATAGGAACTAACTCGATAGCAAAAGTCTTAACAATTTTCAGCAGTGCAAAGTACCTGGAAAAAGTGAATTCTGAGCAAAAATAGACGAAACAGGTGACAACTTCATATATCAGTCAAGTTAACGAAAATATGCTATTTGTCCTAGTCCCCACTGAAAGCAGCAGTTGATCTTTTGCCAAAGTCAACACAGTGACTATTTTGCTTGAGGCTGACATTGCATAGCCATCCAATCTTTATTTTGCCATCCCTATCCCTTTTCATTCCTGAGGTGTCACATTGGAATTATCCCTCCCTAAATCTTTTGTAACATATTTTGGTGCTATTTATTGAGTAATAGTTGGTGATCACTGTGAAATTGTGAATTCTGATTGTCTGGAAGGGAATCATCATAGAATCATAGAATCGTAGAATTGCCAAGGTTGAAAGGGACGTTTCAGATCATCGAGTCCAACCATTGCCCTAACTCTGACAAAAAACATCACTAAGCCATATCTCTAAGCACTATGTCTACCTGTCTTTTAAATACCTCCAGGGATGGTGCCTCAACCACTTCCCTGGGCATTCCGTACTAATGCTTGACAACCCTTTCAGTGTAAAAATTTTTCCTAATATCGAATCTAAACCTCCCCTGGTGCAACCTGAGGCTGTTTCCTCTTGTCCCATGGCCTGTTATTTGGGAGAAGAGACTGACCCCCATCTCCTTTCAGGGAGTTGTAGAGAGCGAGAAGGCCTCCCCTCAGCCTCCTTCTCTCCAGGCTGAACACCCCCAGCTCCCTCAGCCGCTCCTCACAAGACTTGGGCTCCAGACCCCTCACCATCTCCGTTGCCCTTCTCTGGACATGCTCCAGCACCTCAATGTCTTTTTTGTGGTGAGGGGCCCAAAACTGGACACAGCACTCGAGTGGGGCCTCACCAGTGCCCAGTACAGGGGGACGAGCACTGCCCTAGTCCTACTCACCACACTGCTCGTGATACAGGTCAGGATGCTGGGCACACTGCTTGTTCTGTTTTTCCTTCTAGTGTTACGTGTCTCTCCATATATTTAGGAAATAGTTGTTCAGGAAATCTTAGCATAATCTCTATTTCATTCCAAAACAGGGAAGTGGTGGTTATTTTGACTATCTATCCTAGAGGCTCAAATAAAACTTTTGACTGCTCTGTCAAGACATCCTAAAGAACCCTGGGAGTGTGTTTGCTTCTTTCTAAATGTCATAGGACACCTACATGGGTCAGATTCTCATCTGGCACTGGCAACTTTAATGCCTGAAATCAATGAACCTGCATTCATATACGTCCACTAGGAATTAAAAAGAACACTCCTTCCTACAGTACAAATTTACAAACACCAACATCGACTGAAGCGGTTATTTTATGCATCTTAAGTTCTTTGCATTAAAAACATGTATTTGCTGATTATATCAAAAGTAGGAAAGTATTTTAGCCTTACCACACAACTCCTTTAATCAACAACAGGTAAGGGTCCATACTGGATATGAGTCTACCACGTAAAAGATGTTTTTAAAAAGCAAAAGCAGTGCACTGTTGTGAAGCAATGTATTTCTAGAATAAGTTCATACGTGCCTTCTCAAGTAACCACCTCAATCTATACAAAAAGAGCAGTGCCCAAAGTTAGATAGAAAAAGGGTGACAAATGCTTTTAATGGCAGGGAAGCTGGCTTGGGGACATTTCGTCCCTTGCACCAAGCACTTGCTAAGTGGTTTCAAGTCAGTCACTGTGACCAGGAGGGAGAGTCTGGAGTTAAGAAGGAAAAGAAGGAAATTATATGGTGAGAAAAGTGTCCCAAAAGCACTTGAAAATGATGTAAATTAATGCTGAAAGCTTCAGTAATAACCCAGGCCAACATGTCCTTGCACTCAGCTGCTCAGAAGAGAAGGGAAGTTTCTGTATCGCCCGGCTTTTTTTTAAATGTCACGTTTCATAATAATGAGGAGGTGCAGGATTTACTGAAAATGCATAAATTACTTCTCATCTGTGTAGAGAAATATGGATTTGTTCTGAATTGCATCCTGCAAGGACCATAGCCGTTCAAATTGTGCAACAAACTTAAATTAAGCACAGTTGTGGGGCCTGATCTTTAAAGTCCCTGAACACTGCAGGGGAACAGTTTTAAACATCACTAACTCTGAAGTATGTGCAAATAGAGGAGGGGAAAAACAGCATCTGCCCCTTGACATCTGTCTAGATATCACAACACAATGTGAGGCAAATGTGTCCGAGTGGCCTCTGAACTAGCTCAGCCTGAAGGAATAATAAGATATTGGTGTGATACCTCACCCAGAGAAACCAGAGCCTGCAAAAGTGTTTCGGGACATGGGATTATTTAATGCTGGAGTGAGTCCAGCAGAGGGCCATGAAGATGATCAGAAGGCTGGAGCACCTCTCCTACAAAGACAGGCTGAGAGAGTTGGGGTTGCTCAGCCTGGAGAAGAGAAGGCTCCAGGGAGACCTTATAGCGGCCTTTCACCTAAAGGGGGCCTACAGGAGAGATGGGGAGGGACTCTTTATCAGGGAGTGTAATGCTAGGATAAGGGGTAACAGTTTTAAACTGAAAGAGGGGAGATTTAGATGAGATATTAGGAAGAAATTTTTTACTCTGAGGGTGGGTCAATGTCCCATCCCTGGAAGTGTTCAAGACCAGGCTGGATGGGGCTCTGAGCAGCCTGGTCTAGTGGGAGGTGTCCCTACCCAGGGCAGGGTGGTTGGAACTGGATGGTCTTTAAGGTCCCTTCCAACCTGAACCATTCTGTGATTCTGCAAGACACTGTCCCAGGTTGCCCAGAGAAGCTGTGGCTGCCCCGTCCCTGGAGATGTTCAAGGCCAGGCTGGACGGGGCTTGGAGCAACCTGGTCTGGTGGGAGGTGTCCCTGCCCAGGGCAGAGGGGTTGGAACTAGATGATCTTTAAGGTCCCTTCCAACACAAACCATTCTGTGATTCTATGAATTCAGCTAAACTGCCCCTGGCTTACCAGCTAGCAAAACAGAACAATTTGTGTTTGGACTAACAATAGTTCTTAGTGCTTCAATTACCTCATATTATGTCCAGAGTCCCAAATGCACACTCATTACCAAGCTGTACATTAAGCTGTCTGAAACCCTTTTTCTGGTTCAAGTGTATTGTCTATGTCTAGTACCTACAGCATATAATGTACAGACAGCTCCAGATTGAAAGAAAAATGACTTTTTCTTTTTCCAAATACATATCTAATAAAATAAAACTTGAGTAAAATTATATAATTTCTGGGGAAAAAAAGGTTTAATATATTCAACACCACAAATATTTTTTCTCTGCATAAGTTCAGTAAAAAAAAAAAAGGTTTTTGATCTGTCATTGTTTTTTACAGTCTGACATGACACACAGGGCAATGTGAAAGCCCATGTATATATTCTAAATGGAAAATCTGTAATACCAAAGTCTCATCTGTTACCACCAATAAGCATAGTCCATAAGAAGTTAATGAGAACAAACATGCTCTAAAACAAAAGTGGAACTCATTTTTCTTTCCCTGATTAAACATCAGAAACCCATATTGTTAAAGATCTTCATTTTTTTACAAATGGGAATAGATATGCCATGATAGAAAACCAAGTTTTTAGAGTATTTGCTTTTCTTGTTCTCCTGGAACAGCTGGAGGTGAGCCTGGCCTTGAGAAGCTTCTCTGGGGGAAGCATTATTGGCCAGGGTGATCACTGCTGAACTCAGCCAGCACCAAGGCGTGTTGATGACCATGGTGTGGGACAGACAAAATGCAAAACTCAGAGGCAATGGTTATCGGCGGCTGGTGGGGCCAGGAAGATCAGCAACCAGCAAGGCTGCTACAAAATTAGATCTAAAAAAATCTCAAAATGTCAAAAATAAAATACTCCATTTATGGAGAACAGGTTAATACGCTTAAGAGTTAGACTTTTATGAGCCTGGACGAGGAACTAAGAGTGGGCTGAAACTGAAGCGGGGGAAGTTACAGAATGAGAAATCGTTTTTAAAAAAAAAAAAAAAAAGTCAAACCCAAGCAATGGAGCAAAATTCGTGCTGTTGTGAATTGAGCCCCAGAGAAAGGGTCAGGTTCCTTACACATTCTGCACAAGGAAGCAGGAGCACAGGTTTATATAAAAAACAGAAAGCCGACAGTCTACAGTTAAATTATATTGGTCTCTAGTTACCTCAATACAGTATGAGAATCCTGGCTCATATATTAATGTGCTAATAGTATGATCATTTCCATTTTGCATCAAGACAGCAGAAACAGTGAAGTTAAGCACCCAAATTCACACCAATAACTGTATCCAGACTGCTAGTCTCCTAATGAAAAGACCAATCACTTAATCACTTTTCTTCCCTGATTTCCATTTCTCCATATGCCTCATTTTATGACCATAATCAAGTCCCTTGACTTATGTGTATCATCATTTAACCATCCATCATTTAAAATATTCGCCTCACAAAGGCTGCCGGAGACAAACATTCCATGAATCATTAAATACTTTCATTGAAAATCACTCCAAACATGACTATTATTATTAGCTGTATTAATAATAATTAGTAATGGCCATTAGCTCAGACGTTTGTAGTGCTCATGATTCTTTTCACTAAAAAGCATCTGTCTGTTAGAGAACAACTGTTGAAAGTTAATTGTCAGGTGGTCTTAATGACCATTTATAGTCAGGTTATAATGGACCATAAAGTGAAGTTCCCTAAGATGCTAAATCTTCAGTCTAAAATGTTACACTTACATAAGCTTTTTATTTCCAACACAAGTTTATGTCAGTAAAAATAAGTGCTTAGTAAGTGATAAGCATATAAAAGTGTTTCTTGCTTTCTGGAAACCTATAGGAATGTATCACTCATTAAAACCAAATTAGTAATGTGTAATAAATGAAGCTCAGGTATTAGATAAATTATAAGAGGTACCATAAAATATTTTTCTCCTGAGGTACGGGCATAGAGCATTGAACGGCAATATAAATACACAGAGGGATTAGAATGTAATTGTCCTATGGAACGGGACTTGTTTTTTTTAATACAATTTTCTCTCTCCAAATAAGCTCCGATTTTGCATTGCAGCAAGCAAACTTCTCCTTTAAGCACCATCAATAAAACTTCCAGCTGACCTTTTCACGCCTTCCATACAGAAGCTAAATGTTACTCGCTTTTCACATTCAATAAAAACTATTACTGTGTTCTAGTTCAATGCATATCTGTGTCATCATGGGGGAAAGTCACTTTGCACTACGTGTTAATCTTGCCTTTAAAGTTCATTTCCAAGCTTTCGGGTCGCTAAATATGTGGCCTTGGTTTATTCACGAGCCCACGTGGTGTGTGACAAAGTAACTTGAAGTTCATCTGAAGGTCTTCAGATGTTTGGGCCTTCGGATCTATTTGTCACAGGTTTTCCTTTTTTAATGAACAGCCAAAAGAAAGCACCAGGTGTTCTGCATTTAGCCTGATGCCAGACAGAATGTCACTGAGTTTCAAAAAAGGGATGGTTATTCTGGCCAGAACTTCAACTGGTAGAAAGTGATACAGTAACACTGTCTTCAGTAGAGCTATGTTCCCCAGCTAAGAATAACTGATGTGTCTCTGAATAATGATCCTGGTCAACATTTTCAGTGACTGGAGCCAAGTTATGAAGTTTGAAACTTCGCCGGGTAATCCCACCAACTGTGTCTTCCTCATCAAATTTTCTTTATTTTTCTTTTGAGGTTTCTTCCTCAAACCAGGACGAGACCCTTTATTAGCGTCCTGAGATCTTAATAAGTAACATATTACATGTGAGCATCTTTCTAAGCAGAATACTCGTGGATATAAGAACACTGCTGATTTTTTTTTTTTTTTTTTTTTTTTTTTATCCAGGCAGCCACACATAGCAAAGTATGGCTGAAAGCATACCGAGTTAAAAGCTAAATCATAGAATCATAGAATGGTTTTGGGTTGGAAGGGACCTTAAAGATCATCTAGTTCCAAGCCCCTGCCACGGGCAGGGACACCTTTCACTAGACCAAGTTTTTCAAAGTCCCATCCAACCCAACTTTGAAGACTTCCAGTGATGGGTTATCCACACCTTCTCTGGGTAACCAGTCCCTGTTGTCTCACGATCCTTGCTATGAAAAATAATTTCTTCCTTATATCTACCTTCTTTCATTTAAAAACTGTCGATCCCTTGTCCTGTCACTACAGACCTTGGTAAAAAGTCTCTCTTCATCTCTCTCATAAGCCACGTTTATACTGAAAGGACAAAATAAGGACTCACCAGAGCCCCACAGGGACAAGGCAAACAAAGCTTTTACTTTCACTGGAGCCAGGATTCCTGTCATATGGACCATTAGACTGTAGATATCTACTCTTCAGCTAGTTGCCCTATATTCCCTTTATACCAATGAAAAGAAATAGGTGTCTTTAAACATTTTTGATGTCTTCAAACAGTTTTGATGTCTTTAAACAGTTTTGATGTGTATTATTGGCCCAGATAAATCATACCCTAGAAGTGCCTATATCTCTCAGGGGCCATAAGAGAAACTGTTATAACTAGCTCCCACCCTGGAAGCTCTGCCTTTTCATCCCTTAGTCCTCGAAGGTAGGTTTCAGAAAAATCAGAAACTATGGAAAAATCCCTTCTTTACTGCAGCTGTCAGAATCATCCTCCTGCTCCATAGCAGGAGGCCTTTTAGACCCATTTGCTATAAGGAGGCCCTTGACAATTTTTGTGCAATTACAACATTGCTTAAAAGGTGTTGTGCATTAAAATCCCTTATATAAGCACTGAGAATTCATATTTCAGGTTCTTAAGGCTCTAACAGCGTAGAGATATCCTAGTTTATATTCTCCTAAAATACCATCCCAGTGTCATTCTTTGAAGCATTTGGGAATGGTTTCTATGCTACTTGACATGCAATAAAATATATGAAGAAGATCTAAAAAATTCTTAGAAGTACAAATTGGGAGCAGATAATGTCTCAGGTGTTTGCATTTCAGTTGGTTAACCTCAGTGATTTTAAATAATCTGAGATATCCCGAAAGCCGTAAAAGAGAGCGTATCTGAAGTTGCAGTATAAAACAACATAAAACTTGCAAAATATCTGAATATATGTGAATGCATAAGAAATAAGAATTATATTTCCAAACATTTTTGGAATCTCTGTTAGCGCGGTGAACAAAGAACAGATTTCCAAATGTTCACTTTCACCTGTGATAATTAATTTAAATTTAATTATGCTGATTACTGGACTTGAACCTGAGTTGCAAAGGATACTCTGTTTCAGTGCGCTCTGTGCAACTTCACCTCCACGTCATCAAGAACCTTCTTGGCATCTGACGCTCACCTTCACCCAGTAAGTCTGAGTGTGAACTTGGGCAGTGTGAGCCCAATGCTCACGAGAGAGTGGACCCAGCCCATGCACGGAGAAAGCAAGTGAGACAGGCTATGCGCATTTGTAGAGAATCTTGGTGAAACTTGAGATGGGATCAATAGAATCACAGAAACATAGAATCGCAGGGTTGGAAGGGACCTCTGGAGATCACCCAGTCCAGCCCCCTGCCAAAGCAGGGTCACCCAGAGCAGGTGGCACAGGAACACGTCCAGGTGGGTTTTGAATATCACCAGAGATGGAGACTCCACCACCTCTCTGGGCAGTCTGTGCCAGGGCTCTGCCGCCCTCAGCGGAAAGAAGTTCTTCCTCATGTTGAGATGGAACTTCTTGTGGTCAAGTTTGTGCCTGTTACCCCTTGAAAAGAGCCTGGCCCCATCCTCCTGACATCCACCTTTTAAGTATTTATAAGTGTTGATAAGATCCCCCCTCAGCCATCTTTTTTCCAGACTGAAGAGACCCAAATCCCTCAGCCTTTCTTCATAAGAGAGGTGTTCCAGTCCCCTAATCATCTTTGTAGCCCTCTGCTGCACCCTTTCCAGCAGTTCCCTGTCCTTCTGGAACCGGGGAGCCCAGAACTGGACACAGCACTCCAGATGTGGTCTCAGCAGGGCAGAGTAGAGGGGGAGGAGGACCTCCCTCCACCTGCTTGTCATGCTCTTCTTGATGCACCACAGGATGCCATTGGCCTACAAGGGCCCATTGCTGGCTCATGGTCATCCTGTTGTCCACCAGGACTCCCAGATCTCTTTCCACAGAGCTGCTCTCCAGCAGGTCAGCCCCCAACCTGTCCTGGTGCATGGGGTTGTTCCTCCCCAGGTGCAGCACCCGACACTTGCCCTTGTTGAATTTCATAAGGTTTCTCTCTGCCCAGATCTCCAACCTGTCCAGGTCTCTCTGTATGGTGGCACAGCCTTCTGGTGTGTCAGCCGCCCCCCCCAGCTTTGTGTCATCAGCAAACTTGCTGAGGGTGCACTCTATCCCCTCATCCAGGTCATTGATGAATATATTGAAGAGGACTGGACCCAGTACTGACCCCTGGGGAGCACAGCTCGTCACTGGTCTCCAACTAGATTCTGTGCCCCTAATCACAGCCCTCTGAGTTCTGTCTTTTAAGCAGTTATCTATCCACCTTACTGTCCCTTCATCTAGCCCACTCTTCCTAAGCTTCCCTATGAGGGTGCTGTGGGAGACCATGTTGAATGCCTTGCTTAAGACAAGGTAGGCCACATCTACCGCCCTCCCCTCATCTATCCATCCAGTCATGCCATCGTAGAAGGCTATCAGATTAGTCAGACATGATTTCCCCTTGGTGAATCCATGTTGAGTACTTCTGATAGCTTTCTTTTCCTCCACATGCCTTGAGATGACGCCCAGAACGAGCTGTTCCTTCATCTTTCCAGGGATGGAGGTGAGGCTGACCGGCCTGTAGCTCCCCGGCTCCTCCCTCTTGCCGTTTTTGAAGACTGGAGTGACACTGGCTTTCGTCCAGTCCTCAGGCACCTCGCCTGTTCTCCAGGACCTTTCAAACATGACGGAGAGCGGCCCAGCAATGACTTCCACCAGTCAATAGGGAGATGCATAAAAATTTCAGTATATATGTGTGTGGATGGAAGACTACGATTTCAAATAGCTAATCAGTCCTTTATATTTTTCTCATTTACATACTTGATTCTGATTGGAAGTAAACAGTCTTGTTCTCTGTCACTGGCTACAAATGTCAATTTTTCCTTCTGCAAAGGCTACCTGTGCCTTGACATTTACTCCATGTGCCAAACACAGATGACATGCCCGTTAGGAAAAGTCAGCTAAAGCAAAGGGAGAAAGGCAGGATCAGAAAACATTGTATCCACAGTTCTTTGGTGCGTACCGCTGCCTTCTGGTACAAAATAGAACTCTGACCATCTCAGGTTTCTGAGGAACACTCGCCCATTTGTTCATATAGATCTGCAGAAGAGCAGATCCTCTTGTGTTCAGCTTTCCCCTCTTTGTAAGAACCTGCAAAAATAAGCAAGTGACCTCAAAGATATACTGCCAATATCAAAGAGCAAATGCCAGGAGTTCTGCTAAACACCCTAAACCACGGATTTTTTTTTTTTTTTCCCTAATTTACTACACAAAGTGCTGAACAAACCTAACTACTCAAAAATAGTATTCAGATAAGTTATTAGAAATATGAGCGCTTCTCATGCATATGATGAAAGGCCTGTTTTTCTTCTTACTTTTTCTTTTTTTTTCTTTTCACAGAAGTCTAATGTCTAAAAACTTAAGAAATAGTAACCATAATTACACTGTAATCATGTTTTCATCAACATCAGCATTAATTGGACAGTAAAATGCCGGACAAAGCCAAAAAAAAGGAATCTTTTAATTGTTTCAAGGAGTGTTCAGTCAGATTCTTATGAATGTCAGTAAAACCATCGTGTAAGACTAAAATTTATTTCTGCGGTTTTAGCAGCATGTGCAGTACAGAAAGAAAATTCTCTCAACTCGTGCTATATAGCATTATACAAATAAGTAATAGTAGTTTCTCTCCAGCAGACTAGGTCAGCTTATGCAACTGAAGGTGATAACTTAACATGAGATGCCTCAATGCAAAATTTCCTCCAGGTACCCTGAAAAGGGCAATTTCAAGTTAAAATACAAATGCCCAGATCTGGATGGGATTTCCAGCAAGCCTATCCAGTCTTAACGGTGATGTTTTGGGAAATCCTTCGCTGTTTACTCCTTCTTGTAGCTCAAATCTTCATTCTTTTCCTTTCCTGTCTTCCTCACCTCATTTTAAAAAGGGCTGATTTAAAATGCTAAGTCACCAGTGTCTTGCATTTCCCATCCTCTTCAGCTCCCCTGGTTTTAACCAAAATAAAAGTGGAGTAGTGTTCTATAAAAAATACATCAGCCTCTATTTTTCTGTGACATTAGTCAGAGTGGTTGCAGTGAGCTTGTGCCAAATTTTAAGGGTCGACTCCCTCTTCTTGCACCACAAGGAGGTAGGCACTGTGGTAATACCATGTTTCAGCCTCTCTGCTTTTTCTGAGTAGCAGTTTAACTGTTTCCATCACAGAGGGAAAAAAGCTGCTTTAACTTCAGCATTATCCACAAAGCACTCTACAGATTTAAATAACAGAGCCATGCTCTGTGGGTCCTCAAAAGTAATTATAAGCAACAGTTTCCAGACAGCACCTCAAACAGAAAATAACTTCATGCACAGAAAACATTCTAATAGTATTAAAAATACTTAAAGGTTATTAAAGCAACCAGCGATGTGTAAAGTGCGTCACACACGGAGAGATTTATCCTGCTTTTCCATAGACATCTGAAAGATGGGTGTCTCTGCCTGAAATGGTCACCAGATGCTCCTTTTATCATCAAGGGGGAAAAGTAAGTTCTTCCAGTGTGTAATCCGCCCAACTTTTTCAAGCATACTCTAGCATGAGATGAAGCATATCATAGGAGTTCTGTGTTTCTCAACAGATAAAAAGGCATATGGACACGTCAGCATTTGGCTAACTTAAATCTTCAGAGGTCGAGAAGAAGGGGAACCCCTCCATTGCCTTCCAAAAATGTCACAGTCCCAAAAGAATAGCTTTAGGACCTTTACATTGAGGTATTTTATGGATCTAATTTATGGATGAAAAGATGTCAATTCAACAAGAGTCATTGAAACAAAATCTATATATCGTATCATGAATGATGCATACACTCAGACACAGGACTCCGGGCACACACAAGCTTTGCTCATGTACTAGCCATCAGCTGAATTTGCCTGACTGTCTTTAACTTCTCTATTTACAGCTTTCTTCCTCTAGCATTGATTAGATCACCTCACAGATGCAGAATGCAGAGTTTTCATTCTCTTCCATTGAGCCTCAGAAATAAAACCAAAGCATGAAGCCCATGGGTCACAAGTGCAACACTTGCAAGTATATTTTTGGTCACTTATTCTCACAGCAGTTACAAATGCACAGCTGAATATGAACAAAAGATTGCAAATGTTGCAATGTTTTGCATATTTCCCCACACATTTCCACCATAATAAAACTGTGTTAAGATTTTACTGATCACCAGCGAACTTTTGGGCATCTTCTGTGAGCAAGTGAAAAACAAAGCAAAACCAGGTAAACGTCTGGTTCTGAACGTCATCTAGAGTTTACTGCAAATCTTCACACGTCTGGAACGTATTCAGTTGCGTGCAGCATCTCGGTTGGGAGTGTAACATTTTAATATGAATTTGATTTCCTGTGTAGCATTAACACTTTGCCGATGGACATCAGGCTTATCAAAGAAATATTTATATTATTTTCAGGCTTTCACTTTAACATCCTGTAGTTCCATTGACAGTGTAGTAAAGCATAGTGTAAAGACTCAGCAAAATGAGTTCCTCGGCAACTAAAGAATTACATCCTTTTTCCTACAACCCCATTCCTAATAATTCAGGACAGTCATAAAAATAGCTGTACTTCAGAAAGAGCAAATAGAAAAAAAACCCAGTGTCATTCAACTTGCTTACTTCACATTATTCAAAGTGTTTTAGAGGACAAAAGCCGCAATCTCTTTCCCAGTGATGCTCAATACTGCAGTTGCAGAATGCAATGCAAACAGTAATGAGAATATTTCCACAGCTCATTTTGAGTGGTGGCAAAAGGGGAAAAAAAAAAAAAAAAAAAAAAAAAAAAAGACATCAAAATTGCCAGTTTATGTTCTTTACCTAGATTTTGTTTGGTTTTAGGATATTCCACTCTGCTTATTGCTTTATATATTCATGGCAGCAATCCCATTGACTTAATCAGCAGTTGTGAATGATCAGCACTTCCATAAATCACAAATAAAACTTTCAGTCAGGCATCCTATCCCAGCCCTGGCAGCATCCACAACTGTGTGGGCCACATGTTTGGCTTCAATTCTAGATCTTCTTCTGTGCTTATATCAAATTTCATCCTTTTTCCATGCTGCCACCCTAAAGGCAGGACATAGGACAATGAGCACAGGATGGGCAAATCCCCTGTTGCAACCAAAAACAGGGGTTTCCCTGAATTTTTGCTACATTTTAGAAAGGCCCGTACCTAATTAAGATATAAAACTGGATAAAAAAACAAAAACCAAAACATGACGAACTGCATCAGATTTCAGACCAGACCTGCATCAGACCAGATAACAGGCAATAGGACAAGAGCAAATGGCCTCAAGTTGCACCGGGGGAGGTTTACACTGGATATTAGGAAAAATTTTTACATTGAAAGGGTTATTAAGCATTGGAACAGGCTGTCCAGGGAAGCAGTTGAGGTACCATCCCTGGAGGTATTTAAAAGACGGGTAGACATAGAGCTTAGAGATATGGTTTAGTGATGGTTTTTGTCAGAGTTAGGGTGATGGTTGGACTTGATGATCTGAAAGGTCCCTTCCAACCTAGATGATCCTATGATTCTGCGATTTCTACTGAGCATGATAAACAGATTTCTGCAGATCAAAAATTCATAGCAGATATCCAGGGTGGAGAAATTCAAGCTCAAGCAAACAGCATTTGAGAAAAAAAAAAACAAACAAAACAAAAACAAAACAAAACAAAAAACAACAAAACAAACCAACCAACCAACCAAACAACAAAAAAAACCCCAAACAACCTGAAAATAGAAAGTTAAAGTGAGAAATTTCATATAACCTTCTATTATGACTATGTTATCAGCTGCATCAATAAAAAGAAAAATCCCTCTGCTGAAGTTAACAGCATAATACGTTTTGATCTGCAATTATCTCACATGAAAACTGTCAGCAGGTCCTCAGAAGACACTCTCTGAAGTAGTACATTTATTAATGCAAAAGACTTACAGCATAGGTTTTCTTTTCTTTTTATTAAGGTTTTTTAAAATATATTTTCCTGCAGTGTTAGAAATCTTGCATTTAAAGACACTTTATAGGATCACAGGACAAGATGTCTCTGGTGGATCTCATAATTTTACACACAATCTCTTTCATCTGTGAGAATAAATAGATAAGCTTCTAATCTCTATTTTTCAATTAGTAAAAATAAGCCATTTAAAGATATCTCTAATGAGATGTTCTATTTTACTGATACTTGGCAGAGTTACAACAATGGTCTTCAAGCTCTTATAAATTATTCTCATAAATTACTAAAGCCCTACAACAAAATTATTGTGAAGCCTCGAGTGTTTATTTTGGTCATATCAAGAAGTTGCACTGAATACTAATTTTCTTATAAATTAAGTTTCAAATAAAATTTGGCTAATACATTAACACTTTATCTTGATGATGTATCCACCTAAAAACATATAACCTTTAAAAAAATCCACATCTACCTGGTTTTTAGTGATTAGTGTCAGATTTTTAGTAATAGGAATGCCCATTATTAAAGTATGAGATTGTTATCCACATTTCCAAGCCAAAGTACTTTCCTCACTGAAGAGCACAATGCAGGACAGACCATGGAAATAGGGATGTTTGCCATCTTTGGATCACTTTGAGATCCCAGGACAAATAGCAGCCATATAGTAGTTATTGCTGCTGTTATTGCTGTTTGTTTAGTCCAAGCCTGCAGGACAGTTCTCAAGACTGTATGAGATGATCTCACAGAGGAAGAGCTTTTTCCACCCCTAGGGTGGAGGAGGGCTCAGTGGAGATTGTGAAGGTCAGGGAATGGTGCAGGCTATGGTTGATCACAGCTGTTGCGGAGACACTGGTTTTACGTTGTCACAGAGGGAACTGGATGGTGGGCTTTGTTTCAGGTGGACATCTGTCGGCAGTTGAGTGGATCAACAGGTGGTGTTTCTCCTTGAGTTCGTTAAAAGTGTGAACGTCTCCATGAGTTAGCCAGACCAACATGGGGAGAGGGAATGCATGGTTCAGTCCAGAGCAGTGTACAGAGGCTGAACAACCGGCAGAGGAGTTTCAGGGACAACAGCAGGCTTGGGCTGGCTTCCTCTACATGTTCTTTCCCAGTGACTGGGGACATCCAGCATTATAATGGTGAGCAGACAGTTGAGGCCAGTAATGGGAATCACATTGGTATTATAGAATCACAGAATCATTTAGGTTGGAAAAAACCCTTGGGATCATCAAGTCCAACCATCAAACCCACTCTACAAGGTTCTCCCCTACACCATATCCCCCAACACCACATCTCAACGACTCTCAAACACATTCAGGGATGGTGACTCCACCACCTCCCTGGGCAGCCTATGCCAGTGTCTGACCACTCTTTCTGGGAAGAATTTTTTCCTGATGTCCAACCTAAACCTCCCCTGCTGCAGCTTGAACCCATTCCCTCTTGTTCTATCGCTAATTACCTGTGAGAAGAGACCAGCACCAACCTCTCTACAATGTCCTTTCAAGTAGTTGTAGAGAGTGATGAGGTCTCCCCTCAGCCTCCTCTTCCTCAAACTAAACAGTCCCAGATTATGCTAAAACTGTGTTTTGCAATTTTTATATATATTTTGCTAAGTGTAACTAATATTCGTATTATGTGACACATTTTGTATCACTCTGTTAAATCAGAAGTCCTGTGTGACATCAACTATTTTAAAATAAATAGATTTCATATTAAACATTACACTCTCCATGTGCACAATATTGAAAAGAACCTGGTCAGAACGTATTGGACTCTGATAAGCTTTAAGCACCAGTCCTTCACTCAAATATATATTGCAATTCAAATAGCTCAAATAAAATCTACAAAATATGTGATGAGAGCTCAAAATAATTCACAATAATTCTTGCCTGAGTATTAAAATAAGCCCAATTGTCTCTATGTTTGACCATTTACCTGAAGACAGCCATTAGACTCTCAGAAGGGAAAGGGATGTGATGCTGTGGGACCCACAGAGGTGTCAGGTACCACAGCACCTATACTGGAATCCCGTTTCGTAAACTACAGCAGAACACTCTCAAGTAATGTGACAAGCAGCAAGGCTAAAAACGGGAGAGGAAATAATGAATGAAACGCAGCTGAAGGTCAGCCCATATACACTTGTTCCTGGTAGCGGGTGCTGGCGGAGACAGTTCAGAAGTTTCCAGGACCAGTCAAACACGGGAAAAGCAGGTGGCTTAGACCTTCTCAAGGCAGAGACCTCGCCTTATATTGTGACATGGAATTTCACAAATCTACATGAAATGGTTACAAGTAAACGTTTCTCAAGAACTCTGCCATTTCTCATTATTACCTCCATCCTTAGAGAGCACTGAATTTTCACTGCTGAAAATCTTCATAGCCTCCTTAATGGACCTGACCCTCCCCTTCTTTAGATTGGTTTTTACACCAACATTATTTAGTTCAGCATCATGCTCCTACAGATTTCGATTATTTTTTTCTCCAAGATCCCTCCGTGCTCAAGAGATTATAAGAAAGGAGTATAAACATGCAATTATAATGCTGGATGAATGACACCTGTTTCAATATTTTGGCTCAAATGACCCTTCATTGTAATTGTTCCAGGGAATGAACTGCCTCTTAATGTTTGTTAAATGCCCCTGATAGAAGACCCTATCTGTAACTGTATATAACAGAGTGTGAAAATGATTTAATGTTTCAAAACTATCTGGAACTCATACTGCGGCTGACTTTCTCAAATCGATTTTTGACAAAGTAATTCAAAGTTATGTGCTAAAACTGTATTACGCCACTTGCTCTGGAGTCTGCCATTGTTCACTGGTTCTGCTGCGTGCTCGCAGACGATGACACATACCAGATCTCATCAGCCACACAATTTTCTGCACAACAGGAAGGTTTAAAAAAACAAACAAATTCAAGATGAACAAGAATCAAAAGAGACAAAGCGGGTGGAAGGCATTATTTAGCCTTGAAGATAACAACAACAGCAAAGATTTAGATGTCAGATAAGCCGCTATCACAGTTGATTTGGATTCATAAAAGATATCTACGATGGGCTGAGACACAATATGATAGGCCTGAATTGCATTCACGTGTCTATTTGGGAAGAACAAGAGTGAGTTTGCTGAAGCCTATTAATGTTAACATTACTGAAATGGGAATTTAGATTCAAATCTCTGCTTCTAACAACATATATAGTTGTATCTTTCCCTCTCAGTTACCATGACCCTTTCTTTCGCATCTGATTTTTACCAGATACTTCTATAATTATGTTTGCAAACAGCGAATTGATATGAAATCGTTGTTCTTTTTTAAAAAGCATTTAATCAAGCCAAGATGTGAAACACCCACCATAAATGAGCTTTGTCCTACTACAGTAAATTTTATCCTGCTGTACAGGCTATATATCTTGCTCACTATTTCACATTCATAGAGACAACGTGAACAATTTTTTTTATTAACTGTGGTGGTAAAGACCCCAGCAGACAATGAGCCCTTGAGCTCTATGAAAACTTGGAGAGATTAAAGAGACTTAGACGGGAGGACAAACATAAATCTAGGAAGGTGAAGTCGCTTGTCCAACAGATGACATCAGATTAACTCCACAAGGGACTCGGAACTGAGCTGGAGAATCCTCTCCGAGCACTCATTCCTCCCTTTTAGCATCAGACTTGATTTTCCCCCCCCATCTTATTTGCAAATAGGGGAATATGAATATTCAGTCTTCAAAGTAGCTCGGGAGTACCTTGGGATATATGAATTCAGGAAAAAAAAAATCTTCTAAACAACAAACTGCTGCCTTGATCTAAGACTGAATTCCTCCCGCAATTAATAGCTACAATAATAAACCAACGTCACGACAGTTCCCAGATACACAGTGCCTATAATCCTTCATCAAGAATAGCTTGCACCTTAAACTGTTTTCACAGATCTGGCTCTCTATACAGAAGACAATATTATGTGACAACATAAAAGTTTTATTGCAACAAATTCGAAATGGCCAAGTGAATTACACTGGCCAGACCAAACTTCTTCTAATAAAAACTTCTATAACTCCATCCTGTATTTTGCTTAAGCCTCACATTTTATGGAAAAGCTATTTTAGAAGTTTTCATATTGAGTCTTTAAAAAATGTATTGGCACCATTAATTTGTATTGCTATGCCTGTGAAATCCTGGCTACCTTGATATCACACATCTAACTATACTGTCAATAAGAAAGAAAAAAAAAAAGGCATTGATTTTTTTTAAACCTGTAGAAAACATTCAAAACCATTTAGGCCCGATTCGATGCTATCTTTCTGGTGTAAATAGAGAAGTAACGCTGCTCATGTCGACAGAAAGATACTGATGAAGAATGGGAAACAGAGAAGGATCAGTCCTTTTTAATATAAATCAAAATGTCACTCCTGCTTTAAGGTTCAATATTTCATCATCTGCCAGGTTTCTAAATAAATGCTGCATAACACTTGATATATCTGAAAAGCTGAAATTCCCAGCTCTCCAATGAAACAGAAAGCCTATTTCTAACCCCGACAATTCTCAGGAGATTGAACCTTAAAATTATAAGCAGAGCAGGGCTGAATACTGCATTAATAGAACTTTTAGCAATATAATTGCCAAGCTCTACTTTTAGAAGACCCACCACTGAGGAAAGAAAAAGGGAGCAAGGGAAAGGGATGGGTAAAAAAGACTAAGAAAAATCCCCACCACAATCACCCCCATATTAAAAGGGTCAGGAGGTATGTTCTGAAAAGATGAATTTTATCTGTGCACATATATATGTGATACTTTTTAATAAGGGAGGTGTATTGACAGACAATGGGGCAGAAATTGCGTAGGTTTTTAGATGTAACATTGTCTTTGTTGGGGGTCTTTTAGTGCTCAGGTACTAAAATATGCAAAGTGCTGTTACAGAGACGTAGTTGCACATTATGGTACAAGAATGAATTGAACAGAAGGAAAAGAAGGTGGAAAATAAAATTTATTTAATGTTCTTTTTTTTTTTTTTTTTTTTTTTTGGACAGCTAGTCTGTTACATTTAGTTACACATTTCTATTCAATAGACCTTTAGGGTAGGATCCCCTCCCCACGCATTTATTTCAGTGCTGGGTTGGAGGGGTTTGTTTTGGTTTTTTTTTCTAAGATCATGGGCAAAACATATGGTTTGGGGAGGTCCAGAATGTCTCCTGGCCTCAACCACCACATTCAGCTGTGGAGCTGTGGCATTAGTACACTGTACATTACAGTATATTAGTGCATTGTAACCTACAGTGTTTCCCCCTTTTTTTTTTTTTTTTTTTATTTGGAAGGCCCCAGGGGTTTCATTACACAGTGCTGTTTTTAGCCTATCATTCTTTCGACAAGAAACACATGAGGCATACCTCAGATGCTACAAAGGACTGGAGCTGAGGAGAAGGCACTGACAACAGGTGAAGTGACCCTGCAGATTCCCGATCAAATTCCTGCAACTGAGGTTACATCAGGTTCTCCAAAACAGAGGGTTCGATGTTTCAGGCGTGTGACCTGAAAGATGGGACTGAAATCAAGATACCCTGATTCCAGGGTGTACTAGAGTCTTGCTGTCAGTGTCGCTCTGCTATCTGTGGGCATGGATGTATGGTCTGGTATGGACCATTGCCTATACCCAACAGCTATACTCCACGCATGACAGCAACACGGTCCTATTATTCTGGTGCTGAGCACACACCAAAATGCATTATGGAATCACTGTGGAGCAAGATATATACCATCATGCCAACATTGCATGTGTCATGCCAAAAGAAAAAACAAAAACAAACAAAAAAAAGAAACTATTTAAAGTGCCTTTATTTGAATATCTAAGATCCTACCTGTCAGAAAAGAGGTTCCCTGGCTGCCTCTTTGAGATATTTCTTCATGCATGAGTAATTTTATGAATCTAGATAAAGATGATCTAAACTTTGCATTAATTACAGATAAAATGTATGTATCTGCATGAGTACAGAAGAAACGACAGACACCAGACTGCAATGACTTTGGGGAAAAAAAAAAAAAAAACAGAAATCAAAAAACCAAAACCAAAACCAAAACAACAACAAAAAAAAGATGACCAATTAATGAAATAAAAATATTTAGAATTTGTCCTTAGACATAACATTAGGTTTGTATATGTATGTGTGCATATATATATATACATGTATGTGGAAAAGATCTATAAGAGTAGGCTGAGGGACTTGGGTCTTTTTAGTCTGGAGAAGAGAAGACTGAGGGGGGATCTTATCAACACTTATAAATACTTAAAGGGTGGGTGTCAGGAGGATGGGGCCAGGCTCTTTTCAGTGGTGCCCAGTGGCAGGACAAGGGGTAATGGGCACAAAATTGAACATGGGAAGTTCCACCTAAACATGAGGAGAAACTTCTTTCCTTTAAGGGTGGCAGAACCCTGGCACAGGCTGCCCAGAGAGGTGGTGGAGTCTCCGTCTCTGGAGACATTCTAAACCCACCTGGACGCGTTCCTGTGCCACCTGCTCTGGGTGACCCTGCTCTGGCAGAGGGATTGGACTAGATGATCTCCAGAGGTCCCTTCCAACCCCTGCCAGTCTGTGATTCTGTGAGTGGGCTCTGCAACTTACACTGAACCCTCTGCGTTCACATAGAACAAGCAGATAACAAGTAGTCATATCACCTCAGGTTTTTGGGACAAAGACAGAAAAGAAAGGGGGTAGCTCAAACCTCCTGAGAATTTAGGTCAGACAATATGTGCTTTTGTTTAGAGTGCAACGTACACAATTAACAGTACCAGCAGACACAGCATTTGCAGCTTCAGATGACCATTGCAAATGCCGTACTGCGGAAGCCCTCCAAGTCCCAGTTGGTTACGTGATTATGAATTCAGCAGTACAAGCTACTTAAAAATAAAAGCAAATTTTTTTTAAAAAAGGGAAAATGCAGTCACAAAAAACAAGTTAAAACTGCTTATTGCTGATCAGAAGTGCATTAATTCAAATGCAAATGTGTTGTGTTATATTACAGGCAGTAAACAAAGACTAATAACATCCCTGGAATTTTTCTGCATTAACAAACTAATCTGAAAAATCACGTACCAGTGAAGAACGCATCTGGTTTGTAGCTACCTCTTAAATTAATAAATCAACTGTCACATAATTGTGACTTCTACCTGAACAAAAGCTCAAATTAATTTTGTATTGGTTCCCGGTGCAGAGGTGAGGTCAAGGTATCTTTTGGCTGCATTCCTAAATTTAAACACTAGACAATCTCATCCTTCTGGTTAAAAGTAATCAATATTAGCAATTGATCATAATTTGCTTTGCAGTGCACACTTGTGCTGTTTAATCAAGTGTCCTGCTTGGTTTGTTTGTTCACAGTTGCGTGAAAGACATCCACTGAGCATGCCCAATACATCTTCCTTTTCCTCCCAACATCACTACAGTGCCTATTGCCCCTCGATTCATGCTCCGAGTGAGGCGCCGGATGACTTGTGCAGATTGGCAGGGACTAGAGACGAGACACTGCTCTAAAGGTCTCATGAAAAATGAATTATTCTTGGCAACAGGTTTCTGGATTAAAAAAAAAACAAAAAAAAAAAAACAAAAAAAAACCCCAAACAAACCCAAAAACCAAAAAAAAACAAACCAAACCAAAACTAAAACACACCACCAAAAATAAAAACCAGCAGTTTGATTAGAAACTTTCTTAAATGTACATCAATCTTCAAGGAGATTTAATAGTAGAATAACGGAGGCTGTCAAAGTTATCAGCTGTGACCTTTTACAGCCAAAGTGCACATACAACGTTTCTCATTAGGAGATATTCAGTTCACTGTAATGGAGTATATAGAGTCTTTAAGGATCAGTAAAGCAGCTTGCTCAGGTCTTTAATGAAATGGCCAAAGGGCATAATTTCCAACTGAGGAATTTAACTGTCCATGTCCCAGTCCAGGGTGAGGGAGTTAGATGAGGAACAGCATGATCTATTTCATCTCGTTTCTCTTGAAGAAGTGCCCCAAAGGTAGGTCTATATCAGGGATACCTGGGAGACACACTGGGACATGCTCTGGGATGCTGTCTAGTTTGAAGCCCTGATGGAGGATGATAATTCTCTTATATGTCTTTTGGGTCTGGGCTTCTTTGGTTTGGAAACCAAAGCATGGGGAAAGGGAGAAGGGTGGATGCTCTGGTGTTGCCCCAGTATGAAGTCTGGACAAAGGTAGGTTGTATCCTTAGATCTAGGAACTGATAAGAAGATCTATCAGGTTCAGTTAAAGATGGAGATATTTAAAAGACACGTAGATGTAGTGCTGAGGGACATGGTTTAGTGGTAACTTGGCAGTGCTAGGTTAACAGTTGGACTTGATGATCTTAAAGGTCTCTTACAACCAGAATGATTCTATGATTTTATGATTCTATATAGCTAGGAAGACTTCTTGGGTGAAGCAGCTCTGTCCTAACTAACTGAAGAGCCACCAGCTCCCAGGAGAGTCATTGCTACCCTCTTGTATGAAAGGCAGGCTTGCCTGACCTTTTATTGTTAGTCTATTAAATATAATTTGGTTAAAGTACTTTTTCACTAGAGTGGCAGTAGGCATCCTTGCCTGTGTCCTAAAGGAAGACTAGCCTAGATTCACTCAGTTGAGACCTGAATAACTGAGGTTTTGTAGGGGAATAGAAGCTATTCGTTTAGGGAGCCCCTTCCCAAGGTCAGTATGAAGTGCAGTGTCATGTCTTGCAGTTTGATCATGCATTGAGAGCTGTGCTACGTGTCCAGGAATTGAAGCAGCTGCAGTGGTGGCAGATGGGATATACACAAATATCTTGTGGTGTGAACTGGTTTCTCCACTACAGGAGTACCAGCATCAGTGGTAGGTGACTACAAAATACCCTCCAAAAATGTGATTATACTTCCATGACTAGGGAACTCTGCTGTTACTGAAATCCAAATTGCAGGTGCAGACCTCAAGCACACTAAAAGAGTGGACCAAGAGAAGCAGGGAGCAAAAATGATAGCAGGAACCCACCAAAATGCAGCTTTTACTGTATTTTTGTCTAAAATTGTACGTTTTTCCTATTTCCTACTGTAACTTTCTCTAGGCTGTTTTTTTCTGATGGTGGGGGTAGCGGTGGGTTTTTTTTTTTAACTCTCTCCCTTGTGGGTTTCAAAGGCAGAGTTAGTTTCATATTTCTTAGAAAGCAAGAGTTAAAAAGAGACAACACCTCCATAGATACCACTCTAGCTTATGCATCCTTCTGTGAAGGCATTTTTCCAAGTTCCTTTGCTTCAGGGAAGGATGATTGTCCATGGCACCGTGCCATCAATGTGTTGAGTCTGAAAGCCATCCAAGGTCAACATGGTTCTATTCTGGAAAAACTATATGCTATTTTTACCCTCTAAAGCTAATTTGCACAAACTACTAATAGTGTAAGTTAGTGCAGATAGTCTGGAAAGCATCTGCGAGCATCTAAGGAGGTACAGCTTTACTAAAAGAAGCATAATGTAGCAGATCAGCATGGTCAAAGTTTGCTTTCTCTGTGTCTATTTATCACCTGCTCTAAATGCTACACTAAAACCAAAACAAAGCATCAGCAACACCCGTAGCTGGGAACTAGAAAAGATAATAATTTGTAAGACACTGCACTTAAATCTTTCCATTCCATCATTTGTCACTCAGATCCCAAGCTATTGTAAATCATTCAGCTTCTTTTGGCTGCATGTAAAGATGAATTTTAACCAAAAAGTTTCCAAAGCTACTATTATAGCTTTATCACACCTGTTGAAAGCTTTATAAAATATATCTCTAACGCTAACAGTTTGTGGAAATTCATGATTTCCATGCCTGAACAGACCTTGTAGCAACCCATTGTTTTCCATCATGACTACGTGATGTCTCTAAGACCAGGGGTAATGTGAGGATATTAAGCCATAATGACTCCTCAGGACCACTTCAGTACAACAAATTGGCTGAAGTCAGTGTGAAAATATGAAAGCTGAATCTATGTAAAACAGCTGGAGTGGAAAAAATCCCCTTATTAAAACACAAGGAAATACACACACACACACATACATATAGGATCTTAAAAAATTCTGAGATTGAGCAGTGAAAAGAAAGCTCAGAATTACTCACAAATAAATAATAATTTTTTGAAAAAACAACCCTATGGCAGAGGAATATAAGGATGTTTCTTACAGATTAGGCTTCTATTTCATTATAAGATTAGCTGAGAAAAACTGAGTACTATATCTATGAGAAGGAGGTAGCATCCATGATTTGGAGGAGCAGCCACTTGCATAAGGTAAAATTAGAGATTGTTTGTTGGATTGTGGTCACAGCCACTGAAGACTTCGCAGCAGTGAGGAAATTAAGGCAGGGAACTGCAGGCAAGGAGTTTATTGTTTTTGTCCAGATCTGTACATCTTTTCTGATACCTTTAAAATAAAGAAGAGCTTTTGTTCAGAAAACTTTGCAACATCTTTCGGTCCTTTCCTTTTCAGCCATTCGGAGCTGAAGTGGAAAACCAAACCATCCAGAGACTTGGAGATTCAGTAAAACTTCTGTCTAGACTCTGTAGTCATTTCTGGGCATGAGACGTTTGTGGGCTGGGAAACAGCATCCCAGTTCCATGCAGAAGTAACATCCCAAGTTTCTGCCCAAAAAAGGCTGCAGATCAGCCCGAGATGGTCACTGGAACCTGCTGAGATCCGGAGAATGTAGTAGCTACAAACACAGTGGACTGAGGTCCAAACACAGCAGTTTGGTCTGCCTCCATCCTGGAGGACTTAATCTGTGGTAGACCCTCTGGGGAAAAATTCTTCACCTTTTAGTGCATTTTCCACCCTATCAGTTCAAACCTACAGAGGAGACCAACTTGGACTGGTGTACACCTTGAAAGACAGCCAACCGTGCCATTTCTGCTAGTGAAGGTAACTCACAGGAATGCACCGATATTTCAGAGAGTCTGTGCCTCAGCGAGGGTACAGCCAAGCAGTTTGTACCAATAAACCTGCAGTGATGGCTAAAGGTTTTCGGGCTCCACTAGTTTCTGCAAACATCTTTTTTGCAATCTTTTCCATTCCACATACCTTTGCTCAAACCAGAAAGAGCAAATAGGCTCACCATGTAAATAAACCAGGACAGCATATATAATTTTAATTTGAAGCCCACACCTACATTTGAAAACGGAGATGCAATCTGGAATTGTGGACTTTTTAAATCCACAGAAAAATGAGTGTATAAAGCAATTTTCCTTTGTAGTTGCTTTTCTCTTTATAGATATAGGACCTGTCTGAAGCCAAGTGAGAGTTTTTCCATTTCAGTGGGCTTTAGATTATATCCATAATACACAGAGGGAGCATATGCACTTTATAATAAGAGGATAAAAACTGCGTCTGCAGAGCAAGATGACAGGGTACAATTTCTGGAATCTTTGTGCAAGAAAATGCACATTACACTGTTTTCACTACTGCTTCGTGATTCTTATAATCAGAACTGCAGATGATATGGAAAAGACATTGTTTTCCCTGAGGACAAAGTAATTCTAAACATAAAATCAGAAGACAACAGCTTTACAAAATATTAAAGATGCCCTATACTACACCCAAGAGGAAAGATAGGTTCATGAATTTCTCCCTGTAGATATGTTTCTTCCCCTAGGTTTGAACACTAAATCACAAGATTCACAAACCGAGGCTGCGTCTGATTATTAACAATCAGGAGAACATGAAATACAGTGGATTTCTCTACCAAAGCACTCAGCTGTGTTTCTGTCTGAGCCATTAACCTGCTGAACATGATTGTGTTATTAATACTAGATATTTCTCTCAATGTCGCTTACAGCCCTGAGACATAAATTACACCATACAGGTTGTTAAGAGCTTCAGTGCTTTGGAGGTGAAAATCTTATTTAAGAAAAGTGTCATAGAAAACACGGGAAGAAATTTGGAAGGAAATGCAAAAGATTAGTTACCGGGTAAACAGCAGGAAGCTATTTCAAAAGCCATATTATTAGGAGACTACAAAACTCTACATACTGCAATACAGAATCAAGCAGAGTGAAATAATTTTTTATTTTTTGTTCTAATTATTCCTCAAGTTCATCAGCTGAGTCTCTGCCATGTGAGTAGTAGGATGTAAACATTTTTTGAAATGTCAAGTTACATAGCGTTTTTCTGTGTTATTAAACATACTGGGTTGCTAGATCATGGGTTCAAATCATACCCTTGATCATCCTATCCATAAGCTTCTGATTTGCTTAAAGAGTTTATCCTTATGTTCTCATTATTTTTTGTTGGGTTTTTTTGGGTTTTGTTTTTTTGGGTTTTTTTTGGTTTTTTTTTTGGTTTTTTTTTTTTTTGTTCAACCTTCTCTTTCTACGTTTCCAAGGCATTAACATAAAATCACTGCTGGTGACTGAATGTTTTTAGAAGTTCATTATCTCACATCCATTGGGTCATTAGCTTTGCTCTCCAATGCCATAACGTACTTGCTTGGTTTTGGGGGTGACATGAGGAGACAGAAAAGAGAAAGCTCGTGTTTGCCTAGAAAAGGCTTGTACAGCCATAAGTCAATATGCCCAAGATTCACTTGTGAGGACAGGCCAACCTCATGTAGAGAAGTGCTGCCCTGTTGCACCACGGCTGATACAGACTTTGGGGATGCAGCTGCATCCCCGTGTACAGTGATGCTGTTTCTTCTGGACACTGCAGGACGATGCTGCAGCATCTTCCTTCTCAAATGGAAGCGTGGACGTGAATCTGATCCTTCTCCTGTCTAAAGGTCTCCCTCTTGGCACTGAGGGTGAAATTCCCTTAGGACACGTGTTTGTATAAATGATCTTCGCAACAGTTAAATATCATTTGTAGCTTGTGGTCTGTATCATGTCTTCAGGATATTTCTTTGAAAAACAGATCAGCTCTTGTGTACAGGAATTTATTTGCTTGTGTTTGTTTTAAATAGTTTCTGTATCTGCATTTTCAAACTTTCTTCTTTTTCCTTGACAATTCTTAACAACACCTTGTCAAACTTACTGAACACACTAATTGTTTCTTTAAGCGAAAAGATCTTATACCTGAAGTGTCAGATCAAATTTGGTATCTTCGTTCACCTTTATCCCCTCTTTCTTACTATTTACATTCTACTGCTGACCTCAAGCAGTCTGGGTGGATTTTTCTTTGACCTCCGGATGGTTTTCCTTTGTACTGTTGGGCAAGTATGTAATTTAACAGGTACTTCTAGACCCTCCCACACAAAATTGCTTGTATGCAAGAACCTCAGATTTTCCAAATCTTGACTTTTCCAATTTTTTCTCCTTTACTTCCAGTGTTTCACTGCAAAACATGTGAGATCTGTAAGTCTTGATACTGACGTAACAAAGATTTAACATCTTGCATCAATTGCTTTCCTGAATGCTCTCAGTTAGACATCAGCCCCACACTTGAAAGTAGTTCTCAGTGACTGTTTGGCAGCAGCTAAAACCTGCCAAAAGCTAAACTGATGTGATAAGTGAGAACTTCAGGGAGAAGTGACATGGTCTGCAATAGGAACTGGGACTGGTGTAAAACAGTGGGGCTGAACTATTTCAGGATGAGCAATGAGCTGTTCAATTCACAGACATTTGCCAAAAAAATAATCTAAAACTGGAAAAAAAAAAAAAAAACATCGCCCTAAACCCTCCAAAACTAACATTAAGCCCTATTCTGACATAGTAGAAATGGAAATAATTACAGTTTTTCAAATTTCCTCCTTGCTTACTAGTAACTTACATGAAAGCTGCTTCTTAAAACTCAGTGAGGCAAACGTCTTGGAAATGAGTAGTGAAAACTAGAACAAAGGAAAATACATGCTCCTTCTCTGACTCTTACTGCAATGTAGCTCATAATGACCAATTCTTTGAACTTGACATGAAAAAAATATTGATAAGAATAGCTACATGGGATGGACAAACTAATCAAGGATTTGCTACTGTGCACCGCATTTTGTAAGGAAATGTGACTTGTGCAATTGCACTGTCTGTTCAGTGTCAGTCTTATCCCTGGAATTATTCAGTCTCAAAGTGGAGAGCTCGTACCTATCTAAGTCTGGGGAAAAAGCATAGCTGAGAAGACAGACACAAGTTCATGATCATTCACCTCAATTTTTGTACCTCTCAACATGACTGCAATGAGGGAAAAGCTGCAAAAGGAGCTCGATGCTTAGACATTTTGTTTATCTGCGATCAAGCCAGTCCATATATTTATATAAGCTGATTCATCAACATACACTTATCTCAGAGCCGATTATGGAATTTTCTGTGTTACTGCACAAGGGGCATCGCCAGGGAGCAGAGGTATTCAGGGATTGATAACCTAAGAGAGAAGGAAGGTGCTGGGAAAGCTGGGGATACTGTAATTAGGATGGGAAAATCAAGTAACTCATGACATAATTCCACCTGGAATCATGTTTTATTAGTTTTGCTACTTGTGTATATTCCGAACAAATTTTCACTAATAATAGCATGAGATTGTCACATCAGTTCTTCCGTAAAGAAATGGGGAAAAAATAAAACACGTCATTAAGATAAAAGAAGGGAAATCAAAAGACTTGAGTTCTTATTCAGATTCTGTCTCTGTCTGCTTTGGGAAAATTATATGTCACCTTTTGAAGACATTGAACAAATCTGACGAGGAAATACCACCGTATTAATACCCGACATCAGTTTCCCCTGGAGTATTTAGGAAATCTCTGGGAATACAGAGAAGTGCTGGAATACAGCACTTTTACAGCACAGGTTCCATGTTGCTGCAGCTGCTGTGGGCTTCTTCAGAGCAAAGCTGCAAGTTATTAATCTGCTGATGTTTTTAAAGAAGTTTTGTGTTGCAGAGACCGCTCTGCGGGAAGGATGATTTATCCTGTGGCTGTATGAATTCTTCTCTGCTGGATACACTCCGGGCTGGGTGGGAACCTGCAGCGCTTGCTGCAGCACAGACAAATATGTGCTTCACGGTGGCGATGCTGCATTAATGATTTGGATATGAAATTTAGGAAATATATGAAATAAATTTGTAGCAAACATGAAGAAAGCTGCTAGAAGAAAATGTTAATTTGGGTAGACTTCTGAGATCGCCTTTAGGGAAACAGACAATATATTCAGCAGACATAGTATCTTGGATGTTTAAGGCCACTAGCTTGTATACTGTCCAAATCAAGTAATTGTCCAGGACGGTGAAACAAATTTGCCATGACAGGGTAAAAGATAATAACTTGTTTACTGAAGTTTGGAAGTTTACATTGAATGAATTGCCAGATGAATAAGAAATAAATCAGGCAGGAAGAGCTTATTATGGTGTGATGGATGCCTCCGGTAGGACATAGGCACCATCATCTGGAAAAGTCCTGTCTTCAGGGTTTATGAGAACTTGGGAGAAAAACATCTATGGATAGGTTTTATGCCACAGTCAGCATGCCTGGCAGTCAGGCACGTACAAAGCTTTATAACTGGAAGACTTCTCAGTTTGTGCCCAGATGCTGAAATAGTAGCAAATCCCTGGACAAATGTATTTGCCAGTGGCAACAGCTTTTTATTCATTTTCATAACTCTTCCTGAGGTGCTAAGTTCCTGTAACTGTTGCAGATAACTTCTGGTCAGCTTTTCTGGCAATCCCTTCAGTATCACTGAAATTTTATGCCGTGTGTTGTAACTCTTCCATTGCCAGAAAGGTTGAGCTCTGATAACTGATCACTGCGCCTATTGCAAAAATAAAAAATAAAAAAAATTGAGGTGCTGGCAGGTAATGGCTTACCTATAACTTTTTTTACCTGTCCAAAGCAGTAGGACTCCACCAGGAAAATCTGATGTTTCGTGGTTATGGTTTTACAAATTGTGCAGGCCTTCTTGATACAATTTTAAACAAAACAAACAATCGAGGAATCGAAAAGTTTCTTTTCTAATATCTGACTCAAAGGGAGACAGGCACAGGGAAATATTGTTCCTCACAAATTATTTTCTTTATGTCACTCTGATCCCCAGCTCCCTGACAGTCTTATGGTGCAAAAACCTTAACACCTTCGCAGTAGGTTTTTGCATTTATATAGGAATATAAATGCAAGGGATATTGCGTAATTACATGGAAGTATTTGAAGATATGGGAAATATTCATGACATTGAAGTTGAAGGATCTAACTTAGCTACTCTACCTGGCCAATATTCCTGCAGTGTATAGTCAACAGGGTATTCAGAGTCTTCCAGATTCAGCATTCAAAATTTAGGTCAATGAATTGCTATGGTAAATCCTACCTCTCTTCACCAGTAAGGTGGAGCTAGGAGGAAGGAGCCAGCTGAATTACCTGGCTAAATTGGTCACCTAGAGGTGGCTGAAAATGTGTCTAGGAGACTTTGTCTATCCAACAGTGATAAAAGTCAAAAGTAAAAGAGATAACAGTCATTGAAGTGCTGGTCCAAACAGGCAGCTGGGGGACCCGTGGTCCAGCCTTCCGATAAAAAGGGCTATTTCCAACAGTAGACTGGGTAAGCATGTTTCCATCTAGCCAAATCTTGAAAACATCCAATAATGGTGTTTCCACAGCAGAAACCCTGTTCTCTGCTGAGGAGATATACATACCGGGAGTGATGAACAACCTGTCTGTACATTATTCCAAAAAATGGCAGTTGTTGTTGGTCCGAAACAAATGTACTACCTGCTACACAATGCAGAAGCAAATCCAAGGCCAAAGGACCAAAAAGTGGTGACACCAGCATAGAAATTATTAAAGAGATTTTTTTGTAAATGTTTGTAATGAAAATGAGACTTTATTCAAACAATGAAGAAGTGAGTGTCCAAGGAAGGTGTTTGTGAGGGAGCCAGAAAAATCTGTGTTTCTTTTCAGGCTGCCAACACTTACGAAGTTAACTAAACTTTTAAAGCCAGAATACTTTAATTGCCATAAGGTCAACATCATGGTGTGGGAGAGTCACATATTCGTACAATAACTCTTAACTCCACTAGAAAGTATTGCCTCCTATCAATGTATGTACTGAAAATGTCATAGGAAAATATAGGGTGCAAAAAAATTATTTTTGGGAACATTACATTTCCATATACTTTAGTGAGAATCCACTTTCTTCATTATTTTGATTATAAGGATCTCTAAGCCTGTGATGAATGCCTCTGAGCAGAAATGTGGTTTTCAGAAAGACATATGATTCACCGCCGTACTTGAACAATTTCTTTTTTAATTTGAGCTCAAATGTAGTAGCTGAGTGCACTCCTGTCCTCTCTCTGTTTCAAATGTCCTCTCACTTTCGTATAACCTCATTGTAAGAAAGTGAGAGGCATTTGCTAAACTGCTTTGCCTAGAATACTCAGGGAATATCCGAAATAGGATTTCAGTACAATCTTCCTGAAATTTAACCCCATTCTTTACAAAGTTAGAAGTAGAGATAACAATTTGTCTTGCCTCATAAAGCCACTTTACTTTCCACTGTGCATTTGCAGGGAATGGTCTGGATACTTCTATATGTGTTTAGTTTTGCAACACCCAGAGTTTCTGGTTGGCAGTTAAAACACATAACTAAAACTAAAATATATGTAACAGAAAACAAAAACAAAAAAAAAAAAAAAACCAAAAAAACAAACCAAACCAAAAAACCAAATGCTGTCCTGATTTACTTTGATTTATTGTATGTAGTTTGAGATTCTCATACATTCTATACTTGGAGATTTTCAGAAATGCATTTTTACTGTTTACTCTTAAAAACAGTGGATATTGTAATTGTATTTTGGATGGCTCAAACTCATAAGGCATCTTCAGACATCTCCTAACCGGGGAAAATTGGAAGGACAATAAACATGAGGGCGAGATGAGGTTAAAAAAAGAAATAATAAATTAATATTTCATTTTCCTTTCTGGAATATGTGGGGTTTTTTTAATGAAAGGCTTGAATTGAGTATGCCAGTTTTGATGTAACTGTATTAAAAAAAAAAAAAAATCAAATTAAATATTTCACTAATGCAGAGTCTTTTATGCTGTTAGAATAGAATCATCAATGCTTATGTCCCCTTTCTGTTCAATGAGCTACTAGAAACTTGCCCTGATTTGTCACTTAGCTTGTTCCTGCCTTCAGCCCCATATTCATGAATATATTCGCATTACCTTTTGTGAGCAGGCAGAGGCTAGTTCAGGCTTTTCACTGATGTGACCAGAAGGTGCGTAGTCAACGTAAAGATATGCTTAAGCTAAAAAAACAAGAACATTGATATTGCTGT
Organism: Fratercula arctica; assembly: GCA_947846985.1. Taxonomy (NCBI): domain Eukaryota; kingdom Metazoa; phylum Chordata; class Aves; order Charadriiformes; family Alcidae; genus Fratercula; species Fratercula arctica. The sequence continues at coordinate 6,255,477 of CANTUZ010000001.1, forward strand.
AAATTACCCATCCATTCTGAGTAAGGGCACAATATCTTTTCTTTGTGCTCATGGAAGTTTGCAAAACCACACCGACAACCTGGTGCTCAAAATATCTAATTTGTAGATTTTGCAATACTTAATTGGATACTTTTTGCCGTGTTCTTTGAAAAAAATGAAAAATAAAAAAGAGGGTATGATTAATGCAGAGGATCCTTGAGACACCCTTGATTTTTACTGTTAGATCCTGTTATAAAACTTTTTTCAAAGTGCAAAGTTTCATACAGTCACTAAACGTATTTTACCTCCTGGTTTTCAAGCCCGTTGACTTAGATTATGACAGTGAACAACATTCATTACAGTTCACAGAGGAGTTTCACATAGAGGCGTTCAGACAGATTTATTCTGCGCTCATTCAAACTTGAAATAAACCATATCGAACACACAAAGTAATATATTGTCTCCTCATGGCTAAAGGTCACTGGTGCACCTCCGTCAAGACATCTGAAGCAATCCTAACAAAGTTGTCATACTTTCAAGTCATATTTACTGGACCTAATCTTCTTTGAACCATGTCACTGCTGCTGGAATAAACAGGGACATGGTTGTCAAGGACTTTTAATTTTCAGTGGCAGCTGTCAAAGGGTCTTTCTTAGACACCAGTCATATTTTAGATAAGAAAATAGTTTCAGGCAGCATGCCGGCCACAGAACATGAGCTGTTGTGATTGCATACAGTCTCATTTCCCCAGTTTAATTTGAAATCGCAAATGGTAAATTGGATTTTATGGTTCAAATAAGATAGAAACAGAGACCAATTATCTCCAGTTTATTTTTTTATTTTTATCAATCAGTGTTTATTTTATAAATTAACTGGCATGTTGTCCTAGCTCAAAGCAGTGAGATTGGACTTCTTTCTTTTTTTTTTGTAATCTGAATCTCATATGCACTTTTTAAAAAGAACAATGAACTACAATGAAATGAAAGCCAAGGCTGTGGGATGTAGGGCTGGTAGGGAATCCCCAAGGCAATGTTTCATGGTGCGTGGAAATAAAGTGACAGATGACCACTGACCTCAAAGGGTTTTGCTTTATGGTCCTAGAAATGTTTCCACGAACCACAGGGAAGACACACAATGCAGGATTTTGCTACAGGCTCAAAGATTGGTGTATAAAACGAGGGAAAACATAACACTTTCAAGTGTGCTTCTCTTGAGCTCATTTATCTTCTAACCTTAATAAGGGAAATATAGGAAGTGGAGCCATGTGCAAACAAAAATTGGAAAAAAAGGAAAATTCAAATGAGCTAAGATAAAGCAGACTTCTGAGATTTATAAAATTGAGGTTTTTATTCTTACCCCTCACTTTCTGCCTCTTTCAATTCATTTTTCTCCCTTTCAGCCTACTGCATCACTCCTAGATTTTCAAAGGAGTTACCAGTTTCCGAAGGACTCCAGAGATGCATCACAGAGGCAAATCTTTAGGAAATACTGAAAGAGACCAATGGTGCAGGCCTGAAGGAAGGTTGGACACAGCTACTTTCTACAGCTCAGAGTTAATTGTTCTGGGGGAAGAGAAGGCAGCATTATCCACAGGATCAGAGTGTTCCTCAAAGCACATCTTCAAAAAAAAAAAATTTCTTCTTTCTACAGAAGACCTTCTTGGCTATGCCTCCAGTGACCTTATACTGGAGCAGGCAAATATTCACCTCTGCATTCATTCCACAGCCTAGTTCTTCCCTTTACATTTTAATGAAAAGGTAGCTCTGAGGTTCAAAGGGTGCTGTGGAAACCCACATCTCAGAAGAATCACTCAGAAGTTTCACTGCCCAGCCTAGAATACAAAGAGACAGACGTCCTGACAGACAGGACTGACTATAATTTCTAAGTCATGCTACAGGTTGATCAAGATGAAAATTTGCAGATACGCAACTGAACAAAGTCATACGTTTGAAATACAAGTTATAAACCCATCCTTAAAGGCAAAATTATTCTTTAACATCTAGAAATATACTAAAAGAAAAGCTTCTAAGTGCAAATATAAAGGATATATGTTTTAGTTGAGATATTGACTAAAACTGTAATAAGAAAATCAAAATGTGCTTGTTCTGTTTTCCCGGCAGCAATGTCTAGAAAGATCAGAAGGAGACTTCAGTCTAATAAGGGTCTAAGAACACATTGTTGCCCTTATTGTAAAAAAGAATGAAAAAAAACCAAATACTAAAGAAAATTTACTTTTCTATCAGGGATATAGTTTTAGGTTTCAGATCTTAGATTGCTTTTTCAGTCTTAGAAAGAGCCCTCTCCATGGCTTAGATAATACAGATAAACCTGGTTTAGGACTCTTGCACCCTCCTCCAAAGCCTCAACTATTAGCCACTCTTTGGGACAAAATGCATGGTTGGAAGAAGGGTGTAAATTGATGCCCGACATTTTGATCATTAATTAGGAAGAACAGCAAGAATTATCCATCTTATCTGATGTCAGCTGTCTGAAGTTCAGTGTCCTGTCCCGGCTAGCCACTGAGGCTCTCACTAAAGTGAAGAAAAAGTTAAAAACAACCCAGAGAGTTATTCATTTCATTCTGAAATCGGTATTTGAGGTCAATGGGAAGTACTGTTTTCTGGATATGGCTATTTCTTTTGCTGATATATAGGGAGTTCAACGACCAGGCTAGATCAAATACCAATCTTTTATATCCAAGGTGAGACAAGACCTGCTGAATAGCACAGAAATGCCCAGTGCTTAGGGGTCGAGTGATTAAAGCTATTCTTTCTATTTATTTGTCCCTGCTTCACTATATAGCTACTAAATAGAACCATTCCCAGGCTGCTTATTGCCTCTATCAGATTTGAAAGCATGGCTCTCATGTCTTCATGTGAGTCCTAAGCATTTATCACTGCAATAACATCATCTCACAGCTCTGGTAATATGCTTACAGGTTTTATATAGAAGCCGTGATCATCCTTTTTGTAGCATTATGAAATTCATGGAAATTATGCATCACTGGGAGTTCTTGGGCCAGATGCACAAAGACACTAAGATTAAGTGTTTAATTCCCATTGTATTTATTCCAGACAGAATTGGTTTTATATTAAGTGTGTGTGTGTGTGTGTATAAAACACCATCTTTATTCTGGAGTTTGTTGTTTTTTGTCTGTGAACATAGTGCATAATCCTGTGGCTACTAGACACCGCTTAAGTCTTTTGTCAAATCTTTCTTCTTAGTCCTCTGTCGGTTTATTGCTTTGATTTTGTCCAAATGCAAGTATTAAGCCAATTTTTATAATAAAGAACAAAACAGCTGCCATGATAGCAGAAGGCATGCTATCACAAGTCACTTCAGTAGACTCTACCAACTTTTCATTCTGCAGAAGGTATATTTTGCAATTCTTTCTGTACTGGGGAGGAATGCATTTGACTCTACGGAACTGGTGCGATCCCTTAGGACAAAGCTGAACTTCTCCCATTTAATTTCACAGGGCTGACTGAGGTGTCTTCATGCTGTGGGATTCAATGAAATTTAGCTGTTAAGTGCACATACGTATTCAGAGATCCAAATCCCATAGTGTATTTATTGTTGTTAAACATATTCATGATGGAAACCGGAATCTCTTTGCAACCTAGACTAGCTCTTGCCCAGGGGAAGATGTTATTAACTGAAAGCTCTCATTTGCTTACCTTTTCTTGGCTTTGCATTTTGTTTTGGGCTTTTTGTTTTGTTTTGTTTGCTTGCTTCAGTAAGATAACCTGCTCTCACATAAGGCTTTGATCTCTTCCCATTCACACACAACCACTAACTGGAAGAACAGAAGATGACATTTGCCTCCAGAATTATTCTTATACTTTTAACAATTTAGTTATTATTAGAGGGTAAGGCCAGTGTTCGGTATGCAGGTCACCTCATGTTTTCAATTCTTTTCGCAATTTTACTGGAACAATGTAGGGCAGATTTTCTCAGGAGGAAAGACAAAGACCCTTAAAGGATAGTCTTTTAAGAATGGTCCTAATAGTTCTAAAATGTAATCCTTAAGGAGATCATCACATATTATATTTGGTGACTGATTGACTGGCTATGTCCATATTTATACATGTCAAAAAAAGTTTCTCTGTTCCGAAACATTAGACTATATTGCAGATGAATGAGGTCAATGGTATGTTCTGCATACACCTCAAGTCCTTTTGACGTTGTTTAGAGCATCTTCCAGATATTTAGGATGCAAATAACATATTAAGCCTCTTATTTGCCTTTACCTGTGCATATTTCAGAAAAACTGGCAAGCAAGAACATATTTTATTCTTCTGGGACAGTCATGTTGAATTACTGTCATGCTGTGCAGCACCCCTATATAACACTCCAGGGTATTAAAAGGTAAGGAGTGCTCTTTAGCTGTTCACAGAAGCTTGGGAGCTGGTAATGAATAGGAAAAGCATATTGCCATGAACTACCATAACCAGGAGCTGTTTGGTATGCAGTATGCTATAAAGGTGTCCAAAACACAGGGGATTCACAGCAGATCTCCTACACTTTATAATATGGGCAACTACTGTAATTACACTACTGAAAAGTGTAAGAGATATACTACTATACCCTTCTGATAATGACCCTACAGAGCCAGATTGTGAAGACAGAAAGAAAACTTCTGAGAAAGCACAGTATAAATTAAGGGGTGCAGACTCAATCCTCCTGATTATATGAATTACTACTAATCACTTTTCATAAAGAATCATTGCATTGTTACAAGAATTTTACAGCAACACAACTGCAAAACAATTGTAATTATGCTAAAAATATGTTAAAAGAATATAATTAAATCCATCAGACCAAGCACTCAGACAGTATCATTTGGTGCACTACTATAAATTTCGCCTCTTTGCACACGTAAGTCACAACAGGCTCTGTTTATGTGATCTCAACCACTTTTCCCCAGAATCACTGCTTTTATCCATGCACAGGTTAGACAGCTCTCAATTAACGCAGGAGCCTAAGCAACCAAACATAACTTTGAAATTGGCTTTGCTTTGAACAGGGAATTAGACTACATGACGCCCCAAGATTCCTTCCCATTTAAATTATTCTCTCATTCTTTGTAGTACTTGCTCCATTCTTATTGCTGATTATATAACTCTAGATTTTAATATAAAGTAATACAAGTCCATTTAGAATAACTAAGCCTCCTATGATGACACCACCATTATTCCACTTTTATAGATGGGAAACTGAAAATGGAAACACACCCAAGGCCAAACAGGAAATATGCAGGAGAATGAAGGGAATTAATTCAAGTCTCAGGGTAATATCGTACCTACTGTTTCAACCACTTTTAAAAATAGCTTTAAAACCAGCTCCACTTTTAAAAGCTGAAGCAACTGAATGGCCCCAGGGTCCTCCTTTGGAAGATAACAACATGCCTTTAGAGACCTGTTAAACTTCTGAAAATTGTCTTCCATACAGTTATGCAGTGGTCAGAGCTTCCAATTCACAGTGCCAAGAAGCTCCAATCTCTTCCTTTCACTTATTTCCTGGCAGCCACATCCCTACATCGCTCTGTTCCCAAAGTCCAGCCAAAACAAATCTTAAGCTCTGATGTAAGATATATTTCAGCTAGATAAAAGAATCATTAGAGTGAGCCATCAGATTCATAGTGATGGGAGGCAAATGCCAAACACTAGAAAGCTTTAAGTGAGGGCATTTGCCAAGAAAGTCAGCTTCCGAGTCTGTTTCCAACATTCTCTTGACAGAATTCTTTCCCTCTTTTGCTATTAACTATTCTTACAAAAGCATGAAAATTTAATTCAGAATTAACTACTTCATGTATTTGCATGAGTGCATTGTCTAAATGTATATTATACATATACCTATTTATTTTTTCAGAAAAATCTTAATTCTAATTATTATCAAACCCACACTGAGAAAAGCCAACTGTGGCTGGAATATCATTTTTCAAGGTTCTGTGGAGGCATATAAAAATGGACAGGCAGGTTCTTTTTTTATTGTTTCATGGCCCCCACTAATGAGAGAGCATTGGCCCTTTAGAATGGCTTACCTGCATCAGTGCCACCTTAGATCAGGTTTCTGTGGAGCAAAATTGCTCCACGTACTTTAGCACTTGGATCTGCTGATCTCCTTTTAACTTCATACTAGAGGTTTGTAACCTAACTGAAAACATATTTTTTTTTTTGTTATATATTTCTGTTCAAAGTCATTAGAGCAATGAGATGGCACTCTTGCATTTGCTTCATTGACGTTTTGTAGCATGATGCTGAAGGTGTGGTTCATTACCTTCTCATGATAGGAAAGCATTGTTGAGCATTTAAGTGTCCACGGCCTGCTGGGATAGATCTGGAGGACTCCTGTGTGAAGGGAGCCAAAATGCAGTGCAGTCCTCATCCAGACTGTTTAGCTGGAGAGGCTCTTTAAACAAATAGCGGGGTCTGCATGTTTTTATGCAATGAAGGAGCTGGCTTGGTGCAGAAGTGACCATGGCAGCTAACTAGGAAGAAATTTGTTATGTGGCTAATCAAAGGACAAAGGATCTAGAGGAAGGTAGGGAAAGAAACAGATCATCTATTCAGATCTTGTAGTTGAGTATATTTGTTCTAGAAATGAAAACAACAGTAACTGTGAGGTCCTTTATGAGCTACTGAGCTTTATTAATTACAAAAGAAGAGTGTCATGGTTTAACCCCATCTGGCAACTAAGCACCATGCAGCCACTCGTTCACCTTCCTTCCGCCTCCTCCCCATAGTGGGATGGGGTGAAGAATGGAAAAAAAGTAAAACTAGTGGGTTGAGATAAAGACAGTTTCATAGACAGCAAAGGAAGAGATAATAATAAATAATAATAATAATAATAATAATAATAATAATAATAATAAATGCAAAACAAGTGATGCACAGTGCAATTGCTTACCACCTGCTGATCGACGCCCAGCCTGTCCTTGAGCAGTGATCACTTCCCCTGGCCAACTCCCCCTAGTTTATATACTGAGCATGACTTCATATGGTATAGAATCCCTTTGGCCAATTTGGGTCACCTGTCCTGGCTATGCTCTTTCCCAGCTTCTTGTGCACTTCCTCACTGGCAGAGCATGGGAAGATGAAAAGTCCTTGACTTAGTATAAGCACTACTTAGCAACAACTAAAACATCAGTGTGTTATCAACATTATTCTCATACTATATCCAAAACACAGCACTGTACCACCTACTAGGAAGAAAATTAACTCTATCCCAGTTGAAACCAGGACAAAGAGTTTAAACCAAGTAACCTGCAAGTATTTTAGAGGTTTCCATTGACTTAGCAAGGTCTGACTCAGGTCCGACTGTACACAAAAGACCTAATTTTACCATCATAGAATTTACTTTACACTTTTTTACAAGTCTCATGGGGTTATAGTCAGCAAAATAGATTCACCAGAGTATACAAGTACATGCAGAATACTGTGTTCTGAAAATCAATGAATCCCAAGTAAAACATGACTTTCCCAAAGAAAGGCTTATAAATGTTTTATAAGAGAGAGACAAATGTTTTCATAACTTATTTTGCATATGGAAAATATGAGAAATATTGATGTCATGCTGCGAAAGGTATAGAGAAATGAGTTAGCAAGTGTTACCTGTTGTATTGTATGTTGTACTGTCTTAAGTAACTTCTCATGTGACTTAAGACCCCACTCTAGCTTCCCTTCCATCATGGCATCAAAATTTACTCTTTCAGTTGCACAAATATGACAGTTTGTTAATCTAGTGACCAGATGAAGTTTACTTGTTTTAGCCAAGCCCTACCTATTAAACTACATCTTTATTAAGAATTTATCTGTATAATCGCTCTGCCTCCAGAAGAAAAGCATTAACTGTTTACAGCTGTGAGGGTTCACTAGCTTTATAAGGCCCTCCATCAGTGCACATATACTTTCCACTCTAAATCTTCCTCATTCCCTAAAAATGTGCCTAATGTTCTTCATCATTAACACAAAGAATCCACAGACCCTAATTCAGCACCTTGTACTACAGACATTAATTATGTATTTGTATCCAAGACAACTCTGTATGTGATTAAAAATTCAATATAAGAAGCTTGGCAGATTGCAAATGAACAAGGAGGTCAGTGTTCAAAAAGCCAGTAGCAACTTCAACAAACAGGAGACCCTTACCTGGACTACTGTATCCAGCTCTGGAGTCCTCAGCACAAGAAAGACATGGACCTGCTGGAGCAGGTCCAGAGGAGGCCACAAAAATGATCAGAGGGATAGATAGATACCTCTGCTACAAGGACAGGCTGAGAGAGTTGGGGTTGTTCAGCCTGGAGAAAAGAAGACTCTGGGGAGACTTTCTCGTGGCCTTTCAATACTTAAAAGGGGGTTTATAAGAAAGGTGGGGACAGACTTTTTTGTAGGGACTGTAGCGATAAGACAAGGGCTAATGGTTTTAAATAAAAGAGGGTAGATTCAGGCTAGATTTAGGAGAAATTTTTTACATTGAGGGTGGTGAAACACTGGCACAGGTTGCCCAGAGAGGCGGTAGATGCCCCATTCTTGGAAATATTCAAGGTCAGGACAGGGCTCTGAGCAACCTGATCTAGTTGTCAGATGTCCCTGTTCATTGCAGAGGTGGTTGGACTAGATTTCCTTCAAAGGTCCCTTCCAACCCAAACCATTCTATGTTTCTATGATTCTACATACCAAAGCCCTAACAGTTCTATTCAGGTAGAGATTGTGGATCTTAATTTTCTTCACTGAGCACTAGCCATTGTTAATTATTGATATACACAGTGATAAAGACATATGTGAAAGAGCTCTTATGTCAGCTCTTCTTCAATGGCGGCTTCTTCAGTGGCTCTTTCTTCAGTGACCAATGTCTGAAGACAATGTTTGTTGGCCTCTGATCCCGATCTGTTCGTTCCTGAAACCAGATCTGGTACCCAGTTCCCAGCCGTTGCTGAGTCCAGTGCTTGACGGTGACATCCTGGGAGCTTGATACGGTTTTGTATATTTTTGTACATATTGTATCTATTTACTTTTTATTTTATTATTAATAGTTTATTAAAGTACTGAAGTTATTTCTAAACTCATAAATCTCTTTATCTCTCCTCTTCCTCTCCTTGGAGTGAGAGGTGGGGGAGACCATATGTCATCTTGTCATTGACCAATCTGGCCCCAGCTGTGACATTTGGTTTTTTTCCTTTTTTTTTTTTTTTTTTTTTTTTTTAAGCTATCAGAGGACTGATCCAAGGAATGCGACAGGACTGTTCTTTTAAGTAAGTTCCTGATCATAGGTAGAAAGAGGGGAATGGAGCAGAAGCATACATTCCTGTTTCCATAATTAGTCTAATCTTTGTTTTTGGAAATCAGGTGCAACTCTCAAGTGACAAAGACTAATCCTGATTTGAAAGACACCTGAGATGAAGACAGTACACGGCATAATCTCAAAGTGTTTATTACTTGCAAAGTATTTAAGGTCAGAAGGGATTTTAGAAATCACTTTCATACCCCAGCAGAGGACATTTTGTCCAGGCAGCTCTGCATTGAGACAAGCATTTAAACTCTCAATAACTGTAATTTTCAAACAGCAGACATGGATGTAACGACGCAAGGGGATCCAGATTGCCAGACAACTGCATCACTGTAGTGGCCACTGTTAATTGCTATCTGAATGCAACAACAACAACAAAAATCTAAAACAAATCTGATTAACATATGATCAGTTGATCAGCTATGAATAGTTGATGGTAGCTATTTTAGTTAACATATTTAGACGAGCTATCAGCTATGAATTATCTATGACTGGCAACTATGAACAATTGTATGTAAGTGAACAGATTAAATGTTTTAGAGGATCACAGAACTAAAGCAAATATTAAGTTTTACAAAACGATCAGCCTGTGGATGTGAGATGGATAGTTGGAAACAGTCCTATGCCCAGCTTCAGGCATGCCCAGATTTTTCACTCATTTCAGTTTTATGCCAGGTTTAATCTCCTGATGCAACAGTTCCACTTGACTGACACCAATAATGAGCACTAGAGGAATTAGTCCTGCTCTCCACAGTTAGTGAAACCAAATAAGCATCAAGAGTAGTAAATAAGGTTTCACAAACATTTTCCATTTACTCATTTTCAAAACCCTTCTTTTCTTTTGCTTTGGTTTTGGCTGAACCAAGGGCCAGCAAAGTCATCTGGCTCTAATTACCTTCAGGGGATTTGGAGATGACAAAGTCCTGTGGCTCCTATAGGAGCACAGGAAGGGAGCTATCTGTCTATAAAGTCCATTGGACTCCATCCTCTTTCCAGTTCTTTTCCATTTTCTGGAAAAATTCCAGAGCATTTTGAGGCTGAACCATTTAATTTTCTTCACTACCTGTTCCCCTGCTCTTTCTGAGGAAGCCCCAAAGGGATAGTTATACTTTTCATTTATTTAAATTTTTGTATTAATAGTAATACAAAATAAAAATATTTAAACATCCCCCCCCTAAAAAAACCAACCAACCAAACAAAAAACACTCCCCAAATCTTTACTGTTAGCCTATAGAAGAAATTTAGCATGTGTTTCATGGCCCTCTGAAGGTACTTTAGAGAGCGGCATGCCAACTCTATAAAGGTCTAAGTTGAAGGGCTTAATTATTTATGCTCAACTATCTTCCAGAAAGGGAAAACCAGAATGAACTAGGAGAACAAAAGAAAAGGAAAAATAAATAGTATTGGAAAAATAACAGTTGCTTTGAGTCTATGTTGCTGACAGTTCTTAACTGACAAAGACTGTCCTTAGACCTGCTCACCCCATAACCAAGTGAATTTGTTGTGATTTCAGAAACACACTTTGTTATAAAATGCACCAGGCCTTCCTGCCTCCTCCTTTTCCACTCCCCAAAGAGAGCTGGTAACCGTAGCTCTTTGTGTTATGCTTCAGTGATTCACACAGCATTTTAATTCCTTCTTTGGTCTTGCAAAGAAAATCCTTACATGTTGTGTTTTATTGAAGGATGGGAGGAGAAGGAGACTGAAAAGAATATAAAGAATGGTTGAAGGGAAAAGGGAAGAATGCTTAGAATAGCCTTGTAGAAAAAGCAAACATCATTTAAAAGAGATACTGCAGCTGGGAGATCGAAGGGAGAGGAACAGTTTACTATTATTAAAAATCAATAAAATGTTGGTTATTATAAAAATAACTGTATTATAAGCTGGAGATTTCTAGACCCTTAGTAGAAAGCTCATCTGGGCCTCCTGCTATTTGTGCACAAAAGAGTAACTACTGTTCTCCCTTCCCATTAGGTAAAGCGGCCACCAGACCTGGAGGAGAGCACAAACATTGCCACATCGGTTTGTTTTTGGCAGTGCTTGAATACAGTGCGCGAGCAATTCTTAGGACCTCCCTTGGTAAGCAGTGGATAATATTGACGTTTGCTAACAAACTCTATGCGATGCAGTTGAATCCTACACAAATGTCCCAGCTTGATTCAGCCCAAATACATGAAACAGCTGAAGCAAGATTAGTATTACAAACACAAGACAGGAACACAAGGTAATTTTGAATTATGATTGCCTCAATGAATAGTGATCAGAGTTCGTTACAGTCAGGAGTTTCGCAGGATCTGTGAGATGTGATTCAAGGGAAACATTTCAAAAAAGATAGTACATTGATATTCCATATTTTTATCATGTATCTGCTTCTGGGAGAAAACCATCTTGCTTTGGTATTTGGATAAAACAGTAAAAAATTTAATTTAACCTGTTTCTTCTGTTAATGTAACAGTGCAAGGCTACAAAATGAGGAGATCTAGGAAAGTCAATTTCCGTACAATAGAATGACACTTAATAGGCACGAAAATGACCTGTATAATCTAGTAAGTGTCTGGTGCAGTTATTAAGTTTTGAAGTCAATATGTGTAAAAAAAAGCTTATCTTTTCATAAAGAGGAATTTTTTTTTGTGTGCTCTGAGCCCTCAGAGGTTAATTAGAAAGCAGAAGGAATGAAAACTAAGTCTCTTTTTTTTATGAGAATGTGTTATTGTTTTTCATAGGGAATATTTAGCAGTGCATCTCAAACTAGCTTGTTTAAAGACCACATCTGTGAATAACAGAACTATAAGCACCAAAAAACAGTCTTAGAAAAACAGGACAGCTCACAACTTGGGCAGAGCCAGAGCTGATGTAGTCAAAAATGCAGAGTAGGTGTGAATTTGCAGAAAAGATACAAGTTGCTGAGAAGTGAAATACTTTCTGATCTCAGTTCTGTCCCTTACAACTTAAGAAAGCACGCTTTTTTTTTTTTTTTTTAATATGAAAATGAAATGTTTTCTACAGCTGAAAGTATCGCAGGGATATTATTTAATCCTTCTATAGTTGCTCTCTCTAAAAATCAACTGAAATCATGTATCTTGGTAAATAAAAAGGAAAGCAATTTTTGAAAGAGAAAGCGCATCCAAAGAAAAACTGGAAAGACAGCCAAATCCTCTGGGTGTTAATACTGATGACCTGCAGCCATACTACCTTGGGTTGTGATCTTAGCATCTCATAGGACGAGCAAGGTCAGACTTGGTCAATACTCAAACTGGACACCTACAAAGTAAATCCGGGTGCTGCAAGTCATAGTGTCGCCAATTCAGTAGCAGGAACTTTTCTCCTGTCTTGAGCATTTAATCACTGCCGCAGGCACGGTCACAGGGGTCATCCTACTCCTGGAAGTGCTGCCTTCTGAACAGCTATAGAACTGCAGTCCTGACCACTTGAGGGCATTAAGAAAATCATGCCAATTCTTAAAAAGCAGAGGCATTAACCGTACTAGCTTGTCCAGATTTCAATCAGCTGTTGAATATTTCAGGCTGTTTTCACTGATTAAGTAAGTATTCTTTTCACCTCTTTCTTAAAGCAGAGATTTATTGTTGCTCTGTTTTGTTACATGAACACACCCTTAATAACAAACCTACTTTGGGCATTGTCTGGTTTAAAGCTTCTTTGTAAGAAAAAAACCAGCATATTTTGGTCAGAGGACTAAAAAATATCACTAATGACATTGCAGGTTTACCACGATTTTCATTGCAGAATTTTGTTATTTTACTCTGGTAATATTAACATTTTTCAACAGTGCTTTGAAAATGAAAATGATCATTATAGTACTCTCTTACTGTGTACTCTGATTTACTTTTTAACCTTCTTTCTATGGTATTTCCTACACATTTAGAGTCCTTTTCCTTTCCTAATACAGTGGGGACTTTTTTCAGATCTGTCTTCAGAAACCACTTCCTTTCTGAAAATCACCAATATTTTTACTAGCTCTACTTAGCGATATAGCTAGCAATATTTTTACTAGCTCTACTTAAGTCTTATATTTATTTCTTGGTCTTATGGAACTCGTTCCCAAAAGACCCAGAATGGCTTTGTCCCATTTCCTTGCAGCAAGACTCAGATTCCCAAACGCTAAGCAGCCTGAATTACAGTACCTAATTTAGACATCAGAATTGTGAGTGTTTGCAAGTTCAAAGTAGTAATGAGCAACTTGTACAGCCCCAGAAACAGGCAAAAAAGCCTGGTCCTAGCTCAAGGGTCATGTTCAGTTACACAAATACGATGCTAAACTAAGTCGGGAAACTATCTAGTCAGAACCCACTTCTAGAATGTTATGTTTAAATAAGAGGAATATGAGACTTACTACATATTTTGAGTATCATAAAGGACCAATGCAGAGCTTAAATTTCTTCTGAATTAAACTTAACATCACTTAATTGCACACTGTGACTCTACGCGGTTTCCTCACAGTTTCTAACCTAATACCGACTATAGAAGACAAAGAGGAGGCAAGTCCTTTCCTCTTCACAATTCTCTTATTTGTATGAAGGTCCTTTTTATGAATAACAGTCATTCCTCCACTGCAGCTGAATTTTTCTACAGAAGTCTAATTTTCCAGACCTGGAAGCTTTTTTTTTTTTTTTTTTTTTTTCTTTCCCAAATAATCCTTGGCTAATTTTCTGCAAATGTTTGGTTTGTCTGTGACTGCTTCATGAGAACACCATGTGAAACTGTGTCAAATGACTCATTATAATCAATAGATAACAACATCTACTGTTCCTGCCCTATGTGTAAGACCTGTTGCCCTATCACAGAAAGGGGTCAGACAGTTTTTACAGTATTCGCTCTTGAGAAATCCATACTGACTCTTTGTCCTCTCCTGGCTTCTTTTTGTTGTTGCTGTGTTTTCTTGTTTTCTTTTTTCTTTTCTTCCCCCCCCGCCCCGCCTTAGACACTTCCAAGTAATTTGTTTTGTTCCATGTCTCAGCTGTTTTACAGGAATCAGTAACTGAGCAGCTGTGAGCTCTCAGTCTGAGCATGGTTCCTTCATGTTGAAGTCAACAGAACCAAAACAGGTACGTAAGGGCTTTTCTGAGTAGGAATGGACAATGACAACAGAGCAAGTGTCTACACCAAGTACTTAGGGGGAAATGTCAATATGTTGTTAGGCTTTTTCTCATGAGACTCCCTGCCTGGAGTCTAATACAAAACCATTTCACCCCTTTACCAGCAGCTAAGAAAAAGTACCGTCTTTATTGGCCAGTTTGTAAATATTGCTGGGATAGAAAAAAATAATAAGGAAAAGAAGTTACTGTCGTAGTGTGATTTGCAGTCCAGCAAAATGTTTTATAAATCAAGAAAATATATCTGGGAGTAACAAAAGCTGTGTCTACACTACAGAGCTCCGTCATCAAAAGCAGTGACTCAGAGATGTATTTTGGTCATCATGCTTCACCAGGAGCATTCAGTAACAGTATGATCCTTGGACATATAAAAAGTAGCAGAATATCACACACAGACACACACACACACACCCCGATAGTTGGAAACTTAGTTCTTATTTCCTGTCTAAATTTATCCATAGCCAGGATTTGTGCTAGTAAACTTTTTAGCTCTGTTGACAACACACAACATATTCCAGTGTCTGGGTGTGTTTGGTTGGGATTTGTGGGTTTTTTTGTTTTGTTTTGGGGTTTTTGGTTTTTTTTCTTTTTTTTTTTTTTTTTTCCTTGAAAAATTGAAACTTGAAATGATACACCATACTAGGCAGCAGTGATAAATAAGCACTAGAAAAATATATTGGAAAAGTGGTGGACTCTTCTCCCACCACTTAGCATTTTAAAAATGAAATTATAGTATCTGCATGAGAAAAGGGAGGGATGAACAGATGGATGTGATGATCTCTTTGGCTAAGGAACTTTTTAATCTATCAGTTGTCCTATTACTTGCTGCTTTCCAGATTCTCAGGGAAAACAGGATCATCTGCACTGCCTTCATCACATGTGTAAGACTTGAAGATCTGCACAACCCGTTCTTCAGAGTCTGCCTACCAGGATTAAGACACTTCTTTCCCGCTTCCTTTCACCCTTCAAATTTAAAATATACATAGTTGGAGGCTGATCTCCCTGCCAGCTTTTGGAAATTGGCGTGTGTCAGAGGCAGCACATCAGCCAGTGAAGGCATACTCTTTTGTGGCACTGAAAACTGACTTGTTCAGGTGTTTGGCTACTGTCGTTCTGCCTGGGCCAAGCTGACATACTGGATCCAGCAAATCTCTACTGTCAATTCTGGGCAAGTTTCTTGGCAGAAAGGGGAAGGAGGGTTGCGTTCCTTTGTATCTTGGAGAAGCTACCAGCTGCTATGGACAGACCATACCTGTCATATGCTCATCTGTTCCAAAAGTTTCAGGTACTATAGCATTTAAGGCTTACTTGAGTCCTGTCTGTATCATGCATTTATTGGCTCTAAGGACTTGAATTATTAACTCTAAAATAAATCTCTTGCTTGGTGTATTGCACTTTCATGAATTTGCCAAGAATAAAACGCCTGGGAAGGAAGCCTTCTAGCCTTTAACTCAGCAAAAGTGACTTAAAAATATTGTGTAGAGCTATGCAGCTAATTTTTGTCTTGGGTTTGATAGGCAACCTGATTAAATACATATTTTGTTTAAAATAACAAGAAATATCATGTCGCCTGACTAAGATACTTTGCAGAATGGGTGCAGTCCAGTCCAACCAGTAGAGGAAATTTGTGGGAGCTTCCCTTGAGTGTTACAGTCCCTCCCTGAGTACACGCAATATATCACACAAATGTGTCAGTGAAAAACTGTAAGCCCCACATTACTATTCTTTACCTATGGAAAGTTAATATATCGTAAAATGTCAGGATCTTTAATAATCTGAAAGAATCTTTTAACATTTTTTTTTTTTAATATGTCTCTGTTTACTCTTTCCTTCGGCTAATCAGAAAGAAAACAACAAAAAATCAACCCAACAACACAAATTGCTTTCATTTCTATAAACAATGTCTGTTTAGATTTCTAGGTGATGTATAACAGCTGACTTCAATGAAGCCACAATAATTTACACCACCTTGAGAATCCGGCTGGCTTTGCCCTAATTGTCTACTCTACCCCGTTAGTCCTGCAGTCAGATTTGGTAGACAGGGCTCATGGTCATTCCACACCATAGAAAAGGTCTGCCAAGAACGATCCAGTCAAAATTCTGAAATGACAATTTAATAGTGATGATTTTTTTTTATTATAAATTTCTTATAACAGATGTAATGCTGGAGCAGTAGTATGCTAATCTGAACTGTATCATGAAATAAATTATTATTCTTTGAGAAAAGAAAGTTGAAAATTAGGTAATTAGGTATGATTGCTCAGTTTTATGAAAATAAGTATCAAAAAGATAATGATAAAACTATAAATAGTGTTACAGAAACATCTGCCTGCAATATCCCAGCACTGTGAGAAGTAAAGGAAAGATGGAAAGAGGGAAGAAGAGAGAGGAAGAGGAGAAGAGAGGAAGGGACCAGAAAAGAGCCTGCCTTTGTTGGTTTCCTGCAGACGATAACTGAAATGCATACTGAAGTGCGAAAAAAAATTAAAATAGATTATCCTGTGCTAAAAACTCCAAAGACCTAATGGAGGAAATGTTATACACTTCATGTTTCTCCATGTTTCTAGCCCTAGAGAAGGTTTAATTTTCCTACTTCATTTTTCCGAAATTGGTGTGAGGTCTCATACTTTATGGGTCTCATACTTTATGGGCTAAAGATTAACATTATTTGTTTTCAGCCTGAATTTATAACAAACTAGCAATAAAAATACCTGCTTATACAATATATTCTGTACCAGAAAGGTGAGTGCAAATTACAGTATTTTGCAATCAATATTTCATTTTCATTGACACAGGAAAGCCTCGTATTTTTTCAATGCCACAAAGATAACCAAGTGAGAAAAAAAACTGGCTTTTGAATATTATGATCCTGATAAAGTTCTGTCTCGTATTTTGCACTTGATTTTTTTTTTTTTTTTCTCCTTTATCTTCCCTACTTCTGTACAATTTTTTTTTTTATCTGAAAACATGCACTTTTTATTAGGACATATTGCTGGCAAATGTGTTGATAGTCTGAATCATGAAGACGAAAGCATAAAGACGCCAGGAATTTTAGATTTGTTTTTGCACCTGTTGTTTTTGCAGCCAACACTCCACCTGGGACCGATGCTATTCTTTTGTCTCTTGAAATTGGGTTACCCTGACATGCTTGTAGAGGTTGGAGGAGAAGGAAGCTGGCAATATTTATTTCACTCTGGTTTCTGAAGCTACAAGATCATAATCTGCATTAAGCGGGTTTCCAGTACCTTACATAGACAAGAGCAAGTCAAGCACGGCCAGTGTGACTTATGCCCTGCAGGATGGGCTTCTAAGAAATCAGATATTAATTTCTCTCTGAGTATCCTTTAGCTTTGACTGGACACACACATTTTAGATGGTGAAAGTCGCCTGGGATAAATTTCACTCAAAATATTTACCTTCACTAAGCCAGATATTCAGATATGTGTTATCCTGACATAGAACTGATGAACTTAACTTAGTTTCCTTTGTCAAAAACGTTGGAGAATCTTTCAGAATTCCAGTAGCAAACATAATCCTGTGCCCTAAACATTAGACATTTCAGAATTATTATTGGCAAACTGAGAAATCAGAAAATTCCCAAATTACAAGTCATGAAACCAAACACATCCTGCTTTTTGCAAAGAAATAAAAGCCAGATCCTGGTGCTCCTGATCATCCTGGAGAATGATGCCATTATCCCAAGAGTTAAAGAAGTCAGCAGAAATACTTATGGAGTAAAATAGAGACAGAACAAGAAAGCAGAGTCTGGACTTCATGATTTAAAACAGAAACCTCAAAACCGAGAGCCTCTGATATTTAAGCGATGAAAAGTTCACAGCAAATCATGGAGCAGTCAGAGTCAGTGCCTCCCAGTAGGAATGCTCCAGTAAAAAATCAATTTGTCCTATTCACAAGAGTTCACCATCTCATGGTGCTTAGGAGCTTGCTATTTTTCTCCTCCGCCAAGAACATACAATGAGTTACAGGTAAACTGCTTTGGGTCACCTCTTTTGAAGTGCCAAGTACCCTCAGCGCTGTTTTGTAATGAGCAGAACCTGACTAGAATAAGAACATGGTATTTTTTACGCTCTCCGTGCAGTCTGGAAAACAACAACATGGTCCCCAAGCAGATTGGCAGATAAATGGCACCAGAGCACTCTCTTGGCAACGTGTATCTCTGTTAGGGCCCAAAACTCTTTGAGCAATTTCAGCTGTCAGGTTGCAGTGGATGAGCCAAGCGTTATCCTGCTCAAACCCACAGGCCTGATTAGCACCTGCACTGTCACTCTTATATCCGCAAGGAAGTAACAAACCTGTTCAACAGCTGCGGAGGTGAAAGTATACCCTGCGGTATATCTCAGCATCCTGCTGTTATAAAGAACATCACACAGTGAGCGCAGTGCAATTCTAATGAACTGCTTAATGTTTCTGTCTTTGGAGATGACTTTCTGATGTCTACAAGAACTTCTAAGGTATTTCTTCCTCACGGGATACAGTGACATAGGATGGGTCCTTCAATTAGCTCTGAATAAGTTTGAACTGGAGTCACGTACCTGAACAGCAGGTATGAACAGCACCAAGTTAAATCAGGCAAGACTAACTAACACATATACGATGCTATGATGATATGGTACATACCATATGCCATCCAGAGGGACCACCGAGAAGTGGACCTGAGTGAATCTCACAAGGTTCAACAAGGACAAGTGCAGGGTCCTACACGTGGGTTGGGGCAACTCCTGGTATCAACCCAGGCTGAGGGGTGAAGGGATGGAAAGCAGCCCTGCCGAGAAGGCCTTGGGGATACTGGTGGATGAAAAGTTGGACATGAGCTTTTGTGTGCGCTTGCAGCCCAGAAGGCCAATTGCATCCTGGGCTGCATGAAAAGAAGCATGGCCAGCAGGTCGAGGGAGGTGGTTCTGCCCCTCTGCTCCACTCTGGTGAGACCCCACCTGGAGTACTGTGTCCAGCTCTGGAGCCCTCAGCACAAGAAGGACATGGACCTGTTGGAGCAGGTCCAGAGAAGGCCAAGAAGATGATCCGAGGGCTGGAGCTCCTCTGCTGTGAGGACAGGCTGAGAGAGTTGGGGTTGTTCAGCCTCAAGAAGAGAAGGCTCCGGGGAGACCTTATTGAGGCCTTTCAGTACCTGAAGGGAGCCTACAGAAAAAATGAGGACAAACTTTTCAGCAGGGCCTGTTGCGATGGGACAAGGGGTACTGGTTTTAAGCTAAAAGATTCAGACTAGATATAAGGAAGAAATTTTTGACACTGAAGGTACAGAAACACTGGCCCAGGTTGCACAGAGAGGTGGTAGATGCCCCATCTCTGGAAACATTCCAGGTCAGGTTGGATGGGGCTCTGAGCAACCTGATCTAGTTGAAGATGTCCCTTTAAAGGTCTCTTCCAGCCCAACACACTCTATGATTCTATGATTCTATATCTTCTGAAAAACAGATAAAAGTCTGCACGTGGTAAGACAATAAACTCTGTAGACATAGCAACCCAATTCCTTACAGCAAAACACTGCGGTAGCGTAGGCAGCTAAGGAGTTTCATGGTTACAGAGGCACATATCAATTTGAAAATAAAAAGGACTCACTGGAGAGCCTTCAGTGTGACATCTTCTTCAGGTACTGCTCGTATCTCTTCACTGACTGAAGATAGAATTCAATTCAGCTTCCTAAATTAGCTGCTTCAGAAAAAAATATTTAAAGATTTGGTAAAATTAAGTCTGTACATAGATTGTAACATAGTCCAAATAAATAATGACACTGTGAACAACCATTATGATTAACCTACCTATGCTATAGCAACTGCTATAGCAACTGGGTTGCATAAGTTGACTGGTTCATGGTTTTCCTTAAGAATTTAGTTCACACATTTCTTACAAAACTCTACTTAGGACAATACTTTTCTCATGTATTGGTAAAAGAGTTGCCAAAATGTGTTAAAGTTTTTTATTTTTTTCTTTATAAAATATTGGTAATTTCCCAAATAATCCACAAAAATAAGCCTTCCCTATGAGGTAATACAATTTTTTGGCTTGCTTCATAGGAAGACAAAAAACTGCAGAAGGTGAAAAAATGTTCACATATAATGTAAATTGCTCATTCAGAGTTTTCATCTCACATCTCCTCTAAATTGCTCTACAGCAAAAGCCATACAAGGCCATGGAAATGCCATTCCATTAGATTTGCAGGAAAAGCCTCAGATTGAAGTCCTACAATGAGAACAGAAAATTACTGTACAATGTCTTTTTTTGTTGTTGTGAGCCAAGTTCCTGGCAGTGGCCCTTATTGGATTTCTTTTGTGGTAATTTTAACATTGCTATTATATTCATTTCTGGAATAGGTAACTCATAGTCCATACATGTCAGAGAGAATTTTTCTTCACATTACTCTGGAAAAAAGAAACAGTTTAAGAAGTTTAACCATTCTGTTTGATTATAAGTTGCAATCCTCTATAATTCAATACAGCATTTACCATCTTCGGGCTCACACTAAGCAACGCATAAATGCCTGATGAGAAGCTCTGGATTCTATAAATGGGGAATTTAGGAAGGAATGGCCATAGGACTTTTGGATGCATAAGGTTGTTTTCACAAAGAATTATCCTCCCACACTGGAAATGTTTTTAAGTGAAGCAGAGAAATTTTACAGTCCTCTATGCTTTTCTACATTGCAAGGGCTTCAGTCTCATCTCCTCTGTAAAGTTGTAAAGTGACATAACTCCATTACTCTTGTGGAATAATTACTAAAATGATCAAAAATACAGCGTTGTTCACACATTAAGGAAGGGTATAAAATCAAAAAGTTTCTAGGGTAGAATACAGCAGCAGCTGGTATGCGAAGAATCCACCACATCATCTGCGATTCACTGTACAGTATTACTTGCAAAGCAACACAGGGGGCAAAGTGGAATGGAGAGTCCACGGTCTCTCCCTGTGATAATACAGCAGATATGGGAACGAGATGGTCCTATGGAACTGATAAGCTGCATACTCGCTACCCTGAGCCAACAGTTTGTTGAATTTTGATGAAATGCAGTCCTTTGTGCGAACTTTGCTCATTATAATGTCATTGTAATACCAAAACACACCTCCATCCCAAAGGCTACCCGCCTCCAAGGTGCGACCACTCCTCCTTGAGTCTGTGCCCTGAATTTTTCGTAAACTATACCTTTAAATGTGAAGTAAGAGAATTTTACACCAATCATAATAAAGGTATTTATGACTAAAGCCACTCAAACTCCACCTTGAAGGTAAAAAATAGTATAAAAATAACCCAAGAAAGGGGAGATATCAGGGAAGACACCATCGTGAACAAGTCAAGGAGGACTCCATCACAAACTCCCTTTGTCTTCCAGGACCAGTCGACGGGCTGAGCCTTTCTTCCCCTCCATAGGGACGCCTGTGGGTAAGACTTAGACTATACCGAGTGCTTTCTCGGGAAATTTAGAGATCTCTCTAGAGAATCTCTTTCTTACATTTCTAGACAGGCTGTATTGTTTATAACTTTGTCGTGCGTTTCGTATAATTAACAATACTTGTATTTGCACGTGCTTTGCAGACAGTGTATTTATCACCAGCAATCATAAGAACCTTTATATCTGTTGTTAAAATAAACTGCACTGATTAAGTAGCTAGTCATTTCGCTTTCTCATTGAACACGACCAAAGACTCGAGAGTGGCCGTGCTGGTTCATGAGCACGACTAGACTGAAGATGCAGTCCACGATTAGTGTATCCAAATCGTAATAGTTTAATACATATTAAACGCGATTGGACTGATAGTGGTGAATTGGGCATCACTCAGAATTTAAACCCAGCCGCACCGAGCCTCCCACCTCGGTGAGGAGTGTTAGAAGGCAAGGGGGGTTATTTTCTGCCAAAACAATTTTGACCCTTTCACACAACAGCTCTCAAGTCTTCCCTAATTTACTCAATACCACATCAAACCAGTCCATGCTTATTTTTATAGCATATTGGAAAACTGTGCATAGGTATTTGTGTTGTAATTCTGACACTATATAGAATAGTTTCAGAAATAATCTTCAAGATTGTACTGCGCTAAGAAAATCTCACTAATGGTCTTTCCCAAACTTAAATTGGCAAAGAATACTAAGATTTAATTTATGCTAAAAGAAATTTGCATATAGCAAACACCATTTTTCTTATTACTTAGTAAATTGCGCAGTGTGTCTGAAGCCAACCATGAGCAAAACACACTTCAGTTGTCAATTTAAGTGGGATTACTGTGATATGGCTTCTAAAACTCAATGTAGACCCTTCTAATAGGATTCATAACAGCGCAGACATACTTTCTTATTCAAGATGAAATTGCCTGTAAACTATTCTGCTCCAAACAAAAGGTTTCTATTTAAGTTACTTGGTTACTTGACAATGGTGGAACAATTTGGAAGTCTAGCAAATTTATCCCCTAACGGGCATTAGGGTTTTCCATCTTTGCAAGCATTTAATCTCTAGAGACCCAGCAGGCACATGCACTGTTTCAAACTGTGATTTTGTTTCTCACCATCTCATGGTGATGTATATAAACTACAGCCTTCACTATCTCTACACAGATTTTTCATAACACTTCTCACAAGCTTTATTGATGTTACAGAGATTCAGCTATGACATTTTCCACGTAGACCTTAAAATACAGTCCTTTTTAAAGGATTTTGATAGTTTGCACAAGAGTCAGTAAACCACATACTTGAGTTAGTTGTGACATCGAAGGTTCATTTAAGCATATTTGTATATATTTTTAGGTGGTTGTCTATCAGTGGACATGATAGTACAGACAAATCTCAAATGTCACTTCATTCTTTCCATTAGCTCAACAATTCCAGGTTCATCACAGTGTTGCAACAAGAATTTCTTTACTATTCTCCACAGGGAACAATTCTGAAGTTCCTGAACACCAGGGACCTCAGGCAAAGCCTGTCACCACTAACTGACCTCAATGAGAGATTCTACATCTGAGAACCACTTCCTGGCTCATATCAGTAAGAACAATAATATAATGATTCCCAAACTTTCACAAAGTACAAGACCCTCACAATAACACGGCACTTCTATTCAAAAAACATGTTCAGATATGAACAATATTTTGAAACCAAGTCAATGATATTAACAACAAAGAGTCAAAGCACTGAACTACATTGATGTTTAGAAAAAACCCTTTTCTTAGACTGCACAATAGATCTACAGCACTAAATGAATGCAATCTCTCTCTCAGAAAGGCTTCTCTTCCCCCACCATGTAGCTCTGCTCAACTCAATAAGGGGTTCTCTCAATTAATTCACAGAAGAAAACAGAGAGT
The DNA here is from genome assembly GCA_947846985.1 of Fratercula arctica. Taxonomy (NCBI): domain Eukaryota; kingdom Metazoa; phylum Chordata; class Aves; order Charadriiformes; family Alcidae; genus Fratercula; species Fratercula arctica. Next base: position 6,279,179 of record CANTUZ010000001.1, read on the forward strand.
TGAGGCCCCTTGCTATCAGAACAATATTTCATATTGTTCTTTATTAGCCTCTTAGATCTTCCAAGTTCTGGATTCTACATCTCAATATGGGAAACACTAAGAGAAGATGTTATGTTGAAGAGGCGGAGAGAAAGACACAGAAAAAAAGTTCTTCAGAATGGTTTTAAGGAACACTAATGTTACTGAAAATCAAGTCCTTCAGAGTCAGGCAATGGGTCGTTTACAGTAATATGGTATAAACAGTCCAAGGATTAAGATAAATGGGTAAAACAAACACAAAGCCTGAGCTCTCCCAGCATGGACCATTAGAATTTATCATACACAGTTCATTTACAGTGTGATGGAGGAAAAGAAGAAACATATGCTTCTCTAAGGGCTTCCCATAAATTGCATAAGTGTTTCAGGTCAGGTTTGGTTTTGGTTTGTTTTTTTTTTTTTTTTTTTTTTTTTTTAAATCCAGAACTCCCTGGAAATGTTTTCTTTCCAAAGAATTCTGATTTCTGTAAATGACCTTTCTCATATTGCTAGTGTGGCAGTAGAGAACACCCAGCAAAGGGAAGAATCGTAACGCAACTACAGTTACAGATGAACGAAGTGTATCCTGTTAAACATATTTCCTCTTCCTCCCTGGTTGAATCTGTTCATCTGATTTTCTCTCAGGGAAATAGGCAAGTACAGATTAAAGAAGTATCTAATTTCCTTTCAGTATTTTGTAAAAGTAAATAGTGTGTTATCAAACTGAATGTTAATTAAAACAAACAAACAACCCAAAAAAATCCAACAGAAACCCAAAAAATCCTACAGCCCTTCCCAAACATGTCATAAGAGCTTCTCCGTCTTTTTGCAACTTGCAACTTTTGCCAGTGTCTGGATCACAAGTCTGAGAATTAGGGCTTGATTTTTCTGCTAATTCCATCACTTTGTAAAGTTGAGTGGCGCTCTCAAACCAAAACAGCTGTGAATGTAAAGGAAGTTGAGCAAGGCAAAAGATGTCGGTGTCTTTGCAATCGAGAGTACAGGAGAGTTCTGATCACTTCTCTGCTGCACCGCACACTAGGTGAGAGATCTCAGTGAGTCCCTCAGAGCTGGACCCACCAAATTTCTCAGATACTACACTGCACTTCTTCCCCCATCACCTGTTGCCGCACAGCTCAGAGCTCTGAACTGGTGCCCCAGCTCCCATCCAGTCCATAAGAGGATGAAGGCTAATACAGTGCCCTAGACTGGGACCTATAAAGCAGTACTACACCAGACGTAGTAGATAAAAGCAGCTGCAGACATTTGCAGATCCCTCTTTCAGGCAAACATGCAATGGGACTGAAGGCAGCCAACAGTGCAAACAATTGTAAGAAAAATAGGACACTTTTCTGGAAGCACGCACCTTTCCTGTGCTTTCCAGTGCAAACAGCACTGTGCTGTGCTTGCCTGGACCATGTCTCCACATGGTGAGAGTGCCTCAGACACCACCAGATGATTTTGATGCGAACAGGTAGTGTAAGGGTATCTACAGAAGCATCAGGCAGGTGTCAGGCTGCTAAGTGAGGGCAAGATGGCAGTATCTGTGTTCAGTTCTGGGCCCCTCTGTAACAAGAGGGACATTGAAGTGCTGGAGCGTGTCCAGAGGAGAGTTACCGAGCTGGGGAGGGGTCTGGAGACCAAGCCATGTGAGGAGAGGCTGAGGGAGCTGGGCATGTTCAGTTTGGAGAAGAGGAGGCTGAGGGGAGACCTCATTGCCCTCTACAACTCCCTGAGAGGAGGGTGTAGAGAGGTGGGTGTTGGCCTCTTCTCCCAGGTGAATAATGACAGGACCAGAGGAAATGGTCTGAAGTTGCATCAGGGGAGGTTTAGATGAGATATTAGGAAGAATTACTTTACTGAAAGAGTGGTCAGGCACTGGAACAGCCTGCCCAGGGAGGTGGTTGAGTCACCATCCCTAGAGGTATTTAAGAAACATCTAGATTTGGCACTTCAGGGCATGCTCTAGTGACAGAGATTGTAGGGTTTTTTTTTTTTTGTGTGTGTATGGTTGGACTCGATGATCTCAAACGTCCTTTCCAACCATGAAGATTCTATGATTCTATGATCTCTGGATAAAATCTGCAGCAGAAATGGAAATATTTGTACCTTCAACACTGAAAACACAGATGCTGTCTTCTTGTGTAGCTCAGTAAACACTTCCCCCCCAACCATTACAAGTAAAAGGCTTCGTATTGACCTAACAGTGCAAAGTCTAGGGAGCTGACTGTTCTTGTCTTCAGATGAGATGATTTGGGTTGGTTTAGGTGTGATACAATTGCCTAGTGGTCAGGTGAGTATTTTCAAACTTGTTTTTAGCTTAGTTCTGTGAATACTGTATCCGATAAAGGTCTAACCCATGTAGTCATCAGGGAACTAACACGAAACCTTCATGCAAGTTAGGTCCAGGGCACTATACTCTGGTGGTTTAGCTGATAGCTAATGGGTGAACGCAGCCAAATTTCAGTTAGGAGGTGATGAAGAAATGACATGTATGCATGTATACTCAAGCTGGGAGAAGGAAGAGATTTGTATGACCGATACCAAACTTTTCCCAGGAGAGAGTGCAGATTGCTGCTGACTTGCTGTAGTTCCCTCTGCTCGCCAAACTGACAGCTGAGGATCCCAGGGACAGAGGAAGAATGAGCACAGCACCAGTTAAAAGGGTAGTAAACTAGAAACGTTTCATTAAAACAAAACAAACAAACAAAAAATACTACTGGGATTACTCTTTAATAGATTATTTGGAATATTAGTCATAGCATCATTAAATAAGTGTTGCATGTTGACTAGGCTATAACAAAAGCATGTGTGCAACTGCTAACTTCAGATGTCTAAGTATATAAGTTGCAGTTTTCAGGATAGCATAACGGTAACAGAAGAAAACTGTTAATATCCTGCGTAGAGCGCTTCATTTCTTTGTGTGATCTGGGTGTAATTTTTCTTGCCAGGTCTACAGTTTATCCAACCATGTCAACTGGGCACAGTTGCTTCCACATTGCCGGAGGGAGTTGGGTTCACGTTCAAGTCAGTCCCATCCTGTGCCCAAGTTTCCTGGCTGGGCAAGGCAGTTTAGCTCACTCCAGACTCCAGCTAAACTGTAGATCATATGGACTTAGGGAAGTCTGAGCTCAAGCTATAGAGAGAAAATAAAAGGATGCCCTTAAGTCCCAGTTCTCCCTGGTACTAGACCAGTACTTAAATATCTTTCAGGGTTAATATGAAAAAAATTAAAGACCGTGTTGCGCCCTGGTACTTGATAATGAAGATTAAATGAACAACAGGAAAATACTAAAACAAAATAACTTCTTTTACAGGATACTAATGCTTTCAATTAAAGGAGGGGGAAAAAAAAAAAAAAAAAAAAAACAACAGAAAGAAAAAAAAAAAAACACCAAACCAAAACCAATCCTGTACCATTCTTAATATTTGCAGGGAAGAAAAATCCTTCCGCTCTATTTTTTTTTTTTTTTTTTTTAAATAAACATTGGAAACATGGAATCTGAGATCTCCAAAGACCTGATAAAGAGGAATAGAAAATAATAGGAACTGGGTGTCAAAGGCGACTAGGTAAAAGATCACATGCACATTTAGCAGAGATCTGAGTGATTCTTTGCAGCAGATTTAGCTCTTACAGAACACCAGCGCTCCCCACCTGACCAAGCGTAACACACCCCACTCATCTGACTCAGGTTGGGGGTCTAGATCAAGGAACTGCCTAGTTTCAGGAAAGGCGACACGGTAGACAGAAACCATATCATGCTCTGTCACTTCAGCCATGCTCCATGACTTGGTTGATACTATGCTTGGAGCTCAAACCCAGAGACATGTCTTACCATGAAGCAAGAGAGATCGGGTTTTCTGCAGTTACAGCTGTCAGCCATGCTAATTCCAAGATGTTCAGTATTTAGTGAGCGTGTCACTGGCTTATTATTATTTAAAGGATCGAGTTTATAGCATTAAAAAGTACACACAGCGATAAAATTTCTTTTGAGGTTGATTTGATACCTCAGCAGAATAGACGTTCATTCCCTTGAGAACCTGTACAAAGAGACCAAGATGAGATGAAAAGAAAGAAAGGATTTAATCAACATTATTTCAGGATAGGAGCTAATTTCCTACAGGGAATGATCCCTTTCATACTATCAGTACATTCCCTTTGTGTAGAAACTTTTCATATCATTCACATAATCTTTTTCATCTATGAATTTTCACTGGCATAAAAAAGACCCAGAGAAAAACCTCTGGGTTGGATTTTTTTCTCTCTCTCTCTCTCTCTCTCTCTCTTTCTTTCTCTCTTCTAACTTAATTCATGTCCAAACACTTTTGACTTTAGCAGTTCTGAAGAAAGTTATTAAGAAATTGTTGCATTTTGAAGGAATGCTAAAAGCAGGTTAAGGATGTTTGTTCTTAGGAGACAAAAGAATCCCAAGAGAATCTTTCGAATTTTAACAGTTTGAGGGAAAATGACTTCTAAACTCAGAAGCCTCACATCTTTTAGAATGGCTGGAATTGAGCAGAGAGATGGAATGGGCAGGTGCTTGTTTTATTTGCCTACCCTTTACGCTGACATTTCTCCAAGGCAGATGTTTTGAACAGACAAGGGGGGAAAGGAAGACGAGAAATTATTCAGCCAAAGAATGGTAGAATTTAGTAACTGTGAGTTAAACCCTGAGTTTTCTTAAAATCTCCCAGACGTGATCACTGGACGTGATCCAGCTGCAAGTCAAACTGGTTGAGTGATGTCATCTCTCGCTTGCAGTTTGCCAGGAAGCTGTGCCCATCTCTCTCAAAAACGGCTGCAAGTGCCGGTCTCCCTGTTATTTTATAACTAAACTTCAGGTTGTGAAACTGAACTTCGGTGCTGGATATTGACTTGGAACATTGCATACAAAATCCAGACTGTGCAACACACAACACAGAAGCGAAGCATAGAGTATTTCACACATGCTCCACTGGTTCTCAATTAAAGAAGTTCAAACCCAATTCAGTGTGCCTGTTTTAATCTCCAAGGCTGAGGTACCAAGAATTCACTCCTTCCTTTGTGAGCCATCTAGACAGATGGAAGACAGGGCACAACTTTGAATCAGAAATGGCTTAGTGGAGAAATACAGAGAGTGTAACTCCTTATCACAAGAAAACAGAGTCAGCCTCAGCCTGGCAATCTTTGGAGCAGAACATTCCTCCTTCTCCTCCCCTTGAACAAATTATGCCACAATAAGGAAGGCTAGCTGTGTGACAAGGGAAGGGACATAATGGAGAGGGAGGGGAAAAGCAGCCTGAAAAAGAATGACTGAATCAAATAAAAGGACAATATGGTTTCTTTCTGGCAGAGTCTGTGCAGTTCTTAATTTTTTTTTTTTGTGGTGGTTTAGTAATGTGGTGTCGAAGGAGGTCTTAAAGAAACTAGACCAGATGTGCATAGGTTATCTGAACCCCAGAGTTCATAGCTAGGAACAGAAAATATATATAAATAGCAAATGAGCAAGGTTTTTTTCTTTGCTACACTACAAACGTAAGAGACTTCAAGCGCCTCTCTGATTCTACCAGATCTTTGGCACTGTAGATTACAAGACCTCATATTCCTATTATCTAGTGAAATAGGAGCCTTGTTCAGTTTAAAGATAAAATTATACACAGGGATTCCAGTGACTATCTATTTGACTCAGAAAGAATTGTAGTTTCCTCAAGATAAATTTATGATCTTCCAAAGAAATAAATAAAAAATGTCTTGCTGTGAATCTTAAGGTATTCTTGAACCAAAGCAGCAATATATTGAATATAATTATACTTCTAAATTACATCTTGAATTATTGATGGAATATTGACCCACACAGTGTATCTCTAATAACCAGTTCCTAGCATCTACACTTACAAGTTAATACACCCTAACAACGTATTACCAGAAGAGTAGATGAAACTATAAATTCAGTCTTTTTATCACCCTATATTTTATTAAAACCCATTAGATTATTTTGCCATGAACAAGGTCAAACCTAAAAGTTATTCAACATTAGTTCAGCCAAGTTACAGCACACTGAAGAGTTTATCAGACCATCTTCAACTTCAAAAAATTTAGTCTCAACAAGTCTACCAGAATTAAGAAAAACATTTTGTTGTGGTCTTGACTGAGTGACATGTACCACAAAAGCGATAATGTTAGTGAAAAATGTTAGTGAAACGAACACAACACTAACCAACTTTGATGATTGTAATTCTTTAGTATAAAACCTACTAAAATAAATACAAAGTTTATCTTTTTTCTTTTCTTTTTTTTTTTTTTTTTGCTACACTAGCAAGAAACTAAATTTTGCTTAATTTTTTTGACATATAAACATCACAGAATCATAATAACTGCTTCATTAACATCTGAGCTGATCTTGATCTGAGCTTGCATGGTTGCCAACTGGGGAAAAAAAAAAAAAAAGGGAAAAAAAAAAAAGAAAAATCAACTCTTCACTAAGAAACACCAAAAACCCTGCAACATTCCAGTGTTAGAACCTACTTTTTGATTTATAAATTAACAAGATCACTCTGGAGTCAGTGAAGAACAGTAAATATGATCACAGTATAAAGTACTATGCAAATATGAAAGTAACGTGCAGACACCAAAGTGCTCTAATTAATATAGAACTGTGAAGGTGTTACTGAAGAATGCTCTTTCATATCTCTGCCTTCGCAAATATTTATGTAGTTTTGGATATATATGCATGCATATATATGTATATAACTTAGTTTATGTGTATATCATATTTGGAAGCTTTTTATTATATAACTTATTTGTATACCTGACTTTATGTTATTTGCATATGTTAATGCATTAGGAGCATTTAGTATTCTGTACTCTAATTGTGGCTCTATTTTTTGAGGCGTGATAAAACTGTACAGTGCCAGGTTGTTAATACTCCAGAGACCTTACAGCTCAAAGAATACAAAGACATAAATTCAAGAAGGTAAAAATGTCACAGAGAGAAGGATCTTATGAGACCACGAATGAATGTGACATGGACCGAGATGACACTGACTGTGCCTTATCCAAGGGAGTTTGTTCCCAGTCCCTGAGTCCCCCCTCCTTTTTTTTTTTTTTTTTTTAAAAAAAAACTCATAACACTCCTCAACCTATGTTTGACATAGAGCTGGTGATTGGAAAAATTCAGATAAGACATATTTACGTTGGAATTTTTCAGTATACTAACACTGGAATATGTAACAAACCTTACTCAATTTTGATGTTCGTGCAGTTGGCTTCAGACAAGAGTTTATCTGCAGTCCTGTGGTTGTGTGTATGTCCTGTACACTCCTGGTTGTGTGTACCGAGGCTTTCTGACTGCAAGGCCAACAATGCAATAGGATTGTGTAAGTCCTGGGAGCCACAAATTGAAGCAAATGTGGTTTTTTGTTTGTTTGTTTGTTTGTTTTTCTCCACTTTATAACTTTCTTTCTTTGGATAGCAGTAGTGAAACTGTGTGGATGGCCTTTTGGCCACTCCACAAGAGCCTGATCAGTTTTATTTCTCCTATTCTCTGGTGAGCTGACGTGAATTTGGTGAAATTCAGGACAATTCAGGCAGCAGTTGCTGGGCTTTTGAGGTCCACGGTCGTGATGCAGTGTATTAGAGCAGGAGCAAAGATTATGGGTATTACCTGCCCTTTCAGAAAAGCCACAATTTCTTGTGGTTCATACTGAAATAAAGCAAAACATTACCTCTCTGACAATTTTCAACTTTTTGATCTATTTGATGAAAAATGGGGTAAAAGGTATTTCCAAAGATAAAATGGCTTACAGAAAGAAATTAGCCATTGTGAATTTTGAGTAGTTTACAGCCTGCATCTCCAGCAATTAACTATACACTGTGAATTTTGTGTTCACAGGGACTGAAGTTATACTCCTTACGCAAAAATTCTGTCTCTACAATTCAGCTTGTTCTATGTGTATGTTATATGTGAAGGCCTTTAGAAAAGACAATCTGGAATTATGTTTTAGATTGCTGTTATGGAAAATGTGCTGAGGGTTATCTTACCTCTAATTAAATTGAGTGAATGAGACAGAATTAAGCCTTTATGTGAGATAAAAAATAGCACCATAACCCAAAACCGAGTCTACAATCCTAAGTAAGGACACTTCATTTTTATTATTTACGTATTCTCCAATATATTTCGTAAAAGCCTTTGAGCATCCTGAGACTTCTCCTTTTGAAACAATTACGCAGCTGTTTATTTTAAATAATCAGTGGGTTTTAACAAATGCTTAAAGTTAATTACATACTGGAATATTTTACGGTACTGGGGAAAAAAATATACAAAAATTTAAGACTCATTCCTACAATTTGAACACCAAATGTGAAAAGCAAAAGAAGTAATTAAAAGTTCAAATTAAAATGGTGTTTTTTTAATTCCAAACTTGTAGTGAATTCATGCTTCCCTGAGTGTTGGCCCGGTAGGAAAGGCTGGAGGAGGATCTTATTTACCTTTATGACACTCTTCGCAGAAGCTGTCACATAATGAAGTCTCAACTTTATGGTTTTGGTGTTTGCTCAACTAGAGACTGAACTTTACAGAACTGCCAGTTTATCACTGCTGTGTTTTCTCAGCATTTAGGAGAACATTCTCCATCTTTAAGACTCAGGTAAATGATGTGATTCACCATGAAATCTCACTGGCATTCACTGGAGGAGGCAGAAAAAGTACACAGATGAAATATTTCTGCACAAATACCAAACCCATCATCATCCCAAAGTTCTTGCAATGTATACGCCGCAATATTTTATCAGTTCTCAGGCACAAGCCTAAATGCCTGCTTCTCCTCCAGTTGTAGATTTTCCCCTTGGAACTATTATCCATCATTTCAGAAAAGCATCCATCATCTCAAAAAACGCAAGATAAAAAAGTTGACAAATATAACATAAATCTCTCCATATAATAATTCATTCATGTAAGTACATGCACAAACACACACATAGAGTTTGGCCAAACTGTGTGTAATAGATCACTTCAGGATCAAACGGTTGTCTGTATAATAATGTTTTCCTATAAATCATGGAGAAATTTTGCATCGTGAAAATGCTTTTCTGATCCTCAGGGCTGCTGGAGCACTGTATTGCTCCTACTGAAGTTGAAGTCATTTCTGACACTCAGGATCATAGTAGTTGTTCTATTTTCCTATAAGAATCCATAAAAACGGACAGAAATGGAGGTGATAATATAAGAAAAATACTCAGTTAGTTTCTTTTAACAGTTTCAACAGTCTGATACAATTTACCTGGTGTTTTGATAAGAACTGATTTAAATTGGGACAGATTCTGGCATGTTGAGCAGCACAGAAATAGGAACTAATTATTTGTAAATTTTTATGAGTGTTAGTTCCCAAAAGCTAGCATTTGTCTCAATCTCTCTTTCAGATAACTGTAAGAAGTTGTCGCTTCTTATTTGGACAGCAATGCAAATAATTTATAGCAATGTTTGAAACAGATAAATGAGAAGAGCACTTGGTTTAAAGAAAATAAACTGTTACACCAATAAAATATTGAGAGCTGTCCAAGGAGTTTCCAAAGAAGGGCATCTTGCAGTTGAATTTCTCCAGTGACCTTCTACAGTAAAGCTCCATGCTACATAAATCAGAAGAAATCACTTGGATATAAAGGGGAACGGTGTGATATATTGTAACTAGAAAAAATATTTGTAAAGAAAGCCATCTGGAAAAATGTCTTCTGCATGTTTTCCTATGAATAATGGAGAAATTTTGCATCACGAAGACAAATAAAGACTTACATTCTCAGTCAGAGTTCTCGGACCCATGATCTTTGTCAACCTCTTAATTTTATAATAATGAATTGATTTTCAATTGGAAATGAACAGTGTTCCTTCACTTTAATTTAACGAATGTGACAAAATCAGAAAACTTAGAAGGTTCTCCTGGGTTTTAAAGTAAATAGTCTGATTTATAGCTTTTGAGGCTATCCACAGAAACTTATTCCCATTACTGCCATAATTTTACACATATTTATATAATGTTGGGATGGGAGAGTCTTCCAAGGTATTCACTACTCTACTAATTTGGCTGGCTCTCACTGTATTTTCCTGATGTCTTTTAGAAGTTAAATTCTTGACAACAGAATTAAACCAAAAGAGAGAGTTTCAGAAATCCTGGAATGCAGAAATGGAATTCAAACTGTATATTTATTTCTGGCTGCTGAAATCAAGAGAATTTGAACCCCGTATCCAAATATAAACAGGTTAGATCCTTCCTAAACTATTATTCCGATAGGGAGTGTGGAGGGAAAATAATTCTTTTTTTTTTTTTTTTTTTTTTTTTTTAGCTTCTCTACTAAGAGGATGATGATTTTTTTGTTAGGATTGTAATTATCATGGCATAGGCCTTTAAAAGAAGGTCCATTCCTACACATCTGAGCCCATTAATTACTGCTCCAGGCGTACAAAAATGAATATTCCAGATTGCTTCATGTGATTACAAACCAGAGACAAGATTTTAAGCTTGTCTATAGAAAAAATAACAGGAGTTGGAAGTTAATAAAACACAGGAGCTGAACAAAACACTGAACTTTTTTTTTTCTGTTTGTATCAAATTAGTTGACTAGACACCTCTAGCTATCTCAGTTTAAAATTTGATAAGATACAAAGACGTGGCAGTTTCTCCCTTTATGTTTCTAGTCCAGATCATTTCTGTACTTTCCGTATAGATTTAATTTTAGTGAGCTACACTGAAGCGAAAGTTGCCTCTGTCTCTAAAACCATTCTGCAGTGTGATACATATTTCAAGCCAAAAATAACCTTCCAAAAAAACCCACCCACCTAGTTTGCAGATGGGGAAAGGCACAGGTTACAACACCAGAGGTTATTACTGCTGAGACTGTGACTATTTCTCTACGTGGGCAGATATGAACCTATGAAAGCAACTGCTGGATGCCCTGTTTTCATGCAAATGTCCCCAGCAATAGTGGATTGTGCAGCAGATCCTTGGCCAAAGCACAAAGATGTACCGCAAACCCCCTGCTCTTCTGTCGTGCTGACATCTGAAGCACCCAGCAGAGAAAAAGAGAAAGTGGCTTGTAAACAAATTACTTCTTCATTTATTATCTGGGGGAAAAAAAGAGGAAAAAAAAAAAGTAATAGAAGGGAGAAGGAAAGAAGTATTCAGTAGTATTTTGGGCCCAGCTGTCGCTGTCGTGCGAGGCTTGGCTGATGCTGAATGAGATACAGAGCAAGAGCTCAGTTCTTGCCTTACAGGTACTTCCCTCATGCTGTTTTTAGCTGTCTATAAAAAAAAATCCCAGGGGGAGAAAAGCAGGATGAGTACAACCTGAGTCCTAACTTTCCAAAGGGATTGTGACACCCTTTTCTTGGGATGGGTCCCAGTTAAGGAAATGATGGGAAGTTTGGTGCACACTGCTGTGGTTGGAAGGTGTTTCGTGGTGCTCCCGTCCCCATGGGAATAGCTGGCAGTGGTAGCTCGGAGGGTAGTCAGGGGGTTTAGCCTTCAGCAAACTGGGCACAGGTGGAGGGTTGGCATTGCGGCTGCCCCAACACACAGAAATACCCCTTATAAACCCGAGCAGACTGTCTGCACAGAAATGGGCCATGGGCAGTCAAAAGCATCTTCAATCAGCCCTTCGGGTCCTCATTTAGCTTCCAACCTCCTCATCCAAATGCTGTTATTTCACACACACCACCTCTACTCTTAAGTTGCTGATTCCTTCAGGCAAGAGATTTGTGTACATAGTTCAGAGCTGTGCCAGACCATGTGTTCTGTCCATAAGGGTGTGCTTTCAATCTGAAAAAGGATAGTTAACAAAGTTCCCAAACTCTCTAAGAGAGTGGTACAAGCGTTAAATGCATTTTAAGCACTGCTAAAGCTCACATGGGCATGGGCCAATGCTTTGTGCATTCCTCAAAAGGACTAATTTACATCAGGAAAACATACAGCCCAAAAGATTAAATCAGGCAAACGTTGCTTGTGGGGTGGGAGATTGTTCTCCTGCCTCAGCTTTCCGTGTGATGGTCACTGTTGTGACAGCACACAGTATTCAAAAACAGTATGAAACAACACCCAACACGGGATATTTGCTGGCACTTACGCAGGAATAACTGCTGTCCTTGTAATCAAGGAAGCCTACTAAGTTCAAACACCCATTTATCTTACCATTAACTTTGTGCCCGATTTCGTGAAGAGGAAAGCAGCCTTTTGAGGGGAACTCACTGCTGAATTAAAGCTCAAACTGTTGTCCGTTGTTCATTTGCTACACTACATAGCTTCCTGGTGGCATTCAGCTAATGAATTTTCTTGATGATTAACTACCCGTTATATATGGTCGTTGTAATGGAAACGTATTAGCTCCCGTTACAAGTGAGGTGGTTGTGTCATTACTACAAGTGAACTGGTTTTCTCTTTTTTCGCCTCCTCCTCCTCCTCCTCCTTTTTCTTTTGTGAAGTCAAAGAAAAACAAAGCTTGGGAAAATATCATTAAAATTCAACAATTTGCTGAAAAGAAAACACTGCTCTACTGAGCAATAAAATGTATTTAGATGCAGCTTTTCCATTAGCCGTTGAATTAGAGGAAACGTGAAATGCAGGCATGGATATGAGCCAACTCCTATTTCGAGTTTTTACATTTATTTTCATTATAATTGTAATTATACAGAGCACAATCCAGAAGTAAGTTAAAAAAAAAAAAAAATAATACCATGTACACTTTGTAGACATATTTCTCTGAGAACAGGTCTTACAATTGACTGTGGATGTTCTCTTCCTTTGCCCGTTTTCAATGCAGTTCACATTCTGAGAGTGCTCTGCTGTTGCTTAAACTGCACTGACATCTTGTGGCACTGAATTAGTAGGGTCCTGAAAATAAAATTGTAAACCTTCATAAAATACGAGTTACCTTGTTTACCTTCGTGCAAGTGCCGCCCTTTTTAACTCTGGAGCTGGTTAGTATTTACTTGCTTGCTTGCAATCAAAGGAGGCGTATGTTATGTATGTAGAGCACCACAGAATATGTTTTAAAAATGTATTTACTGTTGCAAATATAGGTATTAATGTGAGAAGTCCTTTACAGCTTTGTGCCACCACTGAGGAACATTCCCCGGGGCAGTGGATGCTGCTTTAAGGCTGTGGCTGATGTTACAAAAACTCTCAAATTTTTGAGACATCATGACAGGATAAGATTTTATCCTGTAAAACTGGATGTATGTAAAGCCTGTTGACTAAGAAGCCCACGTGGATGAGCCTGTACACTCACCCCCTCTCTCACACACAAGCACCAAGAGAGAATACCATTAATTTCCTAGATGGTGTTTTATCACCTTGGCAACGGCAAAGCATTTAGAGTAACTTTGGGCCTTTTCATCACTGAAAATGAAGACAAGATACTGGCAGCAGTCATCAGCTGAATAAAGATCTCCTAGTGGAAGTCCATATACAGAATAGATTATTCGGCAGCAAATTAAGCACCTGAATATAGAAAACTCCAAAGGAATATATTTTGAATCTTTTCAAAATGCAAGGAAATAGTTTGTGATGATCTATTGGAGGCGAAGTGAAAAGCAAACTACCGCTGTATAAAAAGAAGGTTTCAAGGGGAGGGAGCCTAAGTGGGGTTTTTGCCTGTCATTGTATTTTTCCCCACTGAATGTTCCTAAATCCTGTAAGTATTATCAGAGGTTATATACTCATACCAAAGAAAACCACATCTCCCTAGGAAACCACAAGAAAATTGGCATATACTTAAACACTTAAGTTGAAGCAGAGTTTCCATCGCATTCATGCCTGTGTTATCCATTGCTGCAGCATCTGAAAATCTCTTGGGTTTTTTGGGGTTTTTTTGGTTTTTTTTTTTTTTTTTTCAGTTGCACAAGACCCTTTTGAGAGAGAGAAGCTTTATTATACTTATTTTACAGGTGGAGAATTGAAGCAGAAGAATGTTAAGTTGGTTGTCTAACAGGAGAGAAAAAGGATGAAGTGAAGTGAGGAATTTAAATGAAGGCATCAAACGAAGGTGAACGAGCCAGACTCTGCATTGGCTGGCACATTGTTGTCCAGCTCAGTTTTTTCCTTCCATTGATTCTTTGCATAAGCTGTCTAAAATATCTGATCAGGTGGCATGTTCTGTGGGGGTTGCACAGATGCTGAAAAATAGAATTGAAAGGAATTCCCATTGGGAGACTAAGCAAAAAGCAAAAAAAAAAAAAAAAAAAAGGCATACAGACTGACTAAAGTAAAACACAATAGCCTGATTTCTGACTGCACTTAGTTTCGGGAAAAGATCTTTTTTTTTATAAACATTTTCTGACTTTTACTTTCAGTGCTGCTCACAGCAACTGTATTTGAACTTTTGTGTGAAGTTTCTCTGAGCGTTACAGAAGCTGCTTTATTTCCAAGTGTGCTTGCCGAAAGCCAATAATGATGACTAATGGCCTTTATCAAACCATGGGACTGAAATTTTAGCAAATAAAGAGTCACATACATAATGTCAAATATTGATTCTCTGTGCATGAGTCTTTTCCTCCCCACAACGTACAATATACCTATACTGTTACTGTTGCTTTCTTGATTCTTGCCAAGCTTAGTTTTTAGGCTTGATTGGCTTTTTGCTTCTATATTCCAGACAAAGCAGCCAGTGAATGCATTCCTGAGCCTCTCTGAGAACCAGCTTAAAGGGACCTGTGGCATTTAATGCAGGATGAGCAATTTTCTAATACAGCTCACCCAAGCAGTTGATAAAGTGTATCTACTGTATCATGACAATATGGCATCATTAGAATATGTCTTATAAGTAACAATCCTCTAGGCTACTAAGAAGTTTTCCTTTCCCAAGGATGAAATCAGTAAAATTCTATAAAGAAATATCAAAATGGTGATAATCTTCGTATATTTATGTGTTGACTTCCAGAAGTCTGACACTCCAAGAATCTTCTCCTAAGAAACTATGAGATTAGATCTTGATTTCTCCTCTAAAGTTTTCATGCCTTTCTGCTACTAAATGTTCTTTATTTCCCTCTATTATTTTTACTTCACCTCCTGCTTACGCTTAAACAAATTCACCAATGATAATTAGAAACAATGAGATAAATTTGCACTACGTAATCTGCTTTAATAGATTTAACTAAGGTCCTAACAAAACTTTAAGTTAATAACAGAAAAGCTTTACTATTTGCAGAAGAGCTTTGGCCACTACCATGTATTCAACACTTCGCTGGGCAAAGCCAAAGTCCTGCACGTGGGAGAGCTTAACACCCTCCACACCCAAATATTATCGGTTGGGATTTGACTGTGTAAAGGTTCTGCAGAAAAGTCTTGGAGCACGAGCAAGCAGTGTGCCCAGGCAACAAAGAGGAGCATCAGTATCCTGGGCTCTAAGAGCAGGAACAGATCCAGAAGATCCAGGGAAGTAATTATCCCCCTGTAGTCAGTATTTGTGACACCCCATGTAGACACTGCATCCACTTTTGGGCATTCCAGTGCAGGAAAGACAATGACAAATTAGAGTCAGCTCATTCAATAGCCGCTAAGATGTTTAAAGCTGGAGCACTTGCTCTGCATGGAGATATCATACGAGGTGCGCTTGTTCAGCCTGGAGAAGGGACAGCCTTGAGGGCAACTAACAGCAACATCCCAGTGCCTACAGGGAGATCATCAAGAAAACAAGACAAGCTCTTCACAGCCTTGCAGTGCAGGGACATGAGAAATCAGCTTGACTTCATGATGAGGAATAAAAGATTGAATAGGTTGCCTGAGAGGACACCTTATCACTCTCTACAACTATCTGAAAGGAGGTTGTAGAGAGGTGGGGGTCGGTCTCTTCTCCCAAGTAACAGGTGGTAGGACAAGAGGAAATGGCCTCCAGTTGTGCCAGGGGAGGTTTAGATTGGATATTAGGAAAAGTTTTTACACTGCAAGGGTTATTAAGCATTGGAACAGGCTGCTCAGGGAAGTGGTTGAGGCACCATCCCTGGAGGTATTTAAAAGACGGGTAGACATAGTGCTTAGAGATATGGTTTAGTGATGGGTTTTGTCAGAGTTAGGTTGATGGTTGGACTTGATGATCTGAAGGTCCCTTCCAACCTGGGCAATTCTATGATTCTAAGTTTAGAAAGTGTAAGGAGATAGAGACAACTCTACTTTGATTTTGATTTGGGCTGGTTTTTATTATTTTTCATTAATAACATGATCATATTCCAACAAGTATTTCAAGGAATTACAAAGATCAGAGAAAATTCATTCATTCTGGACCTCCTCTATCTCTTCTTGCAGAAATACAGAAGTAACCAGGCTATAACAGCAGAGGTGGTAAAGTAACTGCAAAGATATTCATGCAGAAGAGATTTCAAGGGACTGTGATTTATTTATAGTTAGATTTTTCTAACTGAAAAGATCCCTTTTGCAAGAAAAGAGATGTCAAAAGCCCAGAAGGAAGGTTGATTTTGCATTACAAAGCAACCCTAACCAACCTACTTAAGTTCATCTTGGGTCTTGGAAGCCTGCGTTCTTTAATGTGTTTGATGTAGATTCTTGGGAAAAAATTAAAATCTGTGTTGAGGGGAAACCTCATCTACTTTAAACTTCTACTGAGGTCTGAAATCAGTGGGATATTTTTTATCCTTCTTTATTTCATGCTGAGTAAATTTTTTACATATTTCTGACTTTCGCTACAAATACTTTTGGAGTGTACTTGTTTCACATTGTTACACTGGGTAATTGTTAGAGGCACCACTGCTCTGCACAGACCGACTTTTCTGTTGTGTTAATTTAACATAATCCTGTATTTACACCACTGCCACTTACAAGACAGCTCCTATGAGTTACTTAAAGTACCTTTAATTCAGCATGCCTCCGAATCCAACATAATATATGACAGTCTATTTTCAAAGTAAGAGATGAAATTAAGTTATTAAATAAATGATATGATATTTGCCATGTACTTTTACTCTATTTTAAGAACATTAATAGCATGAATGTCTCTGTTTGCTACTACTAAAAAGCTTTAAGTTCTATTATAAGGATGTTTCTAAGAAATGTAAAGAAATCAACGTAGCAAACTGAAAGGACATACATTACGCTCTTAATTTACCCCAATTAATATGATATTTCAGATTTATAGTTAAAATAGCAGAGGAAACTAATTTGTTCATGCAAAAACTTCTTGTGTGGGGAATACAAACAGTAGTGGGTTTTAGAGATGTAGTTTTTATGTTATTTTGTGGTTTTCCCCAAGCATTGATTTTATTCTCATTCCACTCAATCAAAAAACAGTTTATTTTGGAATGAAGGCCACAGGCACTGGCAGTTGTGTTTTATTTGGTACTGTCTCAAAGACAAAGACTTAAACCTCCAGAGCTCTGTTATCCTGAGGAGACAGTTCAAACATTTACAGTAACATGCCCCTGAAGAGACCTTATGGAACAGAATTTTCAAAAACTTTTTGCTTTCCCAGTTTGCCACAGTCCAGCTTGGCGCACTACGACTGATTCATTCTATAGAAGTCTCGTTCAGCATGTCTGAATAAAAGAGAGAGGTTTGGGGTTTTTTATGAATGAGAAAAAATATTCCAACAAAAATTATATTTGGGAAGAGAATGACTCAAAGGCAAAAAGAGGGTGCAAGAAAAAAAAAATTAGAGAAAAACATAGATGCTTGCCATACTGATTCTCAAGATTTGTCTTGTCACAGTGGACACATCATTTCCATCAGATTTGAAGACAACTTCCTAGAAGTTGGGAGAATTTGATTAACTTGGTTAAAATAGACTGGTTTTGCAGCCATGCATATTTCCTGGCTGTTATGATCCCACAGAGACAAAAGTGTGATTTCATCTGCTTGTTTTCCCACTAAAAAAAAAAAAAAAAAAAAAAAAAAAAAAAATAGAAAAATTCTTTGACAGTCATGTTTCCCAAATTAAAGTGTTCTGTGTTAGAAAATGTTGTTAAGCAGCACTCCTAAAACAATGCAACTTTTACAGTGACTAAATTGCATCTTTTTTATTTTTATTTATTTTTTGATTACATCATCTTATCCTTTGTAATTATAAAATTCAGTGGATAGGGAGGTTGTTTTAAGACTACCTGATAGTATAGAAAGTTTTAGTCAATGGTGGCTTTGAGATGGTTTTGGTTTGGTTTTTTTTTGTTTTTATTTTGGTGGGGTTTTGTTGGTAGTTTTTTTGGGGTTTTTGTGGTTTGGTGGTTTTTTTTGGTTTTTTTTTTTTGAGAAATTAGAACAGTTTCTCAAAGTATTACAGTCTGCAAGAGTTAGCCATGCAATTTCACACAGGTAATGGCAGTAGGCACCAGCCAAGCAAGAAACCAATTTGTAAGAGCCTTCACTTTATCACACCACCCTAGAAGGATGCTCTATGTAGTAACTACGTGAGCCATTCATAATAAATGACCCCGAGGGAAAAGTGATTAATCATATTTGCAGTTGTTAGTTTAGCAAGGTGAAACACATTTCAGTGGAAGAAGATTACCTTACCGATACATATTTAGAAGCATGAGTTCAGTGGCCAAAGTAAGTGGGCATAAAATTTAAAGGTATGCAATTTATTTCAAGAAAATTCTTTGTTAAAGGAAGGCTGTGGAGATTTCTTTTTAAAGCACAATCAAATGAGCATTGGAAAAGAGTGATCTCTTCTGGCACATACATGGACTGGTCGTATGGTTGATATATGCAACAAGTGTAGGAACACACTAAACAGATGGCACACAAAACGCTTCCTTTTTTGCTCTACTTCCCAAAGGAGAAAACAATTGACACACAAGATATGCCATGACATATTGTCACAGTCTGGTCTGCGTTTAGCTGCAACATTTCATAACGCTGTTTTCTTGAAACAGGATGCTATAAAGCAGTCTTGGTCTCAAAGGTCTCCCCACCAAAGTTTCTTGAGTTTCTGCTTGTTTTCTGCCTTCATATAACAATTTAGTAATTTTGGCCAAAGTTTTTACTGCTGCCAACTCAGGTATCAGCAGATACTGTCTTGGCATGAGCATCTTGGTTACTCGTTCCCAGAAGCCTTTTGCGGTGGTTCATCACCGCTCATCTCGTGCAGTGGAAGCATAACGTGAGATACAAATCTACTTGTGTAATTAATTCTAAGTAATTAGTGAGACGCATATAACATGTCTGCAACCAGGCCTTCTATTACATATAGTCAGTGGAACTGTTCAGAACGAGATCTGAGCACCATGACAGTCAACCTGTACTAGCAGTTTCAGTGGGAACTGCATTTCCATGTATTTCTGGAAATGTCATATAACTTTCTTATACAGAGAAAGTGGTTGAGAGAAAAGAGTATTGACTTTGTTTCTAATCTAGCATCAGCACAATGAGTGACTCGGTAACATTCACGGGCACTAATACTCCATAATAATTTACGTATTAAAGAAAATGGGTTTAATCTCCTGATGAGACGAGTTTCTGCAAAAGTTTCCATGACCTTTGAAGAGAAACTACATGCTGATTTTCCCTTCCCAGGGCTATGGAGTATCATTTAAGATGCCTGACTGTATCAGATAATATGCTGAATATTATCCAGTTATCACACAGGTTTTTAAAAATATCCCACGAGCATTTTTTAACAGTGTAATTGTTCCACTAGTCTCTTTGAAAAATGAACAGTTTATACAGTTTTATCAAAAAGCAAATATCACGATCTTCCCAGTCTCTGTTTCCTTACAATCAAGCATTTCTACCGGTGCAGGTTCTGCCCTGAAGTCCTGTATACTGAGATACTGTATTTCACCATCCCCTGTTCAATACCTCCGTCTACATTCCACCTCACTGGAACTTAATGTGTTTGTTACTTATAGCTTATGCTTGTCTTACTGCATTATGATATTATTATTGTTATTATTAATCCTTTCATCACGTAACAGTAATATATGATACATCAAAGTCCTCTGTTACCAGTCTGTAATTGTTACTCCCTTAAGTGCTGCCTTTTACCTCTGATAAAAAACCTGTATTAAATTTTCTTCTAGTAAGATCCTTTCAGTCATTAGTTTGACTACAGAGTGCTGCAAATGACCAATGAAGAGATTTTTCTCTTTTAATCCCAGTCATCAATCCCTTATCTGTAAGTAGGCAGCTTTTCTATTTTCATTGTAAGTCTGTTTAAAATGTTACAAATACACAGGACAAGAATTGACTGGATTTGTTTTTTGGGGTTTTTTTGGGTTTTGTTTTTTTTTTTTTTTTTCCTCCACAGAAAAGCACTCCTGAATGCACAATGAGGGTATTTGTAAAATTTCTAACTTTGTAATTTCAGTGAAAAGGACAGATTGCTTTTGGATGAAGACACTAGTAAGAGAACTTCAAGATACTACCCATGTGATCTTAGTCACAGTATTTATTCTCTCTATGAGGTGTTTTGGTTTTTTTCCTAACAAAAAATGGAGACAGAAATGGATTTTTTTTTTTTTTTCCCCCAGCTTTTGTCTGATTTTTTTTTTTGTTTAGAATTGGAGGTCTTTGTGAGTAGGAGCTAGTTATTACATCTATATATTTTAGTCCTCTTATCTCCTCTGGGACCTTTACAGATTGTCTTGATATAAATATATGGTATTAATAATACAAAACCAGAGAGAAAATACATCACTTAAAATGCAGCATGTGACAGTGAAATTGATGCAGTTTTATCATCATCTGGCTAGTGTCTGTAAAAATTTTTGATTAAAGCCAATTAATAGAAATGGTAATCTTGGATGCCTTTCATGCCACCAAAGCAAAGTCAGCATAACTAAAGAATAAATTTTAATAATTTTACAAATAATACATATTGAAAGTCATTTGAAATAGGATTAAGATATGGCTAGAGAACATCAAAATAACTGTTTAAACCTCAGGTTCAAACTTCTTGCCTTTGCTTTCAAGGTCTCCATAGCTTATTCAGCTTACTAAAGAGAAGGTTGAAAGGTGACCTGATCACTTTGTTGAAGCACATAAATAATGTTACCTATTTTGGGGTATCAAGTTCTGCTTGACAAATGCCTTATAAAACCATGCCTGAAAGCGGAAGCTGGAGAATTAAAATTTGAAGCAAAATAGTAAAGTTTTGGGGAGTAAGAGAATTAAAATACTTAATAGTTGACCAAGATACCTTGAGGTGGAAGCCTCACCGTTCTATTTTTTTCTACAAAAAATCAAAGCAAATGCTGGACTCAGCTTCAATAAAGGTTGAAAAGAGAACGGAGGGAACCACAAACTGGCCAGCCTCACACCAGTCCCTAGGAAAACCACGGAGGTGACTCCTCCTGCAACACATTTCAGTGTACATGAACTAAGAGGTGATCAGGAGCACTCAGCATAGATTTGCCAAGGATAAGTCACAGTTGACCCAAATAGTTGCCTTCTATGACAAAAATGGCTGGATCTCTGGATGAGGAGAGAGGAGTTGCTGTCATTTACCTTGTCTTCAACAAGACTTTTGTCCCTGTCTCCCTCCTTGGAGATTTTCAAGTCTGTTTCTGAGCAACTTGGTCTGAATTCTGGTTAGACCATGCTTTGACGAGGAGTTTGGACTAGAGACCTCCTGAACTCCCTTCCAACCTGAGCTATCCTGTGATCCTCAGAAGGATCTTGCTTCACAAGAAGACTGGGATCTAACATGGGCTGAATCACCCTTTCCAATGCCTGTAAAGACAGTCTTAATTTAAGGGAGTTCAATGTAGTGCCTAAAATTAGGTGGGATGTACCCAGGCAAATTGAGTTAATGTGGTTACCATTATCTGGAGTCCTTAAGAATGGATTAGCATATGTTGTGCTTTTCTCCAGCTACTAGTATATTTTCTACAGTTTATGAGGGGTCAGGGTGAAGCTAGACTGTGCTGAGTGCTCATTCTGGACTTTGTAAGTTCTTTTGTGCAGGGCTACCTATGGACAAGAATTTCTGGGTTACTTTTAAAGCACTGATGTTACTCACAGATCTGTTCTGGTTCAAATCTCACAGGGTAGAGTATGACCACAAAGGATGATTTAAAAATAGGCCAGTGAAAAAAAAAAGAATCTCTTTCCCAGATTTATTTCCATATGAGAGATGTAATACCATGTCCTAAAAAAATTTAAGCACAGATAAAATATAACTGATTATTACTGGGATTATATTTTCCGATATCTTGTTGCTCAGATATGAAAGAATCTATGGAGAGAATACCAGGAAAAAACCCACACAAATATTAATCAAAATGTCTTGCAGGTCTATCATTTCAATTTAGCTTTGTTCATTCGTAACACAGGACAATGATATCAGCTTAGGATTCATCGACACAAACACTGTATGAGCTGCACCACAATTACCTTGTTACACGAATATCACAAGGATTGTTGGTGCCCTAGGCAAGAATTCTTCATGCGGTGTCATTGTGCCTTATCATAAATTATACCCATTAACAGTGCATGAATAATGGTGGCTTGCAGTGATGACAAAAGACCCAGATGATTTTACGTTTTATTTAAAACCTTATTGTGTGGAAACCTACCTCCTGCCGGACATCCAAAGTCCTAATGAATCATATTAAATGGTTTATTTTTCACTTTGTATCTGTTCCTAACTCTGATGCCTGTTTTACAAATCCTGCCCCAACATATTAGAGGCATAAGTCATGAAAAGTCCTGGTCACGCAACTGAAAGTGAAGCGCTATGAAAGGCAGCAGTAGCTGGGACAAGGGCTCAGGAGTTTTGAGTATTTTCTTCTAGTCTCTATGCTATTAATCTCAGACAAGTCATTTTGTCTTTGTCTTCCCGCTGGTCCTCCCCTCTGGAGAATGAATTACTTAATGAGATATTGGAACCCTAAATTCAGGTAGGAATTCTGGAATATAATATTATATACTCCTGATTTACAGTTTCCTAGACAACAACCTGCTGAGGGGGAAGAAAAGAAAAAGAAACACACCCAACAGACCAAACAACCCCTCCATCCCAAAAAGCATCCCAAGCCATAACCAGGATTTACAAGTATTAACTTATTTCTTGCAAAGGTTTATGTCTTATCTTGGCAGTTCAGATATGGTGATCAACTGTGGGACAGATTAGACAAAAACTGTATAATTTTTTCTGGGCTTCAGTGTACACACTGAGTTCTGAATACAGAACTGCAGCTTGATTTTAAATGTTCTTTGTATTTTCTTCCCAATATAATGTTAACTTCCCATCTCAAATTAAATATATACATAGTAAACAATAGAGTTTACTTAGCTGTTTCATCAAATGTTATTGGACTAGACTCCTGCTTATAAAACCAGAAATATTATTTACATTTTACGTTATTTACAGAAAAGAAACAAAGCATTTATCAAACAAGTTCTTTCAAACTAGAATGGATTCTGGACAAACCTCAGTTATCCAGACCGATATTCAGACAGATAAATTTTCTGATTTCACAATATTTAGAGAGAACAGATTTGTCTCTAAAATTCCCAAGAGAAAGGATTTGTTGGGTTAGCTAGAAAGGCAAAAAATATGGGCTATTTGACCTCTACAAAGGCAGAGAAAACATGATTTGGAGTTCAGGAGCATTTACCTCAAATGGCATACTCGTTACCCACCTTGTCAAACTGAGGTGCAAAAGACCCCTCTTGGGCTTTTTATGATGACTGCAGTCCTGGCAACCTGGGACAGAGCCACTATCTCAGCGAACTCTGTCCAATAAAAGATTGTGAAGTTTTAGTAGACCATTTTGGTATCCAAATGGTGTTTGCATCTACACATCAACTACCTTTGCTTCTTTAATATTAGTGGAAATAAGTACAGCAGCTAAAGTTGGTTTTGTCTCTTCTCCAAAGTATATTTTTCCATTTTGCACTGTAAACATTATTTCGTATATAAATATTCATATATATTGGATAGATATGTTCACCGTTACTTTTCATTGGTAAGACTCAGCATTCATCAGCTGCACCTTTCACTTTTTAAGTCAGACGCTGCTAATAACTATTCTTTTCGCTAGTGTTTGTGGATGTGCCAAAGACGCAGCAGGATATAAAATCTATTTTCACTGCTAACATAGATTTACAAATGCACACACAGTGCTGAACTTGTCTCTTCTGAGTTGCCACTGATTTATTATTTTCCTTCTAGAATGTACTGCGTAGGGTAGGCAATTGCTTTATAAAGTCATCTTGAGTATTGGAAAGTTGTGTATCATGGCGTTGACTTGATCTTTCTTTAATGTTGCTTTTTTAGCAGATTAAACTAATATGTTTCATCGTCACCCCTAAGAAATAGCATTTTTTGCTTGGCGAAAGCATTCCAATGCTGGTTGTGGTATCTATTGTGATATCTAGGTTATAGAGAATGGGAGCAGTGTTCACTGTGTTTATAAAGAAGGTGGAGTTGGATTCCACACAGAGATGCAGAGTGAAAGGGCAAGAGGCAATGTTGACAAGTTGAAGCAAGAGAAATTTCAACTAGCTATAAGGAAAAAAATTGTTTACAATGAGAGTGGCAAAACACTGGAAAAGGTTGCCCAGGTCGGATGCGATATCTGCAAAACTCACCTAGACAAGACATTGAGCAACCAGATCTGTCTTTGAAGTTAGTCCTGAGCCGAGTACTGCTTTGGAACAAATGGTCTCCAGAAGTCCCTGCCCACCTAGATTTTTTTTAAATCGGATGCCTGAGTTTACTCATCTGGGAATTGCCTGCCCTAAAATTCTATTATTTTGAACTGTTAGCAATGAAACTGTTCAAAGCTTTTACTGAAGGGACAAAAACTTAACAAATGATTGTCAAATGGTAGTGATAGATGGAGATGTAGAATATACTTTACTGGATTAAAATAAATTTAAAACAAACAGAAAACTGGATTTGGATGGTCCAATGTTAGTACTAGAATACTAGAACTCATCGTGATCACACAAGTAAACCCCTCTGTTTCTGAAAAATATCACAGAAGGCTATTAAAGTCCTAAGTCTCCCAATAAAAATAGTTTCAGATCTTAGTATTTTCTTGTTATACAAATATTGTCTAATATTTTAAGCTGAAATCTGATCAGTGATGTATCAAAAACTTTAATTTTACTCTTTTCAGCTTACATACGGTGAATTGCTATAGTATGATATTCAAAATTGCTTTGCAGAGGTTAAGCCATCTGAAGAAAACACAATCACTAGCCCTTTACACAAAATGAAAAAAAACAAATATAATTCATGAAAGTCAATCTATTCTGAGAGATAGCGCAAGTTTCTCTTCTTGCAGATCTTGTAAGATGAACTTACAAATGCCTAAATGAGATGTACCAAGCTGATAATGTTCAAATAGAAACTAAGAGAAACCAAAAGGGTATGAATATACTGACATGACTAAAACCAGCAAATCACCGTGTCCTGTTTATGAGCAGTTCTAACAGAACAAAGTATTTGGAATCATCCTATTTATCTGAGGTATCAGTGGGGAGGGAGAGACAACTCCAGTGAGCAATTCACATCGGAGGTGGAATGAATTGCCCTCTGGAAATGCTTCTCTAACCCCACGAGCTAAGAAAAGAGCTTACTCCTCACAGGATTTCCATGTCAGCTGAGGTGAATTGAGGCTTAACTTATCATATGGAATAGCCTTTTTCTAGTTCAAGAATTGAAATGAGCAGAACAAGCATGAAGCAACTCTACAAATACTAACAGGATAAAAGCTGCAATGGTTACCTAGTTACACAAAAATTATTGGCAGGAGCCCCACAACATTATTTAACAGAATTATACCATTAAAACTACTTGAGTACAGCTATAACAAAAATGTGAGACACAGCAAGGGCTAGAACCTTGACCCATTTTCTAAGTCCATACCTACAGGTACATCTCCACCAGTAAAAGCAATGGATCAAGGGCCATTCTCTTCTAGGGAGGGCAAGCCCCACAGCACACTTCTCCATGCAGATGAATTCTTATTTTTAATAAAATAGGATGATTTCTACAATGCTGCCGGCTGAGAGCAGCCTGTAGTTTTTGATATTCGTTAGACCATGGTGGACATTTGTTGGGAGCACACAATGCACAACAAAGCATATGCCACAGCCCAGGACCTTTCTAGATTAGTAATACAGATGGATCACAAAATCCAGTTTGACAGCAAGTGCTTGTGTAGAGGTTGTAGAATTGGGATGATGCAGTGCCACAGATTTCTCTACATTATGTTGAATGAAATAAAGGCTAAGTGAGATGATCTGTGGCGTCTAGGTTTGCACATCTCCCTAATCGGGTCCTAGATGCTGTTCAACTAGATAGCAAGTTGTAAAGCTTACTATCCTTGTATAAATATGACTTTTTCAAATGAGCTTTCTTATTCTGGTTTTGGCAACATTTTCTGTTCTTTCCTAAAGTCTTTTTTAAATTCTTTTTCAGGGGAATAGCCTTCTCATATAAAGGTACCACAGCTGCACTGGGACCCACTTCCTGCCTATAAAGTGGAGGCAAACATTGTGTATGCGGGAGAGGCAGAGACCAAGCCAATAACACTGAATTATTCACTGCTTGATTTGATTTCTGGTCAGCGGTATGATTTCCCCAAAATCAACTGTGACATTTCCTACAGCTGCCTCCTCAGCATATAAAACAGAATTCTGCTAACCTGGGACTGACACAAGGGAAAATGTTTGCCAGCTCTAGCTCTGTATACAATGTAAGAAAAAAAAAATAAATGTTCAATTCAACTCTGTGGTACAGTTCAATCATAACTACTCCCTTTAAGGAAAATAAAAAGAACAATGCATTTAAAAATGTATGGTGAGGACCCATTCTTGTTATCATTCAATAACATCATATAAACATAATCCTTTCTCAATATGAGTTTAAGATTGCAATCTTATTTTGTACAAATGCTGAACTTAATAGAAAAAAGGTTAAAACCAACATCTTCCTGATGGCATTTCCTGTATGTGTTTTAATAGAGCCACCTGTGTTGCCTTCTTTTTTCACGTTAGTTTGTTTTTTAACGTGTATAATTTTGTTCCTTTGATTTGGCTGACTGGCTTCATCAATTGTTTCACTAGAAAAGAGCTCCAAAAAGATGAATAAAAAATAATAGAAACTTCAAACAAAATGCTCCCTAATTGAGGCAATTTCATAGAAATAGATTTATGTTTTTTGAATAACATGCTGCACCTGTTTTGTTTCTCTGACATTCACTTACTACAGAGTACATTTTCCACAGCAAAGTCACATAATGCTATTGTATGCAAATATTTTGTCAAGAATCCATATGCAAGTTGATTTGGTGGTCTCTCTTTATGTAGCATGTTAAACGTTTTTTGAATTGACAACTTGTGATGACAGATACCTCAAGTTGTAGGTGCAAGCATGGCTTAAAATAAGTATTTTTGTACCTTGGTATGGTATCATACAGTATTGTATGTTGAACTGTAGAAATAGCTTGGTGAAAATCTGTGCAGTTTCTCATTTATTGTTAATTATTTCATTTTCTAGGCTTTTAAAAAAATGTTTCTGTTGAATAATAAGATAAAGATTTGATGGTCTATATTTTACTTTCCATTACATCAACATACAACAAAACACAGTAAAAACAATATAGTGATAAATGGCTAAATCCCTCAGTGCAAACTCCAGTAGAAAATTTCTACTGGAGATAATAAGAATAGTTTCAGTAAAATAAGTAAATACATTACCACTCAGAAAAATTTTTGTCAACTTTAAAACAGAATGACCTGGCTATTACTGAAGTGGACAGAA
This sequence comes from Fratercula arctica, assembly GCA_947846985.1. Lineage (NCBI taxonomy): Eukaryota > Metazoa > Chordata > Aves > Charadriiformes > Alcidae > Fratercula > Fratercula arctica. The sequence goes on from CANTUZ010000001.1 coordinate 6,306,882, forward strand.
AGCTTTCCTTTGAATTGGAGGGAAGACAACCTGATCCTGAAAAACACCCTGACACTTCAACACCACCTTTAAAAACCATCAGATTTGGAATTCAGCCTATGTACCATAGCTCTGACACCACATATATTTCTGCCAGTACAGAGTATGAGTTTTAGGAATGACGGATGAACCGCACCACTGAGAGAATGCAACCTCATTTCCAGCATGCTCAGAGACATGTTCAATTGACCTAAAACCGAAGTATGTTGCAAAGGAAGAAGGTAAAAGCTAAACCCTTTTCCTCTAGTGTGGACACCCATTTGCAGAGGCAACGATGTGCTTTTGAAACCACGATTGAATGTTATGCTGGTGTTAGACTGAATTGAATTAATGCTTGAATTAAATTGAATGTTATGATGGTATTGAAAGAGCAATTCAAGAAAAAAACAAACATTCAAACATAACAATTTGAAAATATTAAACTATAGTAACTTAAAACATAAGGACTTACCAATCTGTCAGTAGTATTTTAACACCAGTTTTCTTAACAGAGATTGGAGCCTGGGGAAAGAGGAAGCAAAGAGATTTGTATCAGTTTCTTTATACAGCAAGGTAGGAGTCAGAGGAGGGTTCCAGTGAATCAGATGCCTCAAGTCAGTGGAGTGACCTCTAGCACATCAGTGCAGCTTCCCGAGTCCTCTGTGGTGACACAGATTTACAGCAGAAGATCATCCAAGAACAAGTATTAGCCCAGATATTTATGTTTTTGCAGTCTTATCTTTTCCATAGGTGTATTTAAAATATGTAAGTTAGACACAATCTATTGTGAAACTACACTGGACTACCCAAAATTAGATTTCTTAAATTTCTGTGAGATATTATAATGAGAGTTGACTAATTTCCTATAATCATAGGACATATGGGGCAAGTCAGGTATCTTGATTCAAGTTCTACTCTTTGGCAAGTCCTTGATTGTACATAATTCCTGCTTTTATTTATCAGGCAAATTCAACAAAGAGATATTAAACACAGTTAGACTCTTTCAGTCTTATTCAGTATCAAAGTGTTCAATGGGATTATAATGAACATAAAGACTATTTGAATTTGTCCCTTGATGCCACACACAGACACACACTGGGATGTTAAGAGAGAAATATATATATATACACATGCATGCACGCATAAATATATGCATTAATTTATATTTATACATGTATGTATTGATTTATATATGGATAGACAGTAGTTTACATGTATTTATACAAGTATACATTAACCAATATGAAGTGTTTACCTTAAAAAAAAGAAAGTCCAAAACCGTAATTTACTTTAAGCATTTGAAAATATATTGAAAACAGAGAAGAAACTTTGCAGCACATTTTTGAACTTTAAACTCGGAAATTAATTACAAAAAAGTAAATCACCTCAGAGGTTAACGAATGAAAGTCACTAAACTGATACAAAAGCTTATAAAACAATTACCACTGACTTTAACAACTGAAGACCCAAGTCGTCTTCTTAGGAAAATAAACAATATTTGAACTGCAGGTTCTATAGGAAAAAATACTTTTACTGTAGATGGAATTTTGTCATAAATGACGAGCCAGGATATTTTAATGAATGTCATACTGTACTCGGTGATCACAAAACATGAAATCTAGATGTTTAACTCCTCTCTGCAGGGTGGCATATTTTGTCATAATTAAATTCTGATCAAAAAATAATGTGTTTGTAGTAACAGAGTGAGATATTTCTGGCTCATAGGATATATGCAAAGCTACTGGGTCTAATCTCTCATTCCCATCTCTATAGGCATCATCCAGCTCTCCCCAAAGCTGTTTTGAGAATGATAATTCTCCTCGTTGGGAAATGAATTATAATAATAATAAAAATAAGATTCTGAGAAGTTGGTGGGCATTAGTGCATTAGTAATGCACAGACATCCCAGAGAGAATCAAGCTGTTTCTCTGTTTTCTCAGATCTTCTATTAAAAAACTGATCAGCTTAACAAAAATTCATGTGTCAGATAAGAAATCACAGCTAAACTCAACATGGCTTTAGGCTGCAGTGAAATTTTTAAATTAACTGAAACAAAATTAATGAGGCCGGCGAAGATCCTCAACGTTATCAGACCAAAATGCCAATTGTTTGTTAATGTAATGGTCAAATAAGCTTCTTCAAATCCATTATTTCAGAGTATAAAGGCTGTTAAATGAGAAGATGAAATGTTCTATATATGGTGACAAGGGGAGTTAAGCAGCTGTCACCAAAACCATTATGATGCTTTAAGTAGTGAAAACAGTAAAAAATGGCACGCCACACAATGTAATCTCAGCTTTGTTTTCCTTTAATACCACTCACTGCATCAGGCCTGTACTCTGTGTATGGAGCTTTAATGCCTTATCTGAAGAAATCCCACTCAGTCTCCTGCACAAGCAGATAATGACGGGAAATATTCCTAACAACATCAGTCATTCGCAAGCACTGGTAAGTGCTACGAGATTTTATTCCAACATCATTTTATGCTTCTCCGGTTCAGAACTTTAATGAATTAGATTGCATTTATAGTAGGGGGCTCTATGGGATAAGAATGTCAAATAAATATCTACTTAAACTGTATGTTTTCAAGCTCTTTACAAATTCTTTCCTTCAAACAAGCTGATCACATCATAACAACAGACAGACACACACACATAACAAATTCAGGTAAATAATAGGGTTTTTCTGGCTACTTACCAACCTAAGAGCTAAACTTTGATTAATTATTACTAGTGATGGCTTATTCTAATCAGGCTCAGAGACACTAAATTTAAGGACAACATCAGTCTGAGGAGGTTTTTATGTTGCTGTTTGGTTTATTCCTACTATCCATTATGTTTTGATTTCAAAACCTACTCTGAAGGTGCATCTGTTTACGAGATGGTTGTGGGCGTCTGTTGTTATTAGTCTGTATTTCTCTGCATCTCACACCAAGAAGTTCTCCCCGTTTTTACCCCCACTACATACTTATGTACAAAGAAAACTACTATTTTCAGCATGGCTCACCACACACTGAAACTGATGGGGTAGCAGTATCATCAAACAGAGGGAAGAACCATCTGATACAACCAAATCGCTATGAATGGAGGCATGAAAGGCAGAAAGAGAGAAGTTACACAAATATTAAGAAAAGCAAATGATGGAAAGCTGGCTTATGTTGTGGAATATTTCCCAAAAGGCAGCTGACCAACCACACAGAGTTTTTGAAAGCAGGGCAGAAAAAAGCCTTATAAAGTTTTATGGACACAGTCTTGTTCCCCGAGAAGTGGCCTATTATGAACGTCATTAAGGCTAAAAAATAGAAATTCTTTTGACTGGCAGAATTAGCTTCTGCTTTCAGATCATGAAGAGTCTGTGTTTAGATGAGCATCCAGTAAGCCCAAGGAAGGGGTGCTTCCTGAAATACATCTTGATTATAAATGTAATTAAATGTAACCCAGAGGAAATGAGATGTAAATTCCTACCATTTTGCCTTTTCTTTCAGCTTCTGTATTGTGTCTCCCATTTAGCTGTTAGTAGTAACTATTATCCTGGCTATCCATACAGACATATTTTCCCAATATTCCATAAGCATTACTGAGACCTTCAAGTCAAACTTTGCCACCTCTTGCACCTTCCGTTGCAAAAGCAAATGTTGGTATTTCACCAAGAACGATGAAAAACATGTTATTCCCATAAATTTACAATTACTAAAAGAGTCTCTGTTAAAGCCAAATAAGATTTAGGGCTAAGTTATATACTGGTGACACACAAGTTGTTTAGATAAAATAGTAGCCACATTAAAAATGTGTTAGGAAGAAGTTCCAAATGGAGGAAGCTTCATTGGACCCATTGCAATGATGAGGAAATGGCCAGCTGGCTAGAGTGAGCATATTTAAGATGAATAAATCACAAAGAAGGACATTTTGGGGGAGTCTGCCATGTCTGTTGAAAAGGCAGGAATACAACACCAACCAAAAATGGTGCATCGGAGTCATGCAGCAATACTGGTTCTGGTTCAAAATCTGTATTGTAGTATCAGCAGCACCACAGCTTAAGTCCATTAGCCACACATAAGAAGCATTTAAATTGAGAAATTGGGGGTTTGCAGAATATGCTACATTTCATTTTGAAGACGTTACATTTCATTCTGAAGACATTACATTTCAGTTTGCCCATACAACATTGAATCAGTCTCCTCATGCGTACATATTATGAAAGTCCTTAATTACACTATCTAGTCTCATTCAGTTCACAGAGTAAACAACAAGAGTAAAGAAGTGTAACTGTTCTTTTACGGGCACTTTTTTTCTACATAAAATGATTATTAATGTTTTCAGATCACTCCTCCAACACATTGCTATGCAGACATAGGAATACATGATCTATTCATTTGGTTATTCTGAAATTCCAAGAAATTTGGGTGATGGTGAGTAAGCTCTAAGTGGTCATTCAATTCCTAAATTACACAATCCAGAGACTATCCACTTGAAATTGGAGGACCACATGGATGGGATTCATTTCACCTACCGTTAGCCACATAAAACTTAGGCTGTTAGTCTAAACCAGGCTTCTAATTTCTTTCTATAAGCAATGGAGAGAGATAACCACCTCCAGATTCATTCAGTCCTAAAATAGGCAACTAAGATTAATGAAGGACTGTCTGAACAATCCTGTCTCACTTAACTGACCTCATGACTGGCTTAGACAAGACCCCTAACATTTATATGGTCAATAAGACACGATTGATTCTACCTCAAAACACACAGATCTCACTTTCCTTCCATGTTCTACCACGTGTTCATAAGGGAGCATTAAGTGTCCCGATGAAAATAAATTGCAGGCATTTTGATAAGGATAATGCAATAGATGTGCTCATAAAACCATGCAGGAAAAGTGAGGAAGTCCTGGCCCATTTGTCAGCAAGGGATACGGCTGTTCCGCTATAACAGATATTTGGTGTCAGAATTAAGACTGAATAATCATCCCCACGTGTGATTATTACTAATCAGACAGCCAATGGTCCTGATGTAAGCCTATTGTAGGCTCTCTGTGCTAGAGAAGCAAACGTGTAAAACTAAAATGCAGATGTATCAATGCATAATAAGTAAAAGGAGGTTTTCTGCATGTTACTTCTAATATGCATAAGTAATTGGCAGCCTATTACTAGCTAATTAGGAATAATGATAAACTGTTTAACAAAAACAAACCTCGGATTTCACAGGGGGAAAAGAAAACGTGTCCAGGTCTGAATTTTGCTATAACCTCAGTCGGTTTCCAAAGAGGCGGGTCAGAAAGCATGCAGGTTAAATCGGGCTACTCATGTATAACCTCGGTCCCGTGCCACTACGCTGCTTCAGAGGGCACTGGAGCTGGCAGCTGGGGCTGTGCCACCACCCGGGAGCCCTCAGGAGAGGCCTGTACAGCCACAGGGACAGGCTTCCAATGCTTCACCCCATCCAAGAAGGCAACACATATACCTTCAGTATGACTGTTTTGACAAAACTGCACCTGACTAAAGAACAAGCTATTCCTTTAGGTGCCTGAGATCCATAGACTGGCAACAATCAAAGTGGCATTCAAGAACTTTTTGCATTAAATCTCCATTTATAAGTGAAAATTATGTAGCGTGGGGAAGCATCTGACGAAACCCAGATGCCGCGTTGAATGCACGATGTGGCTTAGACAGTGCTTTTTTCAGTCTTTTGTAACATATCACAAGTTTTGATGTGATTCATTTAATCGGCAGCAGGCCGTGTTCTCACGTTAAAATATTGGCCTAGAAACATCCCAGCCAGAAAGGTGTAAGAGAAGCAAATGATAAAAAGTGTGCCATTTGCACTTGCTAATACAGGAGTAACATATTTTAAATTGAGGCGTTTTGAAGACTACAGCAAGAATGAGGAAATGTAAAATGAAAATCAGCTGTCTTCAGCAGGTACAATAAAATATCTGATTAGATGCAAGAAATCACTTCTGCTTAGCACCGACAAGCTCATATGGAATATCTTATGTAAACAACACAGTGGAGGAAAAAAGCAAAATAACGTGCTGAGACTTACTATGAAGGAACAGCAGCTCATCAAGGCACAACGCAAGAGTCTAAGGACACGGAAATTCAGATTTTCTTAAATCCACAGGTCGTATCTGATCAAATCTCATTTATAGCTTCGCTTATGTGTTGGTATGCAAATATTCGTAGGCATGTATCTCCAAGCAGAGATTCCCTTCACCTTCTCCACTGAATAAGTGAGTGGGAAGACATTGCCCCCCTGCCGGGGGGGCTGTTAATGGAGTGTCAGCAGCCCCCAGTTGACACAGAGCAGATGCTGTGACATACACAGTGGGATTTATCTCACTTAGCTTTTGATGTCCTCAGAAAAGACACCTCTGGGATAATCATCTGGGCCTCCATCATTGACACTGCAGAAAAATAGATACTTTCAGAGCTTGACTACCTGATCCTTAAACAGATGTTTCTCACCTTGGGTTTATACAGATCTGTTCCCACTTTTAATTTGAATCTCTCTACCACATTTCCCAATCTAGAAAAACGGCTGCATCTCCTGCAAGGCAGCAGACACAAATAGATGTGGAGTGACGAAAGCTTGCTACTGTCTTACATATTTTTTTTTTTTTTCAACAAAAAGCCCTGCTTTTGCTATCCTCAGAAACTTTATCAGTTTTTTTTGCAGCCCTTGATTCAGTGATCAACTACGATCCCACAGCAAGCACTTTTATTTTTTTTTTTTTCATGACAGCCTCTTCAACAAAAGTAACTCTCATTATCAAAAACGTTTTTAAAGGACTTGAAATAGAGCTTCACACTGAATCTTTTCATCTTTTTGCTGGTTGTTTCGTTAGACCTTTAGTTCTTTCAAGCACTAAATCTGGTTTTGTGCCTTGAAGCAGTGATGTTATCTTGCTAATGGAAGTGTTGCTTACACCTTTTTCCTTCCTCTTTTGCAAGTGTTCAAGGAAAAGATACAAATCACTTAAAATGTTTACTCAGCAGTAAGACCTGGTTCATGTAGTGTTGGGGTTTTTTTTTCTGAGTTGGATTAGTTCTTCATCCCAGGGATTTCTTCTTATGGCTGCATAAACCTTTAAACAGATGTGTTTGCTGCTTTGATTGCTTTGATTTTATGTTTTTAAGGGTGTTTTTGGGTTGGGTTTTTTTGGTTTTTTTTTTTTTTTTTTTTTTTTTTTTTTTTTTTTGGCTGGAGCTTTGGGATAGATGTCTAATTGATATTCTACGTTTCTCACACAGCTCGCCAGTGCTGGGGGTACTACATCCTTGTTTCCAAGGTGGGTAACTCACTTCAAGGCCCTGAGGATCCCAAGTTTGCCTCACTCCATAAGCCCTCATGCATCCCTGAAGCCTGCTTATTTCCTTGTACAAAATATAGAAAATAATTGGTCCCTTTTGATATTTTCCCCACACCATGAAATATACATACCCATCTTTTCCCATCTGTAAGAGGATTATTTGTTGTTATCGGCCGAATTGTCGTCCTCTTCATTACCATCATGGCAGCTGGAGGTTTTTGCTGAAATGGCCGTGCGTAACCAGTTTACAGCCAAGAAAATAAGAGAGAAATTCTCACCCTGAATACTTTGCAGCCTTCTAAGAAAGAGCAGGGGAGGAACTGGAGGGATCAGGAGGCCTGAGGCATGTTTTGGCTGCAGATCCAGTGGAGCAGAGGAAGACGTGAGCTTGCTTTAAACAAGCTGTCTCAGGCACCAGAGCAGCCTGGCCCCAGGCACCCAGAGAAGACCATGGGCTAATTTTTGAGAAGCAAAGCAAATTAGCCCATGTGTTGCTCACTGGTTCCTTGGCCCAACTGTTTCCAGTACATGAGCTGGGGACAGGTATTGACGCGCAGCATCGCAGCAGCGACCAAGCTGAATACCAACAGAAACTCACGCATACCGCAGCACAGCTAGGAACAAAACCCGACGCCGCTCAGTGGCAAATGGTCACAAGGAACCATCAGGCTGCAGGGGTCTGAAGAACAAATGAAATTAGTGTGTGAAAGAAATGCCTTTGCCCCCAGGGTTCCCTGGGGCCTGACCCTGGAGCGAGTTCCTCACAGTTCCCCCTGTTCCAGGATCCGAGTCAAAGCAGGGATTGCTTTCAGCAGGAAAAGCACAGCTGTATTGTGAATTTATGCCACAGGTACCCATCTGCCACACAGCTGTTTGGAGTTGAAAAACTCGGGAGAAAGCCGGGTAGCTTTTGCCAATCTTTAGTGCTGCAGTTTTAAGAGTTAAAGTCTCTTGGGCAGCTCCATAACTACATTCAACTGTTGTTTCCTCTCTAGCTGCTCTAATTGATAACCCTCCCCATTATCTCTGCATCTTTAGTTATTGCTTCTTGATTAACAAAAAATGAGGAAAAAAAAAAAAAGTGTTTTATATTTCAAGGTTAAAGCCAGTTTTGTATGTTTAAAAAGTAAGCTATGAAATGTGTTCAACATCACTGATTAGCTGTCCTCTCTCAGAAAATGGCCCCTACTTTATCAATGCACAGATATGATAATGTACCCTTCCACATTTTCTCTTTCAAAGGGGTATTTAAACAATAAATGACTGTCCTAAAGGATTCATTAGGAGAGGAATTTACCACCTATCTATCTCAACACTTTTTTTTTTTTTTTTTAGTGCCCTATGGCAGTCGCTTGTAAATGTGTACAACTAAATTCCAGTTCTACCTTGTGCAGCATCATCTTCTATCCATTGTTTCCTTTCATACATCTCGCCTACATTGCATTGCCAATCTAGCAAAAGTTTAGTGTGAAGACTGTAAGTAACCTTCCTGTCCCCAGTTTTATAAAAACAGTAAAAATGGGACTATGGAAATGTTGATGACTTTCCTTTTTAATTCTTAAATTTATTACTGGTTCTTGATATTTTTCCCCAGAGTTGTTAAAAGTTTCTCCTTTAAAATTCCATTTTTGAGAAAAGGAAAACTGCTGATAGCAAAAGTTCCTCTAGAAAAGCCACACGGGAGAATTCTTATGAGACTCCTGAAGCACTACTAGCAGAACTGGTGGGATATCTTTCTTCTGTCTCTTTCTTTCCCATTCAGGTTTAGGAAAACAAAAAAATCCCTTTAAAATCAACTCCTTTACTTGTGTAGTCAGTAGCCTATATTCTCATAATATTACCATGTTTACTCATTGATTATTCATAGTATTCATGAATAGAGCCCAGGGACCACTTTTGAGAACAGTGATGTACTTTGTTTAATTTTTTATCACAGATGGTGCAAAGCTGCTCTTGCCCAAGAGCCCTTATCTGGATGCGCAAGACAAAACTGAGATGTTATCTACATTTTGGGAGAACGGACAGTGAGGGAATGAAGCATCTCACCCAATTCACACTGAAGCAGAGCAAGTCACTTTGTATTCTCTTGCCCCACTGCTGTAATATTTGAGCCCTTTAGAATCTTCAGCGATGTTCATGTACCTACACAGTTCATGTGCTTGGTGGAGATGTGCAATTGTCCTCATTTTTTACAGAGAAAGAAAAGGGGGAGATAAAAAAAGCAAGAGAGTGGAAGTCCGGACCAGTTGTCTGAACAAGATGCTACTTTCCGAGATTTGAATTATGGGCAAGTTTCTACAGTCACCTTAAAAAAATATGTCGCTGAGCTGCTCCAGGGTATTAGCTATTACTGTATGTAATACACCTTACAAGACTGGAACAAATGCGTTTCTCATTTGCTTTGCATTACACCTGCTGTTAAAAACCGGCAGCTGTATTACAAATATTTTTTAGTTTCTTCATTTGTAGCTGAATTCATAAATCTCAGTAACTATAAATGTATCTCAAGGTCAGAGATGCTACAATAACCCATTCATTTTGTTTTCCTTTCACTAAATCCATTATCTGAACAAATCATTAGGTGACCTTTTTAGTTACAGCAATTCAATAAAACTTACATTAGATGGAGTTTCAGGAACATTAGTCTAATGTGCTTTAAAAGATCACCTTCTCTGAGCAATATAATAAGTTTGTGTGAAAAGCATAAAGCATGTAATATGTAATAAAATCTGGCCTTTAATGAACCATCTAGAAAAACTGACTCATGTTATAATTCAACAGAAAATCTCCCTTAATTAATGGATAAGAAGTCAACAGTAGCTGCTGAATGTTACTTTTGATTATGAATTCAGCTTGTTTTTCTTTTTTAAATGTATGGTCCTGATTTATGCTGCTCAAGAAATTACAGTTTAAATGACCTTGGTTACAGGAGTAATATGCTATGAAAAGCCATGCTTAAAGGTAATTAAAAGGGCGCTCTGATTACCATTTAGTACCAATTGCACTAAGATACTGCATAATTTTCCAAAGCGGTAGTCAGGATTGTAAATTTAATAAACTGGCTTAGGTGTCAGATGGCCCTTGATTCTTTTCAACAGATACAAGACTAGAAAATACCTTGTGGCCAGGCAGATAACCAATGAATAAAACGTAGGTCCAACTATCAAGCAGGAAGTTTGTATCAGGAGTGATTGCACAGGCTCACTAAAATCCATTATTTCCATTAAGAATATAAGACATTACATCTGGTTCTCCTTGCATCTAAAACAGGGTTAATCGCTTAAAAACCAGCTGGAATTAATCTATATCATGTGCTTCCAGACTGGTGTCAAGAAGAAAGCACCATATAATTTCTAATCAGTCTAGAGAGGTCTGTATGCAGAAAGAGAAGCAATAACTTTCCACCAGTCCAGCATCAGCAATCACTCATTTCTCCTGCAGAACATAAGCCAGTTTGAGTAAAGGTCAGGACACATCAAAATATCGAACTGAGGAAGTTCCTATTGCTCCTAGGGTTTATTGAGCAGACTTGCATTCATTCAGTGGCCATTTCGTTTAGCTCCATATTTTTCCAAGTCCTTGTGTGCCTGTCCCCCACTGAACCAACTGGATGCCTATAAACTTCTCAGGATCTTCTCTTGGTTCCCCATCCACAGAAGAATCGTAGCACTTATTTCCTTTTCCCACTCACTACCTCTACCGCTCATCTAAGATAGCTGGTATGAAAATCCATACAAAATAACAGGATATGTTATGGAACTGTTTTATAATTTGCAAATAAAAACAATTTTTAATGTCAATATTACAATTCAACAGTAGATAGATGCCATGTAAAGAAATAGTCCAAATATGGCAACTAGATCCTCAAGTTGTTTTTCAGGTTGCACCTTTAGTTAGTAGATTTGGTAAACCACACTATAAATTTCGGTATATAGTAGGGTCATACTGCTTCCAAATCAGACACACATTTTTTTGGCTCTGTGCTGATGCCACTTACATAATTTATATGTTTTCATCTGACTTCATCCATAGGCTACTTCCAAATTACCAAACAGTACATTCAGATAGCAATGTTACATCCCTTTTAATACCTTATCAATAACTTCACAGTACTTTTCTGCTAAATTTTTATATATCAAATTCCTTTGAAAATTCCGAGAATGAGAAGAATGTGGGTTCTTCTTACGCACGAGCTTGATGGTCCAAATCAAAGAACACCTAGTTAATTTTCCTTTATATTTCAGTAGCCAGTAGCTATTAACTAAAAAAAGTATAAGGAATGCTCTTCTTTCAGCTAGAGATCTAGTTCCTAATCTTTTACTCCCCTAAAAACACTTTGGTGTATGGCTGTTCAGGTGCTCTTTTATGGCATTTTTCCTTTCTAGATACAGTGCTTTTCTTCTAAGTTTATTTGTTATTATCATGCAAATTATTGAAATATTTTAAATGACCTGTTAATTTTACCTTACTGTTCTGTGTAATTTAAGAGTTTTAAATAATTGATCATTAAAGAGCTGCTTAAAATATACTGCATTGCATGTTGATAGATATTAATCAGTCGTGTATGGTTATTTTTCTTGAATGAAGACTTACCAATCCACATATGTAATGAAAAAAGCATTTGCTTTATCAGCTGCTGCCTACGTATTTTCCCAGACCATAGACAACCCAGCATAAGATTAATTTCAAATGTCTTATTATCTAAGCTATCTCTATTTTCCATTAATGCCTAAAATATTAATATAATTTCATATCTATCCTTTTTATCTCATTAGAGAATTAATACTTCATAGACAAAAGTTGTGTGTTTTTTTTTTTTTTTCCTCCTTGTTCCTAATAATAGCAATTTAAATTAGAAAAATAATGGTCTCCTTTAACTATTTTCTAAGTCAACCATTTTTCCCTTGCTAGATAAATTCTTTAAGATTATTAATTTGTGCAGACAACAATAATGAAAAGCTGCACCATTTTAATTATATTTATTCTCCCTAGGCAACTAGGCAGTTAATTGTTTGAATTACTAACTTAAAAAGAAATGTTAAGTAACAGGAACGCCAGCATTGCCAATGACTTCAGTACTGAGTTCATAATTGGTTCTTTAATTGCAAAATTCACTCACAAGGCCTGCGAGCTTTTTAAATTCCACTTAAGTCTTTAAGAGTGTTTAATGGGTCTTATGCGTTGTACAGGCTTTGAAGTGGCCTTCCAAATTTCCCCGACATAAAGTGTATTTGACAGGATTTGAAAAATGTTTTTATGCTGCTTTTGGTGGAATAGATGTTCTCCCTCTGCATTTCTGAAAGCTGGGAAACACGCTGAGCATTAATAAGCACTGCAAGGTACTGCAGATTGGGGATGGTAATTGGTTAATGGTACAAACACCTTTCCTGTCTTCAAGTCTCTGAGACGGCAACATGACATATGCTTTTGTACTCTGATATCTGGGAATTTTCGAGCCGGTTGCCACAAAGCAATAATTCAGTGCTAGTTTTGCAATTCTTTATATTCATTCATAATTTTATTTTTTTTTATTTATTTATTTATTTTTAATTGTAGGGTCTTCTCCCATATTGTCTCAGCAAAGTGATCCTGCATCCCCAGAAAAATAATAATAAAAAAAAAAAACAAACCACACTTCTTTACTGGTTTCATTGAATAACGATTGAGATAACTGCAGTGGTGTTTGTGCATTTCTGCTTTGGGTTAACTTGTCCAGAGGACTGAGCTACCATAGGCCTTAGAAACCACGTGTGGTTTTGGGCAGAGGTCAACCATTTGGTATTTCTTATTTGAGTTACGTGTAGAAGCTGGTCGGAAATTCTTTACAACCAACTTTTCCTTTAGAAAAGTCCATCAAAATTAACATTTTACTATTGCATTTTTATCCTTTTTGAATTAATCTTTTTTTTTTTTTTATCAAATATTTTATGTGGCTACACTGCAATTTCTGTTGGTTTCCCAATAATTTAGTAATTTTGCACCCAATAAGTACAAATAAGATTTACAAAACTGTTATATTCCCTGATATAAATTTGACAAACTAGATTTCTGATATCAAAGACCAGTGTTGTGGACAAGAGGTTACTAGAAAGGTATTCTGCTCTTTAGTTTTTTAAAAAAAAAAAAAAAAAAAAAAAAAATTAGAAGGTCTTAAATATTTCAGACTGGAAATTAAGAAAAATTACAAAATTTCAAAGGTAATTGAGGTAAAAAATCATATATCCACTTATAGTTCAACTGCAATAACACCATAGCTTGACTGAAATAAATCAGGATTAATAAAGTATAAATATGAATAACAGCCATCACTTTAGCAACTACCTTTAAAGGCTGTATCTTTTAGAAATATTCTTAAAGGAAAAAATCAGATATTATCTTTCAACTGCAACTAAACTACCCAGAAAAACCATTATGTTTGTCTAAAATGAACACAACCTGCTAAAAATTTCTAAAATACTTTTCCTCAAACCCTAACTTTGTCATTGGAATAAATTAGACACACACATGTTTATGAGGATGCATTGATAATTTAAGCGGTACAAATAGTTGTGTATATAAGAGAGACACCAAGGAAACAAATGATACAATTCTCAAAGACTTTGCAGTTGTTGATCCACAATGCAAAGTGCTTGGCAACTTAAAGGATGAAGCTGTGTTTACTAATTTTCTAGCTGGGAGGTTAAATAGGAAGGAATCAACTCTGAAACATATGTGAGCAGTCTGGCTTACCCACTTTTGTAAGTCCCCAAACAGCTGGTGTGGAGAAAACCTACTGTTGTGTGTTGCTGAGCCATTGATGGGGATGAGGAGAAACAAAGTCAGTAACAGTTTTCAAAGATGCCTCTTGTAACTGTATGAAATAAAGCTCTTCACGAAAAATCTCCGTGTGGTCTGGCCTTTTACTAGGAACAAGAATGATGAGGGTTTTTAACAGATGCCATAGTGACTAACCACCCATACAGGCTGATGGAAATTAATTTCTGAAGTCCATGTTAATAACCGAATAGGCTTTAGAGGAGCTGAAAACACCCATTTATATGAATATCAAAGAAGGAGAAAAGCCTGGTTTAATTTGAAGAGAAAAAAAGAAGCATGAACAGATGATTGTGGTGGATATGTAGGGAGAATATATATAATTTACAAGTTTGAAGGCAAACAAAGGGAGATGGGATTTTATATAGATATCTCAGTTGTACATTTAGAGACAAGCACGTGGAAAAAAACAGAAAGCACCACAGTATGGTGACAGTCATTTGATTGAGCTGGTCAGGGTCAAGCCAGTATCAAGGGACATAGTATTGACATCAAAGAGGCAGGACACAGGAATGTGTAGCAGACACCCAGCCCTTCTCTATCTACCAGCACGGGGGTTACTTCAGAAAAAAAGAGAACACCCACCAGTCTAATTCATGAGAAGACCTCCACCAAAGATCAGTGCAGGGAAGGCCAAGCCCCAGATGTTTTGGGCCGTCTGTGCTTTGTTACACAATCCCAATGAAGACAAACGCAGACATGTTTTATGTGCTGAGACCAATTGCACAGCTGAATCACGGAAAAAGTACTGGTGGTTTTGATTCTTTGGGCTCTTTTGTTGTTGTTGGCTTTGTTTTAAAAAAAAAAAAAACACAACACCAAAAAAACCCACCAAACAAAAAAACCAAAAAAACCTACCAGCTGCAAAGTAGCAATTTCAATTCTGTGACCTCCATTCCGGACCCTCTGGTTAAAGTTACACCACCCAGATCAAAAGTGCAATTCCTGCGATTTATTTCCCACCTAAACCCTATGTGCATTCTGTAGCGTGCAGCGATGAAAGCAATTTTTTATGTAACACTCCATTAGATTCAACAGTCTCCTTCTTTATGCTTGCCAAATGGTACGTTCTTCTTTCTTGCTTCCCTTGTCTTTCTCTTTAGCTGCTGTTCTCTACCTTCCTGTCCCACAGTTTGCTGTCCATACATGCTTTGATTATGATAATTCCTATGATTCTGCTCACCTTTTGGACCATACTAAAACATTAGCTATTGACAACTAGTCCAAGATCACTGCCATTGCCTCATAGTAAGTATATATGTAGAGACTCCGTTGATTTTCATCTATCTGCTGACATTTTCAGAAAAGAGAATTAAACAAGAAATATCAGAGAGAAGAAATTTAGAGAGTATTTCTCCCACTCAAGACATACTTCATAGCTTTGCTCTTCAGTTATCACCATTCCCGTATTCACTTGCTCAAATACAAATACCAAGGCTTCTAAACTGTCAGGACAGGACTGGCTATTTTATTACTGACAGCACATAAGTGCTTATTTCTCAGAGTATAGCTGTATTTCCACACCTGAATTTAATACTGGTGGCAAAAGCAGCAACAAAGCTTTTAATTCACAACTTCGAGAATGCCAGTTGAACATGGTATATCTGAATTAGGTAGAATAACAGATTAATTTAGATTGGTCGGAAACTCCTATGTTGACTCTTCCCAGCTTTGCTCAAAGTAGAGCTAATTTCAATTTTGCTCAGGGCCTTTTCCACTTCAGTTCTGAATTATTTCCACAGCTGTAGGTGCACGACATCTGTGGGTACTTCCCTTGCTGTGGTTTGTGCCTGTTGCTTTCTTTCGCTGTGTCTCCCTCAGAGCCTGGCTCTGTTTTCTCTCTGACGCTTCACTAGGTATTTGAAGACAGTGATAAAACTTCCCTTTTACCATCTGTTTTTGAGACTAAACAAATCTGGCTCCCTCAGCCACTCCTTGTACATCATGTAGGCCAACCCTCCAGCCAACTGGACTTGCACCAGTTTGTCAATCAGTCTCTTATGCTGGGAAGACCCAACATGGACAGTACTCCAGATGCAGTCTCGCAAGTATCAAACAGAGAAAAACAAAAATTTCCTGCAACCAAGTGGCTATACTTTTGCTAATACAGACCACCATGGAGTTCACTTTCACCACCAAAAGCCTAATGTGACTTGTATCCAATGTGTTGTCCACCAGAATTCCCAGGACCTTTTAGTGGAGCTGCTTTCTAGCCAGCTGTCCCCCAGTCTGTATTGTTGTCTGGGGTTAACTCCATCCCAGATACAGAACTTCACATTTACTTCTGTTAAATTTCGTGAGGTTTCTGTCAGCCCATTCCTAAAGCTTGTCAAGATCGCTCTGAAGAGCAGCCCTGCCCTCCAGTGTATGAACTATTCCCCCATCTTTGATGCTGTTATGAGCTTGCTGAGAATGGTTTCTGCCCCATGGACTGGGTCACTGATGGTGAGTGACAGACCAGTATCAGCCCCAGAGGACTGCCACTTGTAACTGGCCATCAGCAAGGCTTTGAATCCCTAATTACTACCTTCTATCCGACCTGCTCTTTGTCGCTTGCTCATCACTCATCAGGAAATGCAAAATGGCTCTGAATTGCTATTAATTGCTTTTTTGATTGTCACTGTGTTGATCTTTCTTGCTTTAGTTCTGGATTGCTATTTGCCTTGGTCATAATTCTGACTTTTAACTTGAGGTTTAAATTCCTGACACACATTTAAACATTTATGTCTATATGAAAGGTAGGGAAAAAAAAAAGAAAGTTCCGTCTTACTAATTGGGTCCCAAGATAAATTGGAGAACAAACATCACTTTGCACTTTCCTCTTTCACACTCCCTAATGCTAATGTATTACCCCTAAGAGTTCCCTCTATTTTCTTTGCAGCTCTAGTAATGCCTTGTTTACCTGTTTTCATAATGATTACCTGCTGCTTTTTTTCATCAGGCCGCCTCATCTGGAACAGAGCACACATACTGCTTATTTTAATTAAGGATAACTGAAGTACTATGTATTTTCCATTTAATCCAATCTGGTAACAACGAGGCCAATTGACCCCTCAGTTGTGTACCTGGTGCGGCACCGCTTCAGGGCAGCACATCTGCCTCCAAAGGTGAGGTGAAAGACAGCTCTGAGGCAGAGGGAGAAATGGCCTAAATGTAGAATTAAAGAATTATGGGACTGGATAAACAAGCTCATGCTAGACCATCACACATTTTTAGAAAGCTTTACATGAACCGCCAGGTATTAATGTTTTAATTCAAAAGATGCTGTGTTACAGCTCCTGAGCTTAATAGCAAATAATTCTTTTATCCAAAGTGACAAAGCTTTTCTTTTCCTTTTTCTCCTCCACCCAGAGACAGTCAAGGTCCATTTCTTGAATTGCAGTGTGAAGGGCATTAAATTATCAGTCAGAGCAGTCTGTACACTGAAAGTTACATTTTGCAGGAAGGGATATTACAGGAGGTAAGAAATTTCTTTGAACGCCCTTTTATGAGCGCCCACGCACAATTTCAATGTCCACTAAGGGCTTTACAAAGCTGCCCCAAAATCTCCCAAAGGCTGCCTTCCGTACGGCTGTAGAATATTTACACTCCGCCACTCTCCCTCCATGAGGATCCGGCACACTAACCCACCCTGCTCAGTATCCCACACCTGTAAATCAGGAGACGGAGAGTCTTATTTACACATTAAAGCAGAAAAAAATATTTTCAGCCTAAAACGGGACTATTTTCTGCTGCATGAACTTGATTTAGACCGTAATTTTCACTGCAGTCAGTGGCAAAACTCCTGTCTTCAACAACAACAGGTTGACATGTTATTTCTCATTACCGCTTCCAATGACAACTGTCCCTTGCAGAAGTGAGTCACCATACCAGGCCTTCATAAACATTTCCTTTCCACCTTTGAATAAGAAAGCTAAAATAACCCGATGCACGTAGAAGTGCCAATATTTTCCTGAGAAAAAAAAAAGAAAGCTTCAGTACCTCTTGGTTGCCCAAGTTTCAGCTCACAAAGTGTTGGCAGAGGTGGAACGATGAACTGCTGGACAGTCAATGGAATGGAGATACACACACGTTACTACTGGCACGGTTTTATGGGTAACTGTGGCAGCACAGTATTTTGTGAGACGATCATGTCAGACAATCTCAGTTAGACCTTGGCAACAGAATTCTGACCTGAGTTCTTATTTTTCTTAAGACAGGAATAATTTTCCTTGGAATTTGCAGTTGTTCACCAAATGATCCCATTGCAACAGTGTAGTTAGTCAGCACTGTGGGTGCACCCGTGGCGGTTTTCGACCTGATCCCCCTTTGAGTTGATTTATTAATATTGGACTCTTCTCTAGAATACGTCTACAAGGATTAGCTCCTAAAATGCCACCTGCTCCAATGCTGGGAGTGAAGTTTCTGTTCTCTGCTCATGGCTGTCTGTAGCACCTTTCTCTGCACTCTAGGCTTGAAGTAAACAAACATGGTTCTAGGGCAATTGGAGGAGAAAGTCCCCATACCTTTCAATGAGCAGGATGAAGAAGCAGGGGACTTCAGCTTGAAAGCCAATTCTGAACACCACCACTGTTACACATTACACTACAAGAAGAAACATTACACTACAAGAATAAAGAATCCAGGACCAGCATCCTCCCAGGACGATGAATACATCAGTGTTGTGAAGCAGTCAACGGACAGTCACAAGAAGTGACTCAGGAATTGGAAAATAGCCACTTGGAAAGTGAAATTTCAGGAGTATGTCTTATTAAGCTAGGAATTGAATCAGCCATTGCATATTGTTAGTGTTAAAAAAGATATCTGATAATGGTGACAGGCCTTTCAGTCTTGCTGACAAAACTGTAAGAAAGGTCAATATCTAAAAGATGCAATTTTTTCTAGCAGTGAGAATACTTAGACCAGGTTATCAGGACAGCGGTGGCCTTGGTTTTTCCTGGAATTATTAAAGTCAGATTAATTATATTCCTAAAAGGAATATTGAGGTTATAGAAACTGGATTAAAACATACAGACTGTGTAAATGACAGATGGATGAAATCTTGCCAAAGATAATACCTAATCTCGACTATACAAATCAGAGGAGTCTTGTGTATTTGTTGAACATCGTTGCTTTTTGTTCCATTTTTTACAGGATATATGCAACAATTTAGCCCATGGTGGACAGACATGGTTTTGTCTGCTCCTAGTTATTGTACTCCATGAAGTTTAAATTAGATGATTAAGTTCAATGTGAATTACATCCAAACCTTAAAATTCATAAATACGTGATATTTTGAAGAGTGTTTAATCAAGGGAATATCTTCAAGCACATATTTAAGAGTTCAGAATGAGTCTGGAGGTAATGTTAGAAAAGTCAGAGGTAGTCAGGGATAGCCAGGCTCTTGGCTCAAATACTGACATTGACAGTGACAGGAAGACATCTCAGTTTGAGCCATTACCCTGTCTTGGACAAAGGAAATTAAATGTCTTGGACATTAGGAGATTAAAAGCAAAAGAAACCTCAATGGGAAATACGTAGATCTCTCTCTTTTTCATCAGAAACAATTTCAAAACAAAGAAAAAAAAAAAAAAAAGCCAGTCATGTCTTGGCTAAACTGGAAATATTTTTCCCTAATCTAAGATGTGAAACAAACAAAAAAGCTGTCTGCAGTCTGATAATCAATCAATTATACTAAAAGTTTATACCAATATTGGCTTATACCAATATACTAGAAGGGTTTGTTTCGTTTTTTTTTTTTTTGTTTTTTTCTCCTGTATTTTTCAGTCAAGTATTACCCCTGAGGGTTTCCCTAAGGCATAATAACATATCAATTTTTGGATACGATGCAAGATGTCACCAAGCCATGCTGTTCATCAGCGTCTGTCAGACAGGTTCCTGCTCTCCAGCCAAACTGCACGCGTGTGTCCATGCAAGCACTATTTAATCTGCTCTAGTCCACATCCAGTGACTGCCAACTACCTTCAACAGCAGTGGAAACTATAACATAGAAGCAGCCTAAGAGTATTTGCGTTGTCCAGCATGGCAGTTTATCTGGAAAGAGAGTAATACACAAAACTCCTTCAGCCAAATGCACAAAGAAGCGTCAAACTGCCTGTCTAGCCAGCTGTATGTAGAAACAAGTCTTTCCTATCACTTGATAGCCACTAACTTGCATTAACTTAAGGAGTGAAAGCTAGCAATTTACACTACCAAACACTGGGATGGCAATGATGAATAATCTGACTGCAGTTCTAAGGGGAATTTCTCCATTCAGAAAAAAATAATTATTCACACCAGAATTTGGCAGGACATTAGAGTTAATCACCACTATTCTTCATATGATCTTTAATGATCACAAACAGTCAGGACCTCCAATTTACATCTCATTTACAGGATGGCATCTTTGAGCAGCATGGGACTTCCTAACACACTCTCGACTACTAAATGATTAAAGACTTATTCTTGCGGTACCTAGATTTTCTCAGCCTAACCTTACTTACATCTGCTGCAATTACGGCATGAAGACGCTCAGCCTGTACTTACAGAAAAACAAGGATGTGTTTACACTTCATGAGTTCTTTTTCCTTCAAGAGGCTAAAATTGAACCCTACGAGGGGGAACAGCATCCTCTGCTTTCCTTCGAGTAAAATATGACAGAACCCACCGTGCGAGTCGCTCTCTAGGAAGCACTCTCCAAAGAAGCAGATGAGCAGACCAGATGTACACAGCTTGTCTGATACCTTGCTGCTTCAATAATTTTCATTACAGTAATTGTTGCTTAATGCTGGTATAATTTGCTGCTCAAAGGAAACAATTTTTGTTTCCTTTAATGCCATTACAGCGATGCCTGCTCTTTTCCTGATAGACCCAGGACCTCTCCTACCCACAGAGCAGCTTGGAGGTGAAGCTGACTTTACGACCCTGAAAGAAAGCAGAAGGTCGGGGACGTCTGAGCATGGGGTCACTGTGACAAGCTGCGAAAGCACAGATAGCTGCAAGCCTGCACAGCTCATGCTGTGTGCCAGCAGACATCGGCAACTGGCCACTGCTGGAGTGGCAGTCGTATATTTACACGGCGTGTGACTCCTTTACATTGACAGCTCAATTTGATTAATGGTAGCAAGCAGTTGAAATGCCATTTGCATAAAACACACTTTGCACTAAAAGCAATTTTATGCACAGGAGATGCACATACTTTGGAAATATAGCTTGTAAGGCTATTTATCTTAGGAAAGAGTATACTTATAAGAGTAAAAATATACACATGTAGCGTGTGTCTATATATCCTTCCCCTCCAGTTTAAGCTCTCTTCAGCTGTTCAAAAGCCATCTTGTCACTACTGAAGTCTTCCATTTCAGCTCATGGCATGAGGATTTTTAAGAAGATTCTAGTCTGAGCGGTTGTGTGATTTGAGGACCAAGTAGGATTTCTTTTCTGGTTTGCACAACCCACATGCAAGGCTCAGAGTTTCGTCACTCCACAGCATCCCCTACAGTTTATCTGTCACAGCACGGAACCAGTCCTTGCTGCAGAAAAAGGCTAGTGTGGCTAATCCCAAAAGTGAAGTAATCCCTCAATATGCTCATGGAACTGCTTTTTCTAATAGTCTTTGCAGGTTGATGATCCCTTAAATCCTCTGTCTCGGATGGAAGATCTTATTTTGAGCAGCAGATTCTTCCCTCAAAACTAAACCCATACCTTATACATATTTACTAAAAATCCACATATACTAAATTTACCAATATACACCAATATACATATTTACTAAGTATACTAAACCTGTATCTTATATCTATTTATAGCCCAGTACAATTGCCTTTCCCTTTCTTACTGTTGTTTTCCTGTAACGCAGCGTTGCTGGGGAGGTAAGGGTGAGAACAAGAGGAAACAAATTTAGTTAGCAAGAGCATCATTAGCTGGAAAGTTTCTTTGCTGCATGCTGGTGCAACAGCTCTCCCTTGATAGATGATTTGCACCAACTAAAACTGGCCTTTAGGGCAAAAAGGAAATATGAGTTTGTCAGGTGAGAAAATTGGACACAGGAGAAGGGAAAAGCAAAAAGGCAGGTCCTGAAAAGGAAGCGTTGTCTGACACAGGGGCTTCTGGGGACAGCCCTGAGAAGCACGATGTGCCTCCTGCTAATGAGCAGTTTTCATCTGTTTTTTTTTTAAGCTCAGAAAGTTATTAAAAGCTTTAGTGGCAGAAAGGTCCACCAGCAGCTATTAAACGTGATGGGCTGGGTAAAGTTTCCAAAGTCTTGTTCATTGCCAAATATACAGGGCGGGGAGGAGATCGACCTCTGATCATTTTAGTGCATGACTGTGTAAGGATTTGTATGTTCATATTAGGAATCACCCCAAAATTGGAGATAAATGCACTGACAGTTTATTTGATCTTTGCTAACAAATTGGCCCACAGAGCACCAATTTTACTAAGGTGCTGTCTTGGCAAGCAGGATTCTTGAACGATGTAAAAACCCCACAGCTCCTCAAATCCAGTTAGATCCTTTGGGCACCATCAGAATGCGGAACGAATGAAAACTAATAAAATAGATAATACTGAATTAAACTGTTGCTGCCACATGAATGAACAGTCATATATATAAGCTCAAATAGTGCAGTTTGGGTCATTTGAGATCTCTCCTATGAAATATTTTCTCTGCTGTTAACCAGATGTATGTTTACTTTAGTGCTTTCCTGTGCACCAGACTACCTACATGAGAATGATAAATATGAATGTTATTTTAAAAGATTAATCTCTTCAACCTATAAAAGCCATGAACCTCAAAGTTAATACAGGCTTGACAATCTGTCACTTGCAGTCTTGCCCTTTCCCCCATTCCCAAAAGAAGAGCGCTGTCACATATTTAGATATGGGATTTATGGGGCTTTCTTAAAGTGTTGGGAGAATATTTCCATTCTATAAATAGCATTTTCCTATACAAATATTGGTCATTCTTTGGTTCAGTGCCCAGAAAAGATATCCCCTGTAGCTCTGTGATCTGCTTAACAGGTGCTCTTTTAAGCACGCTGCCCTCTTTCATCACACAGTAACCTTCAGTAAATCAGGATAATTTACAATGTACATTTTGCTCTTGGAAACCTGCCACTGTAACAGAAAATTCCAACGCGATGTGGCAAAATTCTGTTAACTGCAGTGTGACAATGTGAATCACCAAATTTGAAATGAATGAGCCTTGTAATGCCTCAGGTATAACATTTTAGTGGCTGAAGAATTCGACATTACATGCATTTTGAGTATCTATAATCCTATAGCTATCCTGACAGTAAAGAACCTGTGCTCTTTAACAGTATCTACACAGATGAAATTATTAAAATATACTGCACATAAAAGCAAAGTAAGAAAAGCAAGAAAAGTAAACTTCACAACTGGATGTCTCCCAATTACCTATAACATGTAATTGATGGAATCAGTTTTTTAGGTGACCCATTTATTCTGTATTTTCCTGCTAAGGCCTTCAACGCTTTTCATATTTAAAGATCTCAACTCTACAAGAAATGAGGAATCCATGGGGTTGGGGTTTCTTTTAGACACACACATTCCTGGGAGGAACAAATACTCTGAAGACATTGGAGATGGAGCTGGCATAAATGGAAGCACTATAGGGCAATTAAATTCCATGAAGAATAGAAATTATTTTGTCTAAAGGAGAAATGGGAAATTTCCATCAGTTCTGTAAGCTACAGAAAACTCAGCTCTTGCCTGTTCTCCTGTGAAATAACTTCAGCCCATGGTTTCTCTGGATAATACCATTCCATTGATGTGAAATTTGTGTTTAAGAACAAACCAGAATTGTGCCACCTCAAAAGATGCCCAAAGCACAGTTAGAATTATTAATATTTCTACTTTCAGAGCAAGCATGGAGTAACAGAAACACTTTTATCCCCATACATGGTGTTTGGATTTGGAGTCTAATAACCAAATCCAAGCTAGATTCAAGGAACTGTCTTTAGCTGTAACAAGATACAGTCAGAACAGAGAATCAGTCACAGTCAAAGGAGGATTCAGCCCACCTATTCTCTCTGCTAATTGCACAGGGAGTCTAGAGTGACTGCATGCCATGTGAGGTATCTCTGTTTTTGTAGCTAGTGGTGTTTTCATCTTCAGGAAAAGCTCTTGGCTCTTAGAATTGAAGTTAGGCAGACGTGGACTTCAAAGTTTCAAAACTGAGATCAGAAATACGCTGTGCAGTGGTCATCTAATGGTGGCAACATCTAGAATTGGTGAGAAGCTTCCCTTGAGTTAAGTTTAGGCGAATAGGTAAGAGGGAAGAAAGAGTAACTGTCCTCCAAGTTGCATAACCTGCCTCTTTTCCATTCTTAACAAAAATTCTCTTTATCATGTGGGCTTGAAAGAGCTAAAGCAAAGTATATGTCAAGCAAAAGTCAGTTTAGATTTGTTTTATCTCTCAGCAGTATGCTAAAAACACACCTACTTTGCCTAACAGCACATTAACAGGGACACCTCACCATAACTTTTTAATTCCCCAAATAAAATTAATCCTGCATATTCTGCCTCTTTCTAAAACAGAACTGGACTGGGTGGACTATGCCAACACTAAAAACGATGGCAGTCTGGACTCAGGGGTGTCCCTGCTGGTGTAACAGGGATTTACTCCCTATTTCATTGAGCTTTGTCACTGATGGTTGGAAGACACCATATATGTAAAATATTGTGAAAATGAAGTAGAAGATAAAATACTGGAACTAAAAAAAAAAAAAATTCTTGTTGCAGCTCCAGGTAAAAAGTAAAAACTGCATAGGAGGAATTGTCCCTGCTCACCTTCTCCATGAATGGGGACTCAACATACCCACAGATATTGGGTGGATTACATGAGGATAAGAAGAAAGGGCTACTAAAATAACATCCAAATAAACAAATAAACAAAAGAATCCTACCAAAGAAATACTAACATAAGCATTTCTCTTGAAAGAAAACATAGGACCATAAAGAAATACCAGAAGAATACCAGATGGCTCAACATGAGCCGTCAGTGTGCATTAGCAGCCCAGAAAGCCAATCGTATCCTGGGCTGCATCAGAAGAAGCGTGGCCAGCAGGTCGAGGGAGGTGATTCTCCCCTTCTACTCCACTCTCGTGAGACCTCACCTGGTGTTGGGGGATATGGCGGGTCCGTAGACCCCTTGACAGAAGATATAGAGATTGCAGTGTACCCATAAGAAGGCCGCGAGTCATGACAATGTAACAAAAAGGAGGAAGAAAAGATTGCCTCAGAGAACAAAGAGAAACTAGTCTGTGAGAAAGCTGGATTTTGAGCAACGTAGACAGGATTTTGATAACCAATCACATTGTAGCTACGAGCGCATGTGCTATGTAACTTAGCCAATTGAAAGCATAAAAAGAATGCGTGAACGGCACGTGAACAAAAGATTAGATATATAAGAAAGATAAGCTTGCAATAAAGGGAGTACTTAACCTTCAAGGAGAGTTTTGTTGTTTGTCCGTCTCAACTGAAATGACAACCTGGAGCACTGAGTCCAATTCTGGAGCCCCCACTACAAGAGAGATATGGACGTGCTGGAACGTGTCCAGAGAAGAGCCACAAGGAAGATCAGAGGGCTGGAGCACCTCTCCTGTGAGGACAGGCTGAGAGAGTTGGGGTTGTTCAGTCTGGAGAAAACAAGACTCCGAGGAGACCATATAGTGGCTTACCAGTATCTTAAGGGGGCCTACAAGAAAGCTGGTGAGGGACTTTTTAGGATGTCGGGTAATGGTAGGACTAGAGGGAATGGATTAAAACTAGAGATGGGACGATTCAGACTGGATGTTAGGAAGAAGTTCTTCACCATGAGGGTGGTGAGACACTGGAACAGGTTGCCCAGAGAGGTGGTGGAAGCCCCATCCCTGGAATCTTTTAAGGCCAGGCTGGATGGGGCTCTGAGCAACCTGGTCTAGTGGGAGGTGTCCCTGCCCATGGCAGGGGGTTTGGAACTAGATGATCTTTAAGGTCCCTTCCAACCCGAACCATTCTATGATTCTAAGAAAGAAAGACTATTAGGCTCTGATCCAAGGTCATTTTATTGTTATGGCTGAGTCTCCTGTTTTTACTCATGAAGGAAGGTGATGGATACTCTTTCACTTACATTTTCTTGGTGGTTTTTCCCTGATGATTTCCCTACACAAATGGATTTCAGAGCTGTATAAACTGCCTCTGTGCTGAGCAATACACCAGGAAGCCAGCTTCAACTAAAGTCTTCCTTCAGTACTGAAGGCTCCATTGCATCTCTTTTTTTGCTGTTGTGCCCCCACATACTGCTAACAGTGTAATAAATAAGGACTAGTCTATAACTAGGTGTCATAGAACCATTTGAAAAAAAAAAGTAAAGAAAAAAAATTAATTGCATATTTAACCAGTGTTAACAATGTTCAAATGATGTGTGTTTGAACTGAGTGACCCATTTAGCAACTGTTCAGAAATTCAATGTTATGTTTCAGATGCACGAGGAGACTCCTCAGAGGTGTTTTGTAGCCAAGTCCCAGTACTAAACTTGCAATTTCAATTATTAAATTAGAGTAAATGCTTAGGAAACAAGTGGATAAATGATAGAAGCTGGCCCAGACCACCTGAGTCTCTGGAAAACCTTGATGTACACAGCGGGCGTTTGATCAGGTCCCAGATCAATTAGCAACACAACTCCCAGAACAGCAGAGAAACTTCACAGAAGATGCACAGCAGGCAATA
This sequence comes from Fratercula arctica, assembly GCA_947846985.1. Lineage (NCBI taxonomy): Eukaryota > Metazoa > Chordata > Aves > Charadriiformes > Alcidae > Fratercula > Fratercula arctica. The sequence continues at coordinate 6,333,726 of CANTUZ010000001.1, forward strand.
TTTGTGTCAATCGTCTTTATTCACCTGCTGACTCGTCTTAGCTCTTCTATTTTTCATATGTGATATTCATTAAGTCACATCATTAGAAACTAATCAGGTTGGTGTTTTTTCACAGAATCACAGAAAGGTAGGGGTTGGAAGGGACCTCTGGAGATCATCTAGTCCAACCCCCCTGCCAGAGCAGGGTCACCCAGAGCAGGTGGCACAGGAACGCGTCCAGGTGGGTTTTAAATGTCTCCGGAGAAGACTCCACAGCCTCTGACGTTCGGACCGTAAGTTCCCTCTTTCCTCATAAGCCTGCACTGCACAGAAAGAACATCACGGATAGCCTTCTAGCCATCCTAGTGCCAGCAATAAGGAGAGATGGATGACTTTTATACTCCTGAACAGGGCACGTCTCTGACCCAGTTGCCACAGTCTTTAGTGTGGATAATTGCTGTTTATATGACGATTTTTCTGAAAGCGCTCTCTGATCTTGACAGACCGGCGAAGCTCACAGGCACTCATCTTAGATGCTGCAACTGCTTATTGTCCAACTTTTTCAAACTCCATTGTTTATAGAGGTTACACTTATGGACAGAGACTTACTAGGAAAACCAGTCCCGTCACACACTTAATGTAACGTAGTGGTGGTGATTTCGTCTTCCTCCCCAGCACACCCTCCTGGAGCGGGGGAAGGAGGGGGAGGATTTAAATAAAATAAAATCATACCAAAGGACAGTAGCAAGCAAATTCACAGAGCTTGTACAGGTCAGAGACCCGGCTCTAAGAGTACACGCTGACTTTTCTTGCTGGAACAATGTCATGGCTTGAGCTGCGACAATGCTTTATGGTGAAAATTATTTTATTTCACTTTTATCTACCAAATCCTTACAACTGTGAGAGGCAAGCTGTTAACACTGTGCTATCCTTCATCTTAAACCAAGACACAGACACCAATTTGAGGGCTAATACAATTTAACATTGTTCATTTGAAAAAATGTATAAATATTTACAAATATTTCAATATCAACTTCTGCAAATAATTTGGAAAAAAATATACAGAACTGCATTCCTTTTTTTTTTTTTTTTTTTTCTTAGAATAGGATCAGATTTCATGAGTACTATACAGCTAATGACTTACCTAACAAGACAGCTAGATGGTGCTAAAGCATATTTGTTGCAATATAGTTTTACCACTGGTTACATGTTTTGAAATAGGGTGTTTTATCTCTAGTATTGCCTGTAACTACAATATTTATGCACACTTTCATCCAGCAACTTCCTGAAAAAACGCCTGGTGAGTCTGGAAAACTCTTTTATTCCTATACTAAAACTGAGATATTTGAGATGGAGAAATAAAGGGACTATGCTCAATCAGATCTGTTGAGTCACAGACAAGTATGTTAGCCACAGGACTATCTGTCCTCTCTAAAGCTTGCCTGCCACTGAAATAGATCTACCTCTGGAGTGAAATCCAGCAGTTTACCCGTGAACCAGGTTAAACAGAAATTTAAATCTGAAGAAAATGGAAATTCGGGAATTAAATTGATTGCAGGCTATAAAAATCTAGGCATCTGAAATATATAGTAACCAACTTATGAGTATTTTGTGCATAATAAATACATACTTAAAAATAAAAATTAATAATAAATAGAAAGTATAACCTCTCATCTTTTTTTAATCCTGTACTTATTTAAGGTAGAAGTGGAGAATGACTTTGTAAAGAAACGCAGATTAATTACAGACAACTTTGTCTTTTCAATCCTGAATTTCATTGTTGAAATTTTACCAACTAAGTAAACAAGTTTAATTTTGTAATTAGAGGCTTTCTCAGGGAAGGCTGCTTATAATTTAAATAAGTAACTTAACCATAAAGTGAGAAATATTTGAAATAATCAAATAAATGCATTTGCATACACTGCATTCATGCTTGTCAGGAGTATTTTTTGCTAAACTCATAGTAATCTGCTCCTCGTGGCCACTAAATTAAATCAGTCTCATTAGGTACAGCACCTACTGCAAAGCTGCTCTACCTTAATGAATCAGGCCCGTTTTCTTTCTCTAGTATTTTCAAATGTCTTTTGTTACAAACAGGAACATAAAAACCTGCTATTTAAGGGAACTCAGTTCGCTTTGAGAGCAACTCGAATAAGTGACCAAATCAAAGGCTCATCTGGGGTGCGCAGCGTGAAAACCACCTCGGGTGAGCTGCTCTGACCAGTGACCTCTCCCACTTGTGATTCCCACCTGCGGCTGTTGAATACAGGAAAGATTGTGTCTGGAAATTCATGGATGTGCATGTTCCACGCTGCAGTCATCTACAGCCCTACCTCTTTTAAGTGAGAGCTGGAGGTGTGAGATGTCAGAGCAGTTTGCTGCTCCAAAGTAACCCACCGAGCTTCAGAGCGCAGAGTCCCGCACGGTGGTCACAAATCGTCCTCTGAGAACTGCAGGCAGCCCGTCCTTTTGAGCAAGGACTTTTTCACCTCGTTGTACTAGTCATGTTTTCAATAAAAGGCAAGTTTTTTATTCGTCAGACCATTGAGGAAATGCCCCAAAACCTACAATACTACCTTGCCTGACCCCTAATTCTTGAATATATTTTCAGAAGGGATATGCTTATACTGAGTTCATTTGTGTACCAATCTACCAAGGTGGGGCTGGAGCAGATGGCTCCCAGAAGACCAGTTGCTCTTATTCAAATAGGCAGTTTCATCAGTATCTACCCAACTCTGGGGGCAGAACACCCTTCATGGGTTGTCCTTTTCCCCCGTATTTTGTGGTTTTGGACTTCTACTTGCCTAAAGTGCGGGGATTGAGCACTTCATCACAGCAACACTCTTGAATCTGCTCTTCTGTTTTCCTTTGTGGTTGTGAGGATCTGCAAGGCTTCTTGTAGATCTCGTTCAGTACAAGCAATACAGTGAACAGTGACCTGGACCGCTTGCTCAGTGGCAACACAGAAGCAGTGAAGAAGAAAAGCACACAGCCCAACAAACTGCTGAGGAAGGATTTGCTATTGCTCTCTCTTAATAAGATGTGAAAATCCCTTTCTATTTACCTTGCTTTTCACACACACTGATACTTGTGAAGATGAAAGAGCTTACAACCAACAGAGAAGAGGACACAGCAATTTCTAAACCACCTAGTAACTCTATTTTCGCTTTGGCAGTAGATAATAGCAGATGCTTCAGGGGAAGATGCTAGTGTGGTATGAAATTATGAAACCTGTCCCATTAGGAAGAGCATGTGTTATGTTTCAGACTTTCATAGAATCACAGAATGGGTTGGAAAGGACCTGTAAAGGCCATCTAGTCCAACCCCCCTGCAATGAGCAGGGACATCTTCAACCAGATCAGGTTGCTCAGAGCCCAGTCCAACCTGACCTTGAACATTTCCAGGAATGGGGCATATCCCACATCTCTGGGCAACCTGGGCCAGTGCTTCACCACCCTCATCATAAAACATTTATTCCTTATATCTAGTCTGTGTCTACCCTCTTTTAGTTTAGTTTAAAGCCATTACCCCTTGTCCTATCGCTACAGGTCCTGCTAAAAATTATGTCCCCATCTTTCTTATAAGCCCCCTTTAAGTACTGGTAGGCCACCATAAGGTCTCACTGGAGCCTTCTCTTCTCCAGACTGAACAACCCCAACTCTTTCAGCCTGTCCTCACAGCAGAGGGGCTCCAGCACTCTCATCGACCCTCCTCTGGACCCGCTCCAACAGGTCTATGTCTTTCCTGTGCTGAGGGCTCCAGAGCTGGACGCAGTACTGCAGGTCAGGTGTAACCAGAGCAGAATAGAGGGTCAAACATTCTTGTTTTGGTTTTTGGTTGTTCCCCTCCCTCCCTTGTTTTTAATTCCTTGTTTCACTTCCCATAAAAATGTCTAAATCTTTACAGTGTCCTGCTAAACTCTTCAGGTCTCTGGACACTTTCCTACAACCAGGTACAGACAGCTGCTTCCCAGGTTCACCCATGCTCCTTGCCAGAGATGTATGAACCAGATCCAACCCAGAGACCTTTCAAACATGCTTAATGACCTTACTCTCTCAGCAGGGCTAATTAGCATCAGTACAGCCTGGCTGCTGGACCAGAATGGCCTCGTGCCCGGCCAGGCTGGATGATGGACAAACCAGAGTGTCTCAATTTGACCAAAAAACAGGCAACGTTTCCCATTCTTTCCTCTATGGAGCAGACATTTTCTTTCATGGGTGTCAAGAAATGCCACATTCAGGACAGAAAGCAAGGCTAGAAAATAAAACCCAGGGAATTTTTCAACAAGGGTATCCACTTAATCACCTGAGTTTTGAACAGAAGGGACTGGAAATACAGATGGTGATTTCTCCTTTCAGTTCCTGCAGAGATTTGGGCTCCAGGCTACAGATTTCAGAAGGCAATTTCCACAGGTGATGAAATGCTCTCCTTGTCAAAACAAGACTTTTTTTTTTTTTTTCACAGATGATTAGCTGGCAATTTGGCTAGCAGATGCTGAGTGATAGGATCTCACAAATCAGCAAATCCTGCCTTCCCCCTAATCCACACCTGTTCTACTATCACCACAATGAGTGCTGAACCCGAATGTGATTAAATTTAAATACCTCCCTCAGGTGCTTATGAAAAAAAAAAAAAAAAGAAAAGCAAAGCAACACAATTTTGGAGAAGTATTATTCTGTCTCAGAAAGGGGCAAATTGAGCTGTAGGAAATCAACATCTTGGCTTTTTAAAAGTTTATTTACTCCTACTGTTTATACCCTACCTGAAGCCACATCACCCTGGGTTTCTGACATCTCCGTTGGTGATTTTTTAAAAGATTATGATACTGAATGGAATATAAACTGCAATTTTTGTGTTTTCTTATAATCTTGTCCCTAACAAGAAAGGAAGGATACAAGCCCTTTTGGCCTTTAGAAAATAAGCAGCAAATAGGACTTCTGTTTTCTAAACATTTACATAGTTATTGAGTTGTTTTCATATTAAAGGATTATTTTGGAAAGATTCAAATTCAGATTTTTTTTTTTTTTTTTGCCACAGACACTAACATTTTATTCCAAATTCTGAATTACAATTTCACTAAAAAATGACTGTTATTCAATAGCATACAAATTTTAACTTATCGGCATAACTTTCCCTATACTTATATCAGAAAATCGTATGGACTCGGAAGGTATATCTTAGCTCCTAAATCCTAGCAGCATACTTAGCAAAAGTATCTCAATTCCTTTACATGTTGCTAACGTGGTATCATTAATTACTAAAGTAACTTCAAGCTACTCTATATTTATTATAAACAACGGATATGTGGTTACCATGTTTCACTCTGGATCCATTTTCTTTACCTGGAAAGTTTATGTCTAGGAAAAGGATTGGGAAAATTTACAGAATTTAGAGTTAAAAAGCTTCAAAAAATACACCATTTTTTTTCCTCCTAAGCAAATACAAGTCTGTTCTCTGCTCTTCTGATTCCATTGCAGAGATATCAGTGGAGTTACAGTGGTATTAGATTGCAGTAACCAAGTGGTGAATTAGGTCCTGTACATTTCATTACAGCAGCGTAAAGCAGATGCAACGTTCATATGGTTCTCTGATAACATGGTCACTGAAAGAGAAAATATATTCATCCTAGTAGTTTAAAAATATCTGACCAGAGAAAGAAGTGCCATATTTATTTCCCATCAATGGCATCTACATACACTTCATATGTGAGAAATGAAGAATAAAGTTTTAAAATTGCCATCACAGTGAGCTCACTCTGTTGCGTGATTTCTATCACGGTGTTTTCAGATGACACTGTACTGCATTAGCTCAGGCACACCATGAAAACATACTTGAATTGGAATAACTTGCTCAGCTTTTAGGTCAGCTCAGTGCTGGACTCATATTTATGTGCAAATTCACTTGCACCTTCAAATTTGTCCACATGTGCAGATGAATTCTCCTCTTGCTTCATCAGGAATCACAAGTAAACTTGTATGACAAACACTGGTGACAACCCCTGCTTCTCAAATCTCAGGCCATGTACTCAGTGCCTATCCTTCCTTTCTGCTAACTGCTTTTTTCGTCCTGTGGATTACAATGCATCTCCTGTCATTTTGAAACCAAGTCAGAGCTTATGTGGTTCTGGTCATCTCCTGACTTTACATTCTTCCTCATTAGTTTCTCCTTTAGAGTTTCTTTTATCACAGAATCATAGAATGGTTCAGGTTAGAAGGCACTTTAAAGATCATCTAGTTCCAACCCCCCTGCCATGGGCAAGGACACCTCCCACTAGACCAGGCTGCTCAAAGCCCCATCCAACCTGTCCTTGAACCCCTCCAGGGATGGGGCAGCCACAGCTTCCCTGGGCAACCTGTTCCAGTGTCTCACCACCCTCATGGTGAAGAACTTCTTCCTAACATCCAGTCTGAATTGTCTCATCTCTAGTTTTAATCCATTCCCTCTAGTCCTACCATTACCCGACATCCTAAAAAGTCCCTCACCAGCTTTCTTCTAGGCCCCCTTAAGATACTGGTAGGCCACTATAAGGTCTCCTCGGAGCCTTCTTTTCTCCAGACTGAACAACCCCAACTCTCTCAGTCTGTCCTCACAGAAGAGGTGTTCCAGCCCTCGGATCATCTCTGTGGCCCTCCGCTGGACCTGTTCCAACAGGTCCATGTCCTTCTTGTGCTGAGGGCTCCAGAACTGGACGCAGTACTCCAGATGGGGTTTTTCTCCTACCTTCTCCTATATTTTGCAATTTTGATTGTGTTTTGTATTTTCACAGTTATCATTGTTATTTTTATGCCAAGGTCTCACTAATTTACATAAATATTCCTGGCTAGAGGCAGACGTTTGAACTCCATGACGCAAGTGGCTGCATTTTCTCAATAGGAAATTTCTGCAAACTGCATGACTCCTCTGTGACTCCAGGAACAAGAGAAGGTCAAGATAAGCAACAGTGGCCAAGAACAAGAGTATGACTCTTTGTCTAAGATTTATTCAACTGGAGAGTGGCAGATATGTAAAAACTTTTCATAGCAAAAGAGTGATTGAAATTGTTATAGTATTGTGTTTATAAATTTCTATCTAAATATTTGTAAGAAGCACAGTAAACAAATTGTCTGATAGAAATGAATAAGCAAATAACAGAGATGCTTGGAAATTTTCCATCAGTGAGAAATGCAGCTTCTCCACAATCATAATTTTCTGTGGAAAAATGCCTGTGAAATTGGTATTTTCTATTAGGAAAGAGTCTAAAGTTCTGTTTATTAAACTGAAAGAAATATTTTTGAATCAGTAAATAAATGGATTAACTAGATAGATATCTACCAGTATCATGGTCTACTGATCTGAAGTTCAAGATGAGGTAGTCAGTAGAGTAAAGATGATGCTTTTTGTTTGTGTGTTTTTTTGTTTTTTTTTTGTTTGTTTGTTTGTTTGTTTGTTTCATTTGTTTGTTTGTTTTTTTTTTAATCTAATGCCTAAAATAGGTGAAGAATGGAGAGGGAAGAATATATAACATCTCTGAATGAATTACCGGGCTGAGCTGTCTGATCAAGGCTCAACAACTGGGTCTGTAATTTCCTGTTGCCTCTTTTTCCTCTTTCTACATTGACTCCAGAAACCCAGAAAAAAAAGCCTTGTAACCTGTAACCTGGAAAACTTTTCCTAGGCTTTTTTGCAACCCATAACATATGTGTTGCACATACTTTTTCACAATGCCACACCGAGATGTAAAAGAAATTAAGAAAAATCTTTATGGAGTAATTAAGAGAGCTTTGCAAATCCACTGTGGACAGACTCAGGCTCTTTCTGCCTTTGTCCCAAGCCAGCTGGGTGGCAGCCAGATCTAGAAACCACATGTGTAACGGTGTGCTGCTGCGCTTGAGCTAATAAACTTTCTCTCTTAGCAAGATAAATTAGCCCAAACACAGTTCTCTACTAAGACATTTATACAGCATCTAAGTAGCTGAACTGGATCCATCTGTGGGGAAAACCCGGCCTTTGGGGAAGCATGTGTTAAAACATAACTAATTATGGATTCCCTTGTCTTAAAACACTGGTCCCTGGTGAGAGAAGCTTGAAAACAAAGACATTTTTTACCATGGAGACGGTGGTATCCATACCCACTAGAAATTTAACATGTACACCCCTGGGAAAATATTTCTCATTGTTGTTTCCCTATTACAGAAAGCATTGACAGTGCCCGTACCATCACCAAGCCTGACCACACAGCACACTGGACTAGGTAACACACACAGGAACATGAGATATACTGTGCCTGCCCTTGGAGATCCCACTGGGTAAAAAGTATTACAGCTGTCAGTGCTTGGCAGATATACAAAGCCTTCTTCATCCCTGCTGTAATGTTTTTTTAAAGATTCTTTATATTTATAAGCTCCTGGATCAAGGTTATTGTTAATTACCATGCAAGAAGACAATAGCTCCTGGTTATCTTGAAACACAGGCAGAAAAAGATCACATCTGCCTGCAGTTAACTCTGTATGTAAGTAGAAGCCTGAAAGAGTGAGGCAAGGAAGCTGTCCTACAGTCAGTTTCATCCATGTTTTCTCCCATGAGCATACAACTTCAGCCACCCATGCAGCATACATATCGATAGGATATACATATCCTATTGGATAAATCCTAGGATATGCATATACATAGCGGTAGGACAAGGGGCAATGGTTTTAAACTAGAGTAGGGCAGGCTTAGATTAGCCATTAGGAAGAAGTTCTTTACAATGAGGGTGGTGAGACACTGGCCCAGGTTGCCCAGAGAGGTGGGGGAGGCCCCATCCCTGGAGACGTTCAAGGCCAGGCTGGATGAGGCTCTGAGCAACCTGATCTAGTTAAAGATGTCCCTGGTCACTGCAGGGGGGTTGGACTAGATGATCTTTAGAGGTCCCTTCCAACCCAACACATTCTGTGATTTTATGATTCTAATTGCTTTTACGATTCTACTTGCTTTTACTCTTCCCTTCTCAGCCTACTCCTCTTCCTGCATTACTTTACCGAACAGACTTCCCCCTATGGCAGAAGGTAATGAGCAGTCTTTAATGAGTTACATCACGAGAGAAAGTGATGGAGGCCTGTCATGTCCAGAGGTTGCAGCTGCAAAATACTCTTCTAGCAAAAAAAACACAGAGGTGTGGGAGAGGAAAGCATCTTCCTTTACCCCATAGCACATCTGGTAATCTTTGAAGAACAGAAGACTGAAGCGTTGTTGACAGCTCAGCAACCTGCTCTTTTCTTAGCATTTTTTTTTGGTAAAGCGGTTATTTACAGTGTTTGTACAGACAGAATGGTATTTTTTTTTTCCCTGATAATAAATACACAAAATAGCACTCTCTCATCAGTCTGGTTAAGTCTGCTCATCCTGCTTTCAACTGCACAATGACCTTTTCATGCTGACTGAGTAATGTGTCCCTTATACTGTTTGTAACAGATATAGATTGCTTACCTTCTCTTTCTGCTTGATGACATACTGATTAATAGCACCATGAGAACTAGCTCCTTGTGATCAATTAATCATCTGTCATAATTGTTCAGCAGCTAAATAATTATTAATTTTGGTTGCTTGTGATAGTGAAGGTTGACAGCGTTAGAAAGGAGAACATGTTCTCTTTGCTTCGCTGGGGACTTGGGTCTAAAAACCTCATAGAAATAGATACGTGTCAAGGCATTTTATCCTTCTGTAATTTGGATTCTAATAACTCCTTTCAGGGAATATATCAAAGTATTCATTAGATGTCAGCAGCCAAGGGAAATTGATAATGAGAAAGCAAAGCCTTTCTTGGGAACGCTGATGGTTTGAAGGCTGTCCCAACCAACCCCAGCTCTGCTGCCCTAATTCAATAGTAGGATTCATGAGTAAAATTATTTATCTTCACTCATTACTCAATGACCTATGTGCAAAGAATTAGTCAGATTTATCTCCCGCTGGTTATCAGTGAAGGCAGATCAGTATTTGAAAAATACCTAACTCATCAGAGGTAACAAAGGTGAATTAGATCTTGACACAGCCCCCTACTCCAACACTAAGCTCTTCTCGGCCTATATGGAGTCTCACCTGGGAATGTGGGAGGGCACAATGGCTGCCTTTTTCCCTCTAGATCTATGATTTGACCTGTCACTGGATTAGGGATTTCATAAAAGAGGAATTCCGGTTCAGCATCATTATATACCTGAGCGCTCAGAAGACAGTAGCCAAACACAGTATGAATTAATGGAGAAGCATGCCGTAGGAAAAATGACTTTACCACATTTTGCTAACTCTTAAAATGTGGACTATCTAAGAGTGTGATAATACTATGTAAATATAACGATACCTGAAACAATGACACTACACCTTAAAGTTTGAAATCTCTCCAGAAAGATTTTACATTTAAACATTCCATTGCTTCCCAGATTCTCAAGTTTAATCTTCAGCTGTTGTAATTTCAAATAAGGATTTAGTTATCCCAAGGATAACCAATCCTTTATATATTCCTGCATTTGCAGAGTTTTCCACATGAAAACTCAGAGGCCTGTGGCAGCATTTTAAAAGAAACCATGATTGCACAGTTGCATGAGCAACAATAGCGAAAAAAGAATGAAATTATGGAGCTCTTTCAATGACCAGTCCATTTGGGTAGGCATCTCATTACACAAAACAGGGTCCCAGAAGGTGCAGTGGTTTCCATTCTCTTGAATGAGAACCTTTGGCTCTCAAGACTTTGGAAGTGCTGCGTTAGTGAATGTTACCACAGAACAAATTGGCTCTTTTCTGAAAATCTAACAGATTATTATTATTATTATTTTGGTACAAATATATAACATGACTTCTATATTATTTCCTTAGTAAATGATGTGAGTTGGAAAATAGCTGCTTTATGAGAAAAGACTAACACTGTTGTTAAATTCCCCTCTCAAATGATGGTAGTTCATCTTGTATTTAATATAATACTTGAATGTAAAAGCAACATGGGAGTCAAATATTTACGTTATGTTGTAGTGCCTCTTGAATAAATGACTGTTCTTAAAGACCAGCTTGAGGATTATATGTATGCAGACGCCAAGCTTTACCAAAAATAATTCAGCATGATTAATGGTCTTTGACCAAAAAAGTTAATGATATGCCTTCATAAAAGGTTAACTCTCAAAAACTGTGGGTCTAGCTACCTAAGATTCTTTTTTTTGTGTGTATTTATCTCTGATAACTGATATTTCTATTACCGCACGTTACTACAGCATGGAATCCCCCTGAAAAATACAAAATTGTCATATTTTAAAGTCATTTAAAGTCAAAGTCATATTTTAAATTCCTCTGCATTTTGGGCGGTCTCCAGATGCATTCAAGTTTAGACCAATCTCTGGATTTTATTACAGCAACTTCCTCCTTTTTCCTCTGAATTCCTTTCTTCCTTTCCTCCCAATTATTTTCACTTACAAATTTACAGGTGGATGTTGGTACTTTCTGCTGAAACTACGTCATCAAATTAGTAAATTAGGCTACATTTGCTGAGACTAGGTAAGCTGTCACAACAAAATTCTCCGACTGGTTTGCAGAATTTATAGAAGGAAGAAAAAAAATAGAAAAAAAAAAAAAAAAAAAGAAGAAAATAAAACTGTCCTGGTTTCTACAAAGAGTTTTTACAAAGCCTCAAAATAAATGGATTGTAAGTCATGCTACTGCTCTTTATCTTCAGAATTTGCTTCATCTTTATTAAAAGTTAAACCAAATACAGCCTCAAATCCTGAGGATTTTAGGCTTTTTGGACCTTGCAGGTCATTGTATCTCTTAGACTTGTAATGTGCTTGTAAGCAAGATTTTCAGTTTTCCATTTCTGATCTAAGCCTGTGTAACTCAGAATAAATCCCGATATCACCTCTTTAAACTGTTTTATTATAACTGATTATTATAGTCAATGCTGACTGTAAATTATATTGATTTTTTTTTGAGGGAAAATTTTCCTGGGAAATATTTTCTTTTTTATTCCAGGAAAATGAGAACATCCTTTGCTACAAGTTTCAGGTCGCTCTTTCTTAGCAAACTGGTTTTCAGTGACAAAGGGCTGTGTGGTGTCCTGAGGTGGTGAAGTATGGGAATAGCAAGGTACATCTAATCTAAAACTCAGTGGTTTGATATGAAATTATTTTATTGTATTTGCCATAATGGCCCATCAAATCGCATAAAAGTGATTTTGTAACTCCTGCATTGCTTCTGGCAGCTAATTTTTTACAAATAAGTTTATGGGTCACTTAAACATTTCCACAGCTTAGTCTTCACGGATTGTTGGGATTCCATTTCAGAGTAGAATTATGCTATATTGCTTGTGCTGTAGAGATAAAATCCATTTAAATTCTCTCAGGTACTTGATGCAGTAGATTATTTATTTATTTTCTTATTGTCAGTTAGGATCTTTTCAGGCTTACTTGTTCTGTACAATTTACCAATCTCTATGAATGCTGATACTTCAACATTACCTAAGTATGTGATGTTCACAATTATTATTCTTACTATGTATTTGGATAGCTAATCCTAAAACCTTCTTTTCATGAGAATTGTGGCAACTGAAAAATATCAAATATTTCTAATTTCTCAAGCTCAGAACTCAAATCATGATATTTATGCAGGGTAAGGCTTGCAGAGAGGGGTAATATATTTTAGTAGACTAATAGATATATATGAAAAAACCAGACTAGAACTTGGACATACAAATCATTCTTCGTAGAACTGTGACTGTTGCTACACCATATTCCACTTACGAAAATCCACAATTATTCAGCAAAACGTATTATGCAGATATGTATATTAAGCTTCCAGTATGGTCAGGGCGGAATTCCCAGTGTTAATTCTCTCAGGAAAACTTGTTCCCATTGTTATTTACAGAGCTCGAGCTTCCTGCAGATCTTCTTGCCAATAAAAACACTTTCGCCAGAAAGATAGCATAATGACAATAAACAAGGTTGGAAAGTACAGTAAAAAAACAGCTCAAACTTCTATTTACCCAGCATTAATAAATGCCCATGTGGTTTGAATCCCCTTTGCATTGCTAAATCAGTGCAGCAAAGGACAGAGGACAAGAGGGAAAAATGAAAGGCACTTCTACAGGAGTAAAAGAGTACCCAAGACTAAATTATCTCCCAACGAGAATAAGTGGACATGACTAGATAGCTATATCTGTAATATTACAGATTTGTAGCACTGTCAGGACTAATTTCACATTTTACTCTTTCTTGAGTCATATTTTAAGTCTTTGTGGCAGTGGATTGTAAGAAGTGAGTAGTCCTACTTAAGATCTTCATGATTAAAGAGATAACTTAAAACACAAAAACAGTCTTGGGCATCTCTTTGAAAATTAGGTGGGTTGTAGCCCACCATGTTTAAATCTGCAATCCTGATCCCTTTGAAAAGTTGTTACCCAGCCCCAGAGATCCCCATGTTTCACAGACCCGCAGTCACCTGCTCTTTAAGCATATGCAAAAATACCATGCCTTTTACAGGACTGAATTTGACACTCCTTTTGCATAAGTTTTGTGACTGATTATAAGCACTGAATTATTAAAAAAAAAAAAAAAAAAAAAAAGAGCACAAAATGTATTATCAAAGCTCAGAGAAGGTACACAAATATGAAATACGATTTCATAGCTTAAACTAACAGGGTTTTTTGGGGTTTTTTGTTTTGGTTTTTTTTTTTTTTTTTTTTTTTTGAAACCTTACATTCATATCTCTTCATTCATCAAGAATCCAAGTCTACTAATTTTGCTCAAATAATTCAAAAGAGGTCTTCCTGGATGATAACATAATGACTACGTGTTAAAACCTCCATTCTATTAGTACTATTGTCTAACAACAATATTCAATATTTCGTACTACTGATGTAAAGAGATACTTCTGACAATCTGGACTATCTGAAGGTAAAACTACATGATAAAAACCTTTCAAACTCTTCTATAAAAAATATAATAACAGGTGGGCTATACTATCACCTTTAATTAGTTTAGCTTGATTATCGCCTCCTCAAGTCAGTCAGCTAGAAGTCGATGTTAACATTTCAGAAATAATGAGTGAACTGATGACAAAATACAGAAGTAAAGCAGGTTCCAGCTGAGTTGTGCACTAGAGGCTGACAGGCTGTCAGAATCTGTCAGATTTAGAGTTCTAACAAATAAAGGGCATTTCTAGATAGCTTTGTAAGGGGTTAGTCAGTCTCAAAAGGGATGAATGGTAGTACAACTGCTCTGAGAATTCACCATGAATCCATGCATCAAATAGGTGCATATGAAGCTTTATTATGTCCGATCTTGCTGGTGCAGTCAATTGAATAACTCAGTCTAGACAGACTTTGGTTTGGATGAGCGCTAGCTGGCTGCAATCCAATCTAGGTAAGTATAGGTAAGTATAGATAAGTATAGATACAGATAGAGGGTATATTGGTGGCTGGGGAGGAGGTGTAAGGAGAGTAGCTGAATGTCACCATATTCTCACTCTTCACTGAAAGCCTGTGGCTACCACTCAGAAAACAAAGGGCTAACCCCAAGGCCATGGACGTCAATGGAAATTTTTCATTGTCTTTTTAATGAATTTAAGCAGACTCCAAACTTGCAGTCTTAACCTGTTAATATTTTATTTTATCTAAAAATAGTTTTGACCAGAGTAAAAAAGTTCCAAAAAAGCCAGTGATTTCTGCTTCACAAAATATTGTGAAGTCCAAGTCACAAGTCCAAAGAAGATGTAACCTTACAGATAAGTGATCATCCCTTGGATTAGAATGTTATTGAGAGTAATTATTTAAAGATTTCTAGGGTACTGAAAGTAAAATGTGTTTTCCATCGTCCTTATTAATTGTGTATTTATTGGGTGTAGATTATTCATTAAGTCAGTTGTTGTCTACTCCAAAATTGAGCTGAAATGATGCCTCTTTAGTGAGTTAAGGATAATCATTTTAGGACTGACATTATTAAATATACTCCTGTGTCCATGACACAATTAGTTTTCTTGTGAATCTTTACTAATGAAAAAGAATATGGAAATCCATTGTCAATTCAGTAGAATATGCCAACTAGGAGGAACTGAATGATCACAGAGCCACCATGTGGTTGACGTTGAAGGGACCTCTGGAGATCTAGTCCAATCTCCCTGCTCAAACCAGGGTGAGCTATGACAGGTTGCTCAGGGCTGTGTCCTGTTGGGTTTTGAACGTCTCCAGAGATGGAGACTCCATAACCTCTCTGGTGAGCCCTGATGGAAAAGAGTTTTTATCTTATATTTAAGTTGAATTTCCTGTGCTTTATGCCCATTGCTTTTTGCTGTTGTCACTGAGCACCACTTAGAGAAGTCTGCTGCCATCTTCTTTACTCCTCTCCATCAGGTGTTTATACACATTCATAAGAACCCTCTTGAGCCTTGTCCAGACTGAACAGTCTCAGCTCTCTCGGGCTGACTTTGCATGAAAGATGCTCCAATGCCTGAATCATCTCTCCATCATTTGATGGACTCATTCCAGTATGTCCATGTCTGGCTTACACAGAGGACCCCAGAAAGGGGCACAGCACTCCAGGTGTGTCTCACTAGGGCCGAGCAGAGGGGAAGAACCATCGCCCCTAACCTGCTGGCAATATTTTTCCTAGTGCAGTCCAAGAAGCTCATGACCCTCTTTGCTGCAAGGGTGCATTGCTGTCTAATCATCAACTTTGTGTCCAACAGGACCCTCAAGTCCTTTTCTGCTAAACTGCTTTCCGGATGGTCAGCCTCCAGCTTGTGGGGTTGGTAGGGTTATTCCTCCCCAGGGATAAGACTTGGCATTTCCCTTTGTTGAATGTCTGCGTTTTGTGTCAGCCTATTTCTCCAGCCTGTGCTGGTCCCTCTGGATGGCAGCACAACCCTCTGGCTGTATTAGGTGCTCCTCTCAATTTTGTATCATCTGCAAACTTGCAGAGGGTGCATTCTGTCCCGCTGTCTAGGTCACAATTTGAGGATTAGATGGATAACAATGGCAAACCTTGATAGTGCAATTTCCAAGGATGGTCAGTTAACGAGAAATAATGTTTTATATTGGTTGGTTGGTTTTCTGCCTGTTCACCAACTGCAAAGGAGAAAAAAATGGCCATACCAACTAGTAGGGGAAAATTTATAGATTGCCAATGAAACAAGATTAGGAAAAGGTAGATGTAACTGAAAACAAATCAAACAAGGTGTTTGTCATATCTGTTTCCTTCATAGGTAAGATCCTGATGATCACCTTCCAGAAAAAAAGTGCAAAGAGCGAAGTAGCATAGGCCAGAGTTGGGAAGCCTCTTGATTATTGCTAAAAGAGATTTTTGTTAGTTTTATTTGGCAAACAAAAGACAAAGTGGAGGTATAATCCCTCTCTATAGATATATCAATGAGATAAACCATGGGGAGAGGTATGAGCTATGTGGGATGAAAAAGAAAAACTGATGTAAGAAAAAATCACTACAAAATTACTATAAATAAGTATAGGCTGAAAATTACATACTCGAAGCATCGGAAGACTCAGATTTTAGAACAAGCTTCCAATCACGGTATTAGAATTAAAATTAGCAAGGTTTAAAATGGAACTCAGTTAGTTTATATGGAGCATGGTACAGCCTGAGGTGGCAAGGAAAAGGATCCTGACTCATTAATTTCTTGTCATTCTTATGTTTCTAAATTATAACCTCTTAAAACTTAAAGGGTAGAGAAAACCAAGCCCTCCCTGTCCACGTGATTCAGTTGGAGATGTCTCCTACACATTGAGATGGGAGAGAAAACTACCTCCTCTATTTCCTGAGAGATCCCAAAATGACAGTCCTACCAGTCCCTGAGGTCTGAAGTTAGAAACTCATCTAAAAGAAAACCATCAGAATTAAAGCTCAAAACCCCAAATCTGACTGAAGTAGCAAAGATATTTTGGTTTGGGACTGGTTGGTTTTTTTTCAGTCTGAAGTGGATATGCTACAGGGAAAGGAGGAGGAGTAGAGAGGAGGAAAGGGAACATGGTAAGAGGGTAGGCACTGCTCGTAATATCACAGATATTTCGTATGATAACAGCTTGCAGGCTATAAATCCAGAGTGTTACTCGACCATAGGACAGACTATATGTAATCAGCACATAGAGATTTTGTATAATTGCTCAACTTGTTCTATTGTTAGATCAAAAGAAGAGTTAACAGCTTCCTTGAGCTTTCTCCACCGCTGCCTGAATTCCTTTCCTAGTTATGCCACAGAGCAGCAGGGTTTGGTTGGTATTGTGCATGCCCTCTTGCACATGAAGGAAACATGCAAATAACTGGGAAAGACTTTTATCAGTCACTTTGAGATAACCTTTTTTTTTTTTTTTTTTTATGTCACAACGATAAGATTTAAAAGAGTATGGATACAAAACACGGGTACAAAACATCCTGACTTTTCACTGGCAGCTGCAATTGCTGCTCCTGGACAATAAAGCGTAGTGAGTTTTACTCGCCATAATAACAAGGAAACTAACAGCCCCGCAAACTGTTGCAACTACAAGAAGGAAGGAAAATGCAGCCAATGATGTTTGGTTACGCTCTTGGCTTAGAGACAGATAGGGCTTTCGCACACTTTCTAATCCCATTTTCCCCAGGGGACCTGATAATTAGAATAATATTCCGATGTGACCTGTGCCTCCTACGCCACACAGCCCTTGTGACTGACTGGCCAGGCCAAGCCAGACACCTAGCCTTTGCAGCAGCAGTAATGCATCTCCCAGATCAAAACTCAGCCATTCTCCTGGCTGACTGACTTTCCTGAAGAACTCAAAGTACTAGCTAGATATTACGCAGCTGCCGTGGCAGTTTGCATTCAACATCTTGCTCCAAATTTTACTTTAGTAGGGAAATTAGCCTTGGTGAAACAGCATTTGATTCATTGTGTCTGTGTTGAATTTGAAGTAAAGATGTGCCTTGCCATGACCACATTGGATTCAATATAATCACATGCTTTTTGCATTTAATTATGACCACACTGATTACATCTTACACATGTATGTATGAAATATGCTAGTTTTAAAACAAATAGCAAAAAAAGAAAATATATCATTTCATACTTCACAGTGTGGTTCTCCATAGGGAGAAACTGTAGATCTAAGGATGGTGGAAGAAAAGCTCTCCTGGAGGCTGAAGTGGGTGGATTCATCCATGCGTTTCCTCTTGCTGCATTATCAGACCAGTTGCCCCCACAGTGGCTGACCCAGTGAAAGTTCTTCCTTCGCTGGTTATGTGACAGCATTCCTAAGAGTTTCAAACTATGTACTTTCCCATTACCAAGTAGTTTAACGCCTTGGTTTGGTCTTGGGTCATTGTCCACATTGCATTATTTCAGTTCCAGGCTCTCTTTTAGAGTGAACTGACTCATTCTTTCTGGAATAACATCTGGATGAGATTCTAGAAACGGCTTTGCCCAAAGACCACTCTTAATAGACAATACGAATGAGACATCCTATCTAGACTTGTCCATCCTGAAACAATACCAGCAGGCTTTATATCCTTAAACATCCCTACACAGCTTTATATCATGCGACATAAATGCTTGGCACCATGCTAGGTTGCAACACAGACCTCATTTTATTTCGAGTGCATACAGACATAAACATGCACAAAAGGAGACACCTGAGCAAAGAGTTTTGCAGATTGGATATGACCATCCTGATTTATGAGGGTATATCCCTGACTGGTGTCAATGCGAGCTACTCTGGACTTTGTTTACACCAGCACTACTTCATGGAGTGGGTTGAGAGAAGAAATATCCATTTTATTTAGAGCAGCAGGTGCTAAGCCTCCAAAGTCCTGTTTTTCATTGTTCAGTAACACTCTGCAGCAAAAATCTTAGTCAAAAACCTGGACGTGATCCATGATGAACAATGAGGTGTGTATGATTTTTTGGACTACCCTCAGGGCTGAGCTGCATGGCTTTTAATTGGGTCAAGGCAGACTTATAATAGACTTTAATGTCTTTTCTATTTTGTTCTTATTGCCATGATAGTGGCTCAGTTTGATAACGCAATTTCAGAGCATTATCATGTAAGTAGTTTTCATATTGAATTAGCAAACTATGTAACAACAGGATAAGAAAACTAATGCATGCTAGACACCTCTCACAATAAGCTTCTGCATCTTTTCACCACAAAATGACATCTGTGACCTTTCTCTTCCCTTTCCAGTACAATCAGTCAGTATGAAAAGCTCTGCTCTACTGTTAAAAATAGATCACCCCACCTATTAAATGGTGTTCAGCAGCACATGCATGTCGGCCTTGCAGCAAAAAAAAAGAAGGTAACTGTAGTCACTTACCTTGCATTTCTGTTTTTATTTTTTTTATTTTTAAATATAAATTATATAGGCCAATATGTTTCTCTGTTTGTGTTGTCTGTGTTAGCTTGACGCTGTGGATTCATAATGATGAATACTAGATCTGGGCACTGCCATAGCACGCACAGCAGCACTGCTTGCTGCAGATCTGAACCACGCACTTGACTGCCTTTTGTCCAATTAACAGCCTATATAGGGTTTATATCAGCTTTGTGTTGGCTGAAAGACAACAGGGATATATCTGATCTGGTAAGAAGCTGCATGGCAGGAGTTATCCTGCAGGTAGACTGAGTTTAATCCAGAGGGGCTGCTTTTAAGTGTGTATTAATGCCAGATTTCCTGTATTGTTCCGCGAGCCACTACAGCACTCGCCTATCCTGAACTGACCTTTAAAGATGCTTTCGCCACCTTGACCTATGAGTTAGGCCATCTGCAATCCCTTAAGGTTCTTCCTCAAAATTCATCTGTGGCAAGGACAGGAAAATAGCAACGGTACTCAGGTGCCCCGAGTGCCTTCTGTGTCCAGAGAAACAAAATCCAATGTACTGTGAACATGCAGGTATCAAAGCCCAGAGTTAGAGCCAGGCTGACTTGAAAATTACAGGGAAGAGTCAAATTTCTTTCCTTTGCACAGTAAGTGAGCTATCTCAAAACATATTCAGCTTTCTCACTTGCCCCTGAGTACATATACATTTATTTTAAGAATGCCATGCTATTTTCTTTAACAGATTAATAAACCATTTTATAACTATATCCACACATTTCTTCATCCTCCCTATATCTCAACCAAACACTTTGTAGTTATGAAAATTTTTTCCTTACAGGTGTGCAAATTTCTCAAGGAGGGGCACCTCTTTGAGTGCCGACAATATTAATTTATTAGTTATTTTATTAGGTTACTTAACAATTTAATCATCTATTAGAGTATTTGCTGAATACTTTTGACCACCAGACATCTTTCAAGGGTTTGTCTATACGTTTGATTTCTGATTCAGTGTGGCGCCTGTCATGTATGGCGTATAGTTTGGCTAGAGATTATTGACAGACTGTTGGCTACTGTGATTTGTCACAGCTCCAGTAGTTTGCATAGAGTTATTTGCGCAGAATATAAGTGACACTAATTGAGCTTGTGTGATGTGCTCACAAGTGTAAAAGTAATGGCACTTAATAAAGAAATATATGGGGTTTTTTTGGTAATTGTCACATAATGTAGAGTAATGTTCTGGTTTATCTAAAGTTTATGGCAAAATACCACTTCCGTCACTAATGTCAGGACTTTTGTCAAGCTATTCTTCTGTTTGTTGAATCTGGTAAGTAGTAAATGACCTTATTAGAGTGTTGCTCACTGACATATGGGTCACATTGTATAAAAAATGGGAAAGGAACAGTAACTGTCAAATATAGATGCAAGCCACATGACAAGTATAGAAAGGGGAAGAAAAAAAAACAAACCAAACCAAAACACAAAGCTAACTATCTGGTACGCATCGGAACGAGGAAAAAAAAGGAATGTTACAATTCCATATGTGATTTTTCATTCATAAAGAACAGAACTTTTTTGTACTTTACCCACCAGCACCTGCTTTTTTGTTCCTTTACCTTTGAAGGCTCGTGCCCAGTGCTGCTGTACAGCTGTGGGTGCTGGCAGTGTAATCACAGCACATCGGGCTTCAGGTTCATTTTCCAAACAAATCAAGCAAGGGCAGCAACGCCGCATTGATTTGATATGCCCAGGCAAATCTAGAAAATATTAACCGGAGATCATGAAACCAGGGAGTAGATGTTTTCTGTCTGTGCAGGATCTGACCCTACCCTGAAGACTCCATTTAAAGGTAGAGAAGTGCTACAGTCCCTTTCTACAGGCAGGGGAAAAAAAAAAAAAAAAAATCAGTAAAAAGATTTGTAAGTTTTTCTACCACCAACATACCACTGGATGGGAATTTGCATATAGATAACCATAGAAAAGGATTGTACGCAGCCCACTGAAACATGAAAGATCTGTGACAAAGACACACTGAAATTCAATGCCTTAACCACACGGACATCTTTCCTCTCTGAGAAGTGTCACCTGCTTCAGCTTCAAACCATAGACACAACCACTAAACCCCTGATGCCAGCCTCCACCGTGGGCAGAACTGCAAACCTTACTTAAATCACCTGAATGATACAGAAAGCACACATTTAATCCTTGGAGGGCAGGGTTTCTCCACACAGGTATTATTTACATTTGGCTCTTAAAGATGGGGAATGAAGGATTTAACTTGGGGGATAAAAGGCAGATAAAAGGGAAACGGAGTGAATGCTCAGGATGTTACATCCGATGCCTTGATCCCCAAATCCCTAGCTATATGCAGAAGGAAATGAACTATAATGCGACTCTGCCTGTGATGTTGTTGAGAGAGCCTGAATTTTTGAAGAAATAACCTGGCTGCCACTTATTTGTCTTGCTCTGTGTTCACCGAACTAAAAGCAGGCAAAATACAGATCAAGAATGGATTTTGTAATAAGCTCTTAGCAATAAAGATGCTTCTTTGCATTTCCTCCTTGGAGAACCTGGCAACAGAAGAACGGTGTTATGAAATAGTAAACTGATTTAAGTAGCTCCTGAAGCTAAGCCGTGGAGTTTTGCCTTGTGAACCTGTTGTACAGGGAGAGCAGCTGTAATTTAACGGATTAAACCTGAACCCAGGAGATTGCAAGCTCCAGGTTGCAGAGTGAATCTGCCCCTCAGCAATGATGGGAGTTTGTGCTGGAGGCTGAAGCCTCTCTGAACCTCAGTGACCTGGCTTATCTGTACAACATGGAAAGCAAAGCCGTTATCTACAAGCTCAACAGGTGTACGAGGCAATAGGAAGTCTGAATTATTAATAGAACTGGGTTTGGTCAGAGATTTTCCTTATCACATCTTTCTTTCCCCTCCTGTATTTGAATATATGATAGTTGCATTTAATGGGGGGGGGGGGGGGGAATTGAAATTATTCTAGAACACAGATATTTTTAATTTGAAGATCCTTGGGGATTTTAGACATTTTTTGTTTTGGCCTGAAAGACAAACAGAAGTTCAGGACTTCCGCAAGGAGCTGCTGTTTAGGTACGTTACTCTCTGGTTTGTTTGAATTTTGTTTCCACAGTAGTCAAACATTCACTCAGAATCCCCACTTTTCCACTCAGTTTTTAGCCTACTCTGTTAGTATTCCAGGTTTTCTAAGGACCTTCTGCTTCCCAAAATTCTCTCATGGTTTTCACATTCACACATAATGACAAAGGAGAGACTTTGCTTGTAGCCCACTTTAGCAGTTATAATTAAGATTAATTACAGTATCGGCAATATGGGGGATTCTTATTTACCCTACCTTACTAAACCTCAGCAGATTTTATGTGTCCCTAGTATAGTGTTTTTCTTCAAAGCTGTACTAAACAGCCACATTTCTTTGCAGGCTCATGGAAAATTTTGCCCTGTCTTAGCTGACCTACAGGCTACAGCTTCTCAACTTCTCTTTCAGTTATAACAACAAATAACTTTTGTGGATTAACTGAAAATATAATCCAGCTGTTTTTTTCAGAGTCACAAGAGTGAAAAAAAATTAAAGAGGTATTCAGATGGAAGGAAAGCACATTGTTGTGTCCTTTTATCTCTAATCTCCCACAAATCCATTTGTATCACAGTCAATTTCTCAAGATATATAAAACCATCTTCTTACAAAACTACCCATAACTCCACTGACTAAGATCAAAAATTAAAAAACTAGAGCAGAGTACAAGAGAAATGGATGTTTCTTGCCAGGAAAGAAATTAGCTGTGTGCTTTACTAACCTTGTGACCATGTAGGATCCTACTGTGCATGTCAAGTTTGACTCTGGGGAACAAGAATTTATTCCTCAGAGACTGAGAGCTGGAATGGTGAGTGGCGTTTCCATCAGTGTATGTGGCTATGATGACAAATTAGTCTGTTCCTCTGCATATCACTTGGAGCACAATTTCGCTAAAGAACACCTGTGTCAAAAATACAACCTCATGTTGAGTTACAGCATAACTTAAAAGACCTCAGATGGTAGTTAATCCATCACAACTTAATGTACTTTGCTCCAGGGGGTTAGTTACACTTGCAGATAAAATAAGGACCTTGTTCCTTGTCTAATTCTGTCTTTCTTCGCCTCCCAGGTACTGTGTCTTATTGCGCTTCTCGCTGATAGTTTAAAGAGCTTTTTCCTACCAGAGAACTTTTATGTATGCAGGGGATGCTTTTGACTTTCTTTTTGGTAAGATTCATAGTCTGAGTTACTTCAGTCTTTTTAGTCTTCTATGGAAATGTTCTGGTGAGAAGTTCCTGCTGTTGAGTCAGTCAGCCTCCTTTTTGAACCTTTCCTCTCCCTGGTCCCTCCACCCCAAATTAATTCCACACAAAGTGAGACACATCTTCAGAGTACAACAGAAGTCATCAGAGAACCATGGGGGACAGGAATTTACCACCACCGCTCTCAGGTACCATCATTCTATCTGTTTACTGGGTTCTCATCTCAGATTTTGGACATCTAAAATTTCACAGATGGAAAAGAGCTGATTGAAGGGAAACGTCACAAGCTTTTCACAATTTTATTTTAAAATTTGAGCTTTCTTGCACATGTTTCCATCAAAAAGTTGGTGTACGAAAATATACAGCACATCCAGGCTGAAATATATAGCTGAAGAGTATAGGATTTATTTATTTGTGTTTTTTTTTTTTTTAAACTGCCTGATGTACATAGAAAGTACTCAAAAGAAGTTTCTCTCTCAAGGCTCTTTGGGGACTTTGTTGAAAGGCAAGAAAATCAATTGTTTATATAGCAACATCACTTCACTCCAGGCATGTGCTGAAGCACACACTTATCTAACAATAAATCTGCTTCTATGAAATGTAGGTGAACAAAATAAAAATAAACAATAAAATATTCTGCATCTATACAGCAAACTCTATGCACTGCTTTCAAACAACTTTAGAGTAGTGGATAAATAACTTTTTACTACTGCAAGACAGTGAAGCATAGAGATAGTTAATGAATTATCAGAAGCCTCACAGATAAAAGACCTAAACTGAGATGAACCCAAGGTATGAGTCCCTCTTGCCCTATTTACACTGCTTTTCTGCAGAACCTACTAAACCTTGTGAGGATCAGAGCTAGTTTAATTCCTTTTAAATTCAGTCTGGAAAGAAGTTATTCCATAGCAACTTTTGTTGAATAATGTATTTGGATGTAGACTGCTCAACCAGCTCTATGAATGTTCAACGTCTGAAACTGCATGGGAATACACACTGTAAGAAGCTCAAGCACTCAAAGTAGTTCATGGGCTGTTCACAGCAAGCAATCAGTTACCAAGCCACATGAGAGCAAGGCACATGATCACAACAACGTCAGTTTCAATGCAAAAAGTGATTTTCTAAAGAAATCATGAAAGTCGGTTTATCGATAACTACACCGCTTTGGCTGTCGACTTTTAAATAATGAGCTATAATACCAAAAAAACTTCTGGTGGGAAAAAGTGCCTGGAGTGAGCCATTTGACTCCTAATATTTTGATAGGAGATTTAACAATTTAACTCTTGAAAGCTCAAGAGCTTTCAGCCTGCTCAGCTGGAATCTTAAAGGATACAATGGACTTAATCACCAGATTGAAATATAGAATTAAATTTATTTAATGTCTCAGAAATAGGTGAGGAAAATATACTACATATTCAATAATTTTAAATTATTTGTACTTTGTGTCACTTTTTCCTCAAAGTATGGGTGTATAAGAATAAGGTCAGCACCTGAGTCTTTCCTACTATTTTTGTCCTGATTTGTGTCACATTCTTAGAATTCACCCCTCAAAATGAGGAAGGCACTGGACAAGAATTTCTTGCACTAGGGTGACTTAAGTAAAGACATGCAACACTGAATCAACGATTCATTTTAGATTTGTTACAGACTGAGTATAGAGTATTCAAAGAAGAAGCAGTGATCGCTAAAGACAATGCAGGTAATCTCGGAGATTTAGCTGCTGCAGCTGAATAACAGCAGTGTGATCTGAAATAGAAAACTACGAATGCAGAAGCAAAGGGAAAAGGCCAGAACTCAGATGGTATTTGCATGCACGTGTCCTGGAATTGCTGGAGTTGAAGGCTTTCTCCCTCCTCCTCCTGGTAAATTTGAGGACGGAGATAATTAACTGAGTAAGTGGCATCAACATGCAATGATGAAGGGGAAGAACATCCCAATGGTGTTCAGCAGAATGATACGGAGAGCTGAGAAACCTCAGCATCTGCCACCCTGAAGTCTGTGAGAGGATTCATTACTGAATTAAAAAAAAAGTAACAGCTAAAATAAGCTAAAATAGAATCAGAAAAAATGACAGAAGAGAGCAGCAATGCTCCCAGAGGTAATCTGGGAGTCATCCAAGGGTTCTCAGTCTTGCTCAGAACAACAGTTTGGAACTAGAGATGTTCACATGGGTGAAGATGTTCAAATAAAAGGTGAACCAAAGACTGCTAAGTATCTTGTCCTTTAGCCTGGTAATGCATGCAGGCTTTTTTCTACAGTCAGCAAGAAAAACAAGCTATTTCTGAAAGCTTCCACAGGGCCAGCCTGAAATTTTAAACTTTTCCCACTGACTTTGGAAAACCAATCAAGTCATCTCTGTGCCAATGAGACGCAGTAGGCCAGGATATGGGAAAAAAAAAAGAGGAGTTTTAATAGATTTCTGAATTTTCATTCACTTTCAAAAAGCTGATCTCTCTTTTGAGAGAATGCACTTTGGAGCTAATTTTTGAAATAATCTCAGACTGGCTGTTTTAAGTACCAGGAGGCAGGAGACCTAAGATCTTAACTCTTCACAGCTCCAGGGAATTTGAGCCAAGAGATATTATATGTCAGCATAATCTTTTGCAGGGGACACTTTTGGGAAAATTTCTCTCTATTCCTCTTGCTTGAGCAGAGCCACGGCACAAGAAAAATACAAAACTTTACGCAGTTGTAAAAAAAGAATGAAAAAGGAGACTGGCTGCAGCTGTGGTCCAAACATGGCTTAAGAACAACAAAGAAAATTTTTAAACTACATCTTTTTTGCATTCTTACTGAATTTAGCTGAGAGATAGGTATTCAGCAGGGACAGATATGTTGCTCTAGATGTCCAATAGCACTACTACAGATTTCTAGAGAAAGCCCTGGGTATCTCAAGCAGGAGAAACATGATTTCATTCTCCACTGACATTCAAATTATAGCTATATGGCTTGTTAGGGGACTGAATCTCTGTTGGTTGAACACGTATATAAAAGTTCATAATGTATTTCTTATGATTTATCAAGTGAGGTCAACAAATACCTAGTCACAATTCCTGTTATACATTTTTCTTCTGTGAAAGAGGTTGCAGCGAGGTGGGGGTCGGTCTCTTCTCCCAAGTAACAGGTGATAGCATAAGAGGAAATGGCCTCCAGTTGTGCCAGGGGAGGTTTAGACTGGATATTAGGAAAAATTTTTACACTGAAAGGGTTATTAAGCATTGGAACAGGCTGCCCAGGGAAGTGGTTGAGGCACCATCCCTGGAGGTTTTTAAAAGACGGGTAGACATAAAGCTTAAAGATACAGTTTAGTGATGGTTTTTGTCAGAGTTAGCTTAATGGTTGGACTCGGTGATCTGAAAGGTGCCTTCCAACCTAGGCAATTCTATGATTCTATGATATTCAGAAGTTACTCAGAAAAAAAGTTGATTTCCTTCTGTTCTGATGATGAGAATTAATTATAGTAGATAGAATACTGTTGTCTTCTTTAAGAGATTGCGCAAGTCCATAAATATCTAGGTTTTTTCTGATGTTTCTCAGGATGCAAGTATTTCAAATCATTTTAGTCTTAAGAATACATCTTATACATGCAGTGTCTGAATAATCTTCCACATTGCTGTTTACATAAGTGCAGCTACTTTTTGTTTTCTCTTTTAATTTCCCATCTTAATCCTAGCTAATGAAAATATTTGTATGGTCATCTCTGGAAGAGAAACAAATAGTGTAAACAGACACAGATGAGATTGTTTGAGGGACTAACAGGTGAGGATTAAAACAGAGAGGAAAGAGAAGGAAAGAGAATTTAAGAACAATCTTAAAGGAGTCAGGGGAAAATGAGGAAAAAAAAAAAAAGACAGCAGTCTGTAGAAGAAAAATGGATTGGCATGTGGGGTAAGAGAAAGCAAGTGACAGGGAAAGGACAACAAAACAGAACTCACTGAAATGGGATTTGAAGGGGAAACTTCAGATATCTCAAGGTCTCAGCACGTGGGCTTTTTTGAATTTTTTTTTTTTTAAACACCTTCACAAGGAAAGGGAGGAATTTTGTTTGCAATGCTGTCATAAAAGAAAAAGGATAAATTTGATGAAACCAATGTGTGCTTGTTAGAATAAAGTAGATATGGCAATGAACCCAGCTTGACTTTATTAGTACGCATTTGCAATAACAGCCACAATAGCAGCAAAATCAGACAAGATTTTTAGAGGAAGTTGTAAGAAAAAGGAATGATAAATGAAGAATTAGGTATATTTTTTTCTATAAAGGAAAAAAGACAGAATCCAAAAGACAGAGGAAAAAATAAAAGAAGATATAAAGCTAGGAAAAATATGAAATGCAAATATTACACTGGGGGGAGGGGAGGAAGGAGGGTGGAAGAGGATAAAAAAACTAGTCTAATCACCTACCAATCCATTTTTTTAATTTATGAATTTGCTCATCCGTCTTAATCTCATCACAACATCACATCTGAGTGCCTAAAGGCCAGAAAGGGTTTAATTTCACCCCTCCTCCCCAACAGGCAACTGAGGGATGACAATATCAAGGCATTACTCCTGTTCAGCAGTTTGCATCTGCTTTTCCTGTAATAGCAAAAAAAAATTGATCTGCAATGGAGCATTTGGTGCGTGGATCCCAGTTCAGCAATATCTGCTTCTGGAAGGGTGCACCATTGCCCTGGGTTGTTTACCTGCAGTGTGAAAAGAGACCAGCCAAAGTAGATGGAATTGGCCTGTGGGACTTTTCCTCCCTTCTGTCCCTTCTCAAAAGCCCACACAGATCATGTTGTAGACACCATCCATGCTACTGCTCTGTTTTCTGGTCATAAAATGTTGTCCCTGTCCTTTCAAACACAGATAGGCTAAACACTGGAAGAGGGATATGGCCTCTAAGGGTGGAGACGAGCAAAGTTTTAGGAATTAGGCAAACCCCTCTGACCTCTGAAATGCTTATGGGTGTCAGGAACTCTGGTTTTAAGAGTGCCCATGCTCTTTTCCATTATATCTTGGTCGGTATTTGATATTCATTGTGATTACTTTGACCAATATAAAGTTCTTTTGAGTCATTGCAAAAACATAGGAGAAATGGCAATTTGAAAATAATGAAGTGTTCAGCTGAAAGTGATATTAACACGCAGTTACTTTATTTTTTTTAATATTCATGGACAGTCTAAACCAGTTTCACATTTATTCAGAAACCAGACTTTTTTCCTTTTCATTTAATTTTTCCTTTTTTCTTTTTCTTTTTTTTTTTCTTTGCTCAAAAATCCTTAAGACCCATGTTTCTATGAAGGGTTTGTCTGACAGATTCGTGAACAGCATTATTTATACAACTAACTAAGCTCCAATGACCTCCCATACAGATGTCCTCAAACAAGAAACAAACAGGGTAAGAAATATTGAGGGGAAGAGGGATTAGCTTTGAGAAGTATTTCGTAACATTGAAGAAACTGTCCTTGTGATATTAATGAAATGAAGGCTGAGCATTACGATAGGGAAGACAATAAATAAATAGAGATAAAAGTAATCCTGGGGTATAATCCTATTATAAACTCTTCCAAAACGTGGAACATTTCTCCAGACCTTTCAGGAAGATGGGAGGTCATATTTCAAGAAAAGATAGGCAAAGTGTGGCATCTTCATTGACACTTATTTTACTTTTGCGATTAACCAAAATTGATCAGAATAAATTAGCACCATGGTGCTGTCAGATGCAAAGAAGGTCAAAGGCTTCATGATCACTGTTAGAAAACTGACAAGAGAGAGAATTAGATCTTTCGTGGCATTTATAAGAACATCTGCTCTTGGGTCCCTGGAGCTGGCAGTGCTGCCTTGTGTAGCTCTATAGAGAGGTAATTAACAACATGGAGAACACCAAAATATTGGAAAGAAAAAAAAAAAAAGACTCCATGATTAGCAGAAGAGAGGTATTAATCCTAGAGATATCAGAGTTCATATCCACCACCCGGCTGCTGATTTGGTCAGGTACAGACTGTGATTTATCCAGGCAAAAGAAAAGACATGACAAAGCGGATCAGCAGCTGAAACCCAGAATGTCTGCGGTAGTTCTCCTTTCTGATTCACATGCTGGAAAAACAGTAGGGAGGTATTTGCCAGCTCCATGAAGATGCTACTGAGATTGCAATCAGAAGTCCCTTAATTTCTGCACAACAAAATACTGCTTTTCCTGGAAAAAGAATTGTGATGAATTCTCACCTAGAAAAACAAGCACAATGGCACTAAAAAAATAAAAAGCTGGAGAAGAGAAGAGTTGGTTTTCATGTAGTCAGTATGAACAGCTGCATTAATCACCTTTTTCAGCATCCTTACAATGATCTTGGTGCTGACATAGCTACTGGCCTTATATGAACTGCAGACAGTATTTTCCCATTCACGTTGTCTATATTTCCTGTAACTTGCAAAGTTCCAAGGGAAATGTACTGGTGAACAGACTCTTATTTTCGATCACCATATAAACACTTCTTAGACAATGAAATCTCAACAAAGTTCTTTTTTTTCTTTTTTTTTCTTTTTTTTTTTTTTTTTTTTTTTTTTTTGGTGCAAAAATAGTAATTGCCAAAACATTAATCAGATTTATTTATCTGTTGTCTGGGATAAACTAGACATAGAAACAAGCTTGCTATACGTTGGTGTGTGATATTTTGTTGTAAAATAATAATTGGAAAACTTTTTTAATATGTGTCAGAAAAAGAAGGCTAGGTCTGCAGAGAATACAGGTAACGATTTTAGGAAGGGAAAGGCTGAAATCCAAAGAGCAGGGCAAGATCAGAAAATAAATGGGAAACTCTATCTACTGTGGAAGAAGACATGAAAATAAATTGAAGCTTGGGGGAAGGATGGAAAGGGAAAGGACAAAACTAATAATTTATTTACCAATTCAGTCATTTAAAATTCTAATTTATGTACCCATCTATCTCACTCTATGCTGCGTGTAACAAAACTTTCATCGATACAACATAAAGACATCAGGTGCTTGAGCTTTGTCCTCCTCTCCCCTGGTAGCACTGAAGGATATTTTATTAATCATTGCTCCTGCCTCAGATCTCCCTCTCCTGAAGGTGAGGAGGCAGTGAAAAAGCTGGGCAACGGTTGCTATTTTCACACTTGGCTCTGATCTCTTTCCTTCAGACTGCCACCAGAAATGGGTTTGGAAATACCTAGGGAGAAATGCCTCATTGGAAAAATGAATTTTACCAGAGTTTCCTGATCAGGTAAAAAAACCCAAACACCGTCACCACCACCACCCACCCCCTCCCTGCCCAAAAAAACCCAACCAACAAACTATCAACAAACTCCAAAGAATCCCTCATTTCTTTCAGGAGGTTTTCTTTTCATGTTGTTGCCAGCTGGGAAAAGGACCAAAAGAGCTATCGCTGTGTGACTCTTTTAGTCTTGGTCCATGTCGGCAGGGCACGCAGCTGTAGAGCGGGATGGTGCTGCGGTGTGAGCACGGCGGTTCCCATCCGCTCCCTTGCAGAGCTACACAGGCAGGGCTCTTGA
This sequence comes from Fratercula arctica, assembly GCA_947846985.1. Taxonomy (NCBI): domain Eukaryota; kingdom Metazoa; phylum Chordata; class Aves; order Charadriiformes; family Alcidae; genus Fratercula; species Fratercula arctica. The sequence goes on from CANTUZ010000001.1 coordinate 6,364,809, forward strand.
GGGACTTTGGAGGTCTCTCCTGATGGCAGGGGGGTTGGACTAGATGAACTCCAGAGGTCCCTTCCAACCCCTATCGTTCTGTGATTTTGTGATGCAGCGCGCACGGCTCTGGGCATTATGATGGTCTTAGTTTTACAGTACATTGTACTGCACCTCCAAACGCTGCTTTTATGGGTTCAGTCATCCTCCTCTCCTGCTCTGCAGTTTGACCAACTGTTTGCACATGCTAATAATATCCCTTCATATTACACAGTGCATTCATTTATTAACATATATTCATTGTAAAAAATAGTTTAAGATAGCATTTAAAAGCGCTATATTCACCCTTTATCTAATATTGTTAATTAGTGATTTAAAAGCATTTTATAAAGGTATTACTCCAATGTTTCAAACACTGGAGCTAATACACTCCAAGACTACGTGAATCATCCTCTTCATTAGTTTTATAAATGGGACTGAAACTCTCACCACAGTGATTTATAATGTAGCACTATCTAAATGCCTGCAGAGAGGATATACTGCCTAAAAAATACTTGAGCTGAGCTGAGAATTTCAGAGTAAAATCTAACACGTTATTTGATAAAACATGGCAGGATTTGTTGAGGAACATATTTCATCAACCACATGTGAAACTTCATAGTACTATAAAATATTAAAAGAGAACGACCTTAGAAACAACTCACAACTACTCAAAGCAACAGCAAATCATGTAACAAGGCAAATTTGTGATCGGAACAGTCAACTCAACAAGGAGGAGATTTTCTATAGCAGACAGGTAGGACATTGTAATCACCACCTTAGTAATCCACTTTAAAGAAAACAAAATGAATGAGCATAAAGGATGTTTTGAACAAAAAGATACATTTTAAAGAGGTACGTAACCACTAAGTTTCTATAAATGTTCTGGAATCTTAACACAAATAAATCTGATTCAGAATATAATTTGATTACGTTAATTGTCTGCATGTTTCCATATCTTAATTTTCCCTCAAATTATATTTTAGCTAGTTTTTCATGTTTAGAAGCATATTCTGTTTGTATGTCACACCAGCTATGGTTTGTACAGCATGTGCTTCATCTAATTTTAACTTCTCAGGTGAAAGATCCTTTAGCAGAGAACTGGTATTTGTGAGCTCTGTAAATTTTGTCTCTGTTTTAATCCCATTTTCTTCAATTCAAAAGTATCATAAAACTGTCAGTCTTAAACTGAGAATCTGAAATCACAAAGCATCCTGTACTTGATTTATTATTTAAGTTCATTGTTTCCTTTCAGCACATTTTTATTCTCACTTTTTATTAAATAAAATTTAGGGAGCAAGAATGGTGTAGAAAAAAAAGGCAAAAATTCCTGTTATTTCCGATGTTCTGTCTAATGACAGAAATCTCTGAAAGATGAAACCTACTGACTAAGAAAAAAAGACAGTGAAACAATACATGCATGAAAGTCTTGATTCCAGATCTGTTACTGGAGAGTGTTTCTCTCAAGCTATAATACGAGGCATAGAGTCATATTATTCAAATGGCACTTAAGATGCTGGCAAAGCATCCTGAATGCCAATTTCAGTTTTGAATTGACTATGATCAGGATAATAGAGTGTATGGAAGGATATGCCCCAACTACAACTAAAGATACTGCGACTTTCACAACATCTTTACTTTGAGAAGTTGACAGTATCAACAGAATTTGAGCTACGAAACTGGAAAGATACAGGATCAGGAAAGAAATAATGGATTTAATGGCAGTTAGGTGAACATCTATCAAGGGACTCCTGAAAGTATCTACATAATATTGCATCTTCTTTGTGTGTTTCCACAGAGAAGTAATTAATAGGGCTGAGGTTACCACAGATAGTACTAGAGGAACGAAGCAGCCTACAATGTAAAGAAGCAGCAGGTAGAGATGCGAACTGTCCCAGTCAGTGGTATGTGCTGTGCTATTTTCTCTACAGTTCCCCGTTGAGCTGCAGAGATAAGTGCTGGGTGTAATCCAGAGTAAAGGAAGAGAAGTCCCGGAAGAGATCACCAGCGATCCTAGAAGGAGCCATGGGACCATCCCAGCTATTCTGAGCTTGAGTTGCAGCAACAGCCATTGGGTGGCATTGATTATTTTTACACAGTAGAGTACATAGAGCCAGGTACTGAACCACAAACTGGCGTGGTTTACAAACATCCACACAGCACCGAAAGCTTTGTACACGGAAGCCAACTTAAACTCATCCGCAAAGTAGAGACTATGAATGTGCATCAGTATGGTCATCTGCAAAATAAATCTTGATGTGCTCAGAAAAATCAGGATCATATCGGCGGAAGAAATTTTTTTGCTTTTGATCCAGTTAATGATATTAACAGCTGTAATAAATCCATTTCCAATAACTCCCAAAACAACTTCCATAGCTACAATACTTATTGAAATGATAAGAACTGGTGACAACATCTTGCTTCTTTTGTCAGCTGTGCCTGATTATCTTGTGCAAGAGGAGGAGCAGACCTGATGGTATCTGACTAGCCCCAGCTCCAGCCTGCTCACCTTATATCTAGGAACAAAAAGACATTTGGAAATGATAGTGAAAAATGATTATTGGTGTTCTTCCTGAACATGCAAATCAGAGAAGGATTTAATAATTAATTCTAAGCTTTAACATGCATAACATTTGCCTATGCTTTTCCCTAGGGATGTGGGATAGCCAGCTGTATTAACCTCCCCATCTTTTGTCCGATTGTTAATATTTCTACCTAGAACGACAGAAAGCTCTGTGGCTGTCTAGTTACAACGGCAACCAGGAGGAAGGGGATGCATCATACAACCCAACACCAGCAGCACAGGTCAAGAGACAGCAAGACCTCTTACATCACGACTATTATCTTTCTTTCATACTGCTTTGAAGGTCTGGCAACTATAACTGCACGTGAAGAATATTGTACAGCCTCCAGCCCTATTTTAGCGAATCACTCTAGACAGCAAAACGTCATTTACCCACGGGTTACTGCTCCATACAGCTGTCCACTTATATATCGTAGATCTTGTATTGGTCACATATATGGGATCAAAAGACAACAGTGACCAGTTTTACAATGAGCAGTGATGACAGGCTAATGAAGCAGAGCAGGCCACCTAGCAGAACCCTGTTAAAAGCCCCATCTTCTCCAGTTGCTTTCACTGTCCCAGCCTCTGTCCCACCTGTGTGCCCCAGACAAATTTCTTGCTCTAGACATCAGATCTAGACCTGTTCTGCTTTATGGAGTGAAAATCTGTCATCCATCTGCATACCTATGTCAGCTGTGGCTAGGTGGTGTTAACGACCATCGCAGTCCAGAACAGTGGGTGGGACCCATTAAATCTGCATCCTGCATTGGTGCTTATTTATAGAATCATAGAATGGTAAGAGTTGGAAGGGATCTTAAAGATCATCTAGTTCCAAATCCCCTGCCCTGGGCAGGGACACCTCCCACTAGACCAGGCTGCTATTTCATCTATAAAGAAATATGTCTAGATTTACACAGCAATTTATCCTCATTTTCTCAACCCCAGGTTGCGAATAAAGTATTGGCACATTAATTCACATCTGTGAATAAAGTTTTGGCACATTAATATTGTCAATATATTCGTTCTTGAATTAGAGAAATACAAAACAAAAAGTGAAGATTTTAACAACAGAGTAAGGAGCAGCTGGGATCATTTTGCCACTGGAAAAAGTCTGGAAGTTCTTTGGCAGTAAAATATTTGTCGTTTTTGTGGGAAAGTTGACATGTACTTCTGGAGTCCATTTCTCAACAGAGTAAAATGACTTAAAGGTAGACCAAACTGGTCTGAATGTGGTAAAAAATTGCCAATTTGATTTACTGTTTACCATTACAGGCTTCAAGTTTTTGTTGAATTGTTCAGAAGAGAAACAGCTAACTTGAATTGGTATAAGTACATTTCTTCATTAACTTGTTGAAATGAAAAAAAAAAAAACCCAACCAGATTTAAAATCTCCATAGCTTTTGTTTCTGTCAATAATTCACTCATATTGAATTTATATTTCAGTTTAGGTCCTAGTAATCACAAGGACTATGAGGGTGTTTTTTTTCCCCTTAAAAAGAGAGCATACTTTCCTAATCATAACAATAAAAATAAAAATAAAAAAAAATAAAAATTGAGATGCATTTACAAAATATTGTGTATTAGGTCCAGATTTTAAAAATCTTAAGGGAAAAAACAAACCTAAACTAAGACTACATTTCTATGTTTACATTTTCTATTATGTTCTTCACCAAAAGTATTGAAAATAGCAGCAAAGTCACATCTTACTAAGGAAAAAAAAGATTATAAAGGAAGTGTAACTCAATACCTACAGTATATTTTAAAGTTATATGCATAAAGCTTCCTGTACACAGAATATGCATTACATAATTACAGTAGTCAGTTACCTCAAAAATGTAGTCATTAAGTTACTCAAGGGAACATGACAATAACACTTTGTTTTTATGCACTCACAAAAACCAACACCGCAATTATAAAGTAGAAGAAACTACAATGGAAGATACAATATAGAAAAATGCATGACTAAAATGGATTCTTAGCTGTTCCAACAAACAGTTACAAAATTCTATTCTACCTTCATATATGCAATAAAAAAATGAGAATTTAAAAGAAAAGTACACCTAATCTTTACCTACCCATTTCATTTTTCTCTAAGCAAGGGCAAAAATGAAAATAGCTACTTGAGACACAAAAGGATATTCCTGCCTTGAGGACTCCCACTGGTTCCTCGAGAAAGAAACCATCAAACAATCTGTGCACCCTGATAGTATTTAAGTCTTCATGAGTCAGGTAAAGGAAACAGCCTGTTCCTCAGTGCTCTGTCAGTGACCTATGTCTCATGTGCTTTCCTCCCAGGAATGGCTCCTGTATAAATATTTCCCTTTCTTTTGTCTCGTATTAGTTCAAGAGCTTCCTGGTGGACTGTATTCATACTGTCATCTTCAGTGGTTCTCTGGAAGATAACGAGTCTACCCATGGATGCTGTGACCCATACCTGCAAGCATCAAGATACAAAAGGCCAATTTATGGGTAACAGCAACGAGGACATGACCACATCTGATGCTTACTCCAATTTGACCCGAAGTTGTCCACTGGAGAACATCACAGTCTCACCTCCTGCTATGCAGCTCCTTGAATTTTCTCGTTCCCCTGCTTGCCCTTTCCTAACCTCAGAATTTAGTTGCAACATACTTTTGCAGAAAACTGAGTGAGGATACGGAAGGGCGGTGGCAGCCTGAGCACCCTACATAAGTGAACCATGGCTACGGGGCAGGTACACTGCAGATAAGCCAGACCAGAATGTTTTTACTGAGTGCCACAAATATGTGTATTTTAGGTATCATGCACAATATGCCTAGCTGTGATGGCAGTGTAAAATGAGACAGGAATGCCATGGCTTGTGGTGGGTCACTGTGTAAACGTGAATAGCATCCTTCGGTCTGGGAATCTTCTCTGAGGAAACCCTTGACAGCAACCTGAGGGCGATGGAGAAGTGATCTCATGGATTATCCTCACACTATCGGAAAGGAAAAAAGACTACCAGGTGGGTCAGACTGTTCACTCTCCATTCTAACAAGTCTAAAATTCCTGAATTTATGACAGTGATTTCCAAATGTACGGATTTGGAGGTGAATTGAGTCTATAGTTACTATATTCTGTACATCAAGAATTTCATGCTGTTGTCACAGAAGTTTCACTTTTCAGAGTATTTGGTATCATGAAGAATTATGAAGCTTAACCTATTTCCATTTGGAATAAATCATGATGAAAATAAGGACAATTACTGTAAACATTTAGAAATTAACCAATACTTAGATTGAAGGAGTCTTTGACTTCTCAATTCTGTAGTCAGGAGTTGTCAACATAATCTTAGCAAGAAAACCAGACCTCAGTATCTGTAAAGACAGCTACACAAGCATATGTCCTTGAGTATATGAAATCAGACATACACATTCACTTTGGTCTGCACAGTAAGACCAGCAGCAATCTGTGTGAAGTGCGGATTGCAATAAGGAAATGAGGTACTCTGCAAAGCACGAGGAAAGATATAAAGGGTTTGCACAACTCAGGGTTGCCACATTAAGAGGCTCTTTAGCAGACTTCCTTTTGAGCTACAGAGTTAACGGTCATGATCAGACTAGGTTTAATTGGCAGAGGATACACAAGAGACCCTAGAATATGTCACAGTTCCTTGAATTTATCCTATGGTGAGTTTATAAAAGCAGCTGAGACACAGAGTAAAGCAGAGACTAGCAATTCTTAAAAATAGGACATAGGACAATATTAGTGTGACACAAATAGTAAATACTGGAGAGAAGTGTCTGAATTTGTACATTTTTTTCCCTTGCAAGATAAATCTCACTGTACTCAGAAAAGTCAGGTTCAGCCTACAGTATAACAGCTTTCCTCTTTTGTTTCATGCATTCCAATTAACAGCGGTAATAAATAACCTTCCCACAATCCCTATAATGATTTTAATTGTTGAAGTAGTTAGAGACATTGTTACAGCACAGCAAACAGTTTCCGACTCTTGTAAAACACTGCTTGTTCAGCTCATAGAGAGATTCACAAAACACCAATTAACCGGTATCTGGTTAATCTTTCGGCATTTTATTCTGAGCAAGAAGCGTATGAATATGACACTGGAAGATTTATTTCTGGTATTGTTCAGGAAGGTGCGCATCTTTGAAATGTCGCTGATGAATCATCCAACTACAGTCACTGTTTCACAATTTTTAGTGAGAAGTAATAGTCTATGGCTGGATTGGGGATAGAAGAAATTACAACATGTTCAATACGACTGGCTTTTTCTTCTCATAGAGTTGTTGCTGCTATTTTATGAAGGGAGATCTTGGATTTTCGTGTGACATGACAGGTGCTCAGGCTGCCACCAGGCTTCATTGTCCTCAGTCACCTCTCTGCATGCTGAGAGATGTGTCTTTTGGTGCTCTCATCCACACCAATCCAAATTGGGATAAAATTTCAAAATTTGTAAAGTGATAGCTCCAGCACATTCAGAAGGAAAAGGAAAAGGAAAAGGAAAAGGAAAAGGAAAAGGAAAAGGAAAAGGAAAAGGAAAAGGAAAAGGAAAAGGAAAAGGAAAAGGAAAAGGAAAAGGAAAAGGAAAAGGAAAAGGAAAAGGAAAAGGAAAAGGAAAAGGAAAAGGAAAAGGAAAAGGGAAGGGGAAAGGGAAAGGGAGAGGGAGAGGGAGAGGGAAGGGAAGGGAAGGGAAGGGAAGGGAAGGGAAGGGAAGGGAAGGGAAGGGAAGGGAAGGGAAGGGAAGGGAAGGGAAGGGAAGGGAAGGGAAGGGAAGGGAAGGGAAGGGAAGGGAAGGGAAGGGAAAGGAAAAGGAAAAGGAAAAGGAAAAGGAAAAGGAAAAGGAAAAGGAAAAGGAAAAGGAAAAGGAAAAGGAAAAGGAAAAGGAAAAGGAAAAGGAAAAGGAAAAGAAGGAAAGAAAGATGTTAGGGATGGACATGTAGAAAGTCTGCGCATCTGAACTCCCTTCCAGTCTGAGAGCCAGGTCTCCCATCTTATGGAGACATAGACGCATAAAGGCTGGTCCATGCCTAAATGAGGATGAGGTTAAGGTACTTATCTGAACATCAGCATGGGGAAGCAGTTCCAAGCCTGGCAATTTAAATTTAACCTTAATAGTTTATTCTTGCAACAGCAGAGCTGGTCATTAGCCAAGAGTGTTCTAGATCACCAACCTAACTGGAGTGCCCAGATCCTGTAGTCTCCCTCCTGTCTCCTGTCTAAAAGCAAAAGAAAAACCCAGCTGTAATCCTAGAATTTCATTTTGGGATTATACTCAGAGAGAAAAATCTTGGAAGAATTTCAACCTTATACCCACATCCTACTGACATTATAGTGTTGGATTTGACAAGTGTTAACCATTTGTTGACTCCTAGTGTGCTAGTCTATGACAACTAAATTAGAGGATTTGTAAAGCAGGCCAAGAACGCAAGAATGAATATTACTGTGACAGTACACATTCCATTTCCTAATGAAAGGAGTTAAGGAGATAAGAATAACTTATTACTTACTTATTACTGTTTCATCATACTGTGTGATGGAAGGAAATAAAGGAAAAATATTTTGTTTCAAGTTGGAAGGACACTGCCTTCCAGGCAATCATAGTAAATTTAATTCCATTGGAGTAAGTGGCTACAAGAACCTCCTGACATTTGTTGACCTCTGTATCATGAGCTCCCTACCAAATAAGCTTTTTACAGCCCAGAGTAAATTGTACACAGTATTTATAGTGTGTTGTATCATGAAGTCCAACTCTGACTGAAATCTCCGAGCACTGGCATAAGACAGTGGAATACTACTGCTACTAAGATCCTTATAGTAAAATAATTTAATAAAACAAAGCATGGGAGCATACTGCTTGTACAAGATGCAGAAACAGGCTTACAAAAGCAAACTCACAAAGAAAATTATATAGGAGAGCCATCAATGCCTGGGTTTAAGAATCGTGTCCAGAAGCAGCGTTGCTGGCTCTATTACGGGCTGTTTGCTTCTGTGACACTTTCCAAAATGGTTTATCAAGTGTTTCTCACATATTTGGCAAGGTATAGAAGGCTTGTGAACCTTAATAAAACATGCTGCATCTGGTGAACAACAGTAAACTATGCTGTCTTTTAACACATTCTTGACTTTGTATTGTATAAAGAAATAATGTTGCACAATATCTCAAGAAGTATGTGTGAAAGGGTGATAATCTTTTTTACCATTAATTTGCAAAGTTGTCATGCTGCTGTCGTTGTACTGGGGATAATGTACTGTTAATTTCAGTACAACATAATTTTATTTTATTTTTTAAGAAGGCCATTGTCAAAATGGATGAACCATCAGACACAGTTAACGGAAGGAGCCCTCTAAAATACTTGTGAAAGGTCAAAAAAGATCAAATGATGTAGCACAAACCAAAAGCAAGGTGTAACTACAATTTTAAGGAAGTAAGAATGTACATACACCTCAAAAGGAATGAGCAGGAAATAGGAACAAATTAATGACTATTATTAGTTGCTCCTTGCCATGAACAAAACGTTTAATATGTGCAATCATTAACTCAAGGCAGGTGAGTTTATGGTTTATACCATGCAAGGTATGAAATGAAATGTGTTCACTTCCCAAGCAATGCTGGATGCTACCTGCACCACTTCCTCTCATTTCCTCCTTTCATTCCCCTCTAGTTTATGTCCCCCTTTTCCTAAGAGGACCACCTTCAATAGACTGGAGATTGATACAATTCCTTCCCAAATCCTCTTTTCCAAAAAGCCTTACCACAACCTTGTCCCATATCAGTGTAAGAGACCAGAAGATCGCTCGTCTTTCACCTGCCTAAATTCAATTCATGAAGGAACCAGCTTCTCCCCTCTACTTATGCCTTCCTCAGTGCCAGGTAAAGGGCTATTCAAAGCTTTCTCCACTGTCTCTAGGGATGAATATTGTGTCAGCTGGGTCAACAATAAAGCTTTTTGTTTTCATCTTCATATCAACATTGTGAATTATCACCGTCTGCAGCCATAGTTACATCCTTATCTGATCGTTGTTAGTATGACTGGAAGAGCTCCTCTGGGCTGAGTTTGCTTCATTGTGTATTGCACAGCATCAGTGGGAAAGCTTAATAAGTTATAAGTTATTGCTCTTCAATTTATTGCTCTTCAGGGAAAGCTTTTCAATGAAAGCATATGGACCCTCAGTTTTCAGTTTCAATTGCATAAATATTTTTTCTTGCCCTAATTGAAATAAATAGAGACTTTTAATCATGACTGAATAATTTAAACTTCTTAGCTTGCCATTTTCATGGAGGTTTCCCTTGCACTCAGGTGAAGACTTCCAAAAATTTCCGTGATCATACACAACACCTAGAAGAAAAATCTCTAATTACATCAGTCCGAGCAATAGACCTTGGTGACCTGCATTGCCTGGGGGACACAATGACATTTTATACTTTGAAAAAAAACAGTGTTGAATCACCAGGAGAACTGCAACTTAGATGTGGGGTTTTGTTTGGTTTTTGTTTTTTTTTTTGTTAAGCAAGGGAAGCAAGGGTGGGAAAAAGCCTAATGATGTCTGGAAGTTGATAGGAAAAGCAAATCATAAGGAAGCTAAAGTGTGTTCAATACTCCCCTTTTTTGGCTAACAGCAATAAAATTAAATGTCTGGATCACAGGATACAACAAAAAGAGGTGCATGCACAGAAATAGGCAAGTCCCAAACTGTTTTTCAAAGGTGTAGCAAACCAAATTTTAGCACATGGAAGTTAGTTAGTTCTAGAAAGATCAGATATCTCAAGAAACAACTTTGCAGTCCATTCAGGGACTTGCAGAGCTATAACTGCTCCTTGTCGCACATGCATGGACAGTCTTTCGCAACGTCAGAAGCCACCTTGCCACCACTCTTACTGCTTGTCACAAACACTTTGGAAGACCTCTTCTCCATACCCCACTGTCACGAGACTTTAAAATAACCACTGATCAACATCTACTTCCCAGGAATCTACTACTGATGTTGATTAGTAGACCTTCCTTGATCGTGCCATTTCCTGCTATTCCGAGAGTCATTACATCCAAAGGAATGGAGTTATTTACTGAGTCAGATTATTCAACAATCACACTTTCTTTAAAACAAGATTAAAGAAAGAAAATACATTTGGTTTACTCTACCAAGTAAAAGGTTAAAATATTACATTAAAATGAGACACAAAGTTTCAAAATAATAGAATAATTATCAAGCTTGTGTTTGACTCTCCTTGATTGGTCCAGCTTCTCAATGGATTTAGGAGATTTTCCTTTATTCTTTTTCTGTCCCAGGGTTGCTTTACAAAGTCTGTCTGCTACTCTGTTGCTAAAATTGGAATTGCTTTTCATGTGTTTCTTAACAAACCTGAAGGATTAGAAAACTGCTTCTCACTTCTCTTTCCCCAAATCATAACTGCAAGAACAGCTCTCTTATTTTCCATGCCCATTACATGTTATGATTAGTGTATTCCTTGCCACCCAGCTGGATTGTCCTGTTCACAAAGTTGTCACAGACTACAGTAAAACTTCCTGCAAACTGGTCACTGCACTAGGCTCAGCACTTACAATTTGTGCTTAGCTTCACCCAGAAAATAAATATACATTTCTAACACAGGTGCCAGCCTTGTACATTGGAGCGTATTTTCTGAGCCAATTTCCCTTCTGGTATATTTCACCTTTTGGTATATTTCAGATATCCTACCATAACCGCCAGTTATCCATTTTGTGACCCCAGTTCAGAAATACCTTTCTTAAAAGTTGTCCTGATTCATGACAGACTTTTTAGCATACGCCTGATGTTAAAATTGCTTATAGACTACCAAGACTTAAACACAATCCTTATGATGGATTTTTATTACAAGTTGAACTATTTTACTTAATCACAGCCCATGTAGATAAAGTGGATGAAACAGAACCCACCTCTTCACTTTCACTGCCACTCCAACTCTCTTCCTTCACTGCCTATTCCCAAATAATGAAAAAAGCACTCAGGAGTGATTGCAATGAAAATAACATCATTTAAAAGAAGGTGTACCTGGAGTGCTAAAAAATACTTTCAGCTTCTTACAGAGTCATGGTGGACTGAACAAAGGAGACATGTTGAAGAGTTAAATAACCTTCTAAAATGCTTCTTCACCCGAAAAAAAAAAAAAAAAAAAAGAAGAGAAGAGAAGAGAAGAGAAAAGAAAAGAAAAGAAAAGAAAAGAAAAGAAAAGAAAAGAAAAGAAAAGAAAAGAAAAGAAAAGAAAAGAAAAGAAAAGAAAAGAAAAGAAAAGAAAAGAAAAAAGAAAAAAGAAAAGAAAAAAGAATACTATTGAATAACATAGTCTTCTTTTATTGCGGGAACAGTGGTCACTGAATCAGGTTAGTAATTACCATCTAGTGTAGGATGGGGTTTCAGTCTTGATGTCTACATATGCCTAAATGCCTAAGTGCCTAAATCACAAAATCATAGAATCTTTTAGCTTGGAAAAGACCTTTAAGATCATTGAGTCCAACCATAAACCTAGCACTGCCAGGTCCCAGTAAATGTCAATACCTACATCGGTGCTGTTGTCTACTGTCTCACAGCAGATCTGGTCAGCATAGTCACTAAAGCCCGTAGAAAGATTCAGTTCACCTAAAGCAGGCACCCAAAGGCAGATCAGCAGAGACCTTCTGCGCAGTCTCTTAACTGTTATGATGAAAGGCAGAAGAGATGTCTACAGCCACCGTTGGTGCCCAGGGATATCCAAGACATCTGTAAGGGATGGACTGTAAATTCCCTGACGAGGGGCAGAAGGCCCTCCAAGCTTCAATGGAATGCCTCAAACACTCGCAAGGAATAAATACTGCAGGCCTGGCCTTCAAAGAACTGATAAGGCTAACGCTTCTAGCGCCTGAAAGTGTGGGAGAACTGTCTTGTGAAGACCGGATAGTTCTGCCAATCGTGTGGTGAGCTTGTTAGTTCTCAATTCTTGAGGCCATTGTGTCCGATGAGTGACCTTTGCTTCATTATCTGCAAAATGCATATGAAAGCACACACCCTGCATATGCTAATGAAGATTATAGAGATCATGCTAAACATGTATGACTATGGCACTCGTCCCTCCACCGAAATCATGCTACACGTTACCTGGGAGAAGGGAGAAACCAGAGACGAGGTTGTCCTCAGCAAGGGGGGTGGACCATGCTAATTCAGCAAACATAAAAGGGGAAAATAAGTGCCCCTAGGAGGGAACCAAGAAGAAACAAAAGAAGAAGATAGTGCCTGGGGAGATTCTTCCCAAGAAAGAAGAAGATTATGCCTGGGAAGATTCCCTGAAAAAGACGCTGGAACCAGGACCGGTGATTTCTTTATCTCTGCCTTTTTTCTCTGTCTTTTCCTTTCTCTATCCCTCAGTTTCTCTTTTCTCTTAGAATTGTTAAGGAACAACCTTAAGTACCGCTTGCCATAAGTTGTCATATAACTGTTGTTAACTAACAGTATGTATAACCCACCACTCTCCATAATTTGTTATATACCTAGGCAATTATTGTGGACTTGTTAAGACCTATACTAATTATTTTGGTAAGCTAATAAATGTTTCTATATGGACCTTGAGATTTATCTCACCTTAGTCCGCACCATTGAGAATTTACGAATCTGAAGTCATTCACCCCCTTTTTATTGAGAGTGGGACGTGACAACATCTATACAGATATGCCACAGGACTTCACAAAGATCCATCTCTTTTTTCCTACAGCACCTGGAGGTGACACAGGATGCTTTCATATGTAGGCATTTAAATTAATTCTCACTCTGAGGTGACCTCCACAGGCTGAGGTGACCTCCAGTAGCTGCCAGGTCTCTGTCAAGTTCTGAGGAGTATCTGTCAACTGTCTATTGATGTCTAGAAACACCTGTGGCCGATGGCACTAGATTACTACATTTGGCCAGTGAAGGAAGCCCCATTGCCCAGAAATAAATCACTTTCCTTTTGTCATGGGATATATTTGAACCTCAGATGGACTTAGGAACAAAGAATTAGAAAAGCTACCAAAATAAAAAAATGAAATCCACTCTTATGTAAACTATCTTAATTAATGTATCTGAGAAACAAAGTCTATCTATAACCTGGGTTTAGTTTGGGGTTTTTTTCATGCTTTCTTTTTCATAATACTGGATTTTAAGTGATTAAAATACACATGTTGATATTAGAAAGTTGTCCTCAGCTTCCAAATGCATCTGGAATATGAATTTGCTTCATGACAATATTTTTTAATGTTTAGGTGAAGTAGTTTCATTTAAACTATTTTATATATCGTTTTCCATTTTAAAGAATAGTCTTTGCAATCCTTTTATGAATGCTCCTGTAGTCTTTGTAAACAATAGTTGAAATTCAGCAAATAGAAGTCTCTGTGTTCCCTGTTGCAATGAAGCTATTAGATGGAAGCATTCAGTGGAAAAAATCTTTATTTGGTGATATCATTAAATATTGTAACATCAGGATGCTGCGTAGGCAACCGTAAATAAATATTTTTTTTAAATGATAAAATTTTAGTGTTCACTGTTGACAACTCTACACCTTTAATGTAAATGTCCCTTTTAGTGCATATAAGACCATAAAACCATTTGCAGGCCATCATCGTTTCAGCACCATTAACAAACTGCCTCTCACTGATACGATGCCGGATTCACTCGTGTTTGTGTAACTAGTGTGCTATTTCGACAGCCAACTGCAATTCAAATCCCTTTGTCAATACTCTGCACCACCTGTGATGCAAATTTGAATTAATCCTGACTTTCATTGCTTACCTACACTTTTTGAGTAATGTAAGTGACACATGTCACAGCAAATCCTACTCACTGGAAGTCAGCAATGTTTCTGGCACTGCCTCAGAGAGAGAAAAAGTTATCTGTTCAGAGGTATTCACACTGGAGTCTCTCCTTGTACCTCTTCATAGTCAGCATGAAGAAAGCAAAAGTCCGTATTCTGATAATCTTTTTTTTTGCTGCACAGCATTTAAGTTACAGCTTCTGTACAATGCTGGACTTGGGTTGACTTGACATTTCAGTCCAGGTTCCCAGTCGTAAAGAAAATTAACTAATAATCTCCAGTTCAGTCTCTTACTCATTTTGCAGTAAGCAGATGCCACATCGGTGTGAGCATCGCTTAGGGTAGCACAGTACAACGAAATTCATTACCAACATGCCTGGGCCCAGATATCATTTCTCGATATCTTATCAGCTTCTTAACTCTGCATTAATGAAATGTTACTTTGTGTGATTACTATAGCAAGGGGTGAATGACGCATGAAATAAAAAGCTGTCAAATCCTTGAGAAAGTCCTCAGCACAATGACACGCGTTTACTGTATTCAAAGAGTTCAAATGATATTCTTCTCAAGTGAGAGGCACTGAAACAAATTATGGTCACTTTATGGGATTGACTTGGAACATATTCAAAATCACAAAAATCTTGTGCACTTTTTTCCTGTGTTTTAGGCTAAACTGAAAGAAACACAAGGTCAATTTATCCTGTTATGAATTAATTTCTGAATACGGATGTTTCCTGGGAGAATTGTGGTCAGGCTTCCATAAAATGAAGTACCAACTAAACTCTTCAGTGTGAGAAAACAGACAATTCTGGAGGATATGACCTATAGGTAAGTAAAAAACTTACATGAAGAAGGTGAATAGGGTTGACGATTTACTGCTTTTCCAGTACAGGAAATAGGTGGCAACAAGTGAAAGAAGAGTTGAAAGCAAAAGGAAAAGAAGGCATTTTTCCACATAAACGAAGGGAGTATGTGAGAATCCTTGTCAGAAGATACTATCAGTGGTGAAAGTCTGCATGGATTCAAAGGATGAATAGACAAGCCCATAGGAATGAAATCAATTGGCTGTTACTTAAATACATAAAACCCATTTCTGGTTCACATAGTCCCTGTAAAAGTTTAATGTCTGGGACAGTATCAGGAGAAAGTAGAATTTATGTTTGCTCAGTTTGCGCAATCTTCCCTAGGCTCTCTGCTGCCACCAACGGGAGGTCACTGGGCAGACAGACCTTTGGTCCCAACCAATGTGACTGAATTAATGTTAGTGAGTTATGCTGCCTCATTACGTCTTTTCACTGTACGTTTTATGAATTACGATATTTTTTTCATGGTTTTTATTACGTCCAACTACAAAATATAGCCCCCGTGCCACAGCTATAATCATTTGAATTAGTGAAGAACCTGGATCCCAGAAAAGAATTGAATCCCCTTGTGCCAAAGGCTGCAAAAACATGCACGACAATAAGAGCAATTTTGTCCCATGTAGCATAAAGAGAAAATTAGTTCCAATCACAATTTTATTGCATCCAGAATGGCTTCTCAAATGAAACAATTTTCTCAATTCAGAAGGATTCACATCGCGGTTTCAACTCATAACTCTTCATATCCGGCAATAAAGCAGCAGCACAAATTCTGATTCAGTTGCATCACTTTCACATGACTAACACAGGAAAATACAGTAGAACTATTCTTGGTGTGCAGTGTAGTAAACAAAAGAATAAAGCTCATTTCAGAAATGGCAATTAGTTTTTCACTTCACTCCCACTTAGAAATAACTGTTATAAGTGTCTTTATTGCAGAACACCTTATTTTTGCTTTAGATCCTGACTAGTATTTCCAATGATGTTCAACTATTTTGCCTTTAGCTTTACTATGCATATCTGACTAAACTGAAGAAGGTGAAGTTTGGCTTTCCCTGGGAAAGGCAGAACACTTAAAAATCTCTCCAGGAGTTTCGCTATAGATTTCCTTTTGCCTGACTTCAGCTTTTCAGAATTGTTATTATTTGGGATGAGGAGAAAGGAGGAATACCCCAAAAATGTTGACGGTCTTTGTCAAGTTCTGAATGTCAAAAACTAATTAGCTTTGATGAATGGACAGGTCTGATATTGTCAAGATCTTCTCAGCGCACATAGGTTACATATCAATGATTTATTAACTTAAAGTGGAATAAGGGCACATTCCAGTGATACAGCTGAGACAGTGCGGTATCTCCCCATGGCAGAGAACGGGCCACCCTGCTCTTACCAGCTGCTGGTTTGCTTGTGCCAGATCTGGTGCCCAGCGGTCTCCATCATCAGTTTTTTTGTTTCACTGAAGTGACAGAAAATTAACACACACACACACAAAAAAGTGTGTGTATTCTGCAAACTTAGCAAATTAAATCAGTTCAGTGAAAGCACGAAGAGAAGCGCCAGAGGCAGCTCCTGTGTGGCACGGGTGGGAGGAGAGTTGGAGAGGGTCTGGGAGGAGAGAGGGCAAAATGGGACTGCTCTTTACATTCACAGCCAGTTATTAGATGGACACAACTGTACCACACAAATATACAAAAGCAAGGTTCTGGTAGGTTGCAAGACAATCCTCACAGTATTTCATAAACTACTTCATGCAGTAATTAGCTATTTTATCTTAGGATACCATGGGGATCTGGATAAAGACACCAAGTCATTTTGGTTATTTTGCCATAGGGCCAGGGATCCATCTGCATATACTAAGAAGCTTAGGCCTATATATTCCCATTCTGGATGGATTAAAAATAACTTCCTCTGTAAAGAAGCTTTTAAATGCTGTTTTAAATCTAACCCTCAGCGGTCTGTTATCCCAGATTCATCTTCCATCTATTCTACGATCAAAGTTGTTCAAATGCAGCATCCAAATTTAAAAACTTATTTATACAGGTTTTAAGACAGTGTTATTTCACTGACTGAGTACTTTAATATTGGCTTCTGTTAACAAAATACATACGCAAGTTACAGAGATGCTGTTTCTCCCATTCTTTCTGTCACTTTTAGACAGACATGGAGTGATTTAAGGGGTAACTTTTCTATGTGTATTGTGCTGAGATCTGATTCAACTCAAAATTTATGGACCGAGAGCTTCCAGACTTGTTTTGTGAGACACTAACAGCACTTCTCATATAAGCTATAGATGTCATAAATCTAGAGGTTTGTTTGAATCTCAGACAGCCAGTAAATTTTTTTTTTTTTTCTCCCTTTCTGCACCTTGATCATGAATATGATTCTATCACATCTCCTTCATTCAGGACGAGTTTGTGTCTGACTATATTGCAGTTGGCATAGCTGATCGAATCACAGCAGCCACATTCTCCTCTTAAACTCCCACCCCCCTCTCTGGTTGAGCCAGAGAGTCAATATGATGACTAAGGGCAGCAAAACTCAATTTCTCATTCTGCTGTGCTTCACCAGGCTGCCTTGTTATTTTTAAGTCTCTCCTCCATATGGTGGCACACTCTTGTCCCCATATTTCAGTGTCTTCCAGGGGAGCATATATCCCTTATCTGATACCACGTTGCCCCCTAGTGACAAATACTTCACTTGTCTCATGCTTCGCTCCATCCGATCCTGCAGTGCTGACTTCTTTTCCTCCAGCATTCACAGTTATGTAGTTGTGGGGTTTTCTTTCATTCTGTTTCGGTTAAGTTTTCGATCATGCCCTTATCTATGCTGGAAAAGCGTTCCTTAATCCTGTCCCTCTGGGATATTAATTGAGTCAGACTCACTTTGGCTCCAGTCTGCAAGAAGAGCCCAAGTTTCTGTGCTGCACTTATTACTGCTATTTATACACGATGGGCTGAGCTCACCCAGGCAGGGTTTCTGCCATAGGGCTTAGTTACTGCAGAAATCAGCAGCGATTGTGCCTCCATCAGCATGACGGCAGGTGGCCAATGCTACCTGGTATGTAGGCAATTCATTGGGAAATGGGAGGCACAGCAAGGGTTTGGGGGAAAGATATAATCTAATCTCATCCTCTAAATGGCTCCTTCCACCTTGCTTTCCTAATATCAGTGCTGCAGAGGTTATTGGCAAGAAATTCCTTCAAGCACTAAGAGAAGGGTTTAGAAATGTGAATCAAGTCACTCTCCTGAGGGTTTGGGGAGACGAGCTCTCCCCTTAAGAGAGCATGAGCAATCTCATGCTGCAGACTGAACAACTCTTGAGTCTCCTAAGCAGAAGGAAGGGAAGAGGGTCGAGGAGCACTTTTATTTAGGCAAGCAAAAGGATTTTTAACCCTGGACATACTTAGAGTGCTAAGCCTGCAGAGGAAGAGGCAGTTGCAAATTCCTTACCTCTTCCCTTGCTACTAAAGGACCGCAACCCATGTGCTCCTCATGCTTCTCAGTATATCGGACTTTCAGTGTCACTCTCACCAGTCCCTGGAGGGAGAAAGGAAGGCCCAGCATGCTACAACGGCACCTAGAAATTATTTCTGTGCTTAAGAATGTATGTATAAGCTAGCATACACTGGAGGCAGAGAGAAGAGCGTTGCCTGTAGCTCCTGACAAACTTACTGGGATGGGTTAGACTCTGACTTTGGCATTGACCGAGTTCATCCAGGCCCTTTCCTCTTAATGTCCACATAACAGACCTTTATAAAAACAGCAGAGAGATCTCCTGTGTTCATGGAAAATGCTGTGGCAGGAGCTGATCACTATTCCTTCCACATAAAGAAATAATTCTGATTTTACGCTAAGATGGGCATTTGAACTGATTGTTTCAGTCATGGCTCTAATTCAGCATAATTCTGTGCATTAAGATAATTTTCTTTGCCTTGGTTTGGCTTAATTTAGTTTCCAAAGGTAGTAACTTCTAGTGAGACTTCCAGAAGCCATGTCACCAATACCTGGAACCTGCCTGGACTACACAATCCCTCTGAAAAATGGTTCTATGGGCACTGAGAAGGTCCAAATGTGCCAAAGTTGATGTGAAAATCCAGATGAAAGAATATCTCATAGATTGAAAATGTTTCTATTACGTTAACTGATTATTAAGCACCCCAAAAACAGAGGTAATACTATAAAAGCAATTACACTGTCTTTGATTAATACCACCACTACAAATACAGCAACATTAGATTTATTCCAAACTGTGCCATTCAATTAACAAGACAGTAGTTGTTCTTGCTTGGCTCAGACTCACTGTTTTCATTCTGCTCTGAAGTTTCCTTTTAGATCCACTGTTGTATGAAAGTGCTTCAGAAGATGTGAGGCTAGTGGTGAGCATTACCAGAAATTGTTACATACATGAATTTCCAAATACTGAACAAGATGGTGATCTTCAGCAGTAGGCTCTGGAGCTCTTCACATGATCCAACAAGCAATCATCTCAGTGATTTGTATCACCTTAGTCTGGACTATAGGTACTGTTTTGTTTGGCCTTTCCTTGCCTTCCCTTGCCTTTCCTTGCCTTCCCTTGCCTTTCCTTGCCTTTCCTTGCCTTTCCTTTCCTTCTCTTGCCTTTCCTTGCCTTGCCTTGCCTTGCCTTGCCTTGCCTTCCCTTCCCTTTCCCTTCCCTTTCCCTTTCTTTTCCCTTCCCTTTCCCTTCCCTTTCCCTTCCCTTTCCCTTTCCTTCCTCTCCTCTCCTCTCCTCTCCTTTCCTCTCCTCTCCTCTCCTGAGGAGAGCTGCCCTGCTGCCCTGCACACACGGTCTTGAAATCCATATACAGTGCATTTGTTAAGCAGGCTTTGCCTACAATATAGGATGGATTTATACACTGCTTTATACACTTTATACTGCTCCTTGTTACCTTTCTTCATTACAACACTAATGTCACCTTCTCCCAGTATTCTGGCCAGCCTCCTGGTTCCAGAAATATGACTGCATTGTTTCTAAGACAAAAGGTACTAATAGCAGCCTGATAAAGATATGCAACTGAAAGCAATGCAAGCTGTTGCCAATTTCTAAATCTTTCTGCTGGTTAGCTGCATACCATTATTCTCGGTGCCGCGACATTTACTGCTGCTCCTGAAGGAGATGCTGTGTGGGGTTGCCAAAGATGCTATCGGAGAACAGCACCATTAGCGACTCTGCACGTATGTGACCAGACAAGTAATTCAACATTTTGAAGTCACCAGACCATAGTTCTTGGAAGAAAACTGGATGGTGGCAACAGAAAAGAAATGAAAGTCTCCCAACCTGCTGCCTGGAAGGGAGACAAACATTTTCACAAACATAAGAATTAATAATTTGCAGAACTGGGGGCTTAAGCAGATTTGTTTTCCCAAACAGATTCATCCGTCCTTAATCAGCAGCCCCAGCTGTCCCTGCTGGGAAAGTCTGCATTTCTTTTTTCTGCTTGTCCCTGCCTGTGCTGAACTGGCATTTCCAAAAGCAATCACCGCACGACGTGTAGCTGAACACCCAGAAATACTAAGAATTGCTAATTCAGTGCCAACCACGCTGATTCACCAAGCTGAAAGTGCCGGTTCAACTCAGCAAGAGCCGTGGGGTGACAAGGAAAGGCAGGACTCTGCCAAGAGGGACAGGCTACTCGGCAGCTGGATGGGGAAGGGGTGGCTGGCTGCTTATGAGAGGCAGATCCAAGACACTGGCTCAAGCGACACATTGGAGGAGTGCAATATAAAAGGCAGCAAACATTGTATGTGCATATATATGTGTGTGCACATGGACAGTGATAGCTATGGACACACCTGATCATACAACGTAGCACTAAGCAGCTGAACAACTAATGCTTTTATTTACTCCAAATTATTTTTAGTGGCAATACCCTAATACTTCTTGAAATAATAAGTTGATTTGCTACGACCAGCCTTGACTGAATTTAACCTATAGTTCAGAAGCAGGGATATATTGGAGTAAGTAAGTGGTTTGCAATGCTAAAATCAAATTGCATTACAACCAAGGGGTCTGTAATCATGAAACTGAAATATTGTCTCCTTTCCATGGGACTTTACCATCACAAGAAGTCACCTCTACCCTTTGCAAAAAGCTAAGTTATTTCAAGCTGACCTATTGCAACCGATAAACATACAAGTCCTCACACGGTGACTTAATATCTGTTCTTCTGTTGTTGCTACCTGTATATTAAAATCAAAATAATCCATAGATGAAATACTGTTGATGTCTGCTCTGTGCCTAACATTATGTGCAACACTAAGATGCGTTATCTTTCATCTTGAAGGATCTCAAAGTGCAGTAGTGTCTGTTATTGAAATTACTTATTCTCCACTGAAACTCAGCTGTCATCGAGAGAAAAAAACAGCACTTGTTAATTCATTCTGCTCGTACCTCTGTATGAGCTACAGGGAGATTCTCTAATTTTTAGCTTTTATCAGCACTGTCTATGCATTATTCTTTTATTAAGATGGAATTGGGTAAACACTAATACCTTACACAAAAATCTGATATCCTTTTATTCATTAAGAGTGAGTCGTTTTACATTTCCTATTACTAACATCTTTCCAGCACTTAAATGTGGCTAACAATTGCAGTGTGGCTTCATAGTGCATCTAACATGATAAAAAAGGCAGTGGAAGAGCAGCAGGTATCTCTGACATTGACCCTTAACAACATTTGTACAATTTTGCCTCAGATATCCTTGTGTTAAATCCAGTTCCACCAGCAGAGTACATTAATTTTGGTCCAGTGAATTAATCTACACATCAGTTAAGCTGAGTATCTCCTCTTTTCTGCTCAAGGGCCTTCTGGGAGCAGTCCTGCAGAGAAAGCGGGCTGGGAGAGCCATTCCAACTATACAATAGCGCGTGTCATGGCACACGGCCAATTATCCACTCCTTTGCAGCTGCGTGGTGGGACTTAACGCATCTGTAAAGTGGGCATAAAACACTGCAAAATCATTTTGTCTAGGTGAAACAGCTAAAGTGCAAGAATATGGTCTATCCAGTATCCCGGCTACTTGTGGTTAATACACGTGAGGCACTTTTGCTTTCATCTACATCCACTGACTATCATTAATCGCACGGGGAAATGGGCAGCGTTGCCTGTGAGGTTTATACGGCCACGGTAGGCAAATACATTAAATCAAATTGCAGCTTAGAAATATGATGGTGTCGTCTGCTCTTATTTCTATTGTTTAAGCGTGATCTGCACCATTATTATCACCTCGTAGAGACTCACACACTGCATCGTGAAATTTGCATGAAAACAACAGCTGTCAAACAACAGTAATTGCACAAAAGTAGCAGGGTGAAAAGAGGCAGCTATGAATTCTCTTTGGCAAAATTAGCGAATTCATCAGAATTAGCTTCTGCATGACCAAATGGAATAGAATCACATCTACAAGCGTGTGGGTCCTCCAAGTACATAAAAGTTAGCATTAATTAAAATGCTTATTTTCCATCTGTACTTTGCAATCCATTTCTATCCAGTCTGCTCTATGTGTGCACTCCATCAGAAACTTTGCGATGCAGGCATTTCCGTTAAGATCCTCTTTTTTTTCAGCAACAAGATGTTGCACACAAACAAGAGTGGCAGGGGGGAGCAGGGGAGATCGTCACTGTGGGTGCAAGTAGCCATTTACACACTTCCAAGCCGCTTATGTGGAGAATCAGCTGAAATACCCTAAGGACCACTGGACTCTTGGCAGTGGCCACTGGGGAGGAAGCCATCATGGCAGAGAGGAAGCCATCCTTGGTGCCCCCAGAAAAGCAGAGATTGTGACAGAGCAAACCAAGTACGTACAAAGAGACCCTGATGTTCTGCACTTGTGCCGGTAACTTAAATGAAACAACACATGTGGCCGGATGGGCAAAGATTTCTTTCATCACACCTTTAGCACATAACTACTTGTTTATCTATTTATTTATTTATTCACAATTTAGGTACATCATCAGTGAGATCAGGCCTTAGTGGATAATATCAAGTTGGTTTGGGTTTTGGTGGGGTTTTTTTTGTTTGCTTGGTTTGTTTTTTTTTTTTGTTTTTTTTTTTTTCTCTTTGCATGGCTTATAATTTTACATGCTTATAAAATCCATGTTTTATAGTGGATCAGCATTTAAACAAAACATTTAAATAAAACACACTAGGATGCTGAAGGAGGTAAAAGGTAACAACTTAAAATGGATATCTAATAGCAGCTACAAAAATTTGGAATATCTCTGATAATCTTTTTGTGCTAAATTCAACATCTGCTATTGTTTCATTATGCTTATTGAATAATCTTGTTTTTCCTACTTATTTCCTCTTTATAGCTCTAGTTTATTCTATGTGTTACATTTATTATCTTCTAATGCTATAGAATCATATCAATAACAACTTTCAAATAGTTCAATAGTTCGGACCTCCCCGGGGACCAGCACCTGATGTCCCTACTTAAGCCTAAATTCAGGCTACTGTCTTCTTTTCTGGCTGGAAGAAAATTGAGTCCTCCAAGGAAAGACAATGGATAATCTTGTCTTCCTGGTGTGAGCACCACAAAGAGAAATGGGATAGGTGCAAGACTCCTCCATCAGGCAGAGAAGTGCATCTGGGGGTTACTCTTGAGGAGAAGGTGCCCATCTAGACGTGCAGCAGTTGTTCCCCCGGCCCAGGTACAGGTATTATTTGCAGAATGGTAGGTAAGACTTCAAGAAAATTCTGGACAAACCATGCACAGTAATTGAAATACAGCAATAAATCTGGGTACCGTAGAAGCATCGCACAAAAAACACTCCCCTCACTGACTCTGTATTGAGAGGACTGAGAGACAAGACTGAAATACAGCATATTAACTCCCTCCATCAGCTACTAAATCATGGTAGCTGGGTTTGTGTATACTACGAGACTTTTGTTTCATGGCAAAAAACACATTAGCTCAAACCTCTGTCATGGGCAGAGCAGAATCGTGACACCAGGGTATACACTCTCAAGTAGTTTTTGCTGCAGTGCATTGCTCATCCAGTACCCAATAACCAGCTTCCTTAACCTGAACACCTCTGAGCCTTACGTCAATTCACAAACTAGTGTTCTTTTTCAGGACACGATCTTTATCTCAATTTAAAGCCCATGTGCACAAAAAGGTGGGATTTTCATTGCTGGTAGGCAGTTTTGTGCATCTGTCAATGGTGCGTGTCCCGTGCTACGTGTGCACATTTAGCCACCCTCCTCAGGGCACACATGTAGTACACAGAGTCATAGAATCACAGAATGGTTCAGGTTGGAAGGGACCTTAAAGATCATCTAGTTCCAACCCCCTGCCCTGGGCAGGGACACCTCCCACTAGACCAGGTTGCTCAAAGCCCCGTCCAGCCTGGCCTTGAACCCCTCCAGGGATGGGGCAGCCACAGCTTCTCTGGGCAACCTGGGCCAGGGTCTCACCACCCTCACAGTGAAGAATTTCTTCCTGATATCCAATCTAAATCTACCCTACTTCAGTTTGAAACCATTACACCTCATCCTGACATCTTTACTCTTACTCTCTCTCCATGACCCTGAGATGTCGCCGCTCTGCCTTTCAATTCTTTTCCAGACTCCTGCTATCAACTGGATTTAACTCCACACATCATTTAAGCTTAATAGTTTTCTTTTTCTAGGCAAAAAGATCTTGAACCCGGAATTTGGTCAGGACCTAAAGGCAACACAAACTTTCATTCCTCAGAAGGCTGGTGTCCTTCTGGAATGGCTGAGCTTGTTCCCACCTTAGCAAAATCCCATAAAACTGACCTAATAGCTTTCACTTAAATAGTGTCACATGAAGCAGTTTGCACTGAACAACTGAACTTCCATAAACCACATGTGGTCAGTGTATTCTTTTAAGTGAAATTAAAGAAAGTAAAAAAAAAAAGTCAGAAAACTATATTTCAAGACTTAGTACACCTAAAAAGTCTTCCTGAATTCCCTACGAACAGCAGCAGCTGTTTCCATGCCTGAAATTTAATACACTGGATTTGTTTAAAACCCATCCCAATTTAAATCCTTTTATTTTACAATATTCTAATCTTCCCTGTTTAAGACAGCCCCGCTTTTTCTTGTGTTTTAATTGCTCCTCTTCTGTGCAATAAAAAATGCAATAGTTAAGCTCCCGTGTCTACCTCCGCTAATCCAGCAGCCAGCCTGTGACTTCAGCAAGCCCTACGTACCTGTCTCCTAGGGCTCCAATTAATTCCTCTTTCACTTAGCACCAAGGGAATAAAAAATCACAGTCCTCATGCCCGGGCCAAGCTGACACAATCAGTCCCAAGAAAACTCATTTTATCTTTGTTGCTGTTTACTCCAGACAGCAAGCACTTGGACCAAAGCTATGATCCTGGATGCCAAAGGCTGACACGCAGCTCCAGCAAGCCCTGAGATGCTCAGCATCTGCGCCAGCTATGAATGATACATGTGCGAGGAGTGAGGTTGCTCTGTGAGCAACGTTAAAGTGGGTTTTGATCATCTGATCAAAGAGTGCTGTAAATCGACGTAGGCTTTAATGTAGTGAATATAAGGTTTTGTTCCTTGACGAACGGCAGTGACTCGCTATATGTAGGGCAAGGCTGTTTATAGCGTGCAGCGCACCGTTTGAATTGTCAGTTTGCGCTCTGTGCCGGGATGCTTCAAGACAATGAAAAAGCACTTGCAAATAAATTGTAAAATGTTCTTTCAACTGTGAGGGATCTGTCTGGTCTAGATGCTTAGGTAGGAATGGGAAGTCTGTGTTTCTATGACTAAAACATTAAGCTTTATTTTTGATAGGATGTGTTTTTTCGTTGACCTCAGCCACTGCAATTATGAGACCCTCATGACATGTGAGGTCCATTTAAGCACCTAAAGACTTCTAAGAAGAGGCTATCTCATCTCTGCTGATCATCTAGGTCAAGAGAGTTTGATATTTTCTGTGGTAGACCTCTAAGATATGTTGCAGGAATTGGACACTACAAATACTTTTCTCTCCCTCTTGACTACAGGAGAAGGTTATAGTGACCAGTGCAGACAGAATAGATAAAACTGCCACATTTAGCCACATTTGACCTCCTCAGAGTCTGAATCTGGCTGCTAACATAGCCAGGTGAGATGGCTATGAAAGAGTGGGAGGTGTGAGTCTCTGGGGGTGACTACTGCACCATGTCGGGTGTCCTAGAGCTGGCTGACAGAGCCTCGCTTAGATTCAGAGCAGGGTTTGGCATGGGACAATTTGCCCATGTGCATGCAGAGAGTCTTAATATTGCAGAGGAACCACACATCCAAATTTCTCATGTCAGTTGTAATGACTAACAGGTCACATATGTGATGCACCGTGCTCACATGCACTCTGCTTTTCTCATTCCACCTGGATCCTGCAACACAGAGCAAAATGCAGTCAGGCTCCATGCAAATAAAAAAAAAAAAAAGTTTATGATCCTCATACAGGCCTTCGCTTTCTCCATAGCGTGACAGTTGTGCATGCAGCACGATGTGCTAGAGCTCTAATTCCCAGTATTTATGACCAAGGTCTGTCTCAGTCCATGCATGAATTATCCAGAGCATTTCATCTGCCTAACTACTGTCCTACCAGTGTTAAAGCCTGTGGGAGCAATTGTTTGGAAAAGCAGAGTGGAAAAAAAAAACTATTTTTGCTTTTAATGTGGCAAAAAAAAAAATTCTGAAAGGCGAATAACACAAACTCCATCTACAGAGTAGAGAGGTGGACTATAAAGAAAAAGAAACACGAAAATTATTTGAACACTAAGTTTCAAACAAAATCAGTGAATCCCTATCCAGAAAATAAGCTGGTTTGTTGCAGCAGAGTTTACTTTGATATTAAACTGTCTTCAGGTCATGCACGTGTGAATGAAATGAAACAGGAAAAAACTACACAAAAAATAGCTTAATATCTGTTCTTGGAATGAACTCAAATCTCCATGTGTTATTTCTACTTCTAAAGAGCCAGAAAAACATTTAGAATCATTTTAGAAACTCAGTAGATAACCAAATAGATGCAAAGAAGATGAAGAAAAACAAAAAAAAGAATGAAGGTTCTGTGTGGTACTTTGTGTCGCTATAGTCTAATTTTGCACCTCTAATTTTGATGGTCTCACTAAGATTTATAATTTACATAGAAAATCCATGGACATGTTTTTTTTTACCATGTGGCTAGTAATTTGGGGTGTTCAGAAAGGACACACAGCAAAGCCTCCCTTTATTGAAAAGCAGTTATGTCACGGAACTCTGCTAAGTTATGTGAGTCCAGCACGTACATTTGCGTCTGCAGACTCTAAGTCCCACCAGCCTCCAACGTATTTACCTCTAATGTGCCAGACAGTAAGGAAATAGAACCAGTTTTACTTTATGGGTGAAAAAGTGAGTATTGAATAATACGCCTGTAAGCGGAACAAAAAATGTGTGCTGAGTTAGGAATGGGTGCCAGTTCCTTAAATATTGATTCTAGCTTTAAACACCTGCTGATGTGCATGTAACTGGAATTTCTCAGAAGCCAAAGCCCTCTGATTTAGTTTGAAGGTCCAGTCGCTTTACCTGATGCACAAATAAACCAAATCTTAATGGCCTATTACTGGCTGCGTACTTAGCCTGGATAAGCTCCAGAATTTGCTTATCTAATTATTCTGGCCAAAATAAAGTGTGAATACAAGCCTTACAATAATTCATTATGGTTCCATTCTAGCTTCTCCTGAAGTTGGTGACTCTCTTTTTGACTGACTTTGACTAGTCCTAAATTAACATGTAGGACAAATGCGGTAAGAACAAAACAGGAGGAAGAATTACGTTTCTCGGGTTTGCAAACACTTTTGGCAAGTTGTCATTGTTCAGCGAAAACTTTTTCATTAAAAGTACTTCTGACCGTCCCTCTTGGTGTGGCAAGAATTTAAGTTATTAACGGGATATAAGGATGAAACTCAAGTTTATCCTACAGTTATAATTGTGGTGTAACTGTGTATTGAGGCTGTGCCGGGGTGTAAATCCAGTCAGTTATCTCACTGGTGGAACAATGAACAATTTAAACAGTGGACTAACTTGAGACAGGGGGGTGGGCTGAAAATCTAGCCAGTCTTCACAAAGCATGTGACTAACTGTTAGAGGAGCTCTCCTAGTGGCAATTTTGGGCAGTCACAACAAATCCTCTTGGCAACTCATGCCGGTGTCTCAACCAGTTTGTTTCGTTCCAGTGTGTTGATTCATACGCCGGGTGAAGACGGGGCCATCCCAGAGAGTTCCAGAGTGTTCCTACTCCAGAACTAACCAACCTGTACTATGTACAGACAAGATACTTGTAAATACTCAGCAGGAACTTCTAAATATGCAGAAATCGTCATGCGAGATAGCCTCTTGTGCATAGCTAAGATCACTAGGATCTGGTCGGTAGATAGCTTAGGATAATCAACATCAGTAGATTGGGAATGTGATGGAATGGTGACACAGGACCTCAGGCCAGCTGGATACGGGAATTCAGC